>JARHVA010001349.1:0-675000 GCA_037957365.1 Torreya grandis | reverse complement strand
AACCTAGGATATTCATCTACATGATAAAATCATAAAAATAGGTTAACCAATCCATTATAATCCATTTCCAGATATTCCCTATCAGGTCACTATGAGGGTTTTAGGGGGGTTTAAACTGCCTTCCATTCTTAATAATCATTTATACAGGATTTCCCCTCAAATCCAAAACAAATGACAAGAAATTTGAGCTATGAAAATTACCCAAATATAATTTGTTAGTTTGTGGAGCTAAAAGCTTCAACTGTTGCAGACATGGAGGAGGTTGCTGAGTTCCAGGGAGACTGGCATCGGTAGAGTATAGTGCAGAAGGCAACTGACATCGGCAAGTGTGAACTAAAGACAACCGGCATTAGCAGGAGGTTGGCCAATGTCAGTCACCTCCAGGTAGATAGGGACCGACGTCGGTCACCTATGGTGATTCTAGAACTATTCGTTGCATGAATAGTTAGTTTGTTGAACCGAGTGTTTGCATGTAAAAGGCTATTTTTGGTCTTTAGCTGCGTGTCTAATTATTGTAAATTAGAAGTCTAAGTTATTGTTTAAGTCTGGGATCTATTTATAAACCCATTGGCATGTATTGTAATTAAAATGCAAGAAAAGGATTTCTTCCAATTGTAGGATCTTGGTCAGGAGATGTGCAAGGCCACGTTTGAAGATCTACATGTGTAAGTATGATCATTTGAGTTGCAGGTTGTTGCAAGCTTATGGGAGATCTACTTAAAGTACTTTGAGTACTTGTGTACTAGCAGGGTTATTACTGACTAGTTGGAGGTGAACACCAATTCTGTGTGTGAGTTGTGTGTTGGGACCATTTTTGGTAGGAGAGTGAACTCTTGAAGAAAATTACTGAACACTTGATGTGTGGGAATCTTCTGAGAGGTGTGGAGAAGAAGTGGCATCTTCTTTATTGTATTTTCTTTCTAGATGAGTATTAATACATGATTGTGTATTGTCTCTCATATTCTGTGATATTCATGAATTCTAGTTACTTGTACTTTTAGATAATTTTGCATGTTTAATTGCTTGTATTTGGTAATCATATTGTGCTCTTTCTAAGGAGCAAGATCCTAACAAGTGGGATCAGAACAGGTGTGTTGTTCTTAATTCCCCAACAACTGGTATTAGAGCTTTTGGTTGGGATACTAACAGGTTGGATTAGATCTGGTTAGTGTGTGTTGATTATAAGTTACTCATAGGGGTTTATGTTTGAGTGGCAGTAGAGAAATTGTAGAAGAAAGTAAGCTATGAATGGAGAAGTTTAATGGCAAGAACTATCAATTATGGAGGATGTAGATTGAAGATTATTTGTATCAGAAAGATTTGTACTTACCATTGGGTGGGGTTGATTGCAAGCCCTGGGATATGAAGGATGAAGAATGGGAGGTTCTTGATCAGAAGGCTCTGGGATCTATAAGGTTGAGTCTTGCATCGTCTATGATTTCCAACTTATCACATGCTAAGACAATGATAGAGTTGATGAAATCTTTGGCAAATTTATATGAAAAACCCTCAGCTTTGAATAAGGTATTTCTTATGAAGCAATTATTTAATTTGTAAATGTTGGAAGGTGGATCTGTACATAGCCATCTTAGTGATTTCCATGGTTTGGTAAACTAATTAAATTCAGTCAATATTGTTTTTGATGATGAAATTAAGGCTCTCTTAATCTTATGCTCATTACCTGAAAGTTGGGAGAGTTTGGTAATGGTAGTTAGTAATGCTGTGTCTGCTTCAAAAATCTTAAAAGTGGATGATATTATGGGTGTAATCTTGAATGAAGAGATTCATCGGAAAACATAGGTGAATCATCAAAAAATGCTTTGAGTGTGGAAAGCAAGGGAAGGCAAAGATAAAAGATAAGCATGGGAGATCAAGGTCAAAGATAGGTAGGAGATCCAAGTCCAGGTATGGTAGAATAACCTGCTGGAAATGTGGAAAGCAAGGGCACTTAAAGAGAGATTGTTGGTTGGGTGAAGATCAACATGAAGGACATGAAGAAGAAGTAGATGTTGTAGATTATGTTACACAAGATGCTCTGGTATGTTCCTTAGATAAAGTAGAATCTTGGGTTTTAGATTCTGGTGCCTCTTTTCATGCATCTCCAAATAGGGAATTTTTTCATGAATATGTCCAGGGAGACTTTGGAGAAATTTGTTTAGGGGATGGTAAGCCTTGTCAAATGGTTGGAAAAGGGAAAGTGAAGCTGAAATTGTAGATAGGTAACACATGGGTGTTGAAGGAGGTCATGCATATCCCAGTTTTGGAGTGGAATTTGATTTTTGTAAGAAGTTTGGGTGATGAGGGTTGCACAATAACTCTCACAGTGGACTCTTGGAAGGTTACCAAGGGTGCACTTGTTGTAGCAAGAGGTAAGAAAGTAGGTACACTTTATATATCTACTTGTATTACTGATTCTCTTTTTGGGTTATCTACTTCAGCTGTAGATTCAAAGATGTCGCTTAATAGGATTGGTCACATGAATAAGAAGGAGATGCATGTTCTTGAGTCAAAGGGTATGCTTTCAGATTTGAAAAGCATGAATCAAGATTTTTGTATGCAGAAGAAGAAGGTAATGTTTCTTGAGGAATCTGATGTTCATGACAAGAACAGGAAAGCCTTGGTTTTCAAGAAGAAGGTGATGAATAGAGATCAGTAGAAGGGGCTGAAGAATTTTGAGTAGAGCAAGGGAGATTTGGACAAGGGTTTGATCTAAAAGGAGCTCACGGGTAAAAGTCATTTCTCACAATAAAAACACAGAGACTGACGTTGGCTAGAAAATTGATGTTGGTGTCCATACAGGGACCGACGTTAGCTATGTGTAGCCTGATGTTAGTGACTTAGGGATAGATAAAAATTGGTGTTGGTTAGGGGGAACCGATGTCGGCAATGAGATAGTCACATGGAATTGATGTCGGTTGGGTGTAGACTGAGATGTGACTGGCATCAGTCACTAAGATGGATTTTGGGTGGATAACAAGCTGTCAAGGAGTCTTAAGCACCCATATGGAGGACTGAAAGGGTAAGTAAGCCTTAATTTGTCATTTCCCTTCTTTACACTACATGTTACTCACTAATGGTAAAGAACCAGGAAGTTATTAAAGAAGCAGAGCAAGTAGATCCAGGAAATAGTGGGAGCTTGGCATGGATGAAGGATGTGATTACTTGGAGAAGAATCAAATAGGAGTTTTTTAGGTGGATTTGCTAGCTGGAAGGAAGCACTGAGAGATGAATGAATGTTCAAGATGAAGAAGAGTGGAAATGGACATGTGAGATGGAAGGCCAGGGTATATGGTATTGAGTAAGTTGTAGGACAATGGAGGTTTGATCATTATGTTTCTCTTTACCAGGTTGGATAATATTAGCTACATTATCCTATTACTATATGATGTGCTTGTTGTAGGGTTACATATACAGGGAGTTGCTAAACCAAAGGTAAAGCTAGTTCAGAAGTATGTCATGAGGAATCTAGGAGCAGCAAGATTCTTTGGCATGAGTGTGTTCTAGGGACATGGAAGGTCACAGGTTGACTTTGTTTCAGGATGATTGTGTGAGACCAGTTAGCACACTGATGGTTGGATAGTCTTATGAATAGTGTCTTGATTCACATAATGAGGTTAAGTGCATGGTATGTACTAGACCTAAGTTTTCTCAAGCAGTGGGAGTTGTCACAAGTTTGGAGCCAATTTGAGAAAGAAGCACTGGAGGGCAATTTAGTGGATTCCTAGAGGGGACCAGCAATAGGTCGACATGATATGTAGGGTCAAGTTATTTTCTACATGGTTTGTAGATGTGGATGTGGTAGGTGATTTGGATGACAGGAGTTACACCACAAGATTTGTGGTGGTTGGTCTTCAAGAGTGATCTTGAAGAGGGATACAAAGCCAAGGGAACAAACTAGATGATGTACAAGTACAAGTATAGTTGTAGTTGTTTATCTCCAAGTGGGAGATTGTTAGGTTGTGGAGCTAAAAGCTTCAACTGTTGCAGACATGGAGGAGGTTGCTGAGTTCCAAGGAGACTGGCATCGGCAGAGTATAGTGCAGAAGACAATCGACATCGGCAAGTGTGAACTGAAGACAACCGACATCGATAGGAGGTCAGTTGGCCGATCGTTGATCTCCTCTAGGTAGATAGGGACCGATGTCGATCACTTGTGGTGGTTCCAGAACTATTCATTGCACGAATAGTTAGTTCGTTGAACCGAGTGTTTGCATGTAAAAGGCCATTTTTGGTCTTTAGATGCATGTCTAATTATTGTAAATTAGAAGTCTAAGTTATTGTTTAAGTCTAGGATCTATTTATAGACCCATTGGCATGCATTTTAATTAAAAGGCAAGAAAAGGATTTCTTCCAGTTGTAGGATCTTGGTCAGTAGGTGTGTAAGGCCACGTTTGAAGATCTACATGTGTAAGTATGATCATTTGAGTTTCAGGTTGTTGCAAGCTTATGGGAGATCTACTTGAAGTACTTTGAGTACTTGTGTACCGGCAGGGTTATTACTGACTGGTTGGAGGTGAACACCAATTTTGTGTGTGAGTTGTGTGTTGGGACCATAAGAGAGAGAGCTTTGAGGAAAGAAATTATTGAACACTTGAGGTGTGGGAAGCTTCTGAGAGGTGTGGAGAAGAAGTGGCATCTTCTTTATTGTATTTTATTTTTGGATGAGTATTAATACAAGATTGTGTATTGTCTCTCATATTCTATGATATTTGTGAATTCTAGTTACTTGTACTTTTGGTTAATTCTGCATGTTTAATTGCTTGTATGTGGTAATCATATTGTGCTCTTTCTGAGGAGCAAGATCCTAACAAGTGGGATTAGAACAGGTGTGTTGTTCTTGATTCCCCATCAGGTCACTATGAGGGTTTTAAGGGGGTTTAAACTGCCTTCCATTCTTAATAATCATTCATACAGGATTTCCCCTCAAATCCAAAATAAATGACAAGAAATTTGAGCTATGAAAATTACCCAAATATAATTAACTTCTTAGGATCTCATTCAAAGGTTGCATGTGCCAATGAGTGTAAGAAAATTCTTCTCGGGTTTACTCAAGACCACATTCATGATTTATCATTTATAATTTGACCTAAAACTCGATAAAAAAACTTTATAAAACATATAAAAACTCTAAAAAAATTCTCTCATGAGCTATGGCATCTTGGAAATTGGTTTTGACCCCTTATTAGGTGACACTAGGTCTCTTTACATACTAGGCCTAAAACTTGTAAGCCATACTTAGACTTTGAACACACATTGATACCTATTTTACTGATATAAACACAATTATAATAAAATAAAAAATCATATCTTTCTCACACACTAAAAATATTATTCTTACAAGCCTTAGACTTCTCACCTCATCATGCTACCAAGCCTGTGTCTTCTCACGAGGTCTCTTTAAGCAAAGACTAAGATAAGAACTGACCTAGAAACATCTTCTAAAATATTATATTCCTTATACAAATGTTTACATAGTTTCAAAAATATTCTCACATGATTTACCAATGATTTGCATTCATGATAACACCTTAAAACTCCTCATTAGGTCAAGTAGAGTCTAGGACTAGTCTAGTTGCATTCTTAGGCTTAAGACCATACCCCTAAAATTTTACCTTGAAAATTTCCTAAGTGTTTCAATACTTCATATAAATTATTTGTAATTATTAAAAATCCACTCATACCTTTGTGTATCCATCTTACCATACCATCATCTTCATACATATGCCCATTATATGACAATGCTTCTTAAGACTAGTGCTCAAAAGTATGCTTACCTTGTATCTTGATCTTAACCTTGACATGCCATCAACCTGAGAAGAATTAACAAGTTTCCTTAAAATTATATCTAAATATAGAGATAATATGTTTCCTTCAAATTTTCTCTTATCATAAGACTTCTTTGTCACATACCACTTCACCATGCATGGCCTCAAATTTAACCTTGACATTAATGATATCCATCTTGAATTTAAAATAAATGACAACATCAATGCCAAAAAACCAAAAAAAATAACATACCTTAATAATGTACCCATTCATCATTGATGGCAAACACTCAAACAAAGCTGATCATTCACATCTCCCTAAGCTGGATCTTCTTCAAATTGACCTTTCTCCTAGATTGAAACTTTCTAACCCTTTGACATTAATAACAAAGGGTCATCTCTTGACATATACCATCTGATCCTTGGACCTAAAACATGCTTTATTCCATAAATAAGACCAATCTTCCTCTAATTAACCAAATAGGAACTCAACTCATAGAAATACTCAACCATGCTCCCCTTATCTCCATGAGAAATTTAGGCACTATCATGAATGTGACTTGGTTTGATCAAGTCATGATACAAATGATTTGTAACCCATCTCTTGACATCACACCTCCAAGAGAATATTTAGTAAAATTTGGATCTAAAACAAAGAATACAAATCTCCCCCTAAGACCAAGCATGCTTAATGCTTCTGCTGACTAACTGAGTGCCTCTATGAAGCCTAATAGAGTCACCTCTTCTCTAGGGTACTAAAAAAACATAAACTCAAGAGATTCCCAGATATCCATGTCCTTACTAGAATAATATTTCTTCATGATCCTTTTATGCTTGAATATCCATTTTTGGTTGACCTCTTCAATCTCTATTTGAATAACATTCTAGCTTGGTTTATTTGTCTCAACTCCATCAACAATATGAGCTAATAGGGAGAATTATTGGTACTCCTTTGCATCTTAACTATGCTCCACCATGAAAAATAGTCCACTTAGACTTGTAGACTAGTCATCATTCACCTTAGCTACCTTTGGTTTCCACTCACTGTCTTGTCTTCTTTTTTGCACTATAAGGGCCTCAAATTTTTTGTTTTGACTTGAGAATCTATGCTTACATAAATTTTTAATATGACCAATATTTTGACAATTGAAACACCCTATTACTCTTTATGGATGAATCTTTTCATATTTAAAATCATATTCATTCTTGGAGGGCCTTATGCAATGCCTTGCTTTATGACCAAATTGGTTACATGAATAACAATAACCATTGAAAGGATTAACATGCTGTATAGAATTAGGCTACCTGATAGTATTAGTATTCATTCTACCGTCATACTCATTCCTTGATTGACCATTGATATTTAGGTCTTGATTATATTTGATCACATTAGTATTCTTTTTTTGGTCTCCATTAAAATAAAGACCCGTTTTGTCATTAGCAATCTTTTGACTACTCAAAATGTTATCTAGATCATTGGTACTATTTTCAAACTTCAAAAAGTTCTTAACCTTAATTTATTACTAATCTAGCTCATATTTTAATAAATACACTTCAATTACATACCTTTCACATACTTATTCTTTGGCCTTTAGGCTTGCATTCACAATCTCAATTTGAGTCTCCATCTGTTTGACTATTTCTTCTTATTCCTTGGAGTTGTTGCTCAATCTATCTTCAAAAAAATTAATTTTATCCTTATAGTAGTTGATAAGGGACCTCATCACCTTATTTTTATTCATAATCATCTTTAGTTCTTCTATATTATTCATCAACTCAGCCTCAAAGTCCACCTCATCTTCTTCTTCATCTAGATCACCAATAACACCTCCAAACCACATGGACTCTTCTTGATTTGAATAACTTGATTCCTCAGCCATGAAGAGAAATTAACTGACATTAGGACCATTAAATTTATGGTAACTATAAAAATCACTTCTCTCACTCTCATCAGATGAGCTACAATCTTCCTTGGTGTAAAAGCTTCTTTTTCTCTTGAGAAACTTCTTCTTGTCATCATACTTTCTGAAGCTTTTTCTTGTTTTTATCATACCTATAGGACTTATTATCATCATCATGACCTTCATAATTATTCTTGACATTATTATATTTTTCCTTCTTCTCCTTTGAATTATTTTATACCTTTAATGTAACTTTCTTCTTTTTAGGTCTTCCTTCACTTATCCTCATCTCATAGGCTATTAGGGTGCCATGAAGTCTATCCATCTGTAGTTTGTCTAGATCTTGCATCTCTTCAAAAATAGATACTTTAAAAACAAACTTAGGAGTTATATATCTCAAAAAAATTTGAACAAGAATAGACTCTTTCAATTATTCACCTAGGCCTCTTATGATGTTGATCACTTCATCAACCATCAACAAGTAGATTACAATGGTCTCATCTTCATTCATCTTTAGGGTTTCAAACTATCTTGTAAGGGTTTAAAAATTATCGAAATTGACCTTGGATTCTCCATCATGTATAGTATTCTAATTTTACCACATTTATTTAGTAGACATATAGTGCATCACCTTCACAAGTTCTGCCTTTGATAAGCCACACATAATACCATTTATTGCTTTTGAATTGTTGTCACTAGCCTTCTTACCTACTACATTTAGAAGAGGAATAGGATGTGTAGTAAATCCAACCAAAACTAATTTAAAAACAACATGACATTGATACATAAAATATGTTCTCATCCTAACACTCCAAAAATCATAATTAGATCCATTAAACAAAGGAGTCTTGCTTGTCACCTTATGCTTGACTAACCATCTTCGCTTGATTATGATCTCCTTTAGGATATTAGACCTACTCTTAAGGAATTGATTTGATACCAAATTTTATAAGTAAAGATAATGAGATGGGGGTGGTGAATAAATTCTCTTAAAATAATCATTCAATTCCACTTATCATCCTTGAAGCATTTATTCACGTACATACATTAATCAATGCATAAACAAACATCTCTAAAAGTATACAACATAAGAACATAAGAGATATGTGGGAAAACATCAAGGGGGATAAAAAAGACTAAAACATAGATTATAATACATTCCTATAAGAAATTAATCAATAATTATTGAGGCACCAACCCCACAAGGATCACCAACCCCTCACTAGTCAAGTATTAACTCAACTAGTCCTTTAACAAGAACCAACTTGCAAGGAGGCACCAACCCCCTAAGTAACTCAGAATAAAAACAACCACCTAAAACCTCTGATAATATTTGGACACTTGTTTATTATCCAAATTATGATGATCACCTTCTTTTTCTCTTACGCTCTTCTAACTCTCTCAAACAACCTATTATGTCTCTTCAGTCAATTAGCCCTCTTCTTGGCAAAATTAGATCAAATGACCTGGATCATCATCTATAAAAACACTATTATAAATTAATTACATATTCAAAAAATATCTATGATTATATTCAATACCTCTACATGGTTTCCAAACTTCTATTTCATTTTATCATATCCTCAAAATTCTAACTAGTCAAATTAGGTCTATTAGACCTTCTTCTTATACTTGACTCTTGCTCTCACCCACCTTGGTCAGCCACAAAAAATTTAATAAAACTTTTAATATATATAAAAAAACATTTCACAAGTGAAACAACCATTACATATGTCGGTTACCACTCATAAGGACCAAAACCACCAATAGGCCTAATAGAGACCTAATGCAATTAGGCCTTCTCAATGCACACATTTCATATTGACCACCTTGGAAGATATTGAAAATAAAAAATTGATGAAACAATTCAAAAAACTTAAATTATACCCATTATAATAATAAATTAGGTACACAACACCATTTATCTCATTTCACTCGTTGACCCACACCATTAGGTCTACTCATAATTAGGCCCTCTCACTATTAGAAAGTCTGCCTTGAATAACTAAAGTATACACTCAAATTTGCCATAAAAACACATTAAAAAATCAAATTTATATAACCCAAATTACATTATGGTGATTCCATTATATTTCACCATACAAGGAAAAAGACCTTAAACTAATCATTTATATATGCTCACTTAGAACTACACATAGTCTTCAAAAACCAATTAAGAAACTTTGACTTTTCAAACCTTCATAGGAAGTTATATTGAATAAAAATTATCCTATGAGACATATATAAAAACTTAATTTGAATTATATTCTTCAAATTTATTCATAATGACTCAAGAACATCATTCTCACTTATGCACATAAAACTCCCTGTAACTCCAAAAACACAGTCATAGAAACCAAGACTTAGAACACCTATGCGAACAATTTTATGAACTTAAAATGGGTTTATATGATCATTAAACATAATCATAATATATTTAAATATATATATATATATATATATATATTATATATATATATATATATATATATTACAATTTTAAATATAAATATTGGTCTTACAGACCAATCTCATGTCTTCACCCTACATAAACCTCACTGTGTTAGAAACTCACTTTGAGAGAAAATTTTTGCTTGTATATGAGCATATAAAAATATTATATTAAATTGGAATATGTGATATAGGTATTTAAAAATAACCCCATTCATTTGGAACCATACCTAATCCACTACAACCCATCCCTAATCTCATTCTTACTTCTGCTTGGTTTTCTCATTGTCTTCCTCATTAGGCCTTTTTAGAAATAGGAAAACTTACATGACCTATTTAGCATATTTTAATTATATATATTGATAATAAAATTAAATTATCATAAAATACAATTCTCACACATCATCCTCCAATCATTTTCATGCTTTGACATGGTTAACCCTAACTGAAACATCAAAAATAGGAGAAACAAGGGTTTTCCTGTAGTTTCTACTCACTCTTCTGACATACCAATGCCACATGGATAAATTTTGGAGAGTAATATACACTATAAAAACATAAAAATAGGTCATATAATCCATTATGATCCATTTCCAATAATATCTTCCCTATCAGGTTATAATGAGGGTTTTAAGAGGGTTCAGACTGCCTTCCATTCTTGACAATCATTCATAAAATATTGCCCCTCAAATATAAAAAAAATTATTTTAAATTTTAGATATGAACCTTACCAAAATTAAATTAAATTCTTATTATCTCATTCAAATTTTTCACATGCCAATGAGCATAATAAAATTCTTCTCGGGTATGCTATACCTCAATTTGTGCACATAGAATTCCTCAAGACCACATTTCATGATTTATCCTCTAGAGTTTGACCTCATAATTGGTAAATACACTTTATAAAACCTATCACACCTATGAAAATTATCTCATGAGATATATCACCTTGGAAACTAGTCTTGACCCCTCATTAGGCCACACTAGGTCTCTTTACATATTAGGCCTAAAACTTGTAAATCATACTTATACCTTGAACACACATTATAACCTATTATAGTGATTTAAAAACCTCATTATCATGTCATAAAATCTCATACCTTTCTCACACACTACAAATATTATTATTACAAGCCTTATACTTCTCACCTAATCATGCTACCAAGCCTATGTCTTCTCACTATGTCTCTTTAAGCAAAGACTAAGCCAAAAACTGACCTAAAAACCTCCTCTAAAAGCTTATCTACATTATAAAAATGTTTGAAAAATGTCAAAAATATTCTCACATTATCTAATAATTATTTTAATTCATGATAACACCTCAAGACTCCTAACTAGGTTAGGCAGAGTCTAGGACTAGTTTGGTTACATGCTTAGGCTTAAGACCATACCCCTGAAAGTTTACCTTAAAAATTTCCTAAGTGTTTAAACAATTCATATGCACTATTTGGAATCATTAAACATACACTAATACCTATGTGTATCCATCATAACAAACCACCATATTCATACACATGCCCATTATATGACAATGCTTCTTAAGACTAGTGCTCAAAAGTATGCTTACCTTGTATCTTGATCTTAACCTTGACATGCAATAAACATGAGAAGAATTAATAGGCCCCATTAAAATTATCTCTCAAAAGAGAGACAATATGTTGACTTCAAATTATTTATCAACAAAGAGACAATTGGTTGCCTTCAATTTTTTTCTTGTCATAAGACTTCTTTGTCACATACCACTTCACCATGCATGGCCTCAACTTTGACCTTGATATAAATGACATCCATATTTAATTTGACATAAATGAAAACATAAATGCCACAAAAACAATAATATAAACATACCTCAACAAGAATTAATGCCAAAATCTTGCTACAAACTTCACCATTTCTTTACCCTAATTGATCAAATCCATTAATGGATAAGTGGAGATGCCACTAGAATTAACACATGCATTGACAAAGACTCATATATCCACAAACCAAACACAATAATTTGTAAAAAAAACTACTCTGTGGAGTCTTTAAGGAAGGTGAATGTATTGTTCATCTTCTTGTATTGATTTCTTTGTTTAGTGATTCTAACTCACCCTAGGGAACAATCATAGAGTATTAGTTTTTGAATTCATTTATAATAAGGTTGTATTAACCTTATTTATAATCTTGTTTTACATAATGGGATGCCATGTGGGACCCCACATATCACAAACCTCCTTTAGACCTTTTAAAGTCTTATAGTTAAAAAACCAAACCATATTTTGGTGTTGATTTCCTTCTTTTTCTTCTAAAATTATTGTATTTGTGTTTTCTACTAATTGATGAGATCACCTTGTGAAATGGTGAAGTTGGCCTATGTTTTGATGAAGCCACCCTATATAAAAATGAATTTGATTACATAATCAATGAGATATCCGTATGTATCAATGAGATCATTTTATATTACTCTCTGTGTTCTCTATTTGTTTTATATAAATGGCAAATTTTTTGAAGAAAATAGTGAAGTCAACCTGCATAGTAGCAAGGTTGAAACATAATCAATGAGGTCACCTGTGTATATTTACCTAGATTTTTCATGAAAATAAAAAAATTACTATGACAATAGTAAACTTGATTTTAAAATAGTGAATTCACTCTGCCTTTTGGTGAACTTGAAAAACAAACAAAAAAATTGCCACAAGTAACCTCATGTTGTTATGTGTTTTTATTAAAAATGCTAAATGCATCCAGTAATCAATGAGGTCATCCTGATAATTAGTGAAGTCACCAAAATTGAATTTTTGGTTCACTAAAAAATAATGACGTTGCTTTAGAATCAATGAAGTCACTCTCCTAAACTGCAAAGTCACCATGTGGAAAATTTCTTAATAGATTAACAGTTTTAGAATTAACTTTTTTTAGATAGTTAAAACATTTGTTTGAAAAACTAATCCTCTATTTTGTAGGTTTTTATATCTATATAAGTTGTTTTTGATTTTAAAACTAACCTAAAAAGGTAAAATTCATCCATATTTGATATTTAGTGCTTAAAAAAACAAATCACTATTGCCTTTATGCTCTTAAGAAAATTTAATTTTTTGTATTTGCATAGGTTATTTGTATTTCCATTTTTATTTGTAGATCATTGCATCTATGATCTCCTCTTTTCCCCTTTAGGGAGACTGGGTGATCAAAAATTAATTATTTTATTTGTTTGTGTATCTACCCCAAAAATACATTTTTTGTTGTATGTTATTCTCTTGCCCATTCATGGGTTCCTGAGAATCAGAAGCAAAACACATTTTTACTTGCATTTTATTTTAACTTCATGGGGTGGATTTAATCATCTTCCCACCAGTATTTAAGGGTGTATTGACCTAGGAAATGATATTCTATCATCATACTAACCCTGTTATCTAACAAGGTATGTATATTAGAACAACACTAATGATATTTTAGTTAGTATGCACTTCAGAGCCTAGTTGTATAGGTAACACTTCACTAAGACCCCAAAAATTGAAGTTGTCATGAAGGGACTAGACCATTTGGTAGATGACTTGAAATACCTTGCATCTAATTGATTCTTTATTCTAAAGCACCCACATACCATGAGGTATATTGAGACCATTTAGTTTTCCATCAAAAAATTATGATAGAAAACCACATTTACAATAGATAACTCACTGGTATGGGTGTAAAGGTTAATAACCCCTGAATATTACCTTTTATGTATAGAATTTTCATAGAAGGGGGGGATTAAAAATTCTACCAATAATGTGCAATAATTTATTTAAAGAATCTTAAATTTTATTCTCTCAAAAATAAGTATATCAAAAGGATTTAGTGACTATCTCGTAACCAATGTCAATTTTCATGTGATTTCTTGGAGTAATTTTGTTAGAACCTATATTGTATTCACAACCTCATTTGAGAACAAAAACACCAAGTTCTTAGACCAAACAAGTTCAAACACATTGTCACCTATTTACACATTGAGGTATTATGTTGTCCATTTCTATTCTAAATTTGGACTTAGGTTTTTTTGTGTTAACCTACACCTTAAAGTTCCAAAGAAACATTTGACCTCCTTTTATTTTAATTTGATACTGTTACGCTACCCACATTTCCAAACCAATCTTGGTAATTTTTGTAGTATTTCAATTACCACTTGAAACAATATAATGTTATGCCTATTTCTGGCAGCCCCTCTCTTTTTTGAAAATTTGAGTGTATTAAGTCATTCTGTCATATTGATGGATAAAGTCATAACCGTTAGCCAAAATTGGCTACCATAGGTAAGGATAATTCAAAATTTTTATATCTACACTTGTTTAACTTTTTTGATAACCCTTGAATGTGATTGTCTTGTTCATAACTTGTCTTGTCATGATAAAGAGTAGTATTGTTCCTAGCGAAGATTAGGGTCTTCTAGGGTGGCCTAGTCAAAATTTTAAGTCATAATACTTATTTGTCTAAAATATGTTCATAAATTGACCCTTCATAAGGTGTTTAACACATTTTAATGTATATTTGAAAAATTTAAGGTAACTTCTCCTTGTTTCATGCTACTCAAGTTATCTAATATTGAAAATACACTTGTCAAGGCTTCCAAAAGTAGGTTCCAATGTGAAAGGAGGAAGTTTTACAACATGAGATGATGTCATTATCCTTAGGTGTATTCAGGTGAAATAATTTGTTAAAAGTGTTGGTATACCCAAGAAGGGACAAAACCCTTTCATCTTCTCCATCAACTTTCTTGGTAGGCTAAGGAAGGCAATTTTGATAAGGATTATTCATGAAGGAGGGAACAACTTAGGAATAGTGATGGTATGTGTCAGAGGGGATCCATATGACCTCTCAATCCATGGAACTTTTTTGTATTAAGAGCCCTTTTGATCTATTTACTATCATTAAGAAGTTAGGAGCCTCTAAAACCCATGCAAAATTCTATTAGCTTAGTTTTGGGCATTGTCATGACTTTTTGGAGCTATTTGTTGAAGATGAAAGATGGTTTGAAGAATTTAAAGATATAAGCGGTTCCCTAAAATCATATCCAACACTTATTTGGCACATGTGAGTATTGTGGTGGCAATAAAATGGCTCTATTTGCTAGTTTGTATAGATGGTACGTAGGGTTTTATTGATTTTACATGTTTCTTATCTTGATAAGTTTTTAAAAAACCTACAATAATATACAATTCCTCTTATCACTCTATTCAAGAGGAAATAATCAATCATCAAGGACAAATTGTAGTTTTTGAGAGACTGTTATGTACCTATAGGCCTGCTTGTAATATTATTTTCAAAATGTATTTTGTGTGATGAATATGAAGTTTAAGGCTAGTTTGAGATGTGATAAGTATTAGAAAATAACCTTGATTTCCTTCAATATCTAGATAGGATATTTATAAATGGAACAATTCTTCTCTAGGTAAAAATAACCACCTACAGTCAAAATGTAGGAAAATAGGGTAATCTTGAGAGACTATGTCAAGATTATGAGAGATCTTGAGGAAAAAACAATTATTTTGCATTGAAAAAGATATGTATGGGTTTGAAATAAGTGAAGAGGGTAAATAGGAATATGTTATAGGTTAAAATATCCTTGGAGAGTTAGAAATCCATCTTAATAATGGTTTGAGAATAATGGAGGGTTGGAAGATGAAGACCTACAGGTTTGCATCTAAGAGATGGATGGAGTGAGTTTTTGATAAGTCCAGGTTAGGAATTAGAACCCATGATACATGATGCAGACAAAAAGGATATCCCATGAAAGTTTTTAATTTAATGGAATAAGAATATTCTCTCAAAAGAGGCAATCACAAAGCTTTGATATGTGTTAGGCATAAACACATACCTACAGGTTTGCCTTGTAAAAGACATGAAAATATGCACTCCTACCATTGGTGTATAAGTATAAGATTGGTGTATGGAAAAAATGACACTATATAAAGTTTTTAGGGTTATTTAAACCTTAGGAATCCTGAGAAAATGTCAAATATTTGTGGGTTAGGGTTAAAGCAAGAGGAATGGCTAAAAACCCTAAGCCTAAGTTTATTAGGTTCTAAAGCTAAATGATGTTAAAGAAACATAATAAGACTAATTTTAGACTTGGAGAAGGATGTTAAAGACATAAATGAGACTTATTAAATCAAATTAAATCATCATAATGATTCTTTTTGCTAGAAAACTCAGGCTGGGTCCAAAATTATAAGTGTGCAAGCTCGAAGAGACCAATATTTTGCTCAACCCCTACAGGAGAAGGTGAATGGTTGGTAATGGTGTTTGGGGATGTTAAATGGGTATATTTAATCCAAAACTATGGAATTATGAGGTTGGTTATAGTCCTATACTCTATGACCAATGGTTAACAAGATTAACACCTCATAGGCTGCTTAGTAAGGCTAGAAAGACTTGATGATTATTTTGGTTCTCCAAATGACTCCAAATGCATATAAATTGTCCTAATAAAACTTTTGAAAAATATTAATTAATATTAAATACCTATTTGAGCAGTAATATTTGCATGTGTGGAGTAGAATAATGAAGGAAATGGCCTAATTATGTAGGTTGCAAGCCTAAGTCAAGGTATAAAGACTCATTCATACGTATGTTGAAGCTTTGTATGTATAGTAAGGTAATATTCACACCATATGGATCTAGTTTATGGTTATTATGAAACTTTTACAATCAATTATGGAGGTGATAATGATGTTTTGCTTTAGAACCATTTCTTGCATATATACATATCGGTTGCTTGAGAAGGCAAGTTTACTTTCAAGAATTGAAGGAATTATGCAATGTTGGTATTGAGATAGGAGTTTGGATAAGAAATTAGGGTATATATAGGTAATAAGAGACCATGGATTCAGGTTTATAATTTTTTTATATTGACAAGAAAGGCAAGGAAACCTACAACTTATATCACAATCCTAAAACATGCACAAAATCGTGAAAATTGGTAGTTTTGAGAGTTTTGAGGGCTGATCAAGAAAAAATGACTATTTAAGGGGTTGAGGTAAGTGGGAGTACACCTAAAATAGGTTTTATATCACTTTAAATTCCATAAAAATTCTCCCATGCATTTTTATTCTCTCTTGACCTACTTAGGCTTGTGCATGATCAACTTAAGGCTAAAATGCTTGGTTTTTGCATAACTTGAGTTCCACCATTAAAAATGAATGAAAATTTGTAAAATTAACTCGTTTAATTTAACATACATTATTTTTGTGGTTTTGGATCATTTCAGTATGGTATTGTACAATATATAGTATTCTAGGCTTGCTTTAGGCCTAATTAGGAAAGATGGGTGATGAGAAAGTGGGTTTGCCTTTGTAGTTGAATCATTAAATTTTGGTGAATATTTAAGGGGATAAAGGGTAGTCAAATATACACTTAGTTTGTTTTTAATATTTGTATATCACTTAAATTAAGGAGCTTTGTGTCTAAATAAGGCTACAAGGAATAAGCCTTCCTAGAGAACAAATGTGAGATTTATGAAGAAAATTTAAAAATTAAGGTGGGAAGATGATTGATAGGGATATTAAATATATTTAAAATTTAATTCAATAAGTTAGACTCAAATAATATGACTTGTCACTTCATAATCAATCCTAATGGGTAGTTTCAAGGAAGAGAGGATGAGTCATCAAGCCAAACATAACTCCAATGCCATCTTGAGAGGACTATCATCAAACCAAGTGCACACATGTTACATACGGAGTTCAAGATTATTTATTGACATTCCTTCTTGTTTATAACTTGATCCTTCATGAAGTGACACTTGTCATGGGCTTCTCCAATGCCTCTCTTCTCTCTCCTCATTCTCTTTTATACGTATGCTTAATTTTGTAATTTTAAGGGTCCTTCCAATAGGATTATGTCACATAAATAATATTTATATGCCTAATGATAAATAATATGGATTATTTTACCTCATTTTATGGTTGTTTGTAGTGTGAAGTTTTGAATAGTTGATCTAAGCAAGTGTAGACTAAGCTTACCTTATTTTATTTTCCTATTCTTCTTGCCTTATTGCAGTCTAGTTCTCTATTGCAGGTTTTAAATAATGTCATAAAGGGTTCTAAGTGTATTAGAAGTGGAAAACATATTCCCTTCTATTCTCACATTGCTTACCTCTTTACAAATCATTAATATGATAGGGTTTCTTTAAGAGAAGTGTATGTTTCGTGTAGTCTTATAGGTATTAGTGCACATACAAATCAAGGGTAGTGGTCATAATATTTGGTGTATCACCTCCATTTAAGTTTATAGCTTTCTTTCTCCCTTTTAATTTCAATCTAGTAGGTTATTGATTGGTTTTGAGTGATGCATCAAGGGATCTAGCTCTATCTATAGGTTCTCTTCAGCTATAAGGTCAACCATAACCTTTGAAGACTTCCCATGCTATCACTTAAGTCAGGAGGATTGAACACCCTCATCAAGGGTGCAAATTTTGTTGATAACAGTAACATCTAAAACTACTTATGGGGTCTTAGTTCATTACTTCATTTTGAATATTCATTACTATGTTGAATGTTTATTATGAATGTTGTATTTAATGAACTTTTTACGCTAACATTATAAATTTGTTTCAAAAGCATGAGTTGTTATAGTGAAAAAATTTAGTTTATATGGACAAATGTGTAGAGGTTAGAAGGGAATAGTTTCATTTGATCTTATGAATATACTACTGCTAGTCATATTTACTTGTCTACATGAAGGAATGATGCATAGGTTCTGTAAAATCTACAGAAGCATTGATTTATGGAATATGAGAATAATCTGTTTGATTCTCTATGAAATATGAGAATAATTTGTTTGATTCTCTATGGAATTTGAGAATAATTTGTTTGATTCACAAATCGTTTGATCAATTTATAGTTATGATTTTAAGGTGCTAATATAATTTGAAAATGATATATGTTAATATTATTTATTTTTCATAGATCATATTGTGTAAGTTTTAAAGGTATTTACATGTTTGATTTATTGAATTTGACTTATAATCTAGTCATGTGATTAAGGTTTAAGTGCTATTTAAACCTAAGTATATCAAAAACATAAGTGCTAAGGGTCAAATTTATAAACCTTTGGTGGAACTACGATCTAGTTGGTGGTAATGTTGACAAACATTCTAAGGTGGTGAAACATGGGAAATTTAACATGCAACTTAAGGGTAAATTTTCACAAGTTAAAATTTGGTTCGAAGTGAACATTTGTGGTAATCATGCTAGATGGTAAGAAATTTGATTTAAGTGACATAGGGTTTATTAAATATGGTGGATGTATTAGGATTTGTTTATATGTTTATAGATTTTATATCATTAATTTCAATGTGCATCCATTAAATGGAGGATTCTAATAGGATTTTGGTGGCAAGTTTAGTAGTGGATAAACTTGGTGAAGTAGGGTAATTGTTAGCCAAGCCATCAATAATGTGTTGATAGACTTGGAAGTAAGTTAGAATCTAAGACATAGGAAAGGTAGTTAATGCTCCCATGAAAGAAATACAAAAGGTGGTTTTTGTTCTATCAAAAACCATTCTTTGGTAATCTCTTGGCAGAAGTGTCACTTTGAAAGTGAGAAGAAGAATTTATAAAAATAGAGGAAATTATGTGCTTGTGCAAACAAGGTAAGATATTTATGACTAGTTTGTTTTCAAAGTTCAGATTGGAAGTTTAGTTGTGTTGCATGGAAAAGGAAAGTAATATGAGTTTATTTTTGGATTTCATGGTTTTGGTTTCATGAAAATGGTCAAATGTATAATTGGAAATTTGATATAGTTTGAAACACATACTTTTAGTTCATATCTAGTTATGCAAAAGTCATTTTTTGATGAAGTTGGGGTTTGACTTTGTTTTAGAGGACACTTGATATTTGTCTATTTGCATGGTTTCATTATTCAATTGAAAGGTTTTAGGATGATTACTAGAATTTATATGTGTAGAATAGTTTTGTTTTGTTGGGACATAAATGTATTCCGGGTATTTGATAGAAGCCTCGAGCTTTGATTGTCCTTTCAAAATTGGTTTTGGCTTGATTCTTTTCTGCATCACTTCATTATTCTATTTTAAGAGGTGTCTATTGATTTCTATAGATTTATATATGTAGTGTCAGGGATGCGAAACACTGGAAGCATACAATTGATTACCAAATACCAAGCAACTATAATATGTGGAAATAACCAGATTCACCAAGTAACTAGAATTCAGGCATATGAGAGACAATTTGTATTAACACTTTATACAAAAAAGAATACAATAAAGAATATCCCACATCTTCTCCACCACCTTACAGAGGTTTTCAAGTGAACAGTAATTCTTCTCCCCAAAGCTCTCCCTCTCAGGTCAACACCCAACTCAAATACAGAGTTTGTTCACCTTCCGTGCTCCACGCACACCACAAGTGCTCCACGCACTCCACAAGTGCTCCACGCACTCCACAAGCACTCCACGTGCTCCACAAGTACTCAAGGTACTTCAAGTAGATCTCCCATGAATCTGCAACAACTTGCAATTCAACAGACCATTTATGGAAGGAACTCCCTTGCCTTCTTGTCTTGCTCTAAGTACACACGTGTACTCCAATAGATGATACTGTTCCCTATTGTGTTGCTGTCTATATGATCTTGGAAATCAAACAACAGTTCTGCTCACCTGTGAACCTTGTTGCACACACATACACCTGCAGATCAACGATACTTACCAAGTAGATCTCCTATATAGGGCATGCAACTGTGACCAAGATCCTACACTCCTGAAGAATTGACTCTCCAAACTAGCACCAGCACCTGGTATTACTGTGGAACTAGGAGGAACACCCTTGCTCAAACACAGAAGGAGCAAACTTTGCTCAACAAACTAGCCCACTTTTCCAATACAACCATGAGTTTATTATATAGATCTCATCAAACAATAATTAGACATCTAATTACAATAATTAGATCCGCAGCTCTCAGTCTAAAAATAGATCTCTTCATGCAAACACTTGGTTCGTTAGCTAACTGCCCGTAATAAACGCAGTCCGAACCACACAGGTGACCGACGTCGGTTGCCTTCCTACCCTATCCTACCGATGTCGGTTGGCCTGACCGACACCAGTGTTTGACACTCAGCAACTGCAACCTCCTCCGTGTCTGCATCAGTGAAGCTTTTAGCTCCACAACCTAACAATCTCCCACTTGGAGATAAACAGCTGCACTATACCTGTACCTGTACCCCGTCTAATCTATTTCCTGGTTTGTATTCCTCTTCAAGCTCCCACCTGAAGACAACCCACCACACATCCCGTGGTGTACCACCTGTCATCCGAGTACCCTGCCACATCCAAACCTACAACACCTGTAGTGAAGTCCTGACCCTGCATAGCAACACCTGCTGCCGGTCCCTCTCAAAAACCTGAGAACCCACTTCCCCAAATTGGCTCCTAACTCTGACAGCTCCCACTGCATGGGAAAACTCAGGTTTATACCAGACCTCATGTGATTTCAGACACTATACCTGTCCAGCCCTTAGTGTGCTCCGGTTCTGCATCCCGAACCTCGCCAACACCTGATTCACATTAGCTCCCACTTCAACCTGTGATCTCCATGCCTCCCATGTCAAAGAATTTTGCTGCTTCCTCATGACATGCCACTGAAACTAATCTTACCCTTAGCTCAGCAAAACCCTGTATGTACTAACCCTGCTAGCAAATATACCATCCACATACAGCAACAGAATGATGTCGTGACTCATCATCCACCTGGTAAGGCTAACCACAGTAGTTACCTGACACTGACTGAAGCCATGCTTCATCCTCCACCTGTCAAAAACTGTACCACTGTCCTGTAGCTTCTCAAGACCATATAACCTGGTCTTCCATCTCACGTATCCATTCTCTCTATTCTTCTTCTAAGGAATCCATTCGTCTCTGTGCTTTCATCCAGCTGGCAAACCTACCAAAACTCCCGTTTGGTTCTGCATCATATCCCTGCCTAGCTCCCACCTATTTCCTGGATCCTTCCTGCTCTATAGTCAGCAACAAGTATGAAGAAGAGGAACATGAATTTGAGGGCCTACTCATGCCTTCAGTCCTCCGTATGGGTGTTTGAGACTCCTTGACAGCATGCTATCCACCCAAAATTTGTTACAGTGACTGACCTCGATCACTCCATAGTTTGCATCTGATCGACGTCAGTTCCATGCGTCTGTACTTGACTACCAACCTGCCAGCGCTAGTGTCCCTACTACCGACGTCAGTCCTTTTGACCGACATCGGTCTTACATACTGCCGACGTCGGTCCCATGACCGACGTCGATCTTATCCTGCCCGACATCGCCGGCTTCGGTCTGCACATGACCGACATCGACACCTGTCTGTTCGATGCTGATTCCTCCTGACCAATGCCGGTGTCTGTGTTCACCTGTGAGTGATGACTTTTTACCCATGAGCTTCTTTGAATCAAAACCCATGTCCAAACTACTCTGCTCAGAAGTATCCAGCACCATCCACTGGGTTCTATCTGCCATCTCTTCTAAGTACACCAAGGCTTTCCAGTTCTTAAGCCTGTCAAATATATTTGTCTTCCACTTAAGAACATGCATCTCCTTCCTGCTCATGTGACCAAGCCTATGAAGCCACGTCTCTGCAACAGAAGAAGAATCAGTAATATAAACAAGTAGATAAAGTATACCTGTTTTCTTACCACCAGCTAATTCAAGTGCTACTGCTGTGAGAGTTCTTGTGCATCTCTCATCACCCAATCTTTTTGAAGAAATTAGCCATATCTCCAAACCTGGGACCTGCATGACCTTCATCAACACCTGTGTGTTGGCCGCCTGCAATTTCAGCTTCACTTCCCCTTTGCCAATTCTTTGGCAAGGCTCACCAGCTCCTCTACCTGGGGCTGCATGGAAAGAGGCAACCGAATCTTTTATCCAAGATTCAACTTTATCCAAGAAACCTGCAAACACATCCTGTGCAACAACACCTGCTACATCTGTATCTTCAGTTTCTTCATGCTGATCTGCTACCAACCAACAATCTTCTTTTACCTACTCTTTCTTTCCATAGGACCGTGAGTGACCATCTGTGCTTTTCAACTCCTCCATTCTTAGCTTACTTTGATCTGTCGTTGCTCTACTCCCACTCAATCAGAAACCCCTGAGAGTGCCCTGTAACCAAACACAACCCTGCTTCCTGCAACCTTAGCTCTGATACCACTTGTCAGGGATGCAAAACACCGAAAGCATATAATTGATTACCAAATACCAAGCAACTATAATATGCGGAAATAACCAGATTCACCAAGTAACTAGAATTCAGAATAACACAGCATATGAGAGACAATACACAACTTGTATTAACACTTTATACAGAAAAGAATACAATAAAGAATATCCCACATCTTCTCCACCACCTTACAGAGGTTTCCCACACCTGTGAACAGTAATTCTTCTCCCCAAAGCTCTCCCTCTCAGGTCCCAACACCCAACTCAAATATAGAGTTGGTGTTCACCTTCCGTGCTCCACGCACACCACAAGTGCTCCATGCACTCCACAAGTGCTCCACGCACTCCACAAGCACTCCACGTGATCCACAAGTACTCAAGGTACTTTAAGTAGATCTCCCATGAATCTGCAACAACCTGCAATTCAACAGACCATACTTATGGAAAGAACTCCCTTGCCTTCCTGTCTTGATCTATCCAAGTACACACCTATACTCCAAGTAGATCCTGCCTGATACTGCTCCCTGTTGTGTTGCTGTCTATATGATCTTGCACACCTGCAAATCAAACAACGGTTCTGCTCACCTGTGAACCTTGACCTTGCACACACATACACTTGCAGATCAACGATCTTACTTACCAAGTAGATCTCCTATATAGGGCATGCAACTGTGACCAAGATCCTACACTCTTGAAGAATCCAGCTGACTCTCCAAACCAGCACCTGCACCTGGTACTGCTGTGGAACTAGGAGGAACACCCTTGCTCACCTCACACATAGAAGGAGCAAACTTTGCTCAACTCAAACTAGCCCACTTTTCCAATACAACCATGAGTCTATTATATAGATCTCATCAAACAATAATTAGACATCTAATTACAATAATTAGATCCGCAGCTCTCAGTCTAAAAATAGATCTCTTCATGCAAACACTTGGTTCGTTAGCTAACTGCCCGTAATAAACGCAGTCCGAACCACACAGGTGACCGACGTCGGTCCCTGTCTGCCTGGGGGTCGCCGACATCGGCCGATCTCTGATCGACGTCGGTTGCCTTCCTGCCCTATCCTGCCGACGTCGGTTGGCCTGACCGATGCCGGTGTCTCTGACACTCAGCAACTCTCCTGCAACCTCCTCCGTGTCTGCATCAGTGAAGCTTTTAGCTCCACAACCTAACATGTAGATTGGTTTCAATTTTTATTTTGAATTTATTCTAGGTATTTGACTAAAGTCATGAACTTGGGTTTTCTTTTCAGAAAGTTTTTGGTTGATATTTAACAATTGATAATAATCCATGTCGAATGAAATTGCAAGTTGATTTTTGTTTTCTAATGATAGATGGATGTTAGGTTTTGAAATGAGATTTTAACATTCTTACTCATATATATGAAAAATGGTTCAATGGATATTATGAGGTGATGTCATGCTCAAAAACGTAGATGACTATTTTGAATTTTCTTTCTTGTAATTTATGGTAAGAAAAACACAATTCATTGACAAATGATATATCAATTTTAGTATAGAGAATTTATTTGTCATGATATCTTAGTTTCTTATTAAGTGTTGTTGATTTTTAAAATGATTAAATATAAAAATGGGTTTTGATTAAGGACTATCCATTTCTCAAGTATTTGAAGTTGTTTAAGTTTCAAATTAAAATGTGAATAAACTCGAGGGTATGCCCATAAAATTTTCATTTGTTGAGTAAGTTGGAAATATCATGTTACTCAAAGGTTGATCATTTATGTTATATTTTGATATAAAATATAGAGTATTTAGTGATTATATTTTGTTTTCTTATTGAGGAGGTCATTATACTTGTAGTCATATTTTTGAGATACAAATATGGGTCGATGTGATGCATTTTTGATTCAGTTAAAAACATATAGATCTGATTGGTTATTGATTGTAATAATGATTTATCGATTGGATAATGTTTTTTTTGTTGGCATAGGCATTTGGTTTCAGGTAGAATATATATGGTTATATTTGATGTGTATCAATTTTATGATGAATGAAATGGTTATTCAACATGTGAATATAATCAAAATTTTGAGATGACATGTAATAGTCATGTGGAAGGCATTCTGATTTTTTATGACTTTTTGAAATATAATAAGTTTATTTGACCAACATTAAAGTTTTGATATAAGTTATATAATATAAAATTTAATCTCATTTATTGAAATTTGTACAATAAATTCTTCTTGAAAATTAGATGGACATATCTTTTGAGTTTGATATATATCAATATGATGATAGTTTTTAGTTTAGAGAGTAATTATTATTTTGGTTAAAATTTTAGTAAGATGTTAGGTTAGATTCCACTCGATTCTAATAATTCACATGATGATAATTGGGGACATAACCAAGAATGACATAGAGAGGATACACCTCCATAAATATTTATTCCTAGAGGTCATAATTTCATGGGTAAAAGGACTGGTAGGGCTATTCCTAGACCTTATAACCATTGAACACACATGTCAATACACTTTGATGTATCAAACCCCATTTTTTGGAATATTTTGAATGCTCTATATTTTAATATTGATAATAACTGAGGTAACTAAGGTTTAAGAGGTTCTCATTAGAGAGCTCATTCTTATAGATGAGGAACTCCAAGTAGTTCCTCTCAATGTATGCATACTGATTTACAATCTAATCAAAACCGTACTCCTCATCATTATCCTCAACATTGAGAACCCACACCCTGAAATGAGTTATAGTTGACTTCAAAATTATATTATCATGCTCTCGTGCCACTTAATACAATGCTTCCATCACCTAAACTTGATAATATAGTTGTAGGTTGTTTGGATTTAAGCCTTGATGATTTTACTTCACACATATTTGAGCAAGAAAGAATGGCTTCTTCAAGAAGTAAAATATGAGAGGTTATTATTAGAACATCTCCTGTGATTACCAGGATCATTAAGAAGGTGAAGTTAGAATTTGATGATGAAGATAATGAAGTTGGTACCAAATTGGTAAAGTTTCCAACTACAACAATGAATTAGACTAAATATGTGATAAATAGGGGTCATTCACTGATTGAAATGTTGTCTGATACAAAAGATGAATGGATGGCTTGTTAAGTTATGTGGTTGATTTTGATGTTTTTAGATACTTTGATTATACTTTAGTATTTTGATGATGGATATTTTATTTTATACTTGAATAAATTAAACTTATGTAGTAGTTGATATTTTGAATTTTGGACATATATTACAAAATTTAATGGTGTAATGCACATGAATTTAATGTTTGATGTATTTAAGTTTATTTAAATTGCTTAAGTCATGATAATGTTTAGTATAGTTGTTTATTTAAGTGATAATGCTGACTAAGGGCCCCCACCTATTAGGTTTATTAATATTATTTTTGATCTTTTAGACTTATTTAAGTCTTAAAAATAAGTTAAGTTATAACATAAATTAATTGACTTTATTTAAGTCAATTAGACTTAAAAAATAACTAACTAAAGTTAGTTATATCTTATTTTTCAACTATCTCTTGAGAGGATTGTATAAAAGAAGATTAAAGTGACATAAAAAAGGGAGAAATATTTCACATATATTCTTGAAGATGTCTTTGATTCAAAGTTCATTCATCATTCTCTTTTCTATGCAATATCTTTAAGATAATACAACTTTTGTAGATAGACTAGTAATACATTCTCTGATAATTGAGTAATACGTTTAATCAATACACGTGTATCCACATATCTTATTTAGTTTATAAATCAATTATCTAAAGGTTGTTAGGTTTAATATATTATGGTGTTTACAGATATGCAGTTATATGAGCAGAATCTAAAGTAATTAATCTAAATAATGATGATTACGTCACTATGTGTGACATATTATTGATCCATTCAGATTGTACTAGTTATTATTTTCAAAGATTTTGTATTCAATATGTTTCTTAATAAAATCTCTTTTATTTTGATAAGATGACTCTTTACATAGTTTTAGATTTATTTTATGTCTCTTCATTTTAAATAGTTTATGTTTTGTTTCATCTTAGATTTTTATATATTTAAGTCTATATTAGATTGGTTATTTAAATATTTTAATTTATTTAAGTTTTCTTTTATTTCTTCTTTATCTTATTATCATTTAATTTTTTACTCTTTATTTTATTTCCATAGTTGTTTAGATCTATTGTTATTTATTTAGTTTTCATTTGCTTATTGAGTATTATCTTACTTTTGTTTCTTACAATAGTTATTTTAGGTATAGATTTAGTTGCTTTAATTATCTTTTTATTTCTTATATTTCATTATGTTTAGTTTAAATTAGTTTTAGTTTAATTTTATTTTGTTAAGTATTTTTTATTTATTTTTTCTAATCAACTTTATGCATAATATGATTTTATTTCTTATTAAGTAGGATTTTGATTAATTATGATAGTTGTTATTTCCATTTCATTATTTGGTTTTCATTGTTAGTTATTTTTCTTATATTTTAGTTATTTTTATTTCTTTTCTTTGGATCTATTTTGAACACAGTGTGATTATCAGAATATTATGGATAATTCAATAAAACAGATATATTCTAAAAAACAAATGTCTTTCCTTCAAGAGACTATTTTATCTAAATGTTTTTTTTGTTAGATAGGTTAGATTAAATAATCATAATCTATTTCATTCATTTTATTTAAAGTGATATTTTATTTTTGAAAGTATAATGGATTATTGTTTGATATTTGACGTAGTTTTTATTTCCTATAACATTAAAAAACCCCTTGCACATTTATAAGTTCATTTGTGACCTATTAGATCCTAACTATCAAACTAGTATGATTACATCTTAACCTTCATGATAGGCGAAAGGGTTAAGTCATTGACATTACAATTTTGATTTTCAACATAGACTTTATCTCATTTGGTAAGGTTACACTGCCTATTTTATTTCTAATTTAGACTTAGGTCTTTTGTGATAGACCAATTCCCAAATTATGAACCATTTAAATTTGTTCTGACATCATTCTAAATTAGAATCAAAGACCAACCAAGGTCAAGATCTTTTATAATTAATTCCAATTTGAAAACCAAGGTCATTTTTCTTATATTCTAGGTTTTACTTTAGACATTGATTTTATTGAGCTGAACCATCTCTTAAGACTAAGATCATTTACTCTTATTGTAGACTTACACTTCTTAGTCATACACTTTTCAAATTAATACCACATTCCAAAAACCATATGACCCCATTTTGAACTCCAAATACCAATCCAAACAAAGATCACATCAAAACACTTTATAAAACTAAAAACCATACCAATAATGCATAGATTCACTCACAGTGGGGTATCTTACAACCCTAGTTTTGAAGAAGAATTTTTTAATGATCCTTTGAGACACATTAGAAATTTTGAATATAGTGAAGATTGATAAGAACACCTGGTTGTGTTTGAAGATAACCCTCTTATGGTGGGATAAAGTAAAGGTCAATCAAACAATCAACTCATAAAATATCAAGATGAAGCTCTCTTAAGGCTAATAACATTAGGAGCTAGGATCCCACTTGATTTCCTAATAGAAAAATTGCACACCCTTACCTAAGTAGTAGATTAAATGTAAGAACAACCTCATACTCAATTTTAAAATTGACCATTGCTTCATCTAGTAAAGGGAAGGGTATATTGGTTGATCCTTCTCAAATTGGTCACATTATAACATCCACTATACAAAAAATTAGTCAACATTACGTAGATTAGATTATTGCTAACTTAACAACTTCTTTGGCTGTAACCTCATTCAACAACACCACACTATAAAACAAAATTAGTTTTATGCACAAATGTAATAAGACCTAGCTAATCCTACCTCTGATGTAGATATTTTGGCTCCATCTAAACAACTCATACTAATGAATACATCATAACAAGTTACACTTGATATACAACATACATTTTTTAACCACCAGGAGATCCTTTCTGATGCAAGACAAGAACCTAATGATTCACAAGATGTGCTAGACTATTCATAACAAGTTGTTAATAATCCACCACCTTAGTAGGTAGTGGATAATTCTCAAAACACATTACCAACCTATTCCAATTCATAATAATGACAACAAGTTACTCTTGTAAACCAAAAACAACAACTTCTTCTAAATCAACAACAAAACAAATTCCCCAAAACCAACAATAGATTATGCTAGACCAATAGTATATCTACTATTATACACAATAATAGATTTCTTAGGAACAACAACACCTCACTTAGTCTAATTCCAATCCAAACCAATAAAATATCCTACATTAAACGTAGAATTTAGGACATAAGGTACACATTCCAAACATAACCATGCAAGGGGGACCCATTTCCACTTACACTAATTCCAACCAAGGCCAAAAATTCACAAATCCCCAAAAAAAAACCCTCATCTCATTGAAAACCACCCCTAATATTCAAGAATGGAACATGATAAAAGGGATAGTTTCATAACTTAAAGTAGGTAAGCGAGCACCCAAAAAGTATAAGTTTGATGACATATGCCCTTATCCATTTCATTTTATATTTATTCAGGTACCTTTCCCCCCCACTTTAAAATGCCTAAATTTGAAAAGTATAAAAGGAAATGAGATCCAAGAGAACATCTACAACCATTCTTTATGTCTTACTAAGAAGTAACTTACAATAGTGTCTATTTTCTCTACCTATTTACACATAATTTAGGTGGGTAAGCACGAAAATTACTTCTCAAATTACCTAATGGATCAGTCATTAATTTTAATGACTTTTCAAAAAAAATTGTTAACCATTTATCTTACAACATAGAAAATGAGTTGATGGTTGTATATTTGTGCAATGCCAAGTAGTAAGGAGGAGAGATCTTCTTGGCATACTTACAATAATGGAGAGCTTAAGATAGTCATTTCTTGTATAACTTACCTGATACATAATTAGTCAATATCTTTGCATAAAATCTAAATGCCAAGCTCATTCATAATATCAAACTCAATTGTGCCAACATGTTTGAAAAAATCATTAACAAAGGGGTAAAGATAGAAAATTCACTTATCATGAAGGGTCTTATAAATATATACTCTCAAACCCAAACACTAGTCCAAAACCAAACACCAAATCAAGTGCCAATTTAGACTACTAAAACTGAAAAGATGAAGGCCTTTGTAAAAAATAAAAACATGGTTGGTAATGGGGTTATAAAGGAAAGACATGAAAGCAATGTGGGCAACACCTACTCAAAATGACCCACCTAACCCTTAGCTTGCATTACAAAGAGCTCCCCCATGACAAGGATACAATAAAGATAGATTTTTCAGTGACCTTGAGGAGCCCATTGAGGTTTTGTTCCAAAAATTATTAACTACTAATATGATTGTGTGGCCTAATCCAAAACCCTTTTTAGAAGTTCAATGGATGCCAACATGGTATAATGATAATGTTTATTGTGATTACCATCATGTGATTGATCATTCAATCAATAGGTGTATACAATTGAGATGCCTAATTAAAAATATTCTTGAGAATGGGGAAATTAAATTAGAAAAATGAAAACCTAATACCAATCAGGAGATGGGAATATATAATAACCCCTTCCCCAAGCATAACAATAAAAACCAAAACACCAATTAGTATCAAAGGATAGGGCCAACATTAGCAATAAGGATAAGGCCAAAACCAAAACTAAAATCACCATAATTAGGTTCATGATACCCTATCCAACCAGGTTAGATATATAAGTGTTCCTTATAATTATAAAAATACCATGGGATATATTACCAGTAATCACATGACCACTATAAAAGTAACTCGTAGGCTAGCTAACACCCATCAAAATGTTAGCCATTATATTTTGGGACCACCACATTTGACTATTTGTAATTATAGCATAGATCAAAACAACACAATTTCATCTCAACCATCATGAATTACCATTCCTGGACCTCCACCAAATTCCTCTAATTTAGATGGCTCTTTCTTGACTTGAAATTACACGATTATAGCTAGATGACCAATGGCCAAGAGTTACTCTGCAAGGCTAATTTACTTCTTCCAATACCAATACCATTCCCAACCATGTTCTAGATGTTATGCCACCAAAAGCCAAGCCATCTCATCCTTTTAATGATAAGTCATATAATATTAGTGAACAACTAAGTAAAACACATGCACAAATATCCATCTTGGACCTCTTGTGCATGTCTAAAGTTTAAAGGACCATATTAAATGAATTTCTCCAAAAATCTAAGGTGACCAATGACATTGAACCAACTTAGTTCCAATCACTAGTAGGACATTTATCCCTAGGTCAATAACTCACATTTGACCAAAGCAATATGTCATCCCTTGGTCCCATTCAAAACAATCCTTTCCATGTTGAGGCCTTTATTTATTGCCACAAAGTCAAGTGGTTTCTTATAGAAAATGGTTTGAGATTAAACATAAAATCATTGAAACTGATCAAAAATTTGGGTTACACAACAACTGATATGCAGCGTGATACCATTATAATTTAGGCCTATTATAATGCAAAGAAAGAATTTGTAGGTACCATTTATTTATCAATAATTATTGGGCCTATCACTCATGGAACCTTTTTCCATGTCATTGGCATTAAATTACCTTATCATTTATTTCTTAGTCATCCTTGTATCCATAAAGTATGATCAATCCCTTATACCTTGCATCAATGCATCATGTTGCTTCATTTAGGATTGGATGTTACTATCCATAACAATCTTCAATTGTATCAGTATTGCAAAAATTTATAAGTCGATTACATGAATTGTAATTATTGTCCAAGCAATGAGTTTGTAGCTAGAAGAAATAAAAAATTCTCAAATCCCCAAATTCTAATGACATCAACCCTAGTGACCTCACCTCCACTTATTCCAATCCACTTTTTGAGAACATTTCTGCTCATTTTACCATTGAGCATAAGGGTATAACCACATATCGCATAGAGGATGCCTTTCATGTTGGTAAGATACCCAAATCCCCTAAATCCTATGGAAGGCCCAAACCTATCCTTAGCAGGCCTAACATGATCTACAAAAATAAATCTAAATCCACTCTACGAGAGCCACTCATATTTGTACTAGATACATCACCCAATCAAGATTGAGCCACTAATGCTAAAGGAGGTTAGTTATATGGTGATGGTTTTGCTAATTGATTTCAAAATAATAAATAACCCATATTTAATAGAATCATGGACCATCCTAGACTATAAAAAAAGGATTGGAAGTAAAATCCTAGTGTATTCTTAAGACAGTACCTATGGAAACACATATAAGAAGTTGAGGACTTGGATTTACATAACTTTGGGGTGAACCCATTAAGTTTAAGAGTGATATTACTTCATTGATTGATGAAGAGGCTCTCAGTAGTGATGCAACTTCCCCATTATATCCTACAATGAGTTTGTAAACACCAACCTATTTGATACCAATGTCATTATTACCATTATACCCTATTATTCTATCTCCCTTCATCATCCTAGCCTTATCAATTGAGACCAACAAGATTCAATTATACCATTGGATGAGTTTTAGACTGAATAATCTATTACTGAATTCATGGTACTTAGAGACAGGTTGTTGGTTGGTGATCACAAATAAAACTTTCACTTCCAATTAGATCCTACTACCTAGTTTGGAGAGTAAGCAAAATTCCTTGGTCATGAATAAATTGAAACATCAATATATTCAAGTGAAAACCTTTCTAAGACACCTTTAGATTAGGGAAAAACTAAAAATAAAGACAATTCTATAGGTGAAAACCTATTTTAGGTGCCCTTGGTTAGGGAAGTTTGTTCATATTCGAAGGAAACTAAGAGTCCTCCTAGTCCAAGAATTACTATAGGTTCGAATATCAGTTCAGAAGAGCATCGAATCTTTGCACAATTGGTTTAGGATTTCCAAGAATAATTTATTAATTGGCCACTCTCAGAATTGGAAGATTTAGATTCTTCTTATATGGGTGGGCCCTATAACTCCAAAAATGATGAAAAATATCAATTCCCTTTAATGGAAACTATTTTTGAGGATGGATATACACTCCTTGTGGAGGATACCACATAAGTTACTATTGGTACTATGATGACCCAAAGATAGTTTACATAGGCATGTCCCTCACCACCAAGGAGGATGCTTTCATCATTACTATCCTAAAGGACTTCATCGATATATTTTCATGGTCATATTATGACATGTAGGGTCTAGATCCCTATTTAGTGATGAATTGAATTATGGTACACCCAGATGCTTAGCTAATCAAGGAAAAGTTATGAAAAATGCATCTATGCATAATTATACTTGTTAAAAATGAGCTAGAAAAATTATTAGGAGTTATCTTCATCAGACTACTAGATTATTTTTAATGGATATCATACATTATGGAAGCTATCAAGAAACCATAGGGCATTCACTTATGTACTAAATTTAGAGACATCAACAAAGCATCCCAGAAAGGTGACTTCTCATTGCTGAATATTGACATGATTGAAGATTTAATAAAATGAAATAAGATGTCCCTCATGGACATATTTTTAGGATATAATTAGATCAAAATTATGCCTAAAGACCAACATAAAATAGTGTTCACCACTTTTTTGGGGATATTTTGTTATCAAGTCAAGACCTTTGGCTTGAAAAACACTAATGCAACCTATTAGCATTCCATGACTTTCATATTCCATGACATGATGCATGACATTGTTGATGAAAAATATCATTGTTGAAGACTATGTCAATGATATCTTGGACAAATATAAAACACAAGAAAGACATCTATATGTTCTACAAATAATCTTCAAGAGACTTCTTGAATATAAGGTATGCCTTAAACCAAAGAAGTACATCTTTGGTGTCACTTCAGAAAAATTGATAGGGTTCATTGTTTCATGTAAGGGCATTGAGGTCTATCTTGATAAAGTAAAAGACATTATGGAGATGCCTACACCACCAAATTTGAAACAACTTTGTAGCCTATGGGGCAATGTTTAGTCTATTTAGTGGTTCATTTCTTAGTTGGATGACAAGTGCCATACTTTCACTCACCTTTTGAAGAAAGGTGTTAGATTTTGGTGGGACACAAGTTGTTCTCAAGCCTTCAAAGAATTAAATACCTAATTGGTTAATCCACTAGTTCTAATGCCACCTATGCCAAGCCAACCTTTGTTTCTTTACTTTTCAATGATATAACATGTGTTAGGAGCCCTCTTATCTAAAATGATAGTCAGGGTAAAGAATGTGCAGTCTACTATCTAATTTGGACACTTGTTACTTATGAAAACAACTACTCACCAATTGAGAAGGCTTATTTAACTATGGTGTTTGATTCCCAAAAGTTGCATCAATACAAGTTGAACAATAAGACTATTGTTATTGCTAAGGTTGATACACTCAAATACCTATTATCCAAGGTAAATCTAATAGGTTACATGGCCAAGTGGGTAATGATGCACTAAGTGAATTGAGATCAAATATCAGAATCAAAAGGCAATCAAGGGATAAGTTATCAGAGAACAACTTGTCAAACCTCCTTTATTGGACATGCAACCAATCAAATTTGATTTCCTAGATTAGTCAATTCTAACTCTGGAATCAATATCTATTGAGTCTAAATAGTGGATATTGTATTTTTATGACCCATTCACATCTCATGGATCTTAGGATGGTATCTTGTTCATTACACCACAAGGGGACCTCATGCCCAAGGCATTTCATATTGGTTTCCATTGTAATAACAACATGTTCAAGTACAAATAACTCATTATAGGACTTTATATCACTATATAATGGAACATTCAATAGTCAATAGTATATGGGGATTCCTAGTTAATAATTAACCAAACTAAAAAATATTACCAAATAAAAGATGAGGTATTTGTACCTTACAAGAATATGGTGGACAAAATCAAGTCACATTTTTAACCTCTTAAGTTTGATAACATACCAAGGGCCAATAACTAATCAATAAATGTAATAACAACTATTGGATCCATCCTTGCAGTGGCTAATAGTGTTAAAGAGTATCAATTTCTCATTAAGAACCTTATTCAACTAGTTCATGAATAAATAAATTCAGAAATGGTATGCAGTATGGCTATTCCTAACATCCATTGGTACCAAGACCTTTATAATTACCTTCATGACCATAATCTTCCTCTAGACCTATCATAAAACTAACATAAAGCCTTCATCTGTAAAACCATCTGATATACATTACTTGAAAATATGCTCCATCATAGGGGTTATGATGGAAAACTAATTCATTGTTTATATTCAAAAGAATCTCAATTAGAATTGAAGGACGTACATGAAAGAACCTATGACACCCACACTAGTGGTTTGGTCCTTACTAATAATCTCCTTCGAATCAGGTATTACTAGCCCATGATGGAGATAGATGCTTGCTGACATGTCAAGAAGTATGATGCTTATCAATGACATAGTGATTTGATTGATGCTCCTTTCTGGCCACTTTAACCGACCACTGCACCATGGACATTTTCTACATGGGGACTCGATTTCATAGGGAAATTATACCCAAATTCTTAAGATGGCCAAAAATATATCCTAACTTCCATAGACTACTTTACCAAATGGATATAAGCCATTCCCCTCACATATATAATTGGTAAATAGATTTTAAAATTTATTCCTTATCATCTCATCTACCACTATGGTATTCCTTCCACCATTGTCATTAAAAATGTTGGTCTAATAAAACATAAATATGTCAAGGCCCTTTGTTCCAAATTCCAAATCAAACATAAGAAATCCATGGCCTTTTATCCTCAAGGTAATGCCCAAGCCGAGGCATCCAACAAGACCATTGTCAAAATCTTGAAAAAGAATGTCAATAATGATAGTTGTGATTGAAATCTACAATTATTCCTAGCCTTATGGACTTACCATACCGATAATCATACACCTACAGGTGTTACACCATATTCCCTAGTTTTTGGATTTGAGTCTATTATCCCTATCGAGATCGATCTCTATAAAATATCATTGATGATGAGGAGTATATAATGGTTAGATTAAAAGAGATGGATATTTTGGATGAGAAATTACAAGTAGTATTAGACAATTTGAGAACATACCAAAATTAGATTCACTTTAGTTATAAAAAGCATATTTTCCCTTGAGAATTCAAATTGGTGATTTGGTGTTAAAAAGAATCAAAAGAATACCCATGTCAAACATAAGAAGAAGGGTAAGTTTGAAGCCAATTGGATTGGGATATTTGTTGTTATTGAAAATTAGAGGTTGGGGTATATAGATTGGTTACACTAGTTGGGAAAGAGATCAAGGAATCAATGAACATAATGCATCTAAAATGATACTATGCTTAATTGAAAATGAACCATTGTCTATAGGTGCCCTTGCTTGGGACACCCATTTCACATTTTCAATAATTTATCATATCATTCCCTAGATGATTTTTATTCCTATTACCATACCATTTTATAGACCATTATTTATTCATTCCCCATTCCATTACCGATCATGATCTTGATTATGAACATGTGTCACATGTAAATTCAATGGCTATTATTCTAAGGGCACTTTAGATTGATCAACATCAATAACTTATTTACAGATAAGTGTTTTAGGGTATGTCAATAAGGGTGTTACCTACTTGAAAGTTCTTTAAAAACTTCCTCTAATTATTTATCTTAACATTTAGTTCCACATTATGTGCCATTTTTATTCCAATCTTACTGTTATGTGATATCCCCTAGTGCTCCAGGTTCTACTATTGGTTTGTGTTGCACCATTGCATTTAGTTTAGCTATTATTTGAGCCTTTACTTAAGGATGTTTTTTTTACAATAGATGATTTTTTGTACATTTGACATATTATATTGTTTTAATTATTATAAAAAACCCAAAAACATTGAAAAGACCTAGAAAAACCCTAAAAATCATAAAATCATGAAAAGTGGCTTATAATTTCCATGTGATGTATAAATCCCAAAAAATTTTAGGAAGAAAAATATTATCTAGTCTAATTCATTTCTAAGCCATAGTAACATTTTCCTCCCATTTTTGGGAGAACTACATCAGCCAAAGGTCCACATAGACTGTGTAGGCAACACTTGGATGCATAAGGCATCTTGTGTCAACTCAACCAATATCCTTCTTCATTTATATTTCCTAACACTCTCAAAATTTTATGAGAAACCATTACCTAACACTCTCACCATTTTTCAAGCAATATTTATTGTTCACCCTTTTGATACATAACCAGTTTGTGTTTCCTCTTCAACTGGTTTTCATTCTTCCTTGCTCATTTTCTATGTTTGGGCCTTTCCTATTTTAATCTTTCCTTGTTCTGCTTTCCCTTCATTATTTTATTTCCTCCTAGTCTTGTCCTTTGGACAGAGTTCATAGTTTTTTCCCTTCATCCTTGGTTTTTTTCCCCTTTTTGTTTTTCCCTTTGCTTTGTTTTCCCTTAGCCTTTTTTTTTGTCTTAGCCCCGAAGTGCCCTTTGGAAAAGTTCTAATGGGCCACTTCCCTTTGAGGTGCCCTTCAGAATTTTTTGAAGGCACTACACTTGCCTTGTTTTCCCCCAAGTATCCCTTTATAACTTTTTTGAAGGGCACTTTTTTGTCCAAGTGACCCTTTGGAAAAATTTAAAAGGGCACTTTTTCATCTAAGTGTCCCTTCAAAACTTTTTTGAAGGGCACTTTTTGCCCAAGTGTCCCTTTGAAACTTTTCTAAAGGGCACTTTTGCCTTAGTATTTTACTGAATGCCCCTTCAAATTTTTTTTGAAGGGACATTTTTTATCCAAGTGCCCTTTGGGAATTTTCCCAAAGGGTCACTTTTTGGCCCATTCTTCCATGTTACCCTTCAGATTTTTTTTAAAGGGCTTTTCCCCCAAAGGTTGCCCTACAAAAAAGTTTTGAAGGGCTATTTCCTTTGGGAATGCCCTTTGGAATTTTTTTAAGGGGCCTTTTGTCCCTTCCTGGGTGTCCTTTGAATAGGTGTCCTTTGAAACTTTTTTGAAGGACACTTTCCTATAGGTGTCCTTCAAGAAAAGTTCCCGAAGGAACATGTTGCCCTTTTCCAAGCCAAGTTCTTGAAACTAAAACCCTGAAGGAATTCCTTTGTGAAATTTCTTTGTGGATTTTGATTTTGACCATGTCTTTGACCATGCTAATAAACCTGATTGGATTTCCCATAACATGCTGTAGGACATCAAAATTAAAGCAACAAACTAGTTGTTGGGTCAATGCATGACATGTCACAGGACATCAAGTTTAAGGTGGATAACTAGCCATTGGGCAATGCATGATGTGATAAAATATGTCAATATAAATTGAGTTTCACAACATGCTTGACTTATGAATTTTATAAGTATAAGATCTTGGAAAACCTGAAAGGGTCTAGATAGAAGAAAATTAGATTTTTGAAACTGCTTAGCTTATAAGCTTAATCTAATAGTAGATCGATGATGTAAAACCTTGATCCAAGTCATTCCTTGAGGACCAATCAAAAGGGGAGGATATAGACAAATTGAATGAAAGTATTCTTTTCCATGCCATTGCACAAATGGACAAGCTGAGGAGAAGTGATTAGGAGCAAAAAAGATATTTCTAGCAGGTGGCTCTATTAATAAGGACTATTTTTTTGCCTTCCCCAAGTATCTTGATTTTGTTAAGTAACTATTGGGAAGAATCTTTAGAGGGGCAAGCCCATGGAATTCAAGAAGGTGACACAAATCAATCAGAGTGCCCTAATAAGCATCATTGGTAAAAATTAGTTGTAATTGAGGATAATGACTTCCAACATATTTGATTCCTCTCTTTGGTGCAAAGGACCTCCCTCCTCTCTCTCTTTGCTATAAATAAGACCCTTGGGCTATTGTTATGATACAAAAATAGTATAGTGAAGCCATACTAGAATGTTTTGCCATTTTCTTACCTTTGAGCAAAGAAGCATAAGTCTATTTTCTTTTTAAGTTTTGGATATTTGCCTAAGCATGCAAGAGACATAAAGTGACAAGAAGTGATGTTTTATCCTTCTATTCTCTATCCTTCATGATTTTGAGCAAAGATTTGATCTAATAGGTCATGTAGAGTGCATTCTAGCTGTATGAGATTTTTCATATGTGTAACCATTTTCTAGACTATACAGGTTGTTTTTCTAGATTATACAGGTTGTTTTTCTAGTTACTTACCTTGTGTGATCTCATTCATTTTGTCTCTACATTGAAATATTTATGTTGGAATCTTCTAGAGCTTGAAGAATAGGCTTGTTTTTTGTTGTATTGTGTAAAATTATAGGGAATACATGTGGATACTAAATTTTTGTGTATCACCATTTTAAAATAGGATTTTCATTTAAGCAAAATTTTGACCCTTTTCATCAAAATAAGCTGGTTTAGCAGATTTTATTGCACAAAAGATAATACAGGGAGCTAACCCTTTCGACCTAGAGGTTCATTTCCACTTATAGGCACACCCAAAGGCCTATAAATGTCCCAACATTACCCAAATATAGAGGAGGCATGAACAACCCTCTTTTAGGGTGTAATATTTGGAGACAACATTTACTTAAGCACTCTCACCATTTTATAAGCAAGCATTGCCTATCACTCTCACTATTTTGTGAGCAATCTTTGCCTAAATGCTCTCATTTTTTTGAGAAAAATCTTTGCCTAAATGTTATCACCATTTTTTGAGTAAGACTTTCTTATTTCTTCTATATTATTATACACCTACTTGTCATCACTTTTCTTCTATCCCATATTCCTGGGAGAGATACATTTGGATTGAAGTCCATAGGACTATGTAGGCAACACCCACTTGTATTTGGGCATTTGGAGTCATCACAACCACCCCTTTCCTCTTCTTATATTCCCCCCATTAATACAACCTGTTCATTATCCCATTAACTAGGGTCACAATATACAAATCATAAAACCTCATTTATTACACATGTATAATTATTAACTAATTACATTGAGTTTTTATCTTAATTACACTATGTTCTATGTGTTTCCCTTATTGATTTGTTGCTTGTTTGTTTTGAGTATTGTGTTTGAATAAAATTTATTTATACTTGAGTCTTACTTGTACTTGGGCTTGAATCATTTACTATTGTATTTATACCATTTTTATTGCTTGTTATGTTTGAGTATAATTTGTTAACACTTGAGACTTGCCTCTACTTGGACTTGAGTCATTTAATTTTGTATTTAAATTGTTCATATTATTTTTCAATGTTGTTTACATGTTTGTTTATATTATTTATCTATTTATATTATTTGTTTGTGCTTGAATAAATTTATTTCCATTTTAGTCTGGATGATTCATGTATTGATTTTAAGGTGGTTACATTTAGTGTTTTAAACCATTTGTATTGCTTGTTGTGTTTGGTACATTATGTTTTGCACTTAAGTTTTGATATTTCATATCTCGCATTTAAGTATTTTACATCTTGTATTTTCACCTTTTTTTTTCTAATTTGTGTTTGGTGTTTAAACTATTTTATGTTTTTAACTTAGGTTTTTTGATATTTTATCATTATCTTGAGTAGTGAATATTCACATTTAAAAACAAGTCCATATGCAATTGATAAACAAATGTTCTTATAAGTCATTCATAATTATGGTGTATAATTTCAATGAAAAATTAACTACCAAATGCTCAAGATCATACATAACAATGTGAAGCCACAATAAATTTTTGAAAGCACTATCTACCTATCCAAAATGTGATCACAATGACATCACATAAACATAACATGTCTATCCCTATGCTACCTAAGGATGTGCATATCTTGAAGTAGGCATATACCATCTAGTCATACTACATAGACATCCATGAGATAAACACAAGTGAAAAATGAACTAATAATACAAAAGATAAAAAAATCATGGAAAACAAATAAAAATAAATATCCATGTTTTGATCAACATCTAACATCTAGCATTGTAATGGTATAAAAATAAAAGCATCATAAAAGAATATTAAGAGTTTATATACAATAATCCATGAGCCAAAATGCATATCATATATATATATATATATATATATATATATATATATATATATATATATATATATATATATAAACAAATTTAAAAATCCAAGAATATGTACATCTCATATACATAACATAAATGTGGAGCTCAAGATAGGGGGAATTTGATCAAAGCTTTATCCTGTGCCTAGTACTGGGGATGGTGGTGTCCATGGTAGTGATGGACCCATCACTACCCACTATGGAGCCAATTATGCCATTAAAAGTTTTGACATTATAGTGTAATAAAACCTAGAGGTCCTTCTCATTCATGGCCTCCATGAATACTCTATAAGTGGGTAACCTAAATCCTATTAGAACTACTACCTCATACAAATTATGATAATAAGCAATATCATCCTTCATGCATAAGACATCATCCTTCATGCATAAGGCATCATCCTTGGTTATAATCACATCAACCAATAATATAAACATAACCCCATCTAATACAAGTTACCAAGCCTCATCAAGCTCCACAAAAAACCTTTGAACATAATTTTGAGTTCTATCCTGGTCACCCAAAATTACTAATAGTTATGCATCTTACACTATCAACTATGACTAAACCCTAGTCAACTGAGCATGTACCCCTATCAGCTGATCCACCTTCCCTCTCAAAGAGACAATGTTTTAATCTTGGGTTATGATAATACCCTATAGCCTCATGGTCTTACCACAAGATGTGGCTAACTCAACTCAGAGCTCGACCACATCTTGTTCACACTTCAACCTATTGATAAGTGTTTGATCTTACATACATATTCCTAAGCAAGAGGGCCCAACCTTCCCTATACTTGTATTAATGTCCATTTTTACGTTGGAAGGCCTACCTCCCCTATACCTATAGAAACACATGTGACAGAGGCCCCAACTTCTCCTATCTATGTACGATGGCTTGATTACCCACTTAACCTTGAACATATCTATATCTACTAGAGGAATTTATCCCCCATCCCCATATCCATCTCCATTTTCATCTCCATCATCACCCTATAAAAATGGAAGATGTAGAGGCTATTGAGCCATATGTTGAACTAGGATCTATAGAGCCTATTATGTAGGCTATGCCACTAAAACCTAAATAATTTATAGGGGTATTGCCTATGGTATCACCTAATTAATAGGAACTTATTATTGTATTTGTGCATATACCTATACCCAATCCCCATCCCTCCTTTATCTAACTCTCTTATGCCACCTTGGCTACTAGGGTTGAGGTTTAGTTAACTAGATAGGTTGAAATCCTATCCACCATGTTATATAGGCCTCTATCATGCTGAAATATAAAACCCTACTTGCATAAACCCACACTATGGGCCATACCATATCAAAATTTTTAAGGGTCTAGGATCTTGATACTGGTATCCTCCCACTCTCTAATATCCCACATAAAATGTGTGAAAAAGTGGGGTGCATTTGACACATCCTGATAGAAGCCAAACTACTAATACATGATATGTAGCCTATATCTCTCTATGATGAAATCATGATAACCTATGATATATCAAGGCATCATCATATAATAAAATACAAAGCCATCCTCTATCTAGACAAATTACATCATCAATTATAGATACCAGATAAAATCACCATCTACCATCTCATCGATGGCTCATTTGTAAAATCACAACTCTCCTTAGTGGCCTTATAGCCCTAATCCCATCTAAACCCAACCATAAGCCACTATATCCTTAGGTCCATGCTGAAACCACTATCTAATAGGCTACTCTATAATGATATGCTACCAAGCCTAGACCTAGAATAGAGTGTTGTGTCTAATACTGTACCCTCTTTGATATGTGATCATGTGAAAATCCCTATATAGCTAAGCCAATATAATAAGACCCCATGTAAATCGTGTAGTGAAATCCAATATATCTCACACTACTCTATGCCAATTTGGAAGAATCGCTTATTCTTATCAGGTGGAAGGAGGCCACTAATAACAACCATCAAGATCAATCCCTCCTGGGGTATTGAATCCTATGGTGGAGGTGTTGTCACTCTCAAAATAATTATTAGAGGCCAAAATAGGTTCTTTAATGTGCCAATGTCAATAGACCCTTCTACAATCATAAGGTTTTTCACTCTAATCAAGTCCTCTAAAACTATGATCCTACCCTTTGACATCTAATATATCTTTCAATCTTGAATAAGCACTCATAAAATTTGGTTTACATCCTCTAGGTTCATAGTAGCCTCTCTACTAGGTAAGTGGAATGCCAAAGTCTCTGAATTCCAATGCTCTACTAGCACTGACAAGTAGGCATGATCTAATTGAATCACTGATAGTCAGGCTATATGCCATAAATCTATCACCTTTAAGAGCCCCACTATCTCATTTTTCATGATGTCAGATCAGTGTGGTACTTGTGACCATTACTCATGTAATGTGATGACTCTTACACATTCCTACATAATATAAACACAATAGATCAAGTTATTCACTTATTTATTTTTCTTCTAGTTGATCATTTAACCATTTTGTTCTAGTTTTGGAGTTATAATTTTATTCTTCTATCCTAGTTTCCCCTTTCTCTTAGATCATTTGCCATTTTTGACAACCTTACCATTTTCCTTGGTGGCTTCACCATTATAAAAAGTGTCTTCACCATTATGTAGGGAGATCCTATCATTTTCATTTTTGGGTCTATGATTTCACTATTATGTAGGTTGATCTCGACGTTTAGCAGGACAAACTCACTGTTATAGAAAATTCATCATTTTCATACCTTGTGTTGTTTATTAGGTGATTTTATTGTTTGACTAGAAATACTTATATTTGAATAACAACCTCACTATTTTCTCAATGATCTTTCCATTTATGTGATTGACACCAAAATATGTGATATTCATTGATTTTGCCATTTATGTTGCAAGTTTATCGATTTCATGGTGAAACTATTATTTGCATCGATGAATTTGTCATTTTATTTCTTTTGGAAATGGAAAAGTCATAAATTTTTTATTTTTTACTTGATAATAAATTTAATTAATGACTACATTAAAAACTAAAAAAGGTACTTATCGATGCCTCCTCCCCGATGGTCACTGGTACTCTTAAATGTGTTCCTCAAGGTGTCTCTCATGCAGGATATTAGCCATTTTCCTTGTATTTATCATGAAAAAATACCAAAACTATTATTTTAAATATTGGAGGGTAAAATTGAATAGGTTTTACCACTTAGGGTTGAATTATTTTTACCCCCATAGGCCTATTCGTGATCCTTCTTTCTTCTTAGGAGGCTCATTTTTGCCTCATTTACCCATTTTTTGAGCCATTTTATTCTAATTACTCCATTTTCAGCCTCTTCTATTGGAATATGTGTTTATTTATTCTATTTATGAGCTCACATGTCAAAAATAATTTTTTTGCGCTCCCCTTGAGAAGGTATCATGCATCTCTCAATCAATGTTTAGGGTATTTTTTGTTGTTCTTAATGCATTTATTGAAGTAATGGGACACTTTTTGTTATTTTTTAGTTTGTATTTTCATGTTTTATTAAATATTATTTATTTAAATTTTATATTATCACCTTAACTTAGTCCCTAGTGTTGATTAGGGCCTCATCATGGTGCTTCTTGTTATGCAATTGTACTTAAGTTTATCCATTGACATACTACAACATTCACATCATGGTTTTTATTATTGGTGTAATGTTGTCATTTGTTTACCAGATTGGGGGCCAATATTTACACATGTTATGGGTTGGTAATCATGGTATTTTATATCACAGTGCATACCATATTGGTGCTATATCAAAAATCTAGACACATGAAGTCTAAATTGACAATATTGCAACTAAAGATCTCCTTATCTACTATCCCCCAACCAAGTCATATCATACTTAATAATTATTTCTAAAAATTATCAATAATAAAATATACCCTACTAGGGGAAAAAATTTAGACTTATCAACAATAAAATATACCCTATTAGGTAAATCCTTGAATCAAATGATCAAATCTACCCTATAAGGGCACATCCTTACAAATCAACTAGGACTACCATTTTTGGGGCCAATTACCTCATTTAATCTTTGTTCTAATCCCAATACCAAAAATTTCCCACTATTTAGGGCAAGTCAAACTATGCGTCTTATTTTGGGATGTATCTTTCTCCCTTCTCTTTTTGGGGCCAGTTTATTTTAATTTATTCAATCTCTTTTTGAGAGCCCATGCATGTCTTTCATCTCTGCCTGGCCTCTTGAGGGGGAATCATGGGTCACTAATTATTTATTCCTCCAAAATTTTCAAATTCTTCTTAAATAACCTTTTAATTATTTGAGAATTTATTACTATTCCTAGTGTCTTGCAATACAATAGGGGAAAAATATATACACCTAATTCTCACCACTGTCATGTTAAAATTGTAAGTTTGAACAACTTCTCATAATAACACACAAATTAGACCAAAACCACTAAAATTATCTAATATATCCACACATGTCACATGTAATTCCTAATTTTCATCAATATGTTCCTAATTGGAGCATTATCTTGTACATAATCATTACCTTCTTCTAATTCATCTCTATTCAAATTGTGACCTAGTAAATTGATATTTTTGACTAATAGTGCATAACAATTAATCAAATTCTAATAATTATAAAAACCCTAATAAAATTAACTTAATTAATTAAATCTAATTAAATTATTGAGTGAAAAATACATATCAAATTAGCTAATATATAATTTTGGAAAATGAAAATTTAACAAAAGGTGACATCATCATGACATCATTGGTCATAAAGGTCAAAAATATAACCCATGATTAATCAATACAAAAATATCTAATTTGTGTAAGCCATGCCTATTAATTTCCACATTCTTCCAAATATTAATTACAACATTAATTATATTTGGTTTCCAAATTTGAATCAATCTTGGACCACACATCTTGATCTTGAGATGGATGGTAATTATCATTTCAGCTAAGTTATAAATATAAGGGCCTCCATGAATAATTATCAAGTTTCATTGTGAAAATAATTAATGTCAAAATATTATTACATGATTCACCATTTACTCACCCTAATTGATCAAATACACTGATGGATAAGGGGAGATGTTGTTGGAATGAACAAATGCATTGAAAAAGACTCTTGTATCCACAAATTGAGCCTAAACATTTGTAAAATAGTTGTTATATGAAATATCCAAGGAACATGAATGTATTGTTAATCTTATTTTATTCATTTATTTTTTTAGTGATTTTATATTACCTTAGGGAGCAATCATAGAGTGTTAGTTCTTGAATTCATTTTGGATTTCTTTCTACTAACATTGTATTAACTCTCTTTGTAATCATGTTCTACAATAGACACCTTATCTCAAAATAATAAGATAAATACATTGTATTTGTGTGAATCATGTAATAAATAAGCATATAGTAGTATCATGTCAAAGTAGATATATCAATGAAGCTCATAATATGCATACATAAGAATTCCAAAGATGCATGATGTGTATTGTGGTAATGTATACAAGATAAATATCTCAACAAACAATTAAACACACACATAAGAACACTAAAATATCATGAAAATAAGGTTATAAGGAGACCAAAAATAAGGGGCATGTTCAAATGCCACACACTCAAGGGGAAAACATATGCAAATGTCCACACACAAAATAAACAATTAAGATTCAGGGCACTATGTCCAACAAGCAAGAAACATGTTAAAATTTTCCATAATCAAGATAAATAAGAAAATAATAAGTACATTAAAGTAAGCCATGTGAAGTGATAAAGTAAATGAAATAGAAGTAACTAGCATAATCATGTCATACTAGTCTCTGCATACACATGTTAGCAAAATGTCATGTAGAATAGCATACAAAATACATTATGTAAGATAACAACATGAGTATAGGCATGTGTAAATGTCAATATATAAGGTCAATGTGAAAATTGAAATACTTATATAATAATATAACCTATGTCAATCATGATAATTTAAAAGCAAGATGCCCCCAACATAATGTGTCACGCAAGAAAATTAAAGGCCCAACATCTACATGCTCATGTATCATAGATCCCATTTATGTATGTATCACACTCAAGTAACCAAGAAACATATGGGTGTAAATAAATGATATGATATCTACTAACATAAAATAAACAACATATGCAAAAGATAGTAAACACGTGAAATGCTAAATATTTTTGTATTTTATATTTGTTTTAATGCTTTTGTATTTTCTTGAACATTTATTTTTTTGAATTTTATTTTATAATTTTATAATTTTTGTGTATTTTAAATTTCACAAGTTATCCAATGATCTCAAGATGAGGATAATAATATGTAAGGAGTGGTAAATGAACAACATCTCTTGAACAAAAAGTGCCATATGTGTGCATAGGAGAATTAGAAACATTATCATGTTCTTTTGTTAAGATTATACTTGCTATCTTTGGTTGATATATATTTTCATTTGTGAAGCCTTGGTATAAAGACATTCCTTCTTTGGAAAAAGGATGTAAGCTTGCCTTCATGACTAAATGATATGCAAACTTTGTTTCTATCAACCATTTCTCCTATTGAGTGTGACCATGATTTTCCAAGCATGACATTAAATGAATTTGGATTATAAGTAACATGAAAAGTAAGAGACTATTATTTTGAAGAAAATTAAACTCTTAATTTAAATGATATTGTACTTGTTGAAATTGCATTACTTTTAGCCTCGTGTTGAAACTTATTTTAAAGAGAGCTAAGAAATGATAGAATGAAAAATTATGTCTTAATAGTCCATAATCTTGATATCTATGAATTTATTGACATATATGTGAGTAGTGATAGTGAAAGGGTCATGACATGATGAAAGGATTGTAATTTCCCCCTTTGAAACCATATTTGGAACTTTATAATTGTCAAGTGTCTCTTATTTTTTGATCTCTTTTGTTAAGAATCTTGATTTTAGCATGTTTATTTTCTTATCTTGAAATTAGTTTTCCCATTGATCTTTTTGTAACATTGAATTTGAAATAAATTACTTTTATAATTGTGACTTTTCATATTATACTTTTTGTAATTATGATTTTTCATCTTGTTCTTTTTGTAACATTGTTTGCTCTAGCTTTACCTCTTTAATCTTTTATTGCTCTATTTTTTGCATTTAAAACTATTTTTACTCTAAATTATCCTATGGTATCCATATTTACTCTTTTTACACTTGTGCTTTAGGAGATGCACTCATAATGTGGGTGGGTGGATTGATTGATTTATCTATTATAGGATCACCACTATCACCACTTTGTATTTTATTCTTCAAGGTAAAATAATAATCTGTATGATACCCATGCATTAAATGATATTCAAAATAGTATTTTTATCTTCAAAGAGGATGTATAAGAATAATTTGATCACTTTTTTTCCAAGCATTTATATTAAAATATCACTTGGAATTTTATTATCCTTTTGTTCAATTTTTGAATATCTAGTTATAGATGAATTCTCTTTTAGGTTCTTATTTGATATTAAGCCTTGTTGGGCATAACATTTATAGATGAAGATACAAACACATGATTAACACTAACATATTTTGGATTATTTGTAAATTTTATCTAATTTTCCAATAATTTGATATTGGAATTAAAATACTGATATTCTTTTTCTAACTCTTATCTCATATGATGATTTGATCCTTTAGGGCTTCACAAATACAAACCCTAGGTAATTTAGATTTAATATGCATACACACACATTATAGAGGATATGTGGGAGGTGGAGGGGTTTCAAGAAGGACATATTGAGTGCCTTCATTTAAAATAATAGGGTTGATCCATTTATCTTATGGGATAGCGATACCATGGACCTGCTTAGAGGGATGATAGCTATCACCATATAAAGAGTTGAGGGGATTCCTTATAGAGTTTTGAAGATTAATTGATCTTTTTACCATGTTTAAATTGGTTTGACAAAAAATTTCATAAATGAAACTTGTGTAGAGAGTTAGACAATTATTGAATCATAGTCATCAAAAGTATCTATATCATCTATGATGAGAAAAATAATACAAAGTACAATTTTAGTAAAAAGAGCATGGAAAATATCCAAGCAAAAAAGCATAAATTCTAGGGAAATAAGGAGAATAATCATCACCTATACTATGCCCATGTAAAAATTAGATTTGTAAAATAAATGTAGGAATCTATAACTCTAGAAAGTTAAAACCCTAGGGCAAGCTAGGGTTTGGTTTAATTAGAATAAGAGGTCTATTTCAAAAAATGTCTATTTTTTTTTGAAAATAAGGATAAAAAATTAAAGAGTAGCCTAATCAAGGTAAGGAATAAGCTACTCTAAAAATTAGGTTAATTAATAAATTTAAATTATACTAATATTTTGATAAGAGACACTAAATATAACATATGTCATATATAAATAGTACCATATTCAATATTTTGATAATAAAAATATGAAGGATAAATTATACTTAAATTATGCATTAATACATAGGAAAATATAAGTAAAGTGGGTGTAAAAAATTACATGATGATTATAAACTAGTCATCAAATTCTAAAAATTATCTTTATGTTAACATAGACACTTACATCACTTTTTGACCACTTACATCAATATTATTATCTATGATTTAAAACATCTGTCTTGTATGGAGTATTGATTGTTTAATAAAATCTCCATCTATGTCTTTATAGGTTTTCTACCACCTTTTAGATTATATTTTTAGATCATGTGCACACACTTTTGATATCAAAATATAGCTTAAACCCTAGATCTTCCTCCTAGGTCTTGTCACCTTGATAAAAATGGGTTAGTGGGATCATGAAGTCGAGTCTACCTCAAGGAATAATTTATCAATGAGTGATGTGTACATACCCAATAATCTAAAGTGGGCCTCAAACATATGTAGTTATTCCCTATGTGTTGGCTTGTGTGTGAGCAATGGTGTATAATTTTATATGCAAGTGCATGTAGTGATCTAATTAGTAAATTAGCAAATACTACTCATGGGTTATTATTTGAATGCTTTAGACTTGTAATATGACTACTCCTATGATTGATATATAAATAGGGAAGAATAAGGTAGTATAACTAAGTTTTTGAATTGATTGAATGAGCTTCAATATGTGCTTACTTGGTATTTGCTAGATGATTAATGAGTTGGCTTTAACTTGTATTTATACCACTTATTTTGAAAATTTCCCCATGAAATGGTTAATGAAATGTAATAGGATAACCCTTACATATATATATATATATATATATATTTAAATTTGAGTTCTTATAAGACATAAACATTTGCATTGGAGAATAGATAGTAGCATTGATGTTACTATCTAATTTGAATGTCATTATCCAAGAACATAGAAGGTTATTGGAGATCTTAAGTGATAGTGAAGCATATATATATATATATATATATATATATATATATATATATATATAATAGTTTAAGCATACAGTGGACTACATGTGATTTGGATAATTATAATAACAAGGTTAGACTACATGATAAGCATTTTGGCTTCATGAGATGGTGAATGTGAGCCTATCGGCTACCAGAAATATCAAGTTTTGAAATGTAGAGCCTTGAGTGACTTTTTTTTAAGTGTATAAGACCACTTCAACATATACATCAAAATTAAAACATCTACAATTACATGTAGTGAGCATGGTTAGGCTAAAGTCTCAAATTTATAAAACAATAAACATATGCAATAATTCCTAATCCCTTTATCATTTACATTTCTTAGTCTAGTTTCATTGTGGCACTTGGAATTTTTTTACATCAAAACCCACACACACACACACACACACACACACACATGAATTATGTAATTTCATTCATGTATGCTTAGATATATTTAATTATAACTAGTTTGAAATGTTATAAACACTAAACTATTCAAATATTGATGTAGTTTTAAAAATATATAACCTAAATGTAAAATATAGTAAAATACAAAATTTTAAATGAGCTATAAATAGTAGCTTTCAATCAAATTTTAAAACTAGCCTAGGTGTTATTTATGATGATTATGTAGGCATATCTCTAATGTTATATTAGATTTAAATATTTGTGAATTATGTCACAACCAAAAACATGATTTTTTGATGTATTGGGATAGGAGCACACTAGAGTGGATATGGGTGGACTATGGCTATATCATAGTTGATTGTTTGATTACTTTTTTGGTTTGAGTGCCTAAAATTGTCAAAGATGGTTGATCGATTGACTATGAGAACTAATTTGATCGATGGAAGACTTGCAATAGTAAAACCCTATTTCTTGCACATTAACCAAATAAAATATCAAATAAAAATGGGGGATATAAGTAAGGGGAATAGATGATATATCATAAAAAAGAACCATGCAATCTGAGTGATGCCTATGATATAGTTCTCCTTCCTAGGTTAATGTGTGAACCTTGATATTCAATATATGGGTGTAGATTAGTAAATTGACTTAAATAATTCAAAATGAATGCCCTTAAAATTTAATAAAATAGTTATAGACTTGGCCTATTACTATTATAGTAAATCATAATTAGAATTAGAAATATTAGTTCTCTTTTGCTCAATGTGCAATATAATTACCAATTGATTGTTAGATGTGTATTGAATGACCTTGATGTGGTTATATAAAGGAATATTTAAAATAATTCAATTATCCAAAACTGATAAAAATTAAAAAGAGACAATATGAAAAAATTCAGATTTAAAAAGTTACTTTTGGAGTGTGGGGGATAAGGCCACACTATTGGACAAGGTCAAGATGTGGCCCTGTTTTCCTAGTGCAGTCTTGTCCCATAAAAACAAAGACTATTAGGATTTGGGTGACAAGAAAATATAAGTAGAATAGGGTTTACTAAATGATGTTTTTAGTAATTTAAAAATATTAAATGTAATAGTTAAGGATTTCATAGATATTAAAAGTTAAGGGAATGGTGAATAGACCAAATAAGGTACAAATGTAAAGATTAAACATTGTCAAACACTTAATGATTAAATTTGAGTGTCTACATTTGCCCCATGTTTATTCTAGTGATGTAATAAAATTAAATTAATAGAGTAAAGGATATGTAAACCTAAATGTGTATACACACTTTAATTTTGATGTGGAGCTTGATTGTGTAAGATATCTTAATGTCAAACTTACAACATTGCCATTGAAAGTAGTTATTGTTAATATTTGAAAACTTGAAAAGTTAAGACTTGAAATTTTGAAAAGAGAGAAAGGAAAGAATACACCTAAAGGAATATTCAATCTAATTGCCTCAAAAATTTAAACTATAAAAATTTGTGTGCCCCATTTATTGAGGTATTTGGATAAATGTTACACTTGTCCCAAATTGAGAGTAATTAAGTCTCAATTTGAAAACTAGTGAAAGCCATTGAGTTGGAAATATTGTATGTTCCAACTCTCATATAAATGTGTAGAGTAATATATAAAATAATTTAAGGGGTGGAACCACCAAATGTGTCTCTTTACAATAGAACCACCAAATGTGGCTCGCTAAAGTGAAACCATAGACGTTGAGTGTCACTAGACTCTAATGTGGCTCAATTTCAAAATGAAATGAATCACAAACATATCTAGATTATTTTGAAATTTTTTTACCTTTAAACTTTTGAAATTTTAAGAAGTGAAATTTGAAAATATTCAAAGTAGAAAAATTAACATGAATGAATATCATGTCCCTTGTATCTATACTGAATCTATATAGAATGCCACTTGAACTTATAATTATTTGAAACATATAACTTGTAAATATTTTGCATAATCCCATACATAAAAGGTATATCCAACTACATAAAGGGTATATCCACCCGCTTCATTTTGTGATAAGATACAAATTGGAATAGGATGATGTTTTATAGATATATTTGATCCAATATGATGTATCATAGGTGATGTATGATGCACATTAGTCAATACTCTATTAGATGTCCTTGGTGGAGTATGCCATTCTTTGTGCTCTTGTGTTGTGATTATATTATCCTTTGCAATGGTGATCATTGCACTATATTGTTGAAATGTTAGATAATTATAATTAGTACTCAATGTAGCTCCCATTAATCATTGCCATGAACTTCCAAGAATCTCATTGTATTTCTATAAAGTAGGATCAATCAATGTGAAAAAATGTTGAACATTATTTAGGACAAAGAGTGATTGGTAATGTGATAAATCCTATGCAATGCTTTTGATCCTTATCTTTATTGAGATCTTGTTTATCATGCCACATATATATGAGAAGAGCTAGGCTACATATATTATCTTATATTATCATAAGTAAGTAAAAAAAACATTAGTGTATTGTTTACCATTCATAAGTGGTTTAATAACCAGAGGCTCTAGATATGAAAAATGTTAATTTGTTACCTCTTTTTAGCCATATTTTAAGTCTAATTTAGAAATTGAGTCTTGATTTGGAATGAATTTATTAATAAATAATTTAAGAAAATATTTTGATATCACTTTGATAGATTTACCTCTAAATGTTTCTCTATTTGAAGTTTTAATTGTTCTATTTGCACATTTTCCTTGGGAGATGTGATCATTATATTAGGAACTGATTGTGATATACCATGTGATATAGTATTTCAGTTGTTTGAAATACTTTATATATCTTGTTTATTAGAAATGATTGATTTTTTCTTATTTAATATATAAGAAATATCTCTATATTCACCCACTTGAATAAACATTTTTATTAGATAGGTTAAGAATTAGGTTAAAAGGGGCCCATTCCCATACAAAAGAAAGCCAAAAGATAAGTGTGAAAAAACAAGATAAAAAAGAACAAAACAAAAACATGATAGGAAAAACCCCCTAACACCTAAAAGACATTAAGTTTTAGCAAAGAACCCCAAGCTAGATAAAAGGAAACAAAAATGACCAACTAATCAGATTTAGATTAAATGACTAATTTCTTGGCCTCAAGACTTTCTCCTTTATTTCTCATTTTCCCTCTGGTGTAGTTACCAATATATTGGTCTTTTTCCTCACCCTACCTCTTACACTTCAGACTGGTAAGCTTGGGTTCCTCCTTCTCCATCTCAGACTCCTTGCTATTATCCTTTGATCTGTCCCTCTAAGTGGTGTTATTGCCTTAAAAAGTGAGCTCATCGATACCTGAATGTTATTTGATGAAATTCATTTTTTTCATCTTGTGAACTATAAGCCCTTTAATTTTGTTGACTTCATCTATAATTTCATAATGTGAAATAACACATAACTTATGGATAGATATTTTGGTGAATAGCTTATCAAGAGATTACTTGATTTATTCCTTAGGGGCTAACTTAGGCTTATGATTAATGAAAATAATTGAGTTTATAGAAAACCAAATGCCCCAAAAAATATGGGGTAGGGCTAGGTTCCACCAAAATTTTAACAGAGGGGAGTCCCAGGGTGGCTTCTATTGGGTGATTAGATCCTTGATGGTTCTTGGGGTTACCCAAGAGAAGTTATAAAGGTTAAAGAAATATCGAAAGATGTAAGAAGAAAAGGACAAGAGAGAAATAAATGCTTAGTGGATTCAATGTCCTATTTGCAAAGCACACAATAGTTGGGGATAGGGATACCTCTCCTCATAAGATTATCCACTGTTAAAATCTTATTATGGGAAGCTAGCTAGAAGAAGACATTAATATTTGGGATGAGATTTTTTATCCAAAGATCATTCTAGTTTTCCTCAACTTCCACCTATTCCCAAAGAGAAAGATATCCATATTTAACTAAATAGAAGCTATTAGGATCTTCTTTTCAAATTAGAGCATCTTATTTTGAGAATATGCTGATGTGAATGTTTTGAAGAGTTAAATTTAAGTCTTGTAGGAGAAGAGCTTGGTACTGATTTAATTTTTTTTTATGTAGATGTTTTTGCCTTTTTCTACCTTCAATAACCTCCTAGTAATCACACCTTGTGACCAATGGTTTCTTTGGAAAAAGTGAGTAACTCCATATCTTGAAAAGTGGATGCTAGAGGAGTTTGGATCCAAGAATCCTACCAGAAATAATTTTTTTTGCCTTTGACAATGTTCCATTTAAGACCTTTTCTAAGGATATCCTTACCTACTCTCAAATCTTTCCAAAAAGCTAAACCATTGCCTGGGTCATCATTTATTAGGAAAAAATGACTTCCCCAGACTTAAGTATTTGGCCTTAATAATCTTAGTCCAAAGGTTATCTTCCTTTATCACCCTCCAACCTTGTTTAGCTAGAAGGGTTTGGTTCATGGATCTCCCCCTTCTCAATGCCAATCCTCCTTTCGAAGTCAGAAGATAAGCTTTGTTCCATGAAATAAGTGGAAATCTAAATCTGTCCTCTGATACTCTCTAAAAAAATTCTTCTAAATTTACTCAATTTGATCTGCCACTTTTATAGGGATGATAAATAAGGACATGAAATAAACTAGGATAATTTGTAATGAACTCTTGAGAAGTTGTAATTTTCTAGTTTGTGATAGCAGATTCCCTTTCCATCCAGATAACTTCCTCTGAATCCTATCTATGAGAGGATTATTGAATTTATTTTTTATAGGGCCATAAAAAAGAAGAATACCAAGGTATGAAGAAGGAATATTGTTAATAATACATCCCAAAATCTTATATATCTTTTCTTATAGGGTGACTAGAGCATTGATGAATAAAAATGAACATTTGAAGAAGTTGACACTCTAACCAAAAACAATCTCATAGATTTCTAAATTTTTTTTGAAACACTTGGCCTATAAAAGTAAAGCTTCTCCCATCATTAGTGTGTCATAAATGAATTATTGGTGAGTGATGGGTCTAGTATTTAAAAAGCCACTGTGATTCCTTTGATAATGTTAGAAGGTTTGGCCTTATCAATAATTTTGCTTATAGATTCAACCATTATGATGAATAGGTATGGGGACAGGGGATTTCTATGTCTAAACCCTATTCCTACCAGGAAAAAACCCATGGGGATGCCATTAATGATAAAAAATAACATGGGAGCTGATATGAAAGAGGTAATCAAATTTCTAATAGACTAATCAAAATTGATCCTAATGAGGATTTTGTCGAGGAATTATTAGGAGACTTGATCATAAGCCTTATTCATATCCAACTTGAAGAACATTACTTGCTTATAAGAATTAGACACTGATTGGATGGTTTCATGGGAAATAATAATACCATCCAAGATTTATCTACCAAAAATAAAGGATCTTTGTTGTTCCATAATCATTTTATCCAATAGTAATTTTATGTTTAAAGATAAAATGTTCGTACAAATTTTGTAGAAGGTAGAACACAATATAATGGGTCTAAAGTCCATCAATTAAATGTTCCCCTATTTATTTAGGATGAGAAATAAGGTGTTATTTAAATCTTATAGCATAATGATATCTTTAAATAACTCTGAAACTACCAGGCAGACTTCATTTTTGAATATTATCTCAAAAAACCTAAAAAGGAATAGAGAAAAACCATTAGGTCCAAGAGCTTTGTCCCCTTTTAATCAAAAAACAATGGATCTAATTTCATCATCCAAAAGGGAGGAAAGGATAGATGTGTTCTCTTCCTAATCAATAACCCCTTCTATAAGGATAACCACCTAATCTTCTAACTAAGCATCCTAAGAGGGGATGAAAGCCAATAAATTTTTGTAAAAGTTTACAATTTGGGTCTCAATGTCTTTTTCCTCCTTGTACCAGATTCTGTCTTCCTCTTTGATTTAAAAAATGAATAAATGCTAGAAATTCTTAGACATAGAGATGTGGAAGTACTTAGTATTTTTATCTCCCTCTTTCATCCAAAACTTTCTATATTTTTTTCACTAGTAAATTTCTTCCTTGGCTTCTAGGTTGTGAAAAATACTTAGGAGCTCCTTTTCTTTAGCCTATAGAGAAGGGGTAAAACTGTAAGCATTGGTTTCCAATTTGATTACACTAAGTTCCTCCTTAATAAAATGTTTTTGAAGGAAAATGTTCCCAAAAATTTCTTGGTTCTAAACTTTGAGTTTATTCTTGACATGTCTAAGTTTCATGGTCAGAATGTACATGGCAGATCCTTGGATCGGGAATTTCCACCATTCCTTAATATAATCTTCCAAGGTTTGATTAAAGAGCCATATTTTCTCAAATATAAAAGGAATACTTTTAACTTTGGACATTTTTTTCTTTGGAACAACAATGGGCTGTGATCAGAGCTGATCTTGTGAAGAGAAGAAAGTAAACTAGTAGAATCAAGATTCTAGTTCAATGAGATCAAAAACCTGTCAAGTTTGACTTGAATAAGGTTGTCACCCAATCTCCTACTAGACCACATGAAAGGATTACCATTTAATTATAAATAAATTAAACCTACTTCATCAATAAACTCACTTAGCTCCAACATGCTATCATTAAGGGAATAAATTCCCCCTTTCTTTTCCCCAGGGGTCAGAGGTGAATTAAAATCCCTAGCCACCATCCAACACTATTTTTTAAAAATATTTCTAATATCCTTCAAGTTATTGTATAATTTACTCATATCATTTTTGGAGTTTGGAACATACACATTAGTGAGGACCCAGTTGATTTTTTTATGGATATCATGAAAAAAAACATGATGTGGGAGTCAGTTTCTAAGAAGGGGTTGTCAACCAAAACTGTGGGATCCCAAAACACCACCAGACCTCTTGAAGCACATCTATAATTAATACAAATACAAAATGATTTATTCCAAATTTTATATTTAATATTCAAGAGTTTTTTCATGGACATTTTATATTCTTAAATCATTAAAATATTAGGTTTATGATTCATTATTAAGTTTCTTGCTAACCTCTATTTCTTAGGATTGTTCAACCCCTTATATTCCAAGAGAGGATTTTAATTTATTATTATTTGGAGAGTGTCTAAGGGTCATCTAAATACCCTTTGCTACCTACTTGTCTATTTTTGATTTCCAACCACTTTGAGACAAAGGTTTGCTTGGATATTTTTGATCTTCTCTAGCTTCTACTTTTTTGCTGCCTCTTTTCTTTTGGATTTCCTTCCACTATTCCTCATTCAAATCTTTGGAAAGTTCAAATATTTCCCATTTATTTGTATAATATCATTAAAATTCAATAGGGGAGAAAGGCTTGGGATCCCCTAAGCATTTTGTGGGGGTAGAAGGATCTAAGAAGGCTCAATTTCTTGTAGATTCAATTCCTTGTCTAGTAGTGCACAAACACAAGCAATGGTACATGGTGAGTTACGACTAGGATTGACCTAAAATCCCTTATGGTGTGGAGATATAACTACTGGGGATGCAAACATTAATTTATCTATGATATCCCATAGAGGAGAAGAATCTACAGTCCTAGATGCTTACAACTAGCCTACAAGGGAAATTGAAGCAAGGTAGTCCATGGGGATATAAGGATCCTCAAAGTTGTGGAAGGTCTTAGAGGGGTAGGATCTGAGATTTTTTCCCCAAACTAAGAGGAGCCAAAGCAAGTTTGGGAGGGGGCAATGGGGGAAATATAAGGTGGGAGGAGGGGGTGAGGTGGGGGGAGGGTTCTAGGTAGAGGCCTTTTAAACCTATGTGGGAGATGGGGGAATGGGAGGCTTCTTGTTTAGAGGGTAATTTTTAGAAGAGTGGTTCAAGACAACATAGGTTTTTTAGGTTTTTTATTCCATTTCAAATTTAATTATTTGGTTCCAGATCCCATATTTGGATTTAATCTTAATGGAGTGAATCAGGGGTTTATCAACTGGAATGAATACACAAACTTGAGCCACTATAAGTATTCATTTAGATATGATCAAAAGGTCGATTGAAATGGGTTGGCCAAGATCCTTAGAAATCCCTAAGATGACCTCTAGTGCCTAAAATTCTAGAGGATTCTCTAACAAACTAATCCACATAGGGATATCCTTTAGGACTGAGCTATTGAGGTTAAGACCTACCTTCCAATTTCAAAGGTTGACTATAGATTTACCCATAAACCAAGGACCTCCCATGAGGATCCTTATATATTATTCAAAATGGGTGATGTTGAGCAAAACAAATTCTTGGGCATAGCAATAATGTTGATTTACCCTATTGGTTTCCACTTGAGGTTAGCCCACTTACGAAAAAAGTCTATCATCAGCCTAAAGTCATTGAATTTACCTAGAATAGAGTTTGATAGAGACAATTCAATATTTTCAATGATGGTGTTTGGAACCTTGAGACATACCTCATTTCTCTCACCTGTAGGAACTATGAAGGAATCTTTAGATGGTTTTAAAAGGGGATGCTCTTTGATAACCAAATCAACCCATGAATAAGGTCTTTTTTCTTTGGTGGGATCGGTTCCTATGACTGGTAGACCCTGGCTCAAATTTGATGCTTATACCAAAGAATATTTTGTGTTGTTTGATGAAATAAGAGCCTTCACTAGAGCTGTCATAGACTATGTGAGATTGTCAGGTTGTGATTCATATTCTTTCCACCCTTCACTAGCATTCAAAATTTTTGCATCAGTATTCTTCTCACCCATTGCTCAGTAGAGGAAAGTCACTTTATCTAGCTCCTTAAATCCACCACTCAAATAAACATGAATAAAGAATGAGCTAGGTATTCATATTCACCCATGGGATTGAAATAAATATTATGCAGTTGATCATTTTTTTAGTTCTTGCATATTTTCATTATCATTATTAAAGTATTCCTCAATTTGACAAAAAGAATATTCAAAATTGACTACTAATGGTAGTTACAAAAGAGGCTTTTATAAATATGTAAGAATTTAAGTAACTTGTGGGATATCATTTACATTACTTGATTCACCCACTTTATAAGTATGAATTTTTTCCCATTGGAATTGGTTGCTCAAGTGGTATGATAGAGACCTTATCAAAGTTTGATTGTTTCATTTTGTAGTATTAAAAAGGTCCATCATTAGTTGTAATTGTATACTCATGTGTATCATGTAAAAATTTAATGCATCTATGAAATGTATAAGGTATAACTTCCATTGAATGAATGCAAGGCCCAACCAAATGTATATTATATTGTAATTTATTGGGTATGATTAGAAAACCATAGATATCATTTTAGGGCATTATAGTAAATCCAATGTGATAGTTCCCAATATTTATTTTGGAGTGTTATCAAAGCCATGTATAGGTTACACAAATTGTTGAATATTAGACTTATTGAATCCCAATTTATGTGTGAATGCATAGTTGAAAATATTTATCTTGAAACCATTATCAACAAATGCATGTTTGATTAAGTTTCCACATCTTTTAATTTGAATGAATAATAGAAGATTTTTTTTAATAATATCCTCAGGAGGTAGATCTTCTTTATCAAAATTAATAATATTTTCAAAATCCTTACAGGTTTACATAATAAAATAAAATGAAGTTGGTTGAGTATCCATAGGAAGAGTAGTATCTCATAACATTGCATATAAGATATATTTTTAATCTAATGTTTTATTTAATAATTTTAGAATATATATATTGGCAAAACTAATAAATAATTGGTCAATGAGATAGTATCACTTGGGTTGATAAACCTAACTTGAATAAGGTGGAGGAGATGGAGGAGGAACATTATAATTGGTAAGATTGAATTTAGGAGGTAAAGGTGGTTGTCATCTTCTATTTTGAACAATATGGACATGGGAATCTAACATGAGATTTAAATGGATACTGGGAATAGATCGATGAATATAAGTAGGTTAAGGGTGAAGAGGAGGAAACACAAAAGGTTGTGCACACATTCTTTGGTGTTTATTTGTGATAGGAAGTAACTTAGATTGGATATTATAATAATAAGTGTTAGTAAGAGGTATCATCTTAGGAAATGGCCTAGGTTGGCTTTGTCCACAAGAGATATACTTTTCTTTATATCCAAGACTTATTATTTCAATATTAAGTGAAATATTCGTGTACTCCCAAGTAGTATTATATTTTACAAAATGTTCTTTCAATGATGGTAAACTTTTAGGAGTATGGGATGTGATGTTATAACAATAAGAATTTAAAAGTGCATGTTAATCTACAATATACTTTTTATTCCTCATTATATTTAAATTTTATCCATGCAACAACATAATGGACAACATGTTGAAAGGGAAATAAGATGTAATAATGAATTTCATAATTCTATAAAACACATGAAATAAACCTTGATTCATTGATCCCATTATGTACACAAGACAAATAAAAAACAAGGTACAATAGGGTGATCTAGGTAAGGGTTTGAATCATCATGTGAGATATCAATTATACTTGCTCACTCAAAAACTAGTGTGGGACCAATATTTTAGAGCATTAACTACAAAGGCTAAAATATTCTTGTAGCACACTATCTCATATCTGAAGGTATGGTGAGAGTAACTTCCCTAGGTGATATTCTCATCTCAATTACACCATAAATCAAATGATTAAAAGGGTATTCTTATGATGTAGACAAGAGACCCTAGTCATTTCCAATATACTATGAGGCACGAGGAAATTAAACTCCATGTTAGTGTTGTATATTAGATTAAGTATTGGGGTAGTTCTCCTTACACCAAGTGTTTATAAAATAGATTTTTTCTTAGCCCATAACCATAGTCACTAAGTAGTTTTACAAATTTCAGAACACAACTGTTAAAAACAAACAACAAGTAAATAGATAATAAAATTTGAAAATATTTTTGTGTATAGAGATCAACAAATTTTAACCTGAGGTTGAAATGAAATGCTTGAATGTCAGATGTTATACAAGATGACAAGATAGTGTCTTTAATTTCAGACTAAAATCCAAGGTCAAAGAAGATTGACTCATGGTGTCATATTTATATCCAAGGTTAAAGACTTTTATTTAACTATTAGGAATTTACAAAAAATTGTATGAAATCTTACGACAAAAATCAAGCAAATAACAAGTAGTGCTCAAATAAAATTATGTGTTCATCAAATTGTTTATATGTTTATTTTGATTTAATAATGAAATGTTTAAGAGGGTTACAAGAGATAAATGTTAGGACCCTATGTCCTAACCATATTTTTGTAATTTACAATGATAAATTGGTATAAATAGGAGTCTAGACTAGTGAGAAGTCATCCATAAATTGTATTCAATTGAGCTTTCTCAAAGGAGGTTTTCCCCTCGAAGAAGCCAATGATAATTGTAATGTAATTATGCTTTGTTTTAATGTAATTATGTTTATATTATAAATTAATTTCACATATTTTCAATGTAGTTCTAATTTAGTTCAAGAAGGATCCTAACATGTGGTATCAAAGAAATTTTTAGGATTAATTTTTGTAACAACTTTGGTAAGTTAGGGATATTTACTTCTATCCATTGTATGCTCTCATCTCACCCTAATGGGATCTTGGTTATCAAAAAGTGGAAAAAAATTGGTGGAACTAAGATTTTTCTCTAGAATTTCATCACTAAGAGCCAGGTTTTCAAACCAACCATTACTATGAGTTGAGTTCTAAAAGTTGTACCTATGCTAAGATTTGAAGGTTTTTTTGGAACAATCCATCATCACTAAAATATGAGTTTAAAGCCTATCTATGTGAATTGACATTTTTTATATGTATTCTTCCCAAACCATTGTGTATGTATCATTTATTCCTACTACAACATCTATAATAGGAATATATGACATCAATTGTACTACATCATCAATGCCAAGCTTCAAAAATGACTTTAATTTATAATTTTAAAATAATAATAATAAAATGATCTCAGTTTTTGCTTTAATATCCAAAATCCAATCCTATTTTGGCCATATGACCAATTTATTTCCGTGTAATTGTAATTATTTATTATAAACTCTAAATTCTAATCTGATTTTTGCCATACCACCAATTGATCGCATTGTAACTATAAATGTTATAAAAAATAGTAAAAAATTTATTTGGAGCCCTAGGTAGAGCGCACCATTCTAATTTTCTCACCACACTAATCATTTTAAGGGGTATTTCAAATTTAAAAAAAAATCCCATACAAAAAAACACTTCTACCTGTATCCCAACAACACTTTTTTTGATTTTTTTACCTCTATGTAAATTACACAATTATGATTATCTTGTCAAGACAATCAATTTAAATATTACTTCACTTATCCTTTTATAGCACATCTAGATCCTCTGGTAAATGGTTGTTAATTGTACAGGGACCCACACTATGACACATGAAAATTTTGAACTCCAGACTAAATTTGAATCCTAACTATCTGAATTGAATGAATGCGTCCTCATCCTCTATGTTGAATCGATCACTTAAAATTAATGGGGATCGCCATTCTGATGGTATTTATTCCTCTAGAGCACCACTATGTTACCCTAAATTAGATTTTTCTAAAATTTATGGTATTGAAACCATTATCTAGATTTATCATGCATAACAATATTTTAGCCTATATTCTACTATAGGGGAAGAAAAGATACCTATTTATTCATTCCACATAGATAAGGAAGTTGTCCAATGGTATCAATGGTACCATAAGTCAAATCCATAATTATATTGGGCCGATTTTTCCAAACTCTTGCTAGTACATTTTGGGCCTAGTCCTATGATGATTTCACAAGTGACTTGACTAACCTTTATCAAAATAGAACAATTTTTGAATATCAAACAAAGTTTGAGAAACTAATCAATCAAACTAAAGGCCTATATGATGATTTATTCAAAACTTGATTCATTAATAGACTCAAGGATGTGATTCAAGCTGAGGTTAAAATGTTCAATCCTCAAACCATGATGGAAGCCTTAGGCTTAGCTAAGTTCACACCAGATAAAATCAAATCACAACATTATAATTATAATTAGGCATCCTCCAAGTCATCTTCTTTCTATTTCCCCAACATAAAACCCTTCTCAAGGTAATACACATCAAACATCTCACTAAGGAAAAAATGTGTGCATGCCACGATAAGGGGTTATGTTATAATTGTGATGACAAACAGGATAGAGACCATAAATATATCAATTCTTTTTATATCTACTCAATGTTGATTTCCCACATAATATATAAGAATGGGAGGATTTAATATATTCCCATTTAGATGAACAAGAGTGGGAAATTGATGATTCAAGCCCTTAGATTCACATCCATAAATTTCAATTGATGCCTTGGAAGGGGTAACCACTACACAAATAATTTATGCAAAAGGGTTTTTCAAATAAATAATCCCTCATAATTCTTATTGATTTGGGAAACATTCATAATTCCATCAACCCTTAGGTGTTTAAGCAGGTAGACTATTTTTTACACCATTGTTCTAATTTTGAGGTGACGATTGTTAATAGTACAACATTGCCATGTAAGGACAAGTGTTGCAATGTCTACATTTCAGTGGGATAATATAAAATTAGGACTAACATGTTTTATTTATCCTTAGGTATATGTGATGTTGTTCTAGGATCCCAATGGATAAGTATTATTAGATCCATTATTTGGGATTTTTATGAGCTATTGATGTAGTTCTTTGAGAATAGGCATCAATATACATTAAAAGGACTTATTACTAGATCCACTAGTATCATCAACTCTCATTGTATGGAGAAAATTATCAAAAATGGATCCCAAAGAATAGTTTCCCAACTATTTTATCTTCACACTAGTTCCCTAATTGATTCTAAACAACCATCAAACTTGCAAAACATTATGTTCAAGCATGAAATAATTTTTGACAAACCAACATAATTGTCACCTCACCACCATGAATACCATCACATCCAAATTTTATTGGCCATTCACCCCCTAATATTTATCCATACTACTACTCCTTTATTTAAAATTATAAGATTAAAAATATGGTTTAGAACCTCCTACAAGAAGATGTCATTCAACCCAACATTGGTCCATATTCCTCCCCAGTCTTATTTATTCATAAAAAAGATCATGTTTGGTGGATCTGTATTTATTTTTAATAACTAAACAAACTCCCCATTAAGGAATCACTTATAATTTTGGTAATTGATGAGATCCTAGATGAACTCAATGGTTCTAAATGTTTCCCCAAGTTGGATCTACACTATAGCTATAACCAAATCTACATTCATGAAGTAGACATTCTTAAAACTACCTTTCACACACTTGACACTCACTATGAGTTCCTTTTAATTCCATTCAAGCTTACCAATGCACCTTACATATTCTAAGGCTTAATTATTAAATAACTCTTCCCCTTCTTACATAATTTCATCTTGGTCTTCTTTCATGACACCCTCATCTAAAACAAAACTGTTAGGTTGTGGAGCTAAAAGCTTCACCCAGATGCAAAAAAAAGGAGGTTTCTGAGTTATAGGAAATTAACATCGGTCATCTTCAGTGTTACAATAACCAACATCGGTTATGGGTCAGCCGACATTGGTCAGACAGGAATCAATGTCGGCAGCCTGTGTGTGCATGCGTTTGCATGCGTCTCTAGAATTGGTCTATCTTTGGACGAGCAGTTGGTTTGCATGAAGAAGACTAATTTTAGTCTTGAAGCTATGGTTCTAATTATTGTAATTAGAAGTCTAATTATTGTTTGTATGGGATCTATATAATAGACTCATGGGCTGTATTGTAAAGGTGTAGGCTCTCAAGGATTCGTGGAGAATCGGTTCTGTAGAATTAGAGTTCTATCTAAGGGAGAAGGTTTCTTCTGGGTGTGTATGATCTCGATCAGATGATGTGCAAGGCTAGGTTTGATTTTTAGGTTGTTGCAAGTTCATGGGAGATCTACATGTGTAAGTAAGACCTAGGATATGCAGGTTGTTGCAAGATCAAGGAGATCTACTTGGAGTACGTTGAGTACTTGTGTATTGGCAGTATTGTTACTGACTGGTTGGAGGTGAACAACAACTCTGTGTTTGAGTTATTTGTTGTGACTGTAATTGAGAGAGAACTCTTGAAGAGATTTACTATTTTTGCCCTAGAGGTGTGTGAGCCCTAGAGGAGCGTGAAGAAGATTATGGCATCTTATTTCTTTGTATTTCCTTCTGGAAAGAATATTAATACAATTGGGTATTGTCTCTCATATTCTATGTTATTTTTGAATTTATAAGTTACTTGTTACTTCTGGTTAAATTTCGTGTTTAGTTGCTTATACAAAGGTAATCAACTGTGCTCTTCATGAGCTGGGGTCCTGACAAAAACTTGGGAGGATCACTTCAACCACCTATACACTACCTTGTAACTTCTTATTGAGAACCACTTATGTGCCAAACATTCTAAATGTTATTTTGGGTAACCATAGGTTGAGTACCTAGGAAATATTATCTCATTTGATGGTGTTTATATTTATCCCACCAAAATTAAGGCTATGATAAATTTGTTGAAACCTAGGACAATCAAAAGTCTACATGGATTTCTTGGTCTTACAAGGTACGTCTGAAAAGTTTTCAAATATTATGGTAAAATTTCAACCCCATTGATGACTATGCTCAATAAAGATTCCTTTTTATGGTCAACAACATATGAACAAGCATTTGATCACCTTAAACAAATAATGTACACCACACCCTTTCTGGCCATGCCTGATTTATCCAAGCCATTTATTATTGAATGTGATGCATGTGGCATAGGCCTTGGGGATGTGATCATGCATGACAAACGTCCTATTACCTTCACTATCAAGGTCCTAGTTGGGTATAATTTGGCATGCTCCATATATGATAAATAGATGGTTATCCTCCATACAATCAACAAATGGCATTCATTCTTGGTAGGTTGATGCTTTTGCATCAAAAGCAAAAACCAGAGCCTTAAATATTTTCTAAAGAAATGGGTCTCTTCACCATATCAAAAAAACGGATTTATAAACTCATGGGGTATGATGATGAGATAAAATATAAAAAAAGAAAGGAAAACTTTGTGGTGATTCCCTCTCTCACTAGTTTGAATAATAGGCACAATTGTGTTTTGTATTTATTCCCATTTCCACATAGCTAAATGATATTAAATAGGAGTGGCGTTATGACAAACCCACCCAAAAAATCATTCTCCAATTATCTGTTGATTATTTTATTAAACCTCACTATACTTAGGATGGCTAAAAATTATGATATATAGGCTACCTTGTATTTATTATAGGATCTAAGTTTAAACAAACTATTTTGGAGTTGTGTGCCTCCCCTTTAGCATGCCATTCAGGTTTCTTTAAAACATATGAGCAAGTCCACGAGAGTTTCTTTCAGCCTAAATCAAGTATGATATAAATATGTTTGTTATATATTATGATACTTTCCAACACCATATAGGGGAAATAGTCACACCACCTAGTTTACTCTAGCCACTACCCATTCTAGAACATCTTTGGACTAACATTTCAATGGATTTGATAGAAGGCCTCCCTAAATATAGAGGAAAATAAATATTTTTCATGGTAGTAGATCACCTTTATAAATATGCTCATTTTTATTCTTTAGTCCACCCCTACACTTATACCACCGTAGTCTAAACATTTATTGATCAAATCTTTCAGCTTTATTACATCCCCACCTCTATTGTATCAGATCATGACTCAACCTTCATGGTCATTTTTGGTAGGAACTCTTCAAGTTCCTTAGCACACATCTAAAAATAGTTCAAGATATCATCCAAAAATTGATGGATATACCAAAATTAACAATAAATGTTTGGAAAACTATATTATTATGACATGGAGTAGTAACATTAATGGGTAAAATGGTTACCTCTCATAAAATAGTGGTACAACACCTCCTACCACATGACCACCAAGCTAACCCCATATGAAGCTTCCTATGGTTAAAATCCACCATCTATCCTCTCATATATAATAGGTATCTCTTAGGTGCATGTTATTAATACTAACCTCAATGAACATGATAATATACTTCACCTCCTCAAGGATAATCTCCACCTGGCATAAAATTACATGAAGTAACAAGTAAACCAATATCATCTACAAAATCCTTTCAACTTGGTGATTGGATTTCCTTCACCTACAACCTTATAAGAAATCCTATTTGAAGTTGAAATGATTCTAAAAACTATCTTCTAAAGTCTATGGGCCTTATAAAATTCTCTAGTAAATTGGTCTTATTACCTAAAAGTTCTAACTTCTACCTTCATCATGTGTTCACCCCTTTTTTCATGTCTCTTGCTTAAATAAGGCCCTTGTTTTGAATTTCACCAAATGGATAGTGATTTCATAGCTTGATGTATAAAAATATCTCCTTTTAACACTTGTAGCTATACTCACTAGCTGATCTCATCAACTTCATAATTAAGTCATCACTAAAGTTGTAGTTTAATGACAGATGATGCAACCATAAGGTGCTACCTGAGAACCTATTTTTCAAATCCATCAATAGTTTCCTCACCTATAGGTTTGAGGTCAAATATTTGAAGGGGGAGGGCAAGTTATGACCCTTTGTCCTAACCATATTTTCATATTTTCATTCCTTAATAAAAGGCTATAAACACATATGCTTTATAAGATGTCCTTGGAATCCATTGTAATAATCCCAAATTTACATGGATTAGTAGTTAGTTAGTGATAAATTAGTATAACTAAGAGTCTAGAATAGTAATAATTCATCCATAAATTGTATTAAATTATGCTTTCTCAAATGAGGTTGCCCCCTCAAAGAGGCCAATGATAATTATAATGCAATTTTATTTTCTTTTAATAAAATTTTGTTTATTTACTAATTTAATTTTGTATATTTATAATCTAATTCTAATTTGGTTCAGTAAGGATCCTAAAAATAAATTATTCAACTTGAACAAAATACTTATTATAACTTTTTTTTAATTATTCACATAGCATAATAATTACAAGGCTTCAAAATAATTTTACAAGTTTTTTCAAGGATTTTAGATAGCCCAAGATAAATCATTACAATTTGTTCCAATAAAATTTGAATTTAAATATAATCCTTTATATCCACAAGTACATCTCACAATGCCAAGGCAAGTATGAGCTCACTTCCTATCTTATTTTCATCATGAGGTGACTGTTGTAAACATACCCATACCAGGGACCCCAATTTTTGGTCATGTAGATTATCATACAAATTTTTGTAAGTTATAAAGGAGGGTTGGTGCATTTTAAAGGGAAAGATAGACAAGGAAACACCTCTAGTATAACACATCACCCTACATGCTAAGACACACTTCCTATACTTGTGCCCAAAGACATACATCCTAAACACCTAAACCAAACATTCCCAATGGATTATATCATGCTTCACTAATAACTTCCAAATGGTGATAGGAAAAATGGCTTGGGGACAATCACACAAGCCTTTATCCATCCTATCTATACAATCCAAGCCCATGTGGATACAACAATGGATTTTAAACAATGAATTATGAACGTCAAAACAAAAATTAAAATGGGAGAAAAACCTTCCAAAACACCCTTAAGAGGGTCTATAAAATAAGTGTCCATAGTCCCAATAAATGATCCTTCTCACAAAATCTATCTTCCCATTTTTAAAAAAATTATTTCTTACTATTTAGTAGTGAAATCTTAGAGATAGCATTTGATCTATTAGGGTCAATTGATCTATATTCCTTTATAGCAACGTGTCATAATAAATTTCTTTCTATGACAATAGCAATATTATTTTTTGGATTGAGGGATATGGCATATTTTATTCAATCTTCAAACATTATTCTTAAGTGATCTATGTGTTGAGACCTATGTTTAGAGAAAATAGTTTGATCATCCATATTGAGAGTGATTAATTTTACTACTAAATTTTGGAAAACTAAATCTATAACATGTTGAAAATTGGCATGTAAATTTATTATACCAAAAAGAATTATTTTATAAGGATAAATACCCCACTTTGTGGCAAATCTTATTTTCATTCTATCTTCCTTATCTACCAAAACTTGGTTGTAACTTGAAAATACATCTAGTAACATCATTTCAAAACTACTCACTATTTTTAAAACTTTGTGTAGGGATGGAAAAGGGTAATTTTTTTTTCAAATGCTTTATTTAGATTTTTAAAATACACAAATAATATGATTTATCCATACTTCTTGTTAACATGAACTAAATTGGCTACCCAAGTGGAATGTTTGACGGGAAAGATAATTTTGGCCAAGAGTAGCTTCTACACATCTTTATATATCATGGGTTTAAAAATTGGGTTCATAGGCCTTTGTATTTGTCTAATAGGTTCGACACATTCCTTAAGTAGGAATGTATGAGTCATGGAATTTAAGGTCATCATAAGACCATGTTATCACATATTTATATCAAGAAAGAAGAAATTTTGGTTTCTCTTCCTTTTCCTTTCAACATCGAAAGCCAATATTACATTTTGAGGCCTTTCGAGTGAAATTAGATTGACCAACATATACTCTTTTACACTAGTATCTTGATCACTATGTTTCTCAGGAGGTATGTCAAGGTGGAATAACCTATGCAAGGATACCATTCCCGTAGGAAATTTATTACCTTTCAATTTTAGGATCTCTTAATCATCTATTTCATGATTTGTTTTCTCTTCTTAATATGAAAATTAATCCCTTTATTTTTCATCAATGACTGTATCTCAAAAAATAGAGCATTTCTCATGAACTAGAAAATTTACTTATCATTAGAACAAAAATTAAAATTATAATATTTTCAGGAATAGGAGGACAATGAACTAATTTAATGGAAAAGTTATGTAATTTTGGATCATTCGAGGGAGTTTTTTTTTTGCAGCTGAGGCTACAATAGAATTAGAAATATGGTTTTACTTATAAGGGATTAGAGTTATGTTAAAATCATTAAAATAATAAATAAAATCCCATGATATATGTTTATAGCAACTCAAGTATGAGATATTATAGTGAAATTTACATTTAATTTGATTGATCACCAATTATGAGTAAAAAAAGCTCGTATATATTTTAATTTATGAACTAAGGAAATTTATAAGAAAAATACCATTATTTATGCTCAATTTAATTACTTGTGTAACGGATTTGTAGGTGATATACAATAATATAGTTCTTCTCCTTTGGGTCTACGATAAAGATTCTACACTTAATCCTATTTTGGATTGAGATCTATCAAAATATAGTGTCCACAATATTGATCTGGTTGTATTGAGTTTGTTGTTAGTTTTGGTGGTGGGTTTCATGGAAAACATGTAAACTCTTATGTCAATGGATATTCTTTTAAAATTTTCATTTCTTTAGAAACATACAACAATTAAGATTTTTGTTCTAGGTTATTGTTGACTATTTTTGACCACAAGTCAAAATGGGTCAACCCCCTCTAGTCAAAACTTGATATAGGGTTAGAAAATAGTGTCATAGGGTGGGTTGTGGTCTATTTTATTTCATTTAATTCCATTATAAATTTTTTCATGATATTGTTTAGTCTTATGTCATTTGGAGTCATCTAGGGGTTTAGACCATCATGGCATGTCACATAGGAATGAACATGGTAGTCTGGTTGTACATTTCACAATTATGCTTAGAAAACATTTTAGGATAAAAATACTACATGAAAATCATTATTTTAGTGCCAAGATCATCCTTTTTAAATTTTGTGTCTTGATGAGCTTGCTATCTCAATAAATAAGCATTTAAAGTTGAACTAGTAGAGATAGAGGTGCATGTAGACGTCAAGTTCAGGCTTCAAGAACTAACCATTTAAGTTCAAAATATTGAAAGGATCTTAAGATCAATTTTAAAGTTACCAAGTGGAAAAATGGCATTTAATAAAGATAATAGCAATGGCACATGGGTGTTTAATAGGGTCAAAAATTTAAAAAGTGACTAGATTAAGGATCAATGACACACACTGAGTTGTTTAGATAAGATTAATGATCCAAGTTTAAAGACTAGGACCAAGATACAATGGAGTGCATAAAATCATGAAGATAATATCTAATGGTATGAGTGAGTTTCAAAGATTCAAAGGATCATGAGCTTTAATGAAAAGCTACTAAGTGGTGAAATGACGTTTAATCAGGATATGATCAATGACACGTGCTTAACTAAGCAACTAAGATCAATGATACATGTTGATTCAAAGGTCAAAGAGCCTAGATCAAACATAAGGATTCCAAGGGGAATGAGAGAGTTAACTAGATAGGTTGATAATATGATCCATAGAAATCATGCTATGCTACCAAATGTCATAATATTGGATTCCTGGGTCATAGATCAATGACCGATGTTGAAAGTCTAATCGAAGAGACTCTAGAGGATATCAACAAAGAAAATTTGATGGGATTCTAGATGGACAAGATGAGTCTACATATCAAAATGATGACATACATATTTTAAAATGGAATGAGAAACATGGAAAGGTAATGCCACATAGGTAGCCATGTAGGATCAAAGGATTATGTAGCAAAGCAAGAACCTTAGACTCATATGCCACCATTAAAGCTCAGTCAAAATCCAAGATGAATAGTGACTACCAAATGTGAAGAATGAACTCTAGGAGACAAATGAATGACTTCAAAAGGTAAATATATGTGTCTGTAAGATACCTTTTAGTTAGGAGAACATATTATGACTGTCATAGCATGTTTTAACCTCCCTTAGATAGTACATATGTGTCAACTCTCCTAGTTTAGTTTCAAATGCTTGAGAGATGATCCATAATGAAAATAGTTTCTTGAATAAGAAAGGAGATCCCAATGCTACATGAGTCTCATGACTTAGAGGGTCATTTATCCTATAAAACCTTACATGTTTTATTTCCTACTGCATTATCTTGCAGATGTAACTCTTCCTCTTAGCATGACAAGTGTTCTAGTGACCTTTGGAATTCTTTTTTCTCACTTCTCTCTCAAGTTCTATAAGTAGCTACCATTTTGGCCTTTTTAATCTAATACCACACCATGTATGGCAAAGACCTAATATAATTATGTAATATTTTCCCTTTAAATATTAATTCAATTCTAGTTTTTAGTTATTAAACAATTGTCTAAGTGTGTAATTGATCTACGGTGATGCAAAGTGATAATTTTCTATCCTTTCTTCCCTTATCCTTTCATGTTTGTGCAAGAGTTCCTATTGTAACACATCATATAGATTATAGTCAAGTGTGTTAGGATATTTTCAAGTGTATTATTATCCTTAGAGTGTGCAATCTTTCTTCTGGTTCATTTTCCTTGTGTTGCTTCCCATGTCTCACCTTTATATTGAAACACTCATGTTAGAAACCTTATAGGCCTTAGAAGCTAGTTTGTATGCCTTGATTCTTTGTGAATGAAGTATGATGGTAATGTGGAAAACATCTTGGTGTATCACCCCTCTACATTAGGTTTATTTCATTCAAATTATAACCCTTTTACCCACAAGCAAACATTAGCATATGTGAAAGCACTTCAAGATACATTCAGGAAGCTAGCATTAAATCTAGAGGCTCACTTCTACTATATGTATGCCCACATACTTGGAAGTGTTCCCATGTTGCCCAGATTTTGAAGAGGCTTGAATAACCTCTTTTAGGGTGAAATATTTGGTGACAATAATTTTGGCACACCCAGTGGGACCATTGTCTTTAAGATAACTTGTCAACGTGAATGTTGGTCTTGACAACATCAGCTGTAAATTGGTGTGATACTCAAAATTTGGTGACTCCATTAAGGTAAAATCTAATTCAAATCCATTGTTTTGTTATAAACTTGACTCATAATTCATGGTTCATACTAAGTCATCATCCATTAGAGTGTTCGATCCCATTAATCCACATATTCAACCTAAACTTCCTCTTAAAGTTCAATATCCCCATCCTAATCTTCCCTTTTAGGCCAAGTATATTTTGATAGAGACAAAGAGATTGAAGAGGTTGAAGAAATTGAGGAAAATAAATATCTTAAAAAGATATGGCTAAACCTCATGCTTTCCCTACATTCAATATTAAAAATCCAATTCAACTTCAAGCATATGATGCCATTCCTCTTAATGCCATAAAAGGTGTGACCATATTCAATGGTGAAGTCATGTTACACCTAGTGAACACATTAGGATGTTTCCAAATTTTTTAGCTTCCATAATGTCACTCAAGAGATTGCTTCCATTATAATCCTTGTCATGTCCCTTAGAGGGAAAGTTATTGGTTGGTATAGGACTCTAGAAGGTGGATGCATCATATCATGGGATGATTTTGGAGTGTTTTTGACCTCAAGATTTATAAATTAAAGTGATCATGCCTCTCTCATACATCAACTCAATGTGATCAAAAGAGGATTCAAAGAAATAATACATGAATTCAATGAGAGGTTTCAAATGACTTGGTTTAGATTGCCTCCTCCCTTGAGGCCACCTCCTAATTTTGCGTTCCCTACCTACTTGATATCCATTGGTACTTTAATTGCTGTCATGCTTCAACCTATGGGGGGTTCCACTCTCCCCAAATCATATAAAATTAATGTCAAAGCTAAGAATGGTCTCATACAAGATGGAAGGTTACCTCCTAAAGTGTATATGACTCCATTGTCTCATGCTTCTACTAATACTCTAGATGTGGCCCAAATTCCTAATACTAACACCAAACCCAGGGCTACTCCTAAGAAGTTAGATAATGCCATGGACAAAGAGGCATATACTCAATGGTTGGAAGATAAGATTAGAAGAGGAAATATGACAACAAGGTGCCCAAAAGAATTCATATCCTTATCAAAAAAAAATTGGTTAGTAATATGGAAGAGGAAGAGGTCAATGGCAGCCTAACCCCAATAGGCCTGGGAATGTGTACAATCTAAACTCCACCACCAATGCAAGGGAGCTGGTACCAATGCATAGAAATTTGGTACAAGGAAAAGATTAGAAATAAGACCAATTTATGGATGATAATGAAGGTTTATAGTAGGATCTTATTAATCAAGGAGGATATACCCCTCTTCTATCAGTTGAGGATGAGGTCATGATGCAAGTAAATGAGGATTGACAACCCCATGGAGAAAGTTTCACCAATTTCTTGGTGGAAGACACTTTTATACTCAATCAAGGAGCATATATTAAGGATAATAAAAGGGAAAATAAGAAGGCTCTAGGAAGTGATAATATCATCCCCATAGGCTCATCCAATCCTCCTAAAATTTAGTAAGAGATGGCTACAAGTGTCATAGTTCTAAAATCTCCTACACCTCCATCAAGTCAAAATATGGTAAGGTATGTTCAAGGTGAATCTATTAATCAAGTTCCAAGAAATTTTTTACCTCTAAAAACTCAATAAAAATTGATTACTAATTCTTTAAACATAGTTTATTCCTTGAAATTTTCCAAATCATCTATTTCCTTGTGGGATATCCTTCATATGTTTGGCCAAAAAAGAGTTATTACAAAAGTAATTGTCCACTATTCTTACTTGTGTCCCACCTTAAAATAAAATTCATGGTAATGTTTCTATTAAAAATTCTAATAATACCATTATTGAACCATATACTAAGGCTAAGAAACCTCCACCATTCTATCTCACTCTCATAGTGGGTGACAAACTAGTCCATAATTACATAATCGATAGTGGAGCTTCTACTTCAGTCATGTCCATAGTTGTAGTTGATAAGTTGGGCCTAAAATATGAGCCTCATAGAAAAGGAGTTATCCAACTAGATGGTAAACCTACCAAGATAGTAGGATTGATAAAAAACTTGAAGGTTTTCTTGCATGATTGTCTTAGTTTTCCTATCCTTCAAGATATACTTGTTGTTGACCTCCTAGCCCACTTTGCAATCTACCTATCAAGGGAATTTTAAACCAATATATGTGGTAATATCTTAGTTTATTGGTCATCCTTGGCCTTTAAAATAATATGTGGAACTAAGGTGACCATAAAAACCTAGCCTCTTGCAAGGTTCCGTATTGAGCCCTACATTGAGACAAGTTCCAATGTGAATTATGTTGTCCATGAAGAGAAATATTCTATTGTAGATGATGGTACTTATTCCAAGATAAAAGTAATTTTTGATTTGTTTATTGATGAATATGGTACCAAAATTTATGAAAATGATCCTTATGCACTTGTGAAGGAAACTGATATAGGAGTATATTGCATACATGAATAAGGAATACCAACACCTCTACTTACCAAGGAAGAAGGTGAGGATGATGAGATGTGGAAAATGTTTTTTGATGGTTCAAGAAGTAAAATTGGTGTAGGAGTTGGTGTCATTTTCATCTTTCCATTAAAATAATAATATTATGCTTCATATAGGTTCTATTTCAGTTGCACTTGTAATGTGGTTGAGTATGAAGGTTTGATTCATGGCTTTTAATGGGTAAGGAGAAAAGGAATCAAGAAGTTGAAAGTATATGGAGATAGTGAATTGATCATGCATCAAGTGAGGAATGTGGTTGCTACTAATAACCCTTTGTTGAAGTCATACAAGCATAATATATGGTATTTTCTTGAAGATTTAAATGAATTTAATATCTAGTCAATTCCAAGGGAGTAGAATAATCATGCTAATAGACTACCTATCATAGGAGTTTAATTTGATACTCTAACTACCATAAAAGAGGAGGGAAATAAACTCACATTAAGATCATTTTAGACCTTCAATACCTGATAATGAGGTGTCTTGTCAAGTGTTTGATAGTGACAAACACATTGCATGTTTCTTTCAAAATGAGGCTAAGTTTTCCTCAAGGAATCAAAAGAGACTTCAAGAACAATTTGATGATCAAATTATGCAGCTAAGAACCAATAAGATACCTAAAGGTTTGGTGACCTTATAAATTATATTAAATGAATATGATCAAAATAATAAGTAAAATTTTATTATGTATACAAAAGAAGAGAACTATGAGAGAGTCTTGATCTTCAAGCACAAGCTTCTCAAACCAGGCAAGGTATGTTCTATGTTGGAGAAGCAAGAATTCATTGATTTGTGTAGAGAGTTTCATGACATATTTTCTTGGGAGTATAAGGACCTAAAAGGATTTGATCTTAACTATCACACCATACTATTGAGTTAGAACCTATATTTAAACTAGTTACTTAAAAACAAAGGCCCATTGGCCCTGAGGTTGAACAACTCATGAGGATAGAGCTTACCAAAATCCTTAAATTTGAAATTATCTTTCCTATAAAATATTCAAAATGGGTATTTAACCTTGTATCTATAATAAATAAGAATGGGGAGATAAGACTTTGTGTGAAATTTATAGATCTTAACAGAGTGTCACTCAAAGATCACTATCCTTTACCCTCAATGGAGTATATTTTGTAAATGGTTTCAAGTTCTCAATGTTTTTCTCTTCTAGATGGATATTCAGGTTATAATCAGATTCTAGTCAATGAGGATGATCAGTTTAAGACAATATTTACCACTAAATCAGGGAATTTTGATTATATGAAGATGCCCTTTGGTTTTTCAAATGTCGGTACTACATTTCAAAGAGCAATATACATGGCCTTCAAAGGTTTGATTAATGAGATGTTGTTGGTCCATCTAGATGATATAAAATTATTTTATAAAAATGATAATGAACATATGAAACACTTGAGGTAGGTGTTTGAAATATGTAGGCAATATGGAAAATCCCTTAATCCAAAAAAATGCATCTTTTTTGTCCATGAAGGCAAGATCTTAGGACATATTATTTCTAAAAATGGTTTGAATATTGATCTTGAAAGGATAAAGGCTATTCTAGGTATATCATTTCCCTTGCATAAAAAAGGCATCCAAATTTTCTTAGGCAAGATAATTTTTTTAAGGAGGTTAATACCTAGTTTTGCATCTTTGTTGAAACCTATCACAGTCATGCTCAATAACCAACCCTTTTCTTGGACCAAAGAGGGCACGAACAATTTTGAAGCCATTAAGAAAGCAATTGCATAAGATCTTACTTTTGCTAATCCTAATGTTTATAAAGACTTCATGTTATATTCATTTTCTAACATTGATACTATCTCAACCATGTTAATACAAAATAATGATGAGGATGTGGAACATCTTATTGCATTCATTAGTCAAGGTTTAGAAGATTATGAAGTCAAGTAAACCTTTGTGGAAAAACAAGCCCTTGTTGTTGTAAGGGGCCTAAAGAAGTTTTAGAATATGTTTTCAAACAATAAGATTCATGTTATGGTGTCTTATCCTAGTACCAAAGAGTTTATCTTGAGTAAAGATCTTAGTGAAAAGAGGGCATGGTGGATCACTAAGGTTAAAGAATATGATGTTGATATAAAAGTAATAAAGTTGATAGGAGGTAAGTGCCTTTGTGAACATATAGCTTTAGATATTCATGAGTCAAGAGAAGAGGTTTTAATCAATCATGATTTCCCCCAACCATATGGTTCCTTGCATATACAGAGTTAGACATGAGATGTAATCAGATTTCTTAAAAGTGGTGAGTATCTTAATGGTATGAGTAGATCACAAAGGAGATATTTTAGATTGAAATATATTCTATTTTTTTCTTATGGATGGTGTAATTTTTAAAAGGGACATTAATGGTGTGATATTGAGATACATTGATAATGATTATTTTGGGGTGTTTCTTGAGAAGTTCCATGATGGGATAATGGGAGGTCATTTCTCTCTAAGAACCATAGTTGCTAAGATCATGAGAGTAGGTTATTATTGGACTAACCTCTTCAAGGACTACCATGCCTGGGTGAGAAGGTGTGTACAATGTTCTTTCTTTATAGGAAAATAGAAGCTTGCATCCCTTCCTTTAAAGCCTATCTAAGTAGATCAACCTTTCATGCAATGGGGTCTTGATTTCATTGGCATGATAAACCCCCCATCGAGTGGTGGTCATAAATGGATACTCACATCAACTAATTATTTTACAAGGTAGGTTGAGGCCATAGCATTGAATGAAGCCAATGAGAATGCTATCTTGGATTTATATGAGAGCATCATAATAATGTTTTACACTCATTATACAATTATTTTAGACAATGTTCTTGCTTTTATGGGTTTTAAAACTACTAATTGGGCAAATAAAAATGGCATATTATTGAGTACTTAATATAAATATTAAAGTTAAGGTAATGGGTTGGCTAAATCTACTAATAATAATCTGATTAGAATTATTAAGAGAACCTTGGAGCATAACCAGAGGGCTTGGCACACCAAATTGAAGACAACCTTATGGATTGATCATATAACTCCCAAGAGGTCAATAGGGAATTATCCTTTTATGATTGTCTATGTAAGAGAGGTTAGGTTATCTATATCTCAAGAGATTCCTACTTTAGAGTTGTCACATCAAATATATTTTCTTGAAAACACTCCAATGGAGGTGAGATTGATAGAATTAATGGAGATACAAGAGACTAGAGATAAGGATAATCAAGCTATGGAGCATCACTAAGTATTAATGAAGAGGTATTTTGATAACAAGTAAAATCCAAGATCATTTCAAGAAGGTGACATAGTATTGAAGTGGGATGAAGATAGAGGAAAACTAGGGAGGCATACCAAATTTGACACCCTATAGAGTAGACCATATGTCATCATCAAGTGCAAGTAAAATAATTCTTTCCAATTAACTAGGATGAATGGAGAAGATATACCTATCCCTGTGAATGGGATACATTTAAAACCTTGATATTAAGGAGTAAAGGTCATTTCTATAAATAGTAGATTAGGTGTGTGTTTTGTTTCAGTTGTGTGTTATGTTCCCTAAGTGTTTTAGTTGAACACATGTGTGTTTCTGCTTCATGTCTTGTTCTTGTTATTTTCTATTATTTGGTGTGTTTTTTTAAGGAAATTTGTGTGTTAAACCTATGTACATATGACTCCACATCCCAATGGACATGATTAGGCAACTGGTCATGGCATAGAAAGCATACCACCCTTGGGAAATCGATAAGAATGTTGACCATTTTTGACCACAAATCAAAATGGGTCAACCCCCTATATTAATACTTGATATGGGGGTAGAACATATTTTCATAGGGTGTGTTTTGGTCCATTTGATGTCATTTAATTCCATTCTAACTTTGGTCATGATCTAGTTTAGTCTTATGTCATTTGGAGTCATCTAGAGGGTTAGATCGTCATGGCATGTGACACATGAATGAATAGGGTAGTCTGGTTATACATTTTACAAGTGTGCTTAGAAAAAAAATTAGGCCAAAAATACTATATGGACACGATGATTTTGGTGATAATATCATCTTATACAAATTTCATGTCCTAATGAGCTTGCTATCTCAAGATATAAGCATTTAAAGTTGAAATAGCAGAGATAGACGTGAATAGAGATGTCAAGTTCAGGTTTAAGGAACTAACCGTTTAAGTTCAAAATATCTAAAGGATCATGATCTCAAGCTCAAAGATACCAAGTGGTGAAATTACATTCAATAAATCTAAGATCAATGACACGTGGGTGCTTAATAGGGTCAAAAATTCAAAAAGTGACTAGATAAAAGATCAAAGACATGTGTTGAGTTGTGCAGATAAGATCAATGATCCACATTTAAATATTAGGATCCAAATCTAATGGAGTTTCAGATAAGATCTAAAAATGTGAGTGAGGCTCAAAGAGTTAAAGGATCCTAAAATCAAATGCAAAGCTACCAAGTGGAAAAATGACATTTAATCAGGCTAGGATCAATGTCACGTAATTAACTAAGCAACTAAGATCAATGGTGTGCATTGAGTCAAAGGTCAAGCAACCCAAATCAAATACAAGGCTACCAAGTAGAATGAGAGAATTAACCAAAGGGGATGCAAATAAGATCCTTAGAAAGCATGCTATGATAATATATATCATAATCTTAGATGCTTGAGTCATAGATCAATGACTGATGTCAAAAGTCAAATTGAAGAGACTCTAGAGGATATTGACAGAGCAAATTTGATTAGATTCTAGATGGATAGGATGAGGCTACATGTCCTAACAATGATAGACATATTTTAAAATGGAATGAGAAACATGGTAATGGAATGCCACATAAGCAACCATGTAGGATCAAATGATATTGTAACAAAGCAAACACCTCAGATTCATATACTACCATTATAGATCAGTCAAAATTTAGGATGAATAATGACTAATAAATGTGAAGAACAAAGTCCAAGAGATAAATAAATGACTATAAATGGTAAATATATGCATCTAGAAGATAACTAGTAGTTATAATAACATATTATGACTATCATAACATGTTTCAACCTCCCTCAGCTAGTACATATGTGTCAACTCTCCTAATTCAATTTCAAATGCTCGAGAGATGATCCATGATGAAAATAGTTTCTTGAAAAAGCAAGGAGAGCCCTATACTACATGAGTCTCATAACTTTAAGGGACATTTTCTCTATCATACCTTACATGGTTTATTTCTTACTACATTATCTTGCATATGTAACTCCTCTCATCATGATAAGTGTTCTAGTGACCTTTACACTTCTCTTTTCTCACTTCTCTCTCAAGTTATAAAAGTAGCTACCATTTTGGCCTTTATAATCTAATACCACACCATGTATGGTGAAGCCCTACTAGAATGATGTCATATTTTACCTTTGAATATTAATGCAAATCTAGTTTTGATTTCTTAAGAAATTATTTAAGTGTGCAAGTGATGTATGGTGATGAAAATTGATAATTCTCTATCCTTTCTTCCCTTATACTTTCATTTTTGTGCAATATTTCATATTCTAATAGGTCATATAGAGTGTATTCAAGTGTGTTAGGCTATTTTCAAGTGTATTATTATCCTTTGAGTGTAAAATATGCCCTCTAGTTCATTTGCCTTGAGTTGTTTCCCACATCTCACCTCTATATTGAAACACTCATGTTAGAAACCTTCTAGAATTTATAATCTAGTTTGTATGCCTTGATTTTTAGTGAATGAAGTATGATGGTCATGTGGAAAACATCTTGGTGTATCACCTCCTAGATTAGGTTCATTTCATGAAAATTATAACTCTTTTCCCCATAAGAAAGCATTGACATAGGTGAAATCACTTCAATATACATTCAAGGAACTAGCCCTTAAATATAGAGGCTCACTTCCACCATAGGTACACACACATACTTAGAAGTGTTCCCATGTTACCCAAATTTGGAAGAGACTTAAACACCCTCTTCTATGTTACAATATTTGGTGACAACAATTATCTTTCTACATGTATTTTTTTAGATACACCTCTCCAAGGTAACCACATGAGAAAATTCAATGGCCATATACCCATTTAATGCTATAGATAATTTTTATTGAAAAACATGTTGTAAGCCTCAAGGATGCCCATAATTTGGATATCTATAATTTTTTTCACTCATGGTTTGGAGGTAAGTTTCATGTGCACATTGATTAGTTATTCTACCATGTTGACCTCATATTTTTCTAGTTGAACAAATATTTAGTTAGATTTGATAGTTGTTCATCCAAGTTTTCTATAAATACTAGTAGGCATGACATTAACCAAGGCTCCTAAGTCTACTGAACAATTGTATTATTTTTTGTGTTGTTGGGATCCTTCCCTTTTTCTTTAGGTTGTCTAGGCCTATTCTATCACCTTCCTTCTTTATCATTGGGTCAAAATTCACATCAATAGGTACCTAATTATAATTTGAGAAGGATATATAAACAAGATATCTTAGAGGCATAATAAGGATAAGTGTCAAGCAAGATTATCTATCATTTTAAGTCTAGGCACATTCTACAAATATTTATTTCTGATCTTAAAGTATTTTCATTTAAATGTTTAGTGGTATGTTGTACCCAAAAAAAGATAGGTGGATGTGTATGTAGTTACATCTCTATTTAGGAAGAGGATGTTGAAACCCTCATTTAAAATATCTATTTGTATCACACAATAACTATGTGGGGTATGATTCTATCATGTAAGATACATAAATGTAACTCTTTTGAGGTTTCATGACCCAACTACTTCTTTCCATTATTTTCTACATATGTGTTGTGGCAAATAATTTCAATAAGCTAAGAAGATAATTATAAAAATTTACCCATGATTTATAAAATGTGACTATATAGGACTATATGGAATCACTCTATGCACTTAATAGAAAAACCCCAAACTCTTAAAGTGATTATAATAAATATTTAGTCTTAGTAACAAATATAATAATAACACAAACATATAATATTTAGAAGATGCCAATTCTCTAGGAATATTTTATGAGAAACATGTACCAAACCCCTCTCTATGGAAGAGCTTCTCAAACACCTACACAAAATTAATCTTTCTCTAGAATTCCAACATTTTGTCATGTGATTGTTTCATCACTATTTTCTCTTTATTTCTTATTTTTACTTGTTCCTTATTATTATTTTTTTTATTCTTGTTATAGGTCATAAGGTAGAATAATTTATGTTTTGGATTGTCATATAAGTAATCTCCCTTGTGTACTTAGTTTTACAATTCTCTTAGTGTCATTATACCCTAGTGTCACTATTTAGTAAAATATTTCCACTAAAAGGGATGGATTCATAAATAAAAGAAGGATTTAGTGAGGGTTGAAAATTATATATAAACATATAAAATTAAACATACAACTATTTTTCAAAAAATTTAAAGATTGGAAAAACTAGCCAAAAAGGGTTCAGACCTCATCCACAACCTACCTAGCAACAATCTAGGCCCTCACATGGTCTAATCCAGAAGGGTAAACATCTCACCTGGCTAATATCATAAAAAAGGTAAGATATCCATGTCAATATAATTTGAAAGCTAGTAACTATGAAATATTTCTAAAGTTAAAAATTAATTTTACTTATATAGTCCAAATAAATTAATATATTTGATATATTTGGTATAATAAACCTTTTTAATCCTAATTCTTACCAAATTGACCTATTTCATCTATCGAAAAGTATTTAAAGAACTTTTTTATGATCATTCATATTTTTGACTCATTTTCTACTTTTTATCCATTTATTGTACTTTTTAAGATAATTTATTACTCCTTTTTATAATGCTCCAGTGACCCTAAACAACATTTTACCACATCAATTCTCCATGATTACATCTATTAATGCACATTAAAATAATTATTTAGATATGATATTACCAATTTTATCCTTATTATGGGGTAAATTTAATACATCATTCTCTTACAAAAGGTACACATCATTTCAATAATCTCTTACACACTTATATTTCCATTGAGAGCATGATACTTATATCTGTCTTATGTGATTTATATCAAATATTATTCATAATACATACATTTGTCACCACCATTAGGGGGAATTTTACCCATTCAAGACTTAACATTTAAATCATTCATACGTCACCTATAAGGGAATGATATCCATATACATATCCATTTCTCTCCTTGATACATACTTTGTATGAAGCTTCCCACACCCTTACATTAGACAAACTTTTCACCATCTACATATGTAGATATGAAATTATTTTACAAATACCTTGATGTATATTTTATTTTTAAATATGATAAACAATTTTTTTATTTTTTACTAAATCAAAGTAATCCTCCACTCTAGGGTATTGTGTTGCCCTGCATTATTCTATGCCCACTATGCAAAATCACATAAAAATTTTGAGATTTACATGATGTTATCTTAATTTATATGGACACTATACTTGTCTATCTTTCCTATAGTAGGGCATTCAGTGTCTCCCATCATCTCATCCTCATAGTAGTATGTGCACACCTATTAATATTTTAAAAATGTTATCTATATAGTTTTCACATGGATGTAATACTTATCTCTCTTATTACCTATGAGGGGGGCATAAAATTTTCAACACATATCAATCCTCATACTCTCTAGAGTTATATTTTTACCATGGATTTTTTCTTGATGAATTTTATTTTATATGGTTGCACTTAGACATCTTAATTGTATATATTATAGATGTAATTTACATACTAATAATTTAAAATGATTACACATTCTCTTTCCATGAATTTACAAATTGATATTTTATGATTGTTGCATATTAGTTACATGATTATATTTTCATTATGATGGTTATATGAAATTTTCAAAGTTTTTCAAATATTTAACTATCAATTGTCATAACCATTATGGTTTTATCTTTATATTTTTATATTATTGATGAGATACGTAGGTTTTACAATCCCTCACCTCAAAGGGTGGGCATGCATTAAGATATTAGATTTGAGTAAAAGTATTGCTAAAAAACATTAGGAAAATTTGAATGAACTAAGAGCACCATAAATGGTCCAATTATCTATTTCCTTAATCAAGAAGTGGATTGGGTTACAATAACTCCCAAAGAAGTGTTCATTATGTCTATAACTTGTCTAAAACATTCTCATTGAAATAATCATAATAGTGTTTTGTTTTATAAAAATGGTGATACTATAGCTTCAAATACCAAAAAATTTAGTCATTATTATGCTCATTTCAATTAAATTTTTTCAAAGTTATTAAATTTGGCATATAGTTGGCATTGATTTGATACAAAAATTAACTACTTATGGCTATATGGCCATTACTCTCAGGTACACAAAAATGTATAAACAATCATAGTGTGGATGGCTGCATACAAAGGTTTCATCCTTCCTTCTTAGGTAGGTCAAGGTACATACTTCAATTGCATGTTATTTTTATTTTATGAACACATGCATTTACTTATATACACACATAAAATTAGGAAAATTATGTATGACAAATTTTGGTACAAAGATTATTATTATAACACCTTTAGTATCATTTTGGGCATATGGTTCATCAATTTGGTTTAGGTACTTCTTATAATTTTCTCATATGTTTGCCTTGTCTCATTATTCTCCATGAGGCCCCATATTTCTCTCTTTTTTATATTTTATTTATCTTTTATGTTTTTGGCTTTGGGGATCCCCTCCTTTATTTTTCTCACCTATCACTTTTTGTTCTCTTTGTTTTCTATTATTTTTCCTTTGGTGTGAATTCAATAGTTCATTGAATTTTCCTTGCATGGATTCAATGAACAATCAAATTTTTCCTTGTTATTCATGTGGATCATTGGTATCCTTCCATTTTATTTATCTTGTGTGGGACATTTTTTTGGCTTCCTTCTTTATCCTTGGGTGAGATTTCATGTTAATAGGCCCCTAATTTGAATTTAATAAAGGTATATATACAAAACCTTTTAGAGGAAAAATAAGGACAAGTGGAAAGTGGAATTATCTATCATTTCAAGTCTAGACACACTCTAAAAAGGATTTATTTATGATCTTAAGAATTTTCATTCAATGTTTTAATGGAATCTAGTACCAAAATAACGATATGAAAATGTGCATGTTGAATCTCGACTTAAGAAGAGGAAGTTGAAACCCTCACTTAAAATATCCATTTATAGTACACAAGAACTATATAAAGTCTAATTATAGGATGCAGGATACATATTTGTAACTCTCTTGAGGTTTTTTGAACAAAAAATGTCTTTCCCTTCTCTTTTCATGTGTGTTGTAGATAATTAGGTCAAGAAGACAATGGAAAATAATTAGAAAAGTTCTTCTCATGATTTATGAAAGGCATATATACATGAATATATGACATCACTTTATGCACCTATTAGAAAAATACTATAATCATAAAGTGATCATAGTACATATTTGGCACTCTATAAAAAATTTGGCACTAACACAAACAAAACATATTTGGTAACCAAAATTACTTTGTGCATATTAAGTAGTATATAAACAGGCATCGAATATATCCCCATGGTATTATAATTCTATATTTCACAAAAAAATTCTATGCCACCTACACATATCTAAATTAATTATAGAATTTATAAATTCTATAAAGGTGTGGTTGTTTTATCATTATTTTCTTTTATTTTTCCTAGTTTTACTTTTCCATCTATTCATGTTGTTTCATGTGTTCCTATTATAGGCTATAAGGTAGAATTAGTTTTATAATTTTCTTAGTGTCATTATACCCAAGTGTCACTATTTAATAAAATAATATATTTCAATTCTAGAGGATGAAAGCATAAATATCCACCTTATAAATGACATATTTCAATGCAATGAAACCCAAGTATATAAAATTTCTAACAAGGTCCACTCCTAGTTTCTTATCAATCTTTTAGTCAAATCCAAATATTTGGTAAGGATACAAATAGCGAGAAACATCAAAAATAACATAAGGAAAAAAATATTATACTAATTAGTCCTTATATGATGATTAATATATCATTTACAATGCTCAAGCATGACATAGATGTACTCCATTAGAAAAATAAATTAACACAAATATGTTCCTTTAGCCATGAATACAACATGGTCTTAATCTCATAAAAAAAAAAAAAAACTAACTTTGACATTAGTGATGAATAATCATCCTAAAACCCTCCTTCCAATCCTCTATTATAATACCCAAGATGGACCATTCATCAAATCTTAGAACACGCCAAACCTATTTTGTAACAAACATTTTATGAAATCCTATCAAATAAAGTATCAAATATCCATGTCATTTTCCATGTCAGAGATGTTTAGTAAAATACAAAAATATTATTGACATCCACCTTTCCAATGATGTCAATAATGAAAATTCCCAAGGCATTAATAAAAATTCAAACAGTCCCCCTGCAAGCAAAAAAATAGCCATAAATGCCACAATGATAAATATAAGATAAATTAGTTAGGAAAATGCCAAGAAAGGCAAGAATTACATAGATCTAAAAATAGACACTAAATACAATGGACCACTACCTATAATACCAAGTGATGAAACCATCTAATAAATCCTCCATACAAGATAAGGCCAACTCCTCTACCAACACCATAACCTAGGCCATTTCACAACAACACCACCATATTTTCATAACTTTATATATAGCATTGATAAAAAACTGATGACATTTACAAATTTATACACACTTTATTAGTTTGAGGATGGAATTATTATCCTAGTATAAGACATCATTGATGTTAACATAGGGATGAATGATTAACTTCACACTGTAAAAAAAATCATCATGTTAACTCAGTCATGAAGAATAAGAAAACTATCACTGAGTACTCACTAAATTCATAGAAATATAATTTTAGAAATTATTAATATATAATTTCCATTGATCATAAGATTTTAGTACACATAATTTTCACATACCTATATACAACCCATGCCCACCAAAAATAATGAAAAAACTCCATGAAGATATTTTCAAACTTTATCATTAAAAAAATTATAAACTAACTAGATGCAAAATTCATCAAACAAGTAGACTATTATTGATGAAACTCCATCATAGTCCTCATTTTAAATTAATTTACCATGGTCATTAAAATATTCATTTAATTTAAAAACATAAACTTAGCATGTCCCAAAGAAAAAAATTCCACTACATTCTATTGATGCTATAGCTGAATCTACTATTGGATATGAGATGTGATACCTTATAAATGAATTATATATGTATAATATAATCCAAATAATTTTTTAATATCAATATAAATTAACATTTATTACTTAGTGGGGTTCCTATTGATGTGTCAAAAACTCCTTTTAGTGTTAAAAATGCTACATAAATCTACCCACGTGCCATGATGTATACATTTCATGATATTATCCATAAAACTATTTAATATTCAATTTAAAACATCCTTTCCAAATCCATAATTTTAAATTATCACCCTTATGACCTCAACATCATACTTGAATTCTTACACAGATAAAAATTCTAAATAAACCCTAACAAGTGCTTATTTAGAGCAACATCCATATTGCTTTTAGGATTAGTGGTATATAGATGAGGGATTGATGTAGATGCCTATAAAATTAAATCCATTATTAATATTCCAAAACCAACATAAATTTATCAAATTCAGACATTTCTTATAAAAATAGGAGTAATTAATAGATATGTCCTTGAGTTTTCCTAATGCACTCATGAAATCAAATCATTCCTTGAGAAGGGATCCAAATTTAGATAGAATAATGGAGATGATATTTTGTGATTATGTAGCACCTCAATATTGTACACTTGGAAAAATCATCACCTTGGTTGGTCCTCTTAGTTATACACATGGCTTACTTTCGCAAGCCTCACATCTACTCTATCTTGTGCCCCTTGGCCTATATATTGGTCTAACAAGTTTATATTGATGATAGACATCCCATCTCACCCAAAATTCCTAAAATGTACTTATATTATATCTTTATAAGTTTGAAGACTATGCCTACTCTCTTTCTCTTTTAACACTAATGTTTAGGTCAGACAGTAGTATCGACATTATTGTCTTGGCCTGACATAAATGTCTAGTGCTCTAAAGTCATCCAATTTAAAAATGAAACATATCATAATGGTCATCCTAAGTGTTTTAATACAATTAATATCCTAATAGGATTGGTATAAATATAATATCATCCCTCATTCAACCTCACCTATAAATTAGACGAAAAGAGCACTTAAGAAGCACTCAAGTTACCAAAATCTTTCCTATTATACCATATTCTCATATTAGTTAAAGGAACAACCCAACTACAAGTTTGAAGTAATAAAAGAGAAAAAATTATTAGAGGTACAATCACTAAGAGGGGGGAAGGTGTAATAGTGATGAAAAATAATCCAATTAAATTCCAAACTTTTGAACATTAAACACATATAATAATGAAGCATACAAATTAACCATTGTAATGAACATAAAAGATATAGCAAGATCAAGAACATAACACATGATATATGTGGGAAATGCTCTTGGGAGATAAAACCCATTGAACCTTGCAATATGGACTATAGTCATATAAAATAATATCCAACATTTATACTAGCACCAATTGATCAATGAACACCCATCCCTTTTTTTAGTGAGACACTAATCCCACAAGGAGATACTACCCCTGTTTAGCTGAGCACCTATAACAACTATACCTTTATCAAGTTTTATCTTAAAAGGAGGAACCAAACCCATAATAAAATAATCACCCACTAAAATACCTTTAAAATATCATCTTAAACACCTATTTATGCTCTTAAATTGATGAATACCACCTTAGTCTGCACTCTTCACCTCCAATCTTTCTCAAGCTACTTTTAGGACTAACTCACTCAAACTGCCTCTTCTAGGATCATTAGGTCTAATGACATGTGTGTCCTCCTATATCAAATTTATAAAATAATAATGACTGATACTCTTTCCTCTCTGATGGTCCTAACTAACATGTACCTTCTCTTTCAAATCTTCTCTCCTTCACATGAATCCACACTTCACACCTTACCCAGTTAGTCTAATTAGACCTTGTACTTATACCAATCTCTTCCTTTAACCCATATTAGTTGTAAAAAATGTTTTACATATTTAAATCACACTTAAGATATGTCTATACAAATGTTACATGTGAGAACCATACTCTTCATAGGTTGATCATTACCTCATTATCCCCAAACTACCATTAGGTCTTGGTGAGACCTAAAACAATTAGGCCTTCATACTCACACATTACATGTGAGACTATTTGGACCACATTCATAATTTAAAAATGATTTTAAAACATCAAAAATATCTCTAATATCTCATTTATCACTCTCATATGTGTCCATGCTACCTGGAACACCAAATCAACACTTGAACCTACCAATTAGGTCTCCTTGCTCTTTAGGTCTTCATACAGAAAAAACATAGTCTCAGACTTCTTAAGCAAACACTCAAGTATTTAAAATATTCATATGATTATATAATATGGTTTAAACCTTTATGACCTATGAAACACCTCCATGTTCTTTAGAAACTTCAACATAAGCTCTAATCACTAAAAACAACTCTCTTAAAATGACCACTAAGGTTGGTCACACATAGTCAAAATATAGTTATACTATTTTGACTCTCCATATATTATCAAAGTCATATAATGACATCCAATACTTTATCATAAGCATTATATACTTATATAACATCTACATACTCATTTTATTCTTCAATTTTTCTCAAAACATCTTCAACTCACTCCTACAACATGTTCACTCAATCTGTAGTGCATTCAACAAACACAGTCAATTGTTCACATTGAATATGGTTTGGTCAAACTTCAAAAATACACACAAATGGTACTCATAGAGTATAAATCAAAATAAAATATCTATTTAATATTTAAACATCAATATACTATCAATAAATATTCAATTACCCTTCTTGGGTCACTTGCAGAACATGGTCAAACCTTCAATCAACTTTGGAGCTCAATATCTTTGATTGTATAGAAATTAAAACCTTATAAATAGTTCCTCTAGATGATACTTGAGTAATTTACAATTTTTCATTTTACACCATCAATAAATTCGTCCTATATTATAATATATTAGCAAAATACTCAACACTAGTTTTTCCTTTGTTAATTTAAAACACCAATTGTCACTAGTAAATGCAAATATTGTAGACACATGTCTTTATCTCATGTACTCACACATCTTAAACAAATTAAATCCATTTATCTCCTTATAATTATATTTTTATTTAACTTGCATCACTCACCATTTATATTGGATCTTTGCTTATGATATTAAGCCACTTAGTAGCCTTACATGCCCTCTACGCACCCTACAATCAGTCTTCAATGATCTTTCGCCACTTGGTAGCCTCACATGCCTTTTGAGAATTCTATTGACTAATTAAAATAATACACACCATTGATATTTATCTTCATGGTTTAACATGCTCCATTTATCTTTGATCTACTTGATCAAACATGCACCGTTGATCTACTTGCTAGATCTTCATGATTGTGACACGTCTTCATTGTGTTCAATCTCAAGATCTTTGACTTATTGAATTTAATCTCATCATTTATCACTATTTGAAAAATTTAACACTCTACATTATATAATTATCTAGTCATATTAATTGTTCATTTTATATCTTCATTTTCGTATTAAATGCTCACCATAGATCTTTGATAATGCAAATTTGGTTATGGGAACCACTGCAATTTTGCCTAGAAGGCCAACTTTGCACCTTATTAAATTTTTATACACTCAACCACATGACCTAAATTTTTAAACACATGATCAAATTTCATAGGGGAATCCATCCATGTATTAAAATACTCCTAAAACCTTCACATGTGTGAAATATGATGTCATAAAATTGCTTACTTAGCCTTATCTACCAAGATGACTACTTGAACCTAGACATTCATATGACTGCTCTGATGAATTAATTTCAATTTCATTATAAATCCAAGAACTTATAACACCACTTATGGTCTCTAAAACATTTCCATACCATCAATATCATCCATGAATTACCTATCCATGTCAAACACTAAATAATTATGCAAGAAGATGGAAGCATACTTTGTCATTGTCATTATAACACATATGAGACCTCATCAACATCCTTGGTCACCTTGGAGACATAAATATGTCAAATATAAATACAAAGATTATTCTTAGACTTTGTATCTCTCTTCGAGTATTTTCTCCCCCTTTGACACAATGACAAAGTGGGTTCATCTTCTATCCTAAGGACCTTGACAAACTACTCATAGATCTTAGAAATATCACCCTAACATCATGCATATCTCTTCAAGCCTTTAAAACTATCTGATTTATCTCCCCCTAACTCCATGCTTCACTTGAATCATGATATCTTGAAAAAGACTTCTCAATGAACTAGATTTATCATCAACTCTTCAAACACTTAGAACCAACCAATTTGACCTTTTAGGACCAAAATACCTAAAAAATTTACCTAAAGAATTTTACTATAGACTACTAGAGAAATCTCATGAACCAGTTTCTCTTCCTCAACCAAGAACCTTTTATTGATTTGTAAATAAAGATATGACTCCCAATCTTTGTCTTAGATACTCAAATGTTACTTTTGTTAATGGTTTGGCCATAATGTCTACAAGTTGTTCTTGTGTAGGCACATATTCCATCTTAACACATTGATTGTTCCCTTGTTCTCTCAAGAAATAGTATATAATAGGAATGTGTTTAGTTTTTTAGTGCATTACAGGATTCTTTGAGATACTAATTACACTAGTATTGTCACAGTAGATGGGACAAGCTTCTTTTTGCCTTACCTTATAGTCTTTCAAGGTTTGCTTCATCCATATAGCTTGAGTTCAACATGAAGAAATAACTATATACTCATATTATGTAGTGGATATGGATACTAGGGCTTTCTTCTTGCTTATCCAAGATACCAAGCATTTACCCAAGAAGAAAACACCACCATCGATACTCTTCCTATCATCCACACAACCAACACAATCTGCATTAGTGTGTCTTTAGAGTGAATTCATTGCTCCTCAGATACCATAAAACATATTCTATGGTGCCCTAAATATACCTTAAGATTATTTTGATTGATTTTAAGTGAGATAATCTAGGATTAAATTAAAACTTACCAACAAGTCCTACTACTTACATGATGTTAGCTCTAGAGGTAGTGGAGTATAAAATACTTCCAATCATGTATTTATACAAGGTTTGATCAACATTTGGTGAGTCATCTTGCTTACTCAAATTGAAACCTATAATCATTGGTCTACTCATTAGATTACAATACATCATATCAAAGTTCCTTATTATATCATTGATGTATTTAGCTTGTGAAATGAATATACCTGCATCTAGTTGGTTAATTTATAATCTTAAAAAGAATGAAAGCTCCCCCAACATAGACATCTCAAATTAGTCTTCATGACATTTGCAAATTATTTACTCATATTGTCATTGTCAGAACCAAATATTATGTCATCAACATAGACAACTACAAGTAATTGATGAATACCTTTAGTATTAATATACAAATTGCTATCAGCTACCCCTCTTTTGAAACTTTGACTCAAAATGTGCATGTCTAATCTATCATACCAAGCTCTAGGAGCTTGTTTAAGACCATATAAAGCCTTATTCAATTTGCACACATAGTGTTGATCACTTGAAAAGAATAATCCTTCAAGTAACTCAGTATACACTTCTTCTAAGTTTCCATTCAAAATGGCAAATTTCACATCCTTTGGTATACCTTAAAATTATTGAAACAAGCATATGCCAAGAAGAGTCTCGTTGCTTCCATTATTGCCACTGAAGCAAAAGTTTCATCAAAATATATCCTTTCAACCTGAGCATATGCTTTACATACTAGTCTAGCTTTATTTCTTGTGACCTCTCCTTTCTCATTCATCTTATTTATGAAGACCCACTTAGTGCCTATCACATTTTTGGTTTTTGGTCTAGGAACTAGAGCCCATATTTCATTGTTTACTATTTGATCAAGTTATTCATCCATAACACATGTCCAACTTTCATCTTTTCTAGATTTGAAGAAATTTTTGGGTTTAATTGATGACAACAAGATATTATTTTATTGATTTTGATTGATCAACATTCTTCTTCTAATTTTCAACCTTGCATTCACATTACCAATTACTTGGGAGGTAGGATGATCCTTCTATATTCTCTTAGATGGAGATTTAGTGTCAAGTCTTACTTCTTCCTCTTCATCTTCATCATCTATTTGAATAGTTAACCCATCCTTATTTTAAAAATAATTTTGAATAGTATCACTTACTTACAAGTTTGACATCTTGACTCTATTTGTCTCATCTACACTCATATATGAGCTTTCAACAATCTTATGAAGTCTCTTGTTGAAGCATTTATAGGTAGATTTGATAGAAGAGTAGCCTAAGAATATACCCTCATTAGATCTTGAATCAAATTTTCCAAGATTTTCTTCATCCATTTTGATATAACACTTTCTCCCAAATACTATAAAATGTTTGACATTGGTAGCTCTATTCCTCCATAATTCATATGGAGTCTTATCACTATTTACTCTAATTTGGCACATGTTAAGAATGTAAACTAAAGTGTTTTCTACCTCTTCCAAATAAACATATGATATTTTATCATCTTAAGGCATATTTATACTAATTTCTTAAATATTTTTATTTTTCCTTTCAACAACACCATTATATTATGGTGTTTTAGCAGAAAAATATTATCTTTTTATCCCTTATTCTTCACAAAAGTCATCAAATTTATGAGACTAAAACTCACCTCCTCTATCTAATCTTACACACTTAATTTTAGATTATTTTTCATTTTCCATAAGTGCTTTGAATGTTGTAAATCTTCTAAAAGCTTTAGATTTCTCTTTAAGAAAGCATATCTAAGTGATCCTAGTGAAATCATCAATGAGAAGCATGAAATAGTTATTACCTTCAATAATTTGAGTTCTCATAGGTCCACATAGATTATTATGGATCAATTACAATGGCCATGTAGTGAAATACTCCTTGGATTTGTATCTCTTCTTGATTTGCTTCCCATAAAGACATGCTTTGCAGAGAGTGAGGAATTTTGATAATTTTTGGCATATGTATTATTAACCCTTTTGAATTGATCATTACCATATTTTCAAAATTTATATATCTAGGTATTCTATGCCAAAGCCAACTTTCATCAAATTGAATTATGAAACATTCATCCTTCTTAGGTTCATGGAAGATATATAGGTTATTTTCTGCTTTATGAATGTTTACAATTATTTTTCTAGACTTTGACATTTTAACTTCACATTCCTTGTCATGAAAGGTTAGAATATTTCCTTTCTCACACATTTGAATCACACTTAAAATATTATGTTTCAAACCTTCTACATATAAGTCATTCTCGGTTCTAGAATGGAAATTATTAAGACTCACAATACCTTTTCCAACAATATTAGCAGATTTGTTATCACTAAATCTAACTAAACCTAGATTGGTCTTCTTGAGAGAGATAAAATTGATCTTATCTCCTATAATATGACTTGAGCACCCACTATCTATGTACCACTTCTTATTCTCATCTTCTTTAGTGAGAAAAGTTGTCTAAATAAACATTGATTCTTCCTTTGGTGTACTGTAAGATTTTTGTTTCTTTTCTTATTCTTTCTTAGGCCTAGTTTCCTTGAACCATTTGATGGTGTCAATGAATCGTATGTAATTTTTACAAAAGGCTCTTTTGTAATTATTAGCAATATGACCTTTCTGATTGTAGTTGTAGCAAACCATTCTTATTGAAGTGAACTCAACTTACCTTACTTGATTTGGACAAAATCTTGCAATGTGTCCTATGTCATAATAAATGAATCCCTCAACTTTGTTCATGCTATTTGGCTGATGATTCCACTCATTATTAGCAAGTATTATACACTCTTTAGCCTTATGACCAAATTAATTGAAAGTATAACAATAACCATTGAAATTTTCATACCTCATGGCATTTGGTTTTCTACTCTGATTTGTCCTCATTCTACCAACATCTTCATTATAAGGCTGATTGTTGACCCTCAAGGTTTGATTGACTTTTATCACATTATTCTTCACCTTGTCTTGAGTTACAATATTTTGTTATTCTTTGTAACCAAATCTAATTCTATCAGTAACAAGCTTTTGACTATTTAGAATTTTATCTAGATTACTTAAGCTCTTTTCAAACATCACAAATGACTTCATCTTACTAGATGTGTTTTTTTACTCAGATTTCAATGACTCATTTTCAATCACATACCTTAAACACTCATCTTCTTTAGCTTTCAGGCTTATAGATAGGATTTTAAATTGACTATTTAGATGCGTCACTATACCTTTACGATATTTGGAGTCTCCATCCATTCTAGCCTCATACTTACTAAATTTATCTACATAGTCATTCATATGTAACTTCAAATTCTTGGTATTTTTATTCTTAATCTTTAGATATTCAAGGGCATTCATCAACTTAGTTTTATAGTCCTCCTTATCTTTTTCATTATCTATATCACTCCAAGAAGACTCCTTTTGATATGAGCAACTTCCTTCTTCATCCATGTAGAGGAATTCATATTAAATAGGACCATCATCTTCATTATCAAACTGAAAATCATTGTCTTCACTCTCATCTGATGAGCTATAATCTTTATTGGTGTAGAGAATCTTCTTGTCATTATACCTCTTGAATCCTTCCTTCCTCTTATCGTACCTAAATGTATTCTTGACTTCATCTTGGTATTCATCATTCTCTTCATCATCATACTTATTATGCTTATGAGGGAATTTATTGGAAAAGTGTCCTACCTCTCCATAATTGAGTCATTTGAAGGGTAGTTTACCCTTATACTTCCCTGAACTTATTTTCAATTTCCTTGTAAAAAAAATAATTAGTTCATCTTCATCAATATCATCATACTTGACTTCCTTAACTTGAATTATCTTCTTATTTGGCTTCATTTATGTCTTGAATTCTACTTCCTTCTTTGATGTTTTGTCATCATTAACTCTCATCTCATAGGTTATGAGATTACCATGCAGTTCATCCATATTCATTTTTGTGAGATCATGACTCTCTTCTGTGGTGAAAACTTTTGAATCAAATTTGAGGGTAAGAGACCTTAATACATTTTTTATAACATTAGATTCTTCAAGCTCCTCTCCTAGATATCTGATGATGAGAAATGATGTCACTAAATCCTCTTCCTTCATCTTGACACTGTCAAATTATCTTTGGTGAGTTTACAACTTGGCCAACTTGACCTTTGAATCCACTTCATAAAGGATATACAATTTATACCATATCTCTTTAGAAAATTTATAATGAATTACCTTGGTGTACTCAGTCTTTGAAAGAACACAAGTGATGGCATTCATTTCCTTAGAATTGCTCTCACATAGCTTCTTATCAACTACACTAGTTAGAGGGGTTGAGGGGTTGAATAACCATCCACAACACATTTCCAAATTTCAAACCCTATTAAAATGATGTAGGTATTCATATTCACACTAAAAAATGCATAATTGCACCCATTAAACTTTAGTTAATGATTAGTTGAAAATACTCCTTGCATTTAAAGACTATCCATATTGTACCTTGAATCACCTTCAAGTGGTTAAACTTGCATAGAAGGTCCTAATCTGGTACCAATTATTAGAGGTACAATCACTAAGAGGAGGGTGAAATAGTGATGTAAAATAATCAAATTAAATTTTAAAATCTTAAACATTCAACACATACAATGATGATGTATACAAATTAACCATTGTAATGAACAAGGATGATATAACAAGATCAAACACATAACACATGATATATGTGAGAAACCCTTTTGGGGGATAAAACCCAATAAACCTTGTAAGATTGAATACAATATTATAGACCAAGATAAAAATTTATAACAATGATAAATAATAAAGGAACAACCATCCCTTATTTTAGGGAGACACAAATCGCAAAGGAGCTACTAGTGTTGTCTAGCTGAGCACCCACAACAATTAAACCTTTAGCAAGATTTATCTTGTAAGGAAGAACCAACCCCTAAGAAAATAAACACATGCTTAGATATCTTTAATAGACCATATTAAACACCTATTTATACTCTTTAATTGATGAATACCACCTTAGTCTGCACTCTTCACCTCTAATCTCTCTCAAGCTTCCTCTAGGGCTAACTCACTCAAACTACCTCTTCTAGGCTCATTAAGTCCAATGACATATGTTTCCTCCTATATCAACTTGATTATACAATCATGAATTATCATATTTGATCTCTAATGGTCCTCACTAACTTTTACCTTCTCTTTCAAAGGTTCTTTCCTTCTCTTGAATTCACACTTCACACCTTACCCAATTAGTCCAATTAGACCTTGTACTTATACCATTATGTTACTTTAACCCATCTTGGCTGAAAAATATGCTTTATATATTTGAATAAAACTTAAAATAGGTCTATACACATTTTAAATGTGAGAAACACTCTCTTCATAGGTCATTCATTACCTCATTAGCCCCAAACCACCATTAGGTCTTGGTGAGACCTAAAATAATTAGGCCTTCATACTCACATGTTATATGTGAGACTACTTGGAACACCTTCATATTTTACCAATTATTATAAAAAATAAAAAATATCTCAAATATCATATTTATCACTCTCATATGGGTCCATTCCACTTGGAACACCAAATCAACACTTGAACCTACTAATTAGGTCTCCTTGCTCTTCAGATCTTCATACACAAAAAACATAGTCTCAAACTTTTGAAGTAATAACTCAAGTATTTCACATATAAATATGATTATATCATATTTTTAAACCCTTAAATCCTCTGAAACACCTCCCTATTCTTTATACACTTCAATACAATCTTTAAGCACTAAAAATAACTCTCTCAAAATGACCACTCAGACTGGTCACAAATAGTTAAAATACAATTATACTATTTCGACTCTCCATATATGATAATGGGTATAACATGAAATAAAATAATTTATAATAATATTTAGATAATTATATAAAATATCCATACTCATTTTATTCTTTAATTCTACTTAGAACACCTTCAACTCATTCTTACAACATGGTCACTCAATCTGCGAGTGCATTCAACAAACATAAGTAACTGTTCACATTGAAGATGGATTGGTAAAACCTAAAAAATACACACATATGGTACTCATAGAGTATAAATCACTCTAAAATATTTATTTAATATTTACACATCAAGACACTATCAATAAATCTTCAATTACCCTTCTTAGGTCGCTTGTAGAACATGGTTAAACCTTCAACCAACTTTGAAACTCAATATATTTGACTATACAACTAGTCAAACCTTATAAACAATGTTTATGTATGAAACATAGATTAATTTATAATTTATAATTTTAAACCATCAATAAATTCATCTTAGATCAAAATATATTAACAAAATATTCAACACCAATTTTTCCTTTGTTAATTTCAAATACCAACGGTCACTGGTAAATGCAAATATTATAGACACATGTATTCATCTCATGTACTCACATAAATTAAAAAAATTAAATACATTTATATAATTAGGATTATCCTATTATTTACCTTTCATCACTCACTATTAATCTTATATCCTCACTTTTAAGATCAATCCACTTGGCAGCCCTACGTGCCCTTTGCACACCCTACAGTTAGTCTTCAATGATCTTTCACCACTTGGTATCTCTACATGCCTTTTGAGCATTATATTAACTTATTAAATTAATATACACCATTTATCTTTCTCTACATGGTTGAATTTTCTCTATCTATCTTTTATCTACTTGATCAAACATGTATCATTGATCTGCTTGCTAGATCTATATGATTGTGACACATGTCTTCATCACGTTCATTCTTAGGATCTTTGACTTCTTGAATTTTCTCTCACCATTGATCACTATCTGAAAAGTTTAATTCTCAACATTATATCCTTATCTAGTTATATTAATTTATTTTCATAGATCTTCATCACTTGATTAAATTCTCACCATAGATCTTTGATAATACAAATTTGGCTAAGTATGGGAACCACTGCAATCTGCTTGGAAAGCTAATTTTGCACCTTAATACATTTTTATATGCTCAATATCATAAACTAAAATTTGAACCACATGATCAAATTTCATATGGGAATCTATTCATGTATCAAAATTCTCCTAAAACCTTCACATGTGTGAAATATGACATCATTACATTACTTACTTAGCCTTATCTACCAAGATGACTACTTGAACTTAGACACTCACATGACTACTCTGATAAATTCCTTTCACTTACATAAACACTCTAAGAAATCATAATACCCCATAGGGTCTCTACAACATGTCCATACAATAAATATCATCCATCAATTACCTATTCAAGTCAAACACTGAATAACTATGTAAGAACACTGAAGCATACTTTGTCAGTATCATTCTAACACATATGGCACCTCATCAACATCATTGGTCACCTTGGAGACATAATTTAAAAACATCCAATAGTCATAAGGTTATATTTTATAAGTTACAAGCTAGGTAACTATTGTACTTACTTTACACATTTCATGATTCACACACAAGCCAACACATATGGGAAAAATACATGAGTCTAAGGCCTTCTTATAGAGTATTGTCTATGTAGGAATTTCCCTTTAATAATGAGGTCATTGTTGGTTAGTTTTATATCATGTGCCTGTTAACCAATTTTCCCCAAGGTCACATTGAATTTGTAAAACTTGGGTTTTTCCATTTTACCAATAGCAACAGTCCATGACCCAAGTTTGAATACACCAAAACATAAGCAAAGCCAAAATTATAAACATCTAAGTGATCACATCCTATTTGAGTTCATATTTTTACAAGACACTAGTGTCAAACTTAGACACTAGTATTGATGCAACTTTCTCAGGCTAACTCAAGTGTCTAGAAAGATAGAGGCATAAAATCTAGAATTTGATGGCTGATCCAGAACTATCTTCTTACCAGCTTCCTTCTTGTACTAGATCTAGCATTATACTATCATCAAAAATATCTAAGTACTTTATTTTATGCAATTTGTATGTCTAGCATGGTTTTACTTTCCATTAATAGCCTATCTTAGTTTTATAAATTCAACATATGGTACATTTAAGTTTATCACATTAATTGGCCTGATGTAGATCAAATAGTCACCCTTTTGCCATATCAATTCTATATCTTTAACCCTATCTACCTAAGTAGGATAAAAATATTATCCAAATTAGGGTTAAACAATTGGTGAACCCAATATTTAAACATCAAATAATAGGCCACATAAAGTTTTTTGATTTTTTTAATTGATATATCATGTTTCAAATTTTAAGCTTTTCATTTGTGAAGTAATGGAAAATGATAGTGAAAATAACCGATTCTAAATGGAGGATGAAGAAGCATTGATTAATCATCTAAAAAATAACAAGGGATTAATAAATGTATTTTTATATGTTATAAGAGATGAAATAAGTAAACAAGATAAATCAAAGGCTACCTCACTTAGTAATGGTGAATCTGTATAAGGTACTATAACTCAGCCCACATTATAACTTAATACATCTAATGGTAGTATGGATTATGTATTCCAACCTTTATTCCTAAAACTATTATTGATACATCTATTAGGAACTTACCCATTGTTTCAATATAAATACCAATTTTAATGCCTATTACTACTCAAAACATGTTTCCAATCCCTTTAGTGAGTACACAAATTGCTAATCAAAATCTCACTAGGCCTATAGTTCAAACAATCCTTAAATTCATAAAGACATTGAAGGATAAGGTTACAAACATTAAACAAAAGGCTTAAAAGTCTTCATATGCTATAAATTTGCAAGATGTGTTGCATAACCCTCTTACACTTGAGATCTCTTTACACCCTTTGCCAATTGGATTTGTTGCACCTAACTTCATATTTTATGATGGTAAGGGTGATCCTAAACAACATCTTCAAACCTTCTATGAGGCATGAATTTATTATGCTTCAAATTATAAAATTTTGACCAAACCATTTCCAAGGAGACTCAAGGACTATGATTTGAGTTGGTTTTATGACTTAACTATCTAATCCATGAAAGCATTCAAACATTTTGTAGATCAGTTTTTGACACACTTTTATATTATCATTACCAAAAAGGTTTCCTATGCTCAAATTGCTAAGATCAAATAAGGAACGAATGAACCAGTCAATGAATATGTCTTGAGATATAAGATAATGCTAGCCAAAATGACCAATCCTATAATAGACAAAGATTTTCAAGACATATTCAAGCAATGTTTGCTTGCTCCTTTACATGAGTCCATTGTTTTCAAAAATCTTCAATTTTTTGATGACTTATGCCATGTTGTATGGGACCATGAAATGAAGATTATGTCTTTGAACAAGCTCAAGTATGTAGTAGACACACCAACTACATCTACATATAGTTCAAAATTTACAATTAAACTAAGTTATAAGATAAAACCTCTTGAGCCTAAAAAATAAACAACTACCATAATTAACATAGTTACATAATAACCTAATTGGCTTATCCTATCTAATGCACCAAGTAAATAGTTTACACATTTACCTAAGCTTCTCACTTCATTACTTTCATATTTTTTAAAGTGTCATAGTATATCTCCCATCCTTACATATAGGTTGATGTAAATATACCTCAACCCAAAGGATATGATGTAAATGCTTATTGTGACTATCACCAAGGCCTTGTGCATTCTAAAAAAAAATGTTTTATCCTAAAGCATAAGATCCATGACCTCATCAATGACCAATATACTACATTTGATGATCCTCGAAAAGAATTAGGTTCACAACTTGGTGATCACCACAAAAAAAAAATTAACAATCCTTTGTAAGACCATTCCAAAAAGGAATCAAAAGTTCAAATGGCATATAGTGCACATCTTCCTCCATCATATTATGGACACCCACTATATGGGGTCATTGATACTTACACAAGAAATATACCTCCTATGGTTCATAAACTTGAAATTTCCTTTGATGATAGTGGAATTAAGGTTGATGGCTTTGATATTTATTCTCTATTCATTCGATCATACATTGATAAACACCCCATCCATAGTTTTATGATTGTTAATGGTGTAAGAAAAAATGTTTTCACCATGACATTAGTTACACATTTGGGTTGTACTCCTCACAATTTACACCCCTCTACTAGATTTAGTCAGAGCATTCAATGGGATCTCCCAAAAGGTTCTTGGTTAGATTGATCTACATTTATAGGTTAGTCCCACACACATGGTTACTAATTTCTTAGTTATACCTTTTATGAGTGTCTTGGACATGCTATTGGGATGACCTTGGATACACACTCTTTGATTAGTACCTTATACAGTACATGGGTGTGTTAAATACATTCAGGCCAATCAGATAATCATAATTTCTAGTATTTTATATGAGCATCCTATTGAACAAGAGAAATTCATACCAATGTAGTTGATTATCAAGCCTATTAAGGCTAATACATCATAAAATGGTAATCAAAAAGTAATCCCCTTTACTAGGTGATGAATACTTGAGATACCTTTATGTTAGAGACAAATAATGGATTCCATGGAATCCTCATCTTTTATGCACCATATTCAGATATCTAGAGCACCTACACATGTTCATACTATTAATATTACAAATGAAACATAGATTAATAGAGATGGGTTTCAAGAACCCATATTCATTCTATTATTACTTTATGACCCTAGAGTCCCATTATATATATATATAGTAGCATCACATATACTATAGTGATATATATTGAGCCTATATATGCTCCTTTCTAGTACTGCTAGTTTCTCACATGAGGTTCTGAGTGGGGAGATACCTATGATCATCCTTTGGATGAGATCATAGGATGATCTTGTCTCTTCCAAAAATATAAAAAAAATGAAAAAATATTCAAAAATCCAAAAACATTTTTGACACCTACATGTTCCATTGGCTCCTTGGCATCTATGTGTTAGTTCCATGTTGAAGGATAGAATATAATTTTAGTCCTACACAAACATACACATGTATAAAAAAATATATGATATAATTATAGGTGTTGGGTCTTCCCTCTACTCACATCATCAAGATGTTGGGGGCATCCATCTTCTATGATCTTGATATACATAGGTTATATGATTTGATGATCACTCTACACTATCATGTTTGAGCTTAAATATGTGTTTATACATGCCTATTATCCATGGTTATACATTACATAGGGTACTTGATATGGTATGTAATTGAAATTTTTTGCTAACACATTCAATGTATGGGAAAATATGACATGTTTATGCTAGTTGCTTATGATTTTCCTTTACACACTTCTTTGAGTGTTTTGCCTTGCTATTGCATTGAATTTTTGAGAATTTACATATGGTTCATTATATGAATACCCTACGCCTATGTTTATTTATTAGACAATTGAATATGTCATTACATTCTATAGACATTTGAATATTTCATTCTTTGATTCTTTGGACATTTGACTAAGTCATGTCCATTTTATTTTGTAACATTTGAACATGCCCATTATTTATAGTCTTCTTGAACCATTGCCTTTTGACTTGCCTTTGAGTGATCTTGTGTGTGTGATTATTTTCTTGTTGAGCTTGTATTATTACTATTTAGAAATTTCATGATATTTATCATGAATCTTAGGCCTACATGTGATCATATTAGTTTTATGTTCTTCAATGATGCATTTACCTAAACGTATTTCCTTTTATATGTTACATGGTTACATTCCCATATTTACAGTTGTCTTACCCTTTTGAAGTGAGATAACTAATAGGTCCTATTTTTACCTCACCTCAAAGGGGGGGATATTTATTGGGGCATGTCATGGTTTCATGGCTTCCACATTTTTCATAGTTTCTAGATTACAGTGGGGGCATGCTTTGGAAGCATGTTCTCTACACTCACATAATCTATGGTACTTACACCAGTTTATGGATTCAGTGGGGGCATGTCATGATGACATGGATTACATAGTCATAATTTTAGATTCAATGGGAGAATGTTTTGGAAGCATATTCTCCACATTCATTCAGTATGGTACTTATAATTCACATATTCAGTGGGAACATGCTTTAGAAGCATGTTCTCCGCATCTACTCATTTTTCAACATATATAGTTTAAAGTGGGGGCATGTTCTGGAAACATGTCATATACATTGGTACTTATATTAGTTTCATATTTTTCCATATATAGTAAGGGCATAGTTTGGAAGCTTTCCCTCTACACTTACATCATGTTATAAATTGGCCAAAACACATAATTATATGATTTCAATACATATTTGTTGCAAAATTTTATACATGGTACCATTGTTACACATAGTTTTAGCATGGGAAAAATCTAAGGTGAATATGATAAGAAACATGTGTCTAATATTTCAAAATACAAATCAAATTAAGATTATAAAACTATTGCATGTACTGATACATAATGGACTTTCACAAACTTTAGCAAGCCAATCTACTGGAATAGTTGGTTTACCTTTTAATATGGTTGGGGTGATTAAATAACTCAATCTTTCCAAGTTTTTAGTTTGGACTTGATTATCTAAACTCAATAGGTTATAAGTATAATTGGGCTAAACAGTTGAGATAATCTCAACTACCAGGTGGTAACTAACTTTTGATCTAAAGATGGGGGCATGTGCCTTCCAATCTATCCAACCTCTCTCTCTCTCTCTCTCTCTCTCTCTCTATCTCCTTGGATATATGCACTTTAAATATTTATCTATATTTATCCTAATCTTAGTTTCAGATCCTTACAATAATACATATTTTATAAAAACAACTTATAAATAGCCAAGGTGGTTACATTGATACACAAGTGTACTCCTAAACCTTGCTCTTTCAATTTAAATCTATTTCAAGTAATTTTGACCCATATTATATGTATTGATTATACATTATAACATGATCTTGGTTTTAGGTTAATAATTGATAAAGCACTCAAACCTAGCTCTGGCAAGGCACTCAAATTCAACTCAAGTAAAGATAAGGTGTGTATACATACCTAGGTACTTATTCCTTTGATTTAAACTAGAAAATTCATTACTAGATTAAATGGGGGGGGAACGCAAATGATATTTTGTGATTATGTAGAACCTTAGTCTTGTACACTTGGAAAACTTATGACCCTAACTATTCCTCTTAGTTATACACATGCCTTACTTTTACAAGCCTCACATCTACTATATCTTGTGCCCCTAGGAATATCTCTTAGTATAACCAACCTCATATTGATGACACATACATATCATATTTCCCAGTTGGATTAAAATGTAATTATCTTATACCTCTAAAAGTGTTGAGCCTATGCCTACTCTCCTTCTCCCTGAACACTAATGTCTTGGTCAGATAGTAACATCAACATTACTATCCTAGATCAACACAAGTGTCCAATGCCATAAAGTCATCCAATTTGTAAATGAAACATATCACAATGGTAAACCTAAGTGATTTAATGTGCCTTATCTCTTGATATAATATCGACCTTCATTCATTCCTTACCTAGAAATCAAACCAAAAGAGCACTAAAGTTACCAAAAGATTTCTTATTATAATCTATTCTATTATTAGTCAAAGGAACAACCTAGTTACATGTATGAATTACAAAATTACTAGTCATAAGACCATATTTTCAAAGTTACAATTTACGTCACTACTGTACTTGCTTTACACATTACATGATTCACACATAAGCCAACACATAAATGATAACTATATGAGTCTAAGGCCTCTTCTGGAGTATTGTATATCTAGGTAACACCCTTTGATGTCAAGGTAATTAAGGGTCAAATTGACATTGTGTTCCCACTAACCCATTTTACCCCAAGGTCACATTGAAGATGTAAAGCTAGGGTTTTACCATTTCACTAGGAATGATTGATAGGACCAAAACACCCCAAAGCTCTGACACAACTTGTCAGATTTAAGAGAACACATGATTACCATTGTATAAGCAATTAAACATGCAGAATAACCAGAAGAACAAATAACTATCAATGAGAAAACACACAAAATATGAGAGGCAATATATAATTATATTCAACTCATTACAAAGGAATCTACAACAAAGAGGTGGGACTCTTTCTTCCACTTCATGGGCTTACAGTAAACTTCCCTCCAGAGTAATCTTCTCTCATAGGTCACAACACATAGCTAACACAAGCTGTTGTTCACCTCATTGCACATCTATATAATCGAGTACACAACCATACTCCAAGTAGATCTCTCCATGATCCTGCTGATGTATTACTGTCACCTTGGACCCTGGCCAACCGCCGATCTCTGTTTGACCCTCGCATACACACATCCTGCATATCAAACCTGATCTTACTTAAACACACATGGGGAATCCTACTTGATTCCACCATGGGAAGAACTCTCCAAGCTTCACATAGCTCTTCTCTAAATTCTCCTCTTAACAATACAGCCCATGAGTCTATTATATAGATCTCATGCATACACAAATTAGACTTGCCGCTCAAGGCTTCGAACAAGCCCTTAACATGCAAACTTTGCGTTCACTTAACTGACTGTTCATCAATAGCAGTTCAGACCACCACAGGTGACCGACGTCGGTCCCTACCTTCCTGGAGGTGACTGACGTTGGCCGATCTTCTGTCGATATCAGTTTCCCTTCATCCCCTGATCGATGTCGGTTTGGCCTACCGATGCCAGCGATTGCATATGCCAGAAACCCTCCTGTTTGCCTTAAGGTGTAGCTTTTAGCTCCACACCCTAACAATCTCCCACTTGGAGATAAAGAGCTACACCTGTACCCAAAACCAGTACTTTGTCCAATCTGCATCCTGGCTTGTATTCCTCTTCAAGCTCCCACTTGAAGACAACCCACCACACTCCTTGTGGTGTTAAACCTGTGCCTAATTTTCTTCATTCTCATTGTACCATCTTCTGCCTTGCTATACTCCCACTCAAACAGCAACCCCTATGAGTAACCTGTAATCAATAAACACTTAACAGATCTGAGACATCTGTTAGTCAAACTCATTCTGAGGACGTCCAACCTCGCTCTGATACCAATTAATAGGACCGAAACACCCCAAAGCTCTGACACAACTTGTCAGATTTAAGAGAACACATGATTACCATTGTATAAGCAATTAAACATGCAGAATAACTAGAAGAACAAATAACTATCAATGAGAAAACACACAAAATATGAGAGGCAATATATAATTATATTCAACTCATTACAAAGGAATCTACAACAAAGAGGTGGGACTCTTTCTTCCACTTCGTGGGCTTACAGTAAACTTCCCTCCAGAGTAATCTTCTCTCATAGGTCACAACACATAGCTAACACAAGCTGTTGTTCACCTCATTGCACATCTGTATAATCGAGTACACAACCGTACTCCAAGTAGATCTCTCCATGATCCTGCTGATGTATTACTATCACCTTGGACCCTGGCCAACCGCTGATCTCTGTTTGACCCTCGCATACACACATCCTGCATATCAAACCTGATCTTACTTAAACACACATGGGGAATCCTACTTGATTCCACCATGGGAAGAACTCTCCAAGCTTCACATAGCTCTTCTCCAAATTCTCCTCTTAACAATACAACCCATGAGTCTATTATATAGATCTCATGCATACACAAATTAGACTTGCCGCTCAAGGCTTTGAACAAGCCCTTAACATGAAAACTCTGCATTCACTTAACTGACTGTTCGTCAACAACAGTTCAGACTGCCACAGGCGACCGACGTCGGTCCCTGCCTTCCTAGAGGTGATCGACGTCGGCCGATCTTCTGTCGATGTCAGTTTCCCTTTTGCGTCCCCTGACCGACGTCGGTTTGGCCTACTGATGCCAGCGACTGCATATGCCAGAAACCCTCCTGTTTGCCTTAAGGTGTAGATTTTAGCTCCACACCCTAACAATGATAGTCCATGACCCAAATATAAATGCATCAGAGTGAAATATAAGCCAAAATTAGAAGCATATATGTGTTTGCATCCTATTTGAGTGCATATTCTATAGAGGACACTATCATTAAACTTAGACACTAGTATTGATGCAACTATCCCAGGCTAATGCAAGTGTCTAGAAAGCTAGAGGCATTAAATCCAAAATTTGATGACTAATCTAGAACTATATTCCTACCTACTTCTTGCTTGTACCAGATCCAAAACTATATTAGCATCATAAATGATTAAGTTATTTATTTTATATCATTTTAATATCTAGCATAACTATACTTTCCATTGATAGGCTATCTTAGTTTTATAAATTTACTATATGGTACATATGAGTTTAGCATATTAATTGGCCTACTGTAGATTTGATATTCACCCTTGTGCCCTATCATTTCTATATCCTTAACCCTATCTACCAAATTAGGATAAAAATATTATCAAATTTATGGTTAAATAGATAAATATTACCAACATGTCTTCAAATCCATTAAAATTGCAACCACCGTTCTCTGAAATACTATTAATTTGACATAAATAATATATCTTTGTATCCATTAGATAAATGCCTACATTAAAAAAGAAATTAAAAAAAATCCATATACTACATTAGTATTACTCTAATTGATTTTTAAACATGATACACAAAAGTTGAATGTGAATGGATGGCTTTCCTCATGAATTTGGCCTCAAAATTATTACAAAAATGTTATTCGAAAGATAAATCAGTATAAACCAACTAGTGTATACACATTATTTTATATTTACTAATACTCTTCTTGTTTAAGGATTCTTAGCACTTTAATCTCGATGAGGTCATGTTTACACACACATCAGGATTAGGTGGGCCATATTATATCACTTTGTGAGATATGTGTCATTGAATATCATTCCTACTTTCACCTTCATAGAACCATTGCATAATCATAATTTTTCTTAATTTTAGTACCCTTATTCTAACCTATTCCCCCCCATTTCCTACACATAACCAATGTCATCATCCATGTCGATGATGCTATACATCACTCATGTTTTAGCTGACATCATCATCCAAGTTAAATACATATTATTTTATGTGGAATTTTTTTTGGCATTAGTAAAGATGATATTGTTGTCTATTTTTTACTTTTAGGAATTGATCCATAGTTCTAAGGTTTCATTTTTATGTTATCAAACATATAATATAAATATAATTCACTATCTTTATGTAACTAAAACCACCTTAGGAAGAAATAGAGTATTAGAGGATAAGGGGAGTTTATGCCAAGGAAGAAAAGTTATCATAAAAATATTTTTAAAATTTTAAGAATATGAGTTGCACCTATGATTTATAGTAAGTATTTAGAGTCCCAAAATTTGGTCTACTTAGGGTTTCACCTATCCATCTTGAAGTCACATAAAAACATCTCTCAAAAAGTGATACAAGACAAGGGGAAGATTAATAAATTGACAAGTCAACCAAACTTACTTATCTGTATTGTTAATCTCTTTTTATTTTGTACTTTGGTCGATATTGTGGATATTTTATTTCATATATTGGATAATATAGTCTAGTAAATGTTTGATAATTTATTTCCATTTTTTACATTATCGTTACTCATATCGCTTATTTTACTATCTAGTGGCATTTTACTCTTTATAACTCTTGATTTAACTCCTAGTGGCATTTACTATTTATGGTTCTTGCTTTGCCACCCAGTATCATTTTTACTCTTTATAGATCTTTCTTTAATACATAGTGGCACCTTTAGTTTATATATTCATTACTTCAATGTCTAATAATACATTAAATTTATTTAAATCCTTCCTATACTATCTCCTTTATATATTGTGTGTGTAGGTTTCCCTTATATATCCATTTGAGCTTCCTTTCCACAAGATCCTTATATATAGTGGTAGAACAATTTGTGGATTGGCATTCTATATACGTTGGATTTAAAATGGTATTATACCTTTTACATATTTAGAGGATTAATATATTTTATAATCCCCATTTTAAGGTCTATAACATTAATTATTTGCCAGAGTAAATTTACTTGATCTAGTCTAAGTATGAAAATTAGTTAAATCACACTCCATTACCATGATGCACATGCATAATTTTCAATGAAGTAATTGAATTAAATAGTTAATTATTATTTGTTTAGTGTAATTGAATGATTTATATGAATGACATATATATGAACTTTGGATGGTATTATGATGTTTTTATAGCTTTTAGATTTTCTAAATATTAGCCAATCAATATAATATAATTACAATAATTATTTATTCTAGTTATGACAATTATATATTTTAAACTATTTTTAAAATTCAACAATGAGAGGAATTATATTTTATCCAAAAATTAGATTTAACCCCTTAGATAAATAAAATAGCTTTTGAAAATGGATACTAAAAATCTCAATTCCTTACGTGAAATAGAATTGAATGCAAAATATTCTAGGAATGAATGAAGAGTGCATAGAAAACTTTGTAAAATCATTTCCCACTTAAAAACTCTTGATATTTGTCATTTTATAATTTCCCATTATTAATATTAGTGTCTCATTAATTCATTTGCAAACTAAATTATATAACTAGAACATAGAATTCTAGAAGAAAAGGTGACACCAAAATTTGATAAGGGAGTTCACCCTTTTAGGGGCTAAATATTCTGGTTCGTACTCCCAAACTGATCCATTAAAAAGATGTAAGACATCAAAATTGAATATGAGAACTTATAAATAATGATACAATCTAACTGTGTGAATACTTTGATCCATTTAACAAACATCTCTTCTTCATCAGCAACACCTATATCTCATCTCCATGAATATGACCATTGAATTCTCCATTAAAAGTGTTTAGAAAACTCTTAAAATGGGCATAATAATATTTAGAGTGTCTATAGTTTTTACAGACATGTAAATCTTTAAAAATAACCCCACAAATAAATATATTATTCTCCCATGGCCAGAGGCCTGATCAAATAGGAACATTAAAAATACAATAATACAGTCTCAAGACTATTAAAATATAATTTTGCATAATATACATACTAGTGCATCTTGCTTGATCTGATGGTAAGACATTCTTTTGCAAGAGAGAGGTCTCAAGTTCAAGGCACATTCTAACCCTTTAGCTTCTTACTAGCTCAGGTTTACATCACAACTAACTCTCTTTGCCTTGACTTACAAGCCTTACCAAATAGGCATTCTTTCTCCATTTAGGACTCTTTGCCTTTGGGAATTGTGTCTTCAAAAATACAGTCACACCATAATATCCACTTGAGGCACATAGGCCTTACAAAATATATGTCTTTTTTTATGGCTCATGTTTATGTATGCAATATTTATACTCATATGCCATATCCCCATGGAATTAAACAAATAGATGTTTTGCCTCTCATAAATAGGTGTAATTATTCAAAAATTGTGTGTCTATAAGAAAATATTATCCACCTATAGCCCAATGGCTTTACCACATGGACATATTCACCTCTAGGATTAGGACTATGCATCTATCCTCATATTTGGGACTTTTAAAAATATATAGGTTTGTCTATCCATCATGATACTAGCTCATTCAATGATGAGCTTCCAAGGGCCTTACAACAAAAACACCTTCCTCAGCTTAGGTCTATCCCTTGCAAGCATATGACCTAGAGTCCATGGCCAAATGGCCTTTCAACGTAGATGCTTCTACCTTCTTGACTCAATTTTGCCTCTTTTTATTCATGCCCAACTATTAAATAAATAGTCTTGCATTTACATCAACTACCACAACTTGGTCCAATGATGAGATCCTTCCAAAATGGGGTTCAAATCCTTAACAATCAATGTGGCTTTTCCTTTAAAGGATAAAATCCCACATTCATCAGGGAAGAATAGAATAAAGGCTTGAAATAACCTTTAGAATGGCATGTAGTTCATTTCTTTGGCCACCTCTATCTCATTATTTTTCTTAAATTGGATTCATTACAAACTTTGGAAGATATGAGCTTAGTTTGGATGGTTTTTAAGCCAACTGCGAGTTGGGATGATGAGTTGGCACTCAAGCTGGCAATTAAACTAGATCTTGATCTTTTCATAAATAATAAGTGACTTGGAAAATGAAACAATATAGTGATAGGCCATGTGGTGGCCTGAGGACCCACCATGTAGACCTCTCTAAATACTCCTCATCAATGGTAATATGAAGAAATAGAGGTAAAGGCACCCTTTCATAAAATAAGTGTGTCAACCTTAGCTGAGGGTCCTTAGCCAACAAATAATGGGTCCCATTTGTCTGATTATGAGTTTCAAAGACCAGAGGCAAAAAAACACCTTTTTACCATTACACTACCATGTCATTATAGACTTGTTGACCATTTTTAATCCAAACTTTGACCAATGATATCTAGAGCATATGATGTCTATTTTACATGTTCCAATAGGCATTAGAAAAATCTCAGAATGATCTTCAGTACTATACTAGTTTTAATATATCTTGGGAACTATGAAGGATGAAAAATCCTCTAGATCTAACCTCCCCATAAAGAGGATTTTGGTCTCCAAAAGATAAAATAATCTAATTGACTCAAAAAAATATCTCTATGAGTTCTCTTCTTTACCATTGACAATCTTCCTACATTGATTCCAAACATACATGAGCCAAAAATAGTATATGAAGGAGTTATGAAGTCAATCTATCAAAATGATGCAATAAAAATCCATTTGATAAACATAAGTCTACATCTATGAATTGAGACATTCTAAAAATTCTTTGCAAGAAGTCAACTATCCAATTGAAACTGTAACTTGATTATGAAGAGTAAAACAAACGTTTACCCATTCTGCCAAAATGACCTATTACCCAAAATAGTCATAACATCCAATACATTCTCTCAACCCTTGCATTGCATGAAGGCTAAGGTGTTCTCCTTGCTATCAACATCACACAAGGGAAAATAAAATGTGTTACATACCCCTATAGGACTTGAGAAAATTGTAACACATGTATACTTGCATTTAGAAACATTTCCCATCTATGGGTCTTTGAAAGTACATCTACATGACATGCATGAAAAACATACATGTGTATACAAAATTTTTGTAATATAAACATTTATCAAGATACATTGGGATTAAATGTATTTTTCAAGTATAAAAATGTTTAATTAATTTGTCTATCCTAAGGTTATAATTACATAATTCATAAATAAGAGCCTCTTTACAAACTTACTAACTCTGCAAGTATCTATAAGACATATCATAAACATGAGTAGAAAACTAATAATGTTAAACATGTCTCAAAGTTTCCTCACTATTGATTTCTCCCAAATTCATACCTCCACAACTCATCCAAATTGAGTTATTTCCAAAATCTATCACAACGGAAAACTACAAAAGGAGATAGCAAAATATCCTTCCAAACAAAATTTCATCAAAAATTCCTTCCCTAGATACAATAGGTAAGAATTTCCTAAAAATAGTGTTTGAAGTGAATCTAAGCATACTATTCAACACCATAGATATGATTTATCAAAACTATCCAAGTTAACTATTTAATCAATATGGGTCGTTCCCTCTTCATGGTTTCCACAACTGAATAGGAGGTTTCATCTTATAAACTCTATCTTATAAGAGTTATATGATCCATTTTATATTTTCAAAAGGCTTTCAAAACAATTACAAATAAATATATATTTTAATTCTAAGGTAACCCTACACAAAGGATTCAAACCAAAGCTGTGCATACGTAATTACATTGAAAATAATTTATACCTCTAAATAAACTATGAAGTGCAAACATATTGAGTAATGGTTGGCATATTATTGGTGTTTAAACAACTCCCTAATTGCTTTCTACAATTATTAATAAAGTTGTGAAACATAAACCAACTTATGAACCAATAACAACTCAATCCATAAAGTGCAAAAACTTGTTCAAGTTCATGAACAATGCCCTAATTTCCATTTCCATATCTTACCATGGAGCTAGTATTTTAAATTATTCCAATCGGATTTAAAATTATGACTAGTTATCCAAAAATAAAGGATACATAAATGGTTATCAAAGAACAAAATATTTTGTCAATACCAATATGAAATTAGATCACCATCATACCTTAATCTACCCTCTATGTAAGAATGGTAATAAGACTACAACTGAATCCTCTTGGTTGTGCATCACTAGAAATGCCTTGCATTTTATCTAAATGCATCCTGAGATAGAAAGGTTGATCCTCTTTCAACACCATCTCACACCTTCAAGTGACAATGTACTATGTTTTTCATCTATATTGATCCTGTAGGGCTAGTAGTTTTAGAACCTTGGCTATTAAAAGCTTAGATTCTTCTAACAAATTAGAACATCTTCCAGTTTTCCTTTGCACTAGTCATCTTGCATAATCAAATCAATAGAAGAACAATACCAAGAATATGATATCTAAAAACTCCAAACAAAGTATATCAACAACTAAAGAACGTCCTGTATCAACCTGAGATGATACCAAAATTAATCTAAAACCTAGATTTACCCCTTATATAAATCAAATAATTTTTGAAAATGGATACTAAAAATATCAATTCCTTAAGTGAAATAGAATCAGATGCAAAATATTTTAGGAATTAATGAAGAGTGCATAGAAAAATCTATAAACTCATTTCCCCTTTAAAAACTCCTGATATGTTTCATTTTATAATTTATCATAATTAATCTTAGTGTCTCATTAATACATTTGCAAACTAAATTAAATAATTGAAACACAAAATACTAGAAGGAAAGGTGAAAAAAAAATTTAATAATGGAGTTCACCCTTTTAGGGGCTACGTCTATGAGTTTGTAATCATGAGATGATTCATTAAAAAGATTTAAATATCAACATTTTACAACTTATATCAAATTGGAATATGAGAACCTATAAATAATGTTGTAATCTAACTGTGTAAGACTCTAATCCATTTATAAAACATATTTTCTTTATTATCAACACTTTTATCTCATCTCTATGAATATGATCATCAAAATCTCCATAAAGAGTGTATAAAAATCTTAAAATGGGCATAATAATATTTAGGAGTGTCCCTAGTTTTTATAGACCTATAACTCTTTAAAAATAACCCTATAAATAACTATATTATTCTCCCATGGATAGAGGCCTTATTAAATAAGAGCATTAAAAATACAATAATATAGTTTTTGGACTATTCAAATATAATTTTTCATAGTATACATACTATTACATCTTGCTTGGTCTGACGACAAGACATATTCCTTTGCAAGAGAGAGGTCTCGAGTTCAAGGCACATTCTGACCCTTTATCTTCTTATTAGCTTAGGTCTACATCACAATGAACCCTCTTTACCTTGGCTTAAAAGCCTTACCAAATAGGCATTTTTTCTCTATTTGAGGCTCTTTGCCTTAGGTATTCATGTCTTCAAAAATACAGTCATGCCATAATATCCACATGAGGTACACATGCCTTATAAAATATGTGTCTCTTTTTTTGGTTCATGTTTGCATATGAAATATTATAGTAATACACCATATCCCCATGGCCTTAAATAAATAGATGATTCACCTCTCAAAAATAGGTATAATTATTCAAAATCTATGTGTCTACAAGAAAATATCATCCACATATGTCCCAATAGCTTTACCACATGGACATATTCACCTCTTGGCTTGGGGCTATGCATATATCCTCATATTTGATATTTCTACAAATATACAAGTTCATCTATCCATCATGCTACCATCTCATTCAATGGTGAGTTTCTAATGCCCTTATAACAAAAATGACTTCCCTAACTTGGTCTGTCCCTTGCAAGCATATTACCTGGCATCCATGGTCAAAAGACCTTTCAATGTAGACACCTCTACCTTCCTAGCTCCACTCTGCCTATTTTTATTTGTGACTATCTATCAAATAGATAGTCTTGCATATACATCAATTACCCTAACTTGGTCCAATGATGAGTTCCTTCTAAAATGGGGTTCTAATATTTAACACACGACGTGGCTTTTCCTTTAAGGGATAAAATTCCACATTCATAAGAGAAGGAAAAAATAAAGGCTTGAAATAACCTTAATAATGGCATGTAGTTCATAACTTTAGGCACATCTATATCATCATTTTTATTGAGTTAGATTTGGTGCAAACTTTGGAATATTTGAGCTCAGTTTGGATGGTTGTTAAGCCAACTATGAGTTGGGATGATGAGTTGGCACTTGAGCTAGATCTCGGGCTTGCCATAAATAATAAATGACTCAAAAAATGGAACAATGTGGTGGCCTAAGGACTCACCACATAAACCTCTCTAAATACTCTTGATCAATGGTAATATGAAGAAACTGAGGCAAAGGCACCCTTTTCTAAAAAGAGTGTATCAACCCTGGCTGAAGGTCCCAAACTAGAAAATAATAGGGCCCATTTATCTGATTATGAGTGTTAAAGATCAAAGGTGAAAACAAACACATTTTTACCATTGCACTACCATGTCACTATAGACCTGTTAACCATTTTTTATCCAAATATTGACCAATGATATCTAGAGCATATGATGTCTATTTTACATGTTCCAATAGGTGTTGGAAAGCTCTCAGAATGATCTTCAGTATTATACTAGTTTTAGGATATCTTAGGAACTATAAAGGATGAAAAATCCTTTGGATTAGTGTTATTATGATTGAGACTTATATATTTCATCATTTTCTTCCTCTTTTAGGGTTTTTAGGGGAGAACATCTTGGCTTAATGTGGTAGTGACAAACATGTCCCTAAATAAATAAATAAAATGTTTTAAATTTTATTATAGATTGATAGAAATTGAAGGCTGAGTAAGTGGTGGAATTTTATTAAGATCTATTAAAGAACACATAAATTTATACAAAGAATCATTATTTTAGCTTCAAAAACATTAACAAGTTTGAGGAAGGCAATAGGGAGAGACAAACGCTTTGTAAAAAATTGAAAATTATGGCTTTCACAGATGTTAGTTTTCTTATGGATGATTAAAATAAATTTTCATCAAGGTTATCCCCTCTTTCTATGGTGAAATATCATAATATTGAAAAAAAAACAACAATTCTCTTTCTTATAGGAACCTTTTGTAAAAAATAGATTTATTATAATTATTACTACATGTAGTTTCCTTAAAATTCATTTTTATTTTATTTTAGAATTAGGGTTTATAATATTATGTTAATATAGGTTCTTTATAATGCCATTTTATCTATTTTATGATATATTATTTTGTTGGATTTGTGAGGAATATTGAATTTGAAATAACTTAATGAAATTATGTTACTCAGAATTATGATATAGAGCATTGACAGTAGGAAAGTCAAGGTATGGATAGTGTTTAATGTTAAATAGTGATTGTTGCAAAATTAAGGGAGAGGTAGAACATTGAAAGAGTAAATAAAAAAATAAAATGATAGATATTATAGGGATCATAAAAATTATATAATTGAAGAGTGAAGTCTAATATAAATAATAATAGATAAATAATAAAACTCAAATCCTAGGAAATATAAGGAGAAGAAGAAGAGGCCAATAAAATGAATGAAGAAGAGGAAAATAAAACAAAAATTGAGTCATGAGTGTTGAATCATCACTAAAGGAAAGATACCAAATATTGAACATTAATTAGATGATAATATATTGTATGGATGTTGTATAGACAAGTGTCAATTGTTGGTTCAATGTGTGTCACATGAGTCACTAGAGGTTATAATTAATGTGTTAGATGTTAGGATGAGGATGTTTTTGGGTCAAACTAGAGAGTTATTAATATGAAAGAATAAATTCAAGGGAAAGATAAAATGAAAAAATATGAGATAATTCAATTAGATAATAATATTATAGAAAAATTGTAAGGGAAAGATTTTTTTAAAAGAAATAATAGCTTGACAAGAAATATTATAGATTACATTTCTCCCTTGCCCCTTGTGGTCAAGTGAGGTATCTTGTATGTATGGGTTTGGTATAAAATAATGGAAATGGAGCTTAATGTATTTATTATTGTGTATAGTATTTCTCCATGATTAGTTCATATTAAATTGAGTAGAGTAGATGTTATGATTTTTATAATGTGTGGTGGTAGCCATATTTTTATCAAATAGATGTAGTTGTGTATGTAAGTGTGTGAGAGATACAATGTGGGTTGAAGCCATGTGTTATGTTACTCAAATTTATTACATTATAGTTGTATCCCCTATCTAGTTGCCCATGGGTTGAGTTTCCCCACCTCTAGTTCATGAGTGTACATGTAGGCTACTACTCTCAAATAATGTAAGATGTTTTCTAGAGCATTATAACCATTTCCAACATAACCAAAAATTACTTCCAAAAACCTCATCTTACTTTTATCTATTTTAATGATTTTGGATTCATAAGAGAAACATTTAAGCAATAAAGCAATTTGAATGCTAATCAAGTAATGTTCATATTTTAACAATACAATATTATGTTTTGATAATATATCTCATTTAGGCATGTGAAATAAATAAAACAAGTACAAAAAAACTAAGGGATAAAAAGAGCATATATTATTTGTTATTCTATTCAGGATTATGGCAGTGATCAAGAACCATCATAAGATTATCCTATAGATCTATACTTTATTCATTCTATATTCTAACTATTTTTGAATTTTGAATAGTTGCATCAATCTAGGATTGTAATGTTGATGCTTATGTCTACCTCTGATGCAGGTGCCCAACAAAAGATATACACAATAATGACATCAAATTTGAATTAGACTTGCATTTCCACTTGTGTAATTAGTCTATGCCACAATTTATGTCTGCTTGTGTGTCAGATCTAGATAATAAGTAACCCTAGTTATTTTTCATTATATCTCTTTTAACTAGTAAAAAGGGGTTAATATTTTGAGTTGATCTAGCCCTAGTAATCCCATTTTGTTGTTAACTATTGCCTACATATCCAATACTCCTAAGAATGCCTCAAACTCACATTGAGGTTTCCCTCCTATTCATGTGTGTAGAACTGTAATAGTGTGACTATATACTCTTTATCATAATAAACCTTGGTATAAGTGATGTAATAGTATATTTGACATTTTGAATGTTTCAATTATTTTATTCAATACTTTAGTAAAATTTGATAGCTTTAAATAAACAATACTTTCTAATTAGAGAGTTGCCTTATCAAATGGGTAGGTAGTATTAATTAGACCATAGCCTTTATATATAGAGGAACCTTTTAAATTTGAATTAGAACCTAGTGGCATGTGAAAATATGACCATATGATGGGAAAATAGGTCTAACAAAATGGTCACAAAGTGAAGACATGGAAGAAGATAAAAATATAAGTGTAGAAAGTTACATCAAAGATACACTAATGTTGATGCTAGTGTTTAATACAAACATAAGTGTCAAGGGGATAAAAAAATATATAAAAAATATAAAAGAGGAAAGGATCCTTGACATACATTGACTAAAGATAAATAAACATAAAACATAGGCCCAAGGGGTAGTTAAATCAAATGAAATAAGATGTAACTAAAAAGGTCATCCTAGTAGATGCTTAATTCTTAGTGAAAAGGTATATACATATAATAATAATAATATAAATATGTGTAATTTTACCAAAATAGGTGTCTATATTTTCCCCCATTTAATCTAGTAATGTAGAAAAAATTGGAATTACTAGTTTAAAGGAAAAGAAAATGCATATCATGGTGTGGGAAACACACCTTGTCTTTGCTCGAGTTTTTCTTCAATATTTCATTTGAACATTACCTAAAAAAAATAATATTAAAAAAAAGTAAATCAACATATATAATCTATATGTAAGAAATAATAAAAATTAACATAAAGAAAGAGCATGGAGAGAATACACCTATGTATGTTCCATGCAAAAAAATGGTTGTGGTGTACTAAAAAACTAGAGAAGTAGATACGGGGCTTGTAACCTCATCCACCTTCTAGTCAAGAATATGAGTGAGCCTACAAGTGGTCAAGTGTGTTACACCATGGTGATGTTTTACCTAGATTAGGGAGAGTTGGGAGGTGATCATGCCCCCAACTTGAAATAGGAAGAGTGGTGCTTCAACCATCAATAATATCATTTCCTAATGAACATAACTTGAGTACAAAATATGTGTATATGTATAACTCAGTATAAGGTGAGTGATGTAATAAAGTATACCCAAGAACTTGGTGAGATTAGGTGATTTAATCCCTTTCATCACACTAAAAATAAGAACCAATTATTGTAGATAGGTAAGGCTTAATACAGTCTATGAAAGTTTGACCAAGTTATTAGTACGTCAAGGTATTAGTACATGAAAGTTTTTTGCCATGGTAATAGTCCATAAAAGTGTTTTAGAATCTAAAACTAGTTTGGATTTTGAAATATTAGGCACACATTTCATAACATATGTATCTCATATATGTCTCATGCTAAAACTTTATATATAAAATGATAATGATGTATAGAGTTTTGCCACAACTGGGAATTTGAGTCATATACTGTGTATGTTTTTGCCAATTTGGAAACTATGTAAATGTGAAGAACATGATACCAAGGCATGTACCCACTATGTATTAATAAATTTTAAAATTTTCAATAAGTACCAATGTGAAGGATGTGTTTCCAAAACATGCCCCATTATAATCTAGATATGTTGAAAAGGTGTGCAGACCATGCTTTAAAGTCATGCCCCCACTAAATGTGGAGAGTGTGTAAACTATATTTGATTATGTAGCCCATGTTTATAAACATGATCCAATTGAGATACCCCATTTTGTGAGGAGGTGATATATTTCTTGTTATTCATCTCCTTATAAAAGGAAAACAAATTATTTACTTGATATTGTTCTAAAAGCATTATGGATAATAACTTGTAACATTATTTTTGGTAGTATTTAGAATCTAGCAATATATCTATGTAGAAAAATTTTGAGTATTTTTTAGCAGTGTTTGAAAATTTTCAAATTCTATATAACATGGAAAGGCTCATTGTCTAGATCCCAATGCAAGTTTTGGTTTTAAATTTGGATACCTGGGGCTCAAGATATGCATATTTGAAGTTGGTGCAAAAGTGGTATATTAGGTGGGTTTTAATAAAATTTTGAAATGTTTTACATTTTTAAATTTTGTGAATTTTGAACTCTGAGTTGAGAGAATATTAATTCCATGTGGAATATCCCATCACCTGATGTGATTTGATGTGCTTCAAAGTGCCTTAGTTGGCCAATTTTTTTTTGAGCTACTATGTAGGATTTATTATAATTTATTGGTAATTTTGATTTTATTAAAATTTTGCATTTTGAGTGTATTTTTAGGGATTTTTCATAGGAGGTTAGATGCTTGCATCCACACATTGACACAAGTGTCTAGTGTTAGATACCAGTGTTTAATGTTTTTGTCCAACATGGATGTTAGCATCCAATGCTTATATCTTACATGGACGCTAGAATTTTATATTAATGTATTTTGTTTTGTATATGATTAATTGATATTTATGTATTTTTAGATCAAAATATAATCATTAATGAGTTATTATTATTGTTTTCATGATCATCGAAGAATATTAACATTCAAGAGTTCTAGCATGGATGACATTATTAAACATTAGCAAAGTTGGGTCTATATGTAGCCAACTAGGGTGTTATTGATCAGGCAAGGTTGGGTCACATGGCCCATTTGGGAGAGATCCAATATGGGTGTAGAGAGTTGGATAGTTGTTGCATCATAGTCATCAAAAGTATCTATATCAAGTATAATGAGAAAAATAAGAGAAAGTGTAATTTTAATAACAAAAGCATGGAAAATATTCAAGTGAAAGTTCACAAAGGATAGGAAAATAAGGAGAACAATCATCACCTATACTATGCCCATGAAAAAATTAGATTTGGAAAATAAATGTAGGAATCCAAAACCCTAGGGAAATCTAGGGTTTGGTTCAATTAGACTAAGAGGCCAATTCAAACAAATGTCTAACAAATTTTGAAAATAAGGATTAAAAATTAAAGAATAGCCTAATCAAGGTAAGAAATAATCTAATCTAAAAAGTAGGCCAATTAATAAATTTAATTTTTACTGATATTTTGATAAGAAACACTAAATCTAACATATGCCAAATATAAAAGTACAATATTTAATATTTTGATAATAGTAATACAAAGGAGAAATTGTACTTAAATTATACACTAATGCATAGGCAAATATGAGTAATGCAGGTGTAAAAAAATTACATGATGATTATAAACCATTCATCAAATTCTAAAAATTAGCAACACAGACACTTATGTCATCTTATGAACATTTAAATTGACATTATTATATATGATTTAAAACATCTATCTTTTATGGAGTATTTATTTTTGACTAAAACTTTCACCTAGGTCTTTCTAGGTTTTCTATCACCTTTTAGATTATATGTTTAGATCACATGCATAAGCTTTTGATATAAAAATATAGCTTAAACCTTAGATCCTCCTCTTAGGTCTTGTCACCTTGCCAAAAATAGGTCAGTGGGCTCACAAAGTTGAGTTGACCTCAAAGACCAATCTATCACTGAGTGATGTGTACATAGCAATTAATCTAAAGTGGGCCTCAAACATATGTAGTTCTCCCCTATGTGTTGTCTTGTGTGTGAGCAATGGTGTATAATGCTATATATAAGTGCATGTAGTGATATAACTAGTAACTTGACAAATACTACTCATAGGTTGTTCTTTGAATACTTTAGATCTATAATATGACTACGCCTATGATTGATATAGAAATAGGGAAGAATAAGGTAGTAAAATTAAGTTGTGCAATTGATTGAATGAGATTTAATATATGGTTGCTTAGTATTTTCTAGATGATTAATGAGTTGGATTTAACTTATATTTATTCCACTTATTTTTAAAATTTCCCCATGCAATGGTTAATGAAATGTAATACATTGACCCATACATATAAAAATATTTTAAAATTTGAGTGCTTAAAAGGCACAAACATTTGCATTGGAGAATATATAGTAGCATCGATGTTACTATCCAATATGAATGTAACTATCCAGAAACATAGAAGGTTATTAGATATCTTAACTGATAGTGAAGCATATATATATATATATATATATATATATATATATATATATATATATATATATATATATATATATATATATATAGTTTAAGCATACTGTGGGATACATGTGATTTGGATAATTACAATAATAAGGTTAAACTAAATGATAAACATTTTGGCCTCATGAGATGGTGACTGCGAGCCTATCGGTTGACAAGAATGTTAAGTTTTGAAGGGTAGAGCCTTGAGTGACTATTTTCAAGTGTATAAGCCTATTTTAACATATGCATGAAAATTTAAGCATCTATAGTTACATGTAGTTAGTATGGTTAGGTTAAAGTCTCAGATTTATAAAATAATTTATATATGTAATCATTCCTTATCCATTTGTCATTTACATTTCTTAGTCTAGTTTCATTGTGGAACTTGTATTTTTTTACTTAAAATCCTATTATTTATATATGAATTGTGTAGTTTCATTCCTGTATGCTTAGATATATTTAATTACAACTAGTTTTAAATGTTATAAACACTAAACTATTGAAATATTAATTTAGATTAAAAATATAGAACCTAAATGTAAAATATAGTAAAATACAAAATTTTAAATGAGGTATAATTAGTATCTTTTAATAGAATATGAAAACTAGCTTGGATGTCATTTATGTGGATTATGTAGGCATATCTTTGATGTAAAACTAGCTTGAACAATTTGTGAACTATGTCACAATCAAAAACATGATTTTTTGATGTATTGGGATAGGACCAAACTAGGGTGGATAAGGTGCACTATGGTGATATCATCGTTGACTATGTGATTAATTTTTTGGTCTGAGTGCTTATAACTATTGGAGATGGTTGACTGATTGAATACAAGAGCTAGTTTGACCCAAAAAGACCTGCAATAGTAAAATCTTAGTTACTACACATTAACCAATTAAAGTATTAAATACAAAGGGGGGGAGTTAGGTAAGTATAATAATCGATCTATCTTCATAAATACCCATGCAATATGAGTGTTGCTTACATAGTCAAAAGGGCCTCAGGTTGATATAGTTATCCTTCCTAAGTTAGTGTGTGAACCTTGATATTCTCTATATGGATGTAAATTAGTAAATTGACTTTAATGATTAAAAATGAATGCCCTTAACATGTAATAAAATAGTTATAGAATTATTATATTACTATTAGAATAAATCATAATTAGAATTGGAAAGATTAGTGGTGTTTTGGTTAATATGTAATAGAATTACCAAGTGATTGCTAGATGTGTATTGAATGACCTTGATGTGCTTATATAGAGGAATATTTAGAATAATGTAGTTTAAAAACCTTGATAAAAGTGAAGAGAGCCAATATGAAACAACTCAGATTTAGAAATTTACTATTGGAGTATGGGGGATAATGCTGCACTAGTGGACAAGGTTGGGATGTGGCCCTATTTTCCTAGTGCAATCTTGTCCCAGAAAAACAAAGACTATTGGGATCTAGGTGACAATAATATATAAGTAGAATAGGGTTTCCTAAATGATGTTTTTAGTAATCTCAAAATATTAAATGGAATAGTGAAGGCTTTCATATATATTAAAATTTAAGGGAATGGTGAATAGACCAAGCAAGGTACAAATGTAAAGATTAAACATTGTCAAACACTTAATGATTAAATTTGAGTGTCTACATTCCCCCCCCCCCGCCCCGCCCCCATTTATTCTAGTGATGTAATGAATTCAAATTAGTAGATTAAAGGAGATGTGAAGATAAATATGTATACACACTTTGTATTTTGATGTGAAACTTGATCATGTAAGATATCTTAGTGCAAAACTTAACACATTGCCCCTAAAAGTAGTTATTGTTAATATTTGAAAACTTGAAATTTTGAAAATAGAGAAAAAAATAATACACCTAAAGTAATATGCAAACTAATTAACTGCAACTTGAAACTATAAAAGTTTGTGTGCCCCCTTTATTGAGGTATTTGGAGAAATGTTACACTTATGGCAAATTGAGAGTTATCAAGTCTCAATTTGTAAAATAGTGAAAGCCCTTGAGTTGGAAATATTGTATGTTCCAACTCTCATATGAATGTGTAGAGTAATATGTAAAATAATTGAAGAGGTAGAATCACCAAATGTGTCTTGATACAATAAAACCACAACATGTGGCTCACTAAAGTGAAACCATAGATGTTGAGTGTCACTAGACTCTAATGTGGCTCAATTTCAAAATGAAATGAATCACAAACATATCTAGATTATTTTGTACCTTTGAACTTTTGAAACTTTTGAACTTTAAAGAAGTAAAATTTGATTTTTTTAAAAAGTAGAAACATTAAGATGAATGAATATCATGCCCCTTGTATCTATATTGAATTGATATATAATTCCAATTAAACTTGTAATTATTTAAAACCTATAACTTGTAAATATGTTTCATAGACCCATACTTAAAGGGTATATCCACCTACTTCATTTTGTGATAATCTACCAATTGGAATAGGATGATATTGTGTAGAGATATTTGATCTATTATGATGTATCATAGGTGATGTATTCTGCACATTAGTCAATACTGTATTAGATGTCTTTGGTGGAGTATGCCATTCTTTGTGCTCTTGTGTTGTGATTATATTCTCCTTTGAAATAGTGATCGTTACACTATATTGTTGAAATGTTAGAGAATCATAATTAGTACTTGGTGTAGCTCCCATTAATTATTGTCATGAACTTCTAAGAATTGTATTATATTTCTCTAAAGTAAGATCAATCGATGTGAAAAAATGTTGAATATTATTTAGGACCAAGAGTGATTGGTAATGTGATAAATCCTATGCAATGCTTTTTCTCCTTATCTTTATTGAGATGTTGTTTATCATACCTAGATATATGAGAAGAGATAGGCTACATGTATTATCTTATCATAAGCAAGTACCAACAACATTAGTGCATTATTTACCATTAATAAGTGGTTTAATAACTAAAGGCTCTAGATAGGAAGAATATTAATTTGATGCCTCTTTTTAGCCATATTTGAAGTCTAATTTAGAAATTGAGTCTTGATTTGAAATGCATTTATTAAAAAATCATTTAAAAAAATATTTTGATCTTGATTTGGTAGCTTTACTTATAAATGTTTCTCTATTTGAGGTTTTAATTGCTCTATTTGCATATTTTCCTTAGGAGATGTGAGCATTATATTAGGAACTGATTGTGATATACCACGTGATATAGTATTGTAATTGTTTGAAATATTTTATAGATCTTATTTGTTGGAAATGAGTGATTTTATTTTATTTTGTATATAATAAATTTCTTTATATTCACTCACTCAAACAAACACAAATAAGGAATGAGCTAAGTATTCATATTCATATTCATCTGTGGGATTGAAATAAATCTTGTGCAGTTGATTATTTTTTAGTTCTTGTGTATATTTATCATCACTACTGTAGCATTCCTTGATTTGACTTAAGGAGTTTTTAGAATTGAGTGATAATGGTAGTTCTAAAAGAGGATTCATAATTATGTAAGAATTTGAGTAACTTGTGGGTTATCATTTACATTACTTGATTTAACCACTTTAAAAGTATGATTTTTTTCCATTGGAATTAGTTGCTCAGGTGGTATCATATAGACCTTATCATAGTGTGATTGTTTCATTTTGTATCATCAAAAAGGTCCATCATCATTTGGAATTGTATACTCAAGTGTATCATGTAAAATTTTGATGCATCTATGAAATATAGAAGGTATAACTTCCATTTCATGAATCCAAGGCTAACCCAAAAGTATATTATATTATAATTTATTGGGTATGACCTAAAATATTGTAGATATCATTTTAGGACCTTGTAGTAAATACAATGTGACAGTTCCTAATATTCATATTAGAGTTCTATCAAAGCCATGTATAGGTTGCACAAATTGTTGAAGATTAGACTTATTGAATCCCAATTTATGTATGAATGCATAGTTTAAAATATTTATCTTAAAACCATTGTGAACCAATGCATGTTTGACTAACTTTTCATGCATTTGAATTTGAATGAATAATAGAAGATTTTGCTCAATGATATACCTGGGAGGTATATATTCCTTATCAAAATTAATAGTATTGTCAATATCCTTAAATGTATTCATAATAAAAAAAAATGAAGCTAGTTGTGTATCCATAGGAAGAGCATTATCTTGTAACATTGCGTGTAAGATATCTTTGTAATCTGATGTTTTATTTAATAACTCTAGAATATAAATCTTGGCCAAACTAATACATAATTGGTTAATGAGATTATACCCCTTGGGTTGAGAAACCTACCTTGAATAATGTGGAGGAGATGGAGGAGGAACATTGCAATTAATAGGATTGGGTTGAGGAGGTAAAGGTGGTTATCATCTTCTAGTTTGAAAAACATGGACATGGGAATCTAACATGAGATTTTAACAAATTTTAGGAATAGATTGATGAATATAAGTAGGTTGAGGGAAAGGATGAGGTAGAATTTTTTTTTGGCACATGTTATTTGGTGTTTAATTGTGATAGGAAGTAACTCATATTAGATATTATAAAAATAAGTATTAGTAAGAGGTATCATCTTAGGAGATGGCCTAGGCTAGCTTTGTTCACAAGAGGTATAATATTATTTATATCCAAGACTTATTATTTAAATATTGTGTGAAATGTTTTCATGATCCAAAGTAATATTATATTTGAAAAAAATTTCTTTCGATGATGGTAAACTTTCAGGAGTATGGGATGTGTTGTTGCAATAATAAGAATTAAAAAGTGTGTGATGATCTATACTATACATTTTATTTTCCTAACTATATTTAAATTTTAACCATGTAACAACATAATGGACAATGTGATGAAAGGGAAAATATGACGTAAAAATGAATCTCATAATTTTGTATTGTAGAGAGGATTACAAAGCAAGTTAGTCAAGTATTAGTCCATAAAAAATGAAAAATGCATAAAGAACTAACTAACTAAGCCTATCTATTCCTGTGGGAATTACAAAGGATAGAAAGAAACAAAATAAAAGAAAGAAACTTAATATCACCTTCTCAAATTGATTCACCATACCTATGTGGCTCAAAAGCATGTTCTCCCTTGATCAAGCATCCTTGTCTTTGTCAACAAAGGTGGCAAACTCCTCCAATGTCTCAAGAACACTCCATAAAACCTAGGCTTATGATTCCAAATCACTAAACTAGCCTATCAATAAAGCTTGAAAATAAAATAAATGGTCAAATACAAATTATTGTGGAAACAATTTAACATTATAACTTTGCAATATTTAATCTTTTTTATTCATGTCCATGGCCTCTCTATTTCTAGATTTTTGAGATTGGTCAGGATCAACCATGACCATCCATCTCAAGATTGAGATGTGTGGCCATGGATAATCATAATATTTGGAATTAAATCCATAATTATATTCATTATAACCTTGGAAGAAGGGGCATTGAAGAGGCATGGGAGGCATTAACTAGGCATGGGTGACCCATAATCCTGATATGTGTGGTATTTATGGCCTAGGGATGTCTTCCCAAGAAATGAGGTCACTTGATGATGCAGTTAATAGGAATCAATTTTAAAAAATAAATATTTAAAAAATCTCATGGAAAGTCCACTTAAGCTCTTGATTTAGATTAATTAGCCTTAAACAAGGTTAATCAACATTTGTGCAATTATTTGAAAATTGGCCCTCAATTAATCAAAATGGTTAGAAAGTCATATTACTAAGTTAGAATTTAACTCAAGGAGAATTAGAAGGTGACGTTAGATGTGTTAGAATTGTATTTCCATTTAGGATGTTTTCAACATAAAATAACAAAAGTACATGGTGTGTACCAATTAATTTATGAGAAAAGAGTGATCTATAGCACAAAAGGCAAAATCATCATTTTAACTCAAAATGAATTGATCAAAGTTAGTTGACCAATAAATTTAATTGCCCCATATAGGGATAATTTGACGTAAATTATCACTTGTAAATGACAAGTTTGAACCTTTAGCGCATTTTATGGATTCTGACCTAAAATGTGCATTTGAGTACAATTCAAGTACGATTGACAATTTCAACACAAATGGTGTTAATAATTGGATGTCTACATGTACAACACATGAAAAAAAACTTGATTCATTGATCTCATTACATATACAATACAAATAAAAAACAAGATATAATAGGGTGATCTAGGTAAGGGTTTCAATGATCATGTTAGCTATCAATTATACTTGCTCACTTGGATAATAGTGTGGGCCCAATATTTTAGAGTATTAATTATAAAGGCTAAACTATTTTTGTATCCCACTATCCCATATCTGAGGGTATGGTGAGAGTAAATTCTTTGGGTGTTACTCTCATCTCAGGTGTACCATAAATCAAATGGATAAAAGAGAATTCCTATGATTTAAATAATAGACCCTAGTCATTTCTAATATACTATGAGGTATCAGGAAACTAAACTTCATGCTTAGTGTTGTATAATATATTGAGTATTAGGGTAGTGCTCCTTAAACCTTGGTGTCTATAAAATAGATTGACACTTATCCCATAACCATAGTCACTAAGTAGTTTTATAAATTTTAGAACACAACTGATAAAAATAAACACCAAGTAAATAGAAAAAAAAATTCAAAATATTTTTGTGTATAGAGATCAACAAATTTTAACCCAAGGTCGAAATAAAATGCTTTAGCATCAAATGTTATCCAACGTGACAAGATAGTTATTCAATTTCAAACTAAGATCCAAGGTTGAAGAAGATTAATTCATGGTGTTAGATTTATATCCAAGGTTAAAGTCTTTTATTTAAGTGTTAATAATTTACAAAAAATTATATGAAATCCTAAGACAAAAATCAAGCAAACAACAAGACGTATCCAAATAAAATTACATGTTCATCAGATTGTTTATATGTTTATTTTTATTTAATAATGAAATGCTTAAGAGGGTTAAAAGAGATAAATGTTAGGACCCTTTGTCCTAACCATATTTTTGTAATTTACAGTGTTAAATTAGTATAAATAAGAGTCTAGACTAGTGAGAAGTCATCCATGAATTGTATTCAATTGATTTTTTTCGAAGGAGGTTTCCCCCTCGAAGAGGCCAATGATAATTGTAATGTAATTATGATTTGTTTCACTGTAATTGTATTTATTTTCTAATTTAATTTCATATATTTTCAATCTAGTTCTAATTTGATTCAAGAAGGATCCTAACATCTAGTATCAAAACACTTTCTAGGACTAATTTTTGTAGCAACTTCACTAAGTTAGGGCTATTTAATTCTATCCACTTTATGCTCTAACCTCAACATAATGGGATCTTGGTGATCAAAAAGTGGTAAAAAATAGTTGGCACTAAGATTTTTACCTAGACTTTCATCACTAGGAGCTAGGTTTTAAAACCAACCATTACTACGAGTAGAGTTCTAAAAGTTGTATCCATGCTAAGATATGAAGGTTTTTTAAGAATAGTCCATCATCACTACAATCCAATTTCAAATCCTATCTATGTGAATTGACATTTTTTCTATGCACACTCCCCAAAATATTGTGTATATATCATCTATTCCTAATACAACATCTATAATAGGAATATATGCCATAAATTGTACTACATCATTAATGTCAAGATTCAATAAGGAATTTGAAAATAATAATAATAAAATGATCTCAATTTTTTTCTAAGATCTAAATTCTAATCGATTTTGGCCATACGACCAACTGATTTCATTGTAATTATTTATTATAAAATCCAAATTCCAATTCAATTTTGGCCATACTACTAACTGATCGCATTGTCACTACAAATGTTTTAAAAAAAAGAGTATAAAATTTATTTATATCCCTAGGCAGAGCACACCATTCTAATTTTCTCATCACACTATTTATTTTAAGGGGTATTTCAAAATCTCTTAAAAAAATTCCCATATAAAAAATAATTCCACCTATAGCCCGACAACACATTTTTTGATTTTTTTGACCTATGTGGAAATTAAACCATTGTGATTGTCTTGTCAAGATGATAAATTAAAATATAAATTCACTTAGCCTTTTCTATCACATCTAAACCCTCTAGTAAATGGTTGTTATTCATGTAGGGACCCACACTATGGCACATAAAATTGTTAAACTCCAAACTAAATTTGAATCCTGACTATCTGAATTGAATGAATGCATCCTCATCCTCAATTTTGAATCGAGTACTAAAAACTAATGGGGATCACTAATCCAATGGTATTTATTCCTCTAGAATACCACTATGTGACCCTAAATTAGATTTTTCCAAAATTTATAGTAATAAATCCACTAGCTAGATTTACGGTGCATAACAATATTTTAGCTTGTATTTCACTATAGGGGAATAAAAAGAACATATTGATTTATTAAACTTAGATAAGGGAGTTTTAAAATGTTACCAATGTTACCATAAGTCAAATATAAGATCAAATTGGGTTGATTTTTACAAACTCTTACTAGGGCATTTTGGGCCTAGTCCTATGATGATTTCACAGGTGCCTTGACTAACCTTCATCAAACTATAATAATTTGTGAATATAAAATAAATTTTGAGAAAGTAACCAATCAAACTGAAGGCCTATATGGTGATTTATTCAAAATTTTCTTCATTAGTAGATTCAAGGATGCAATTCGAGCTGAGGTTAAAATGTTCAATCCTCAAACCATGATGGAAGCCTTAGGCTTAGTTAAGTTCACAATAGATAAAATCACATCATAACATTATAATTATAATTGGTCATCCTCCAAGTCATATTAATTCTTGTACCCCAACACAAACCCCTTTTCAAGGTAATACACATCAAACATCTCACTAAGGTAAAAATGTGTGAATGTCACCATAAGGAATTATGTTATAATTGTGATGTTAAATGGGCTAGAGGCCACAAATGCATCAAAAAAAAATTTATATCTACTTAATTTTGATTCTTCACCTAATATATAATAATGGGAGGATTTAATAGATTCCCATTTAGATGGGGAAGAGTAGGAAACTGATGTTTCAAGTCCCTTGGATTCACATCCATAAATTTCAATTCATGCCTTGGAAGTGGTAACCACTACACAAATAATGTGTGAAAAAGGGTTTTTTTTCTAAAAATAACCCCTCATAATTCTTATTTATTTAGTAAATATTAATAATTACATCGACCCTTGGGTGGCTAAGTAGGTAGACTATTTTGTGCACCCTTTTTCTACTTTTGAGGTGATGATTGCTAATGGTGGAACATTGCCCTTCAAGGGAAAGTGTTTTAATGTATGCATTTTAGTGGGAGAATATAACCTTAGGATTAACATGTTTTATTTATCCTTGGTTAGATGTGATGTTGTTCTAGGAGCCTAGTGGATAATAATTATTAGATCTATTCTTTGGGATTTTTATGAGCTATGGATGCAGTTTTTTGAGAATGGACATCAATATATATTGAAAGGTCTTCTTCCTAGATCTACTAGTATCATCAAATCTCATTGCATGGAGAAAATTTTCAAAAAATGATCCCATAGAATAGTTCCCAACTATTTTATCTTCACACTAGTTCCCCAAATGATTCTATACAACCATCATACTTGAAAAACATTATAGTTAAGCATGGAACAATTTTTGATGAACCAATAGAATTTTCACCTCACCTCCTTGAAGACCATCACATCTAAATTTTTATAGGAAATTCATTCTCTAAAATTTAGCTATATTGATACTCCTTTATTTAATATTCTAAGATTGAAAATATAGTTTAATACCTCCTAAAAGAAGATGTCATTCAATCCTATACTAGCCCTTAGTCCTCCCTAGTATTGATCATTCATGAAAAAGATGGATCTTGTTGGCTTTGCATTAATTTTCAAGAACTGAACAAACTCACCATTAAGGACATATTTCCAATTATGGTAATATATGAGATCCTAGATGAAATCCATGGTGAATTTTTTTTCCCCAAGTTGGATCTATATTATAGCTATCACCAAATCCACATTCATGAAGTAGACATTCTCAAAATGACCTTTCACACACTTGATAGTCACTATGAGTTATTTTTCATGCCATTCAAGCTTACCAATTCCCCTTCCACATTCCAAGTCTTAATGATTAAATAATTATACCCCTTCTAACATAAGTTCATCTTGGTTTTCTTTGACAACACCCTCATCTATAACAAAACTTGGGATGATCACTTCAACCACCTCTACACTACCTTGAAACTTTTTGTTGAGAACCACGTATGTGCCAAACATTTTAAATGTTATTTTGGGTAGCCATAAGTTGATTACCTAGGACATATTATCTCATGTAATTGTGTTCATATTGACCCCACCAAAATTAAGGCTATAATAAACTGGTTGAAACCTAGGACAATCAAAAGTATACATGGATTTCTTGGCCTTACAAGGTAATACTATTTTTTTTAAAGATTACAGTAAATCTTCATCCCCATTGATGATTGTGCTCAAGAAAGATTAATTTTTATGGTCAAAAACATCTGAACAAGCATTTGGTCACCTTAAATAATTAATGTACACCATACCCTTTTTAGCTATGCCTAATTTCGTGAAGCCATTTATTATTGAATTTGATGCATGTGGCACAGGCCTTGGGGTTGTGCTCATGCAATAAAAATGTCTCATTACCTTCATTATCAAGGTACTAGTTGGGTGTAATTTGGCATGATCCATGTATGATAAAGAGTTTATGGTTATCCTCCATGCAGTCAAAAAATGACATTCATACTTGGTAGGATGATGCTTTTGAATCAAAACCAAACACCAGAGCCTCAAATTTTTTATAAAGCAATGTGTCTCTTCACCATATAAAAAAATGGGGTTTTAAAATCATAGGGTATGATGATGAGATCACATATAAAAAAGGAAAGTAAAACTTGGTGGTCGATGTCCTCTCTTGCTAGTTTGAAGAATAGGCATAATTGTGTGTTGCATTTATTCCCATTCCCACATGACTACATGCTATTCAACATGAGTGGCATCATGACAACTCCACCCAAAAACTCATTCTCTAATTATCTGTTTATTCTTTTATTAAACCTTACTATACTTGGGATGGCCAAAAAATTATGATATATAGGTCACCTTTTATTTATTTCAAGATCCAAGTTTAAAAAAACTATTTTGTAAGAGTTGCATGCCTCCCCTTTGGCATGCCATTCAAGTTTCCTGAAAACATATGAGCAAGTCCACCATAGTTTATATTTGCCTAAATCAAGTAAGATATAAATATTTTTGTTATATAATGTGATACTTTTGAACATCACAAAGGGGAAATAGTCACACCACCTAGTTTACTCCAGCCACTACCCATTCTAGAATGTCTTTAGATTAAGATTTCAATGGATTTGATAGAAGGCCTCCTCAAATCTAGAGGAAAATTAGTCTCTATTGTGGTGGTGGATCACCTTTATAAATATGCTCATTTTTTTTCTTTATCCCACCCCTAAATTTCTTCCACAATAGCCTAAACATTTATTTATCAAAATTTTTAGCTTCATGGCATCCCCACCTTTATTATATCAGATCATGACTTAGAATTCACGAGTCATTTTTGGCAAAAAATATTCAAGTGCCTTAGTACACATATAAAAATTATTTTAGGATATCATCCAAAAAAATTATGGATAGACCAAAATTAACAATAAATGTTTAGAAAACTATCTTTATTATTTTGTCTTGGAGTAGCAACATTAATGGGTAAAATGGTTACCTCTCACCAAATGGTGGTACCACACCTCCTACCACATGAACACCACACTGAACCCATATGAATCTTTCTATGGTTAATATCCACCATCTATCCTCTCATATATACTAGGTAGATCTTAGGTGCATGCTATTAATACTACCCTCAATGCACATGACAATATCTTTCACCTCCGCAAGGATAATCTCTACCTGGCATAAAATTGCATGAAACAACGAGTAGACCAATATCATTTAAAAAATCCTTTAAGCCTGGTGATATGGATTTACTTCACCTACAACCTGATAAAAAATCCTATTTGAAGTTGAAAGTTTGACAAAAACTATCTCTTAAATTATATGGGCCTTATAAAATTCTCCAGTAGATTGGTCTTATTGCCTAAAAGTTCTAACTTCTAACTTCATCGTGTGTTCACCCCTTTTTTCATGTCTCTTGATTAAATAAGGCCATTGTTTTGAATTTCACTAATTGGATAGTGCTTTCAAATCTTGATGTATAAATATATCTCCTTTTAACACTTGTAGCTAACTCACTAGATGATCTCGTCAGCTTCACAATTGGGTCATCACTAAAGTTCTAGTTCAATGACACATGATGAAACTATAAGATGCTACCTATGAACCTATTTTTCAAATCCATCAATACTTTCCTCACCTATAGGTTTGAGGTCAAATCTTTTAAGGGGGAGGGCAAGTTAGGACCCTTTGTCCTAACCAAATTTTCATAATTTCATTCCTTAATTAAAGGCTATAGACACATATGCTTTATAATATGTCCTTGGAACCCATTGTGATAATATAAAATTCACATGGAGTAGTAGTTAGTGATAAATTAGTATAAATAGGAGTCTATAATAGTAATAATTCATCCATAAACTGTATTAAATTATGCTTGCTCAAATGAGGTTGCCCCCTCAAAGAGGCCAACGATAATTGTTGTGTAATTTTTTTTATTTTAATGAAATTATGTATATTTAATAATTTAATTTTGTATATTTATAATCTAATTATAATTTGGTTTATTAAGGATCCTAAAAATAAATTATTAGACTTGAAAAAAATACTTATTATAACTTTTCTTCAATTATTCACATAATATAATAATTACAAGGCTTTGAAATTATTTTACAAGTGTTTTCAAGGCTTTCAGATAGCCCAAGATAAATAATTAAAATTTGTTCCAATAAATTTTGAGTTTAAATAGAATCCTTTTGATCCACAAGTACTTCTAACAATTACAAGGCAAGTATGAACTCACTTCCTATCTTATTTTCATCATGAGGTGACTACCCTAAACACACCCATACCAGGGACCCCCATTTTTGGTCATGTAGATTATCATACAAAGTTTTGTATGCTATAAAGGAGGATTGGTGCATTTTAAAAGGAAACGTAGACTAGGAAACACCTATATTATAACACATCATCCTACGTGCTAATGCATACTTCCTGTGCTTGTGCCCAAACACATACATACTAAACACCTAAACCAAACATTTCCAATGGAATATAATCCAATAAAATTTAGTAAGAATATGACACCTAATTAGATAAGCCTTCAATACTAACCTCCAAAGGGTGAGAAAAGGTTGGATTGGAGAAAATCACACAAGCTTCTATCCATCCTACCTACAAAATCCAAGCCCATGTAGATACAACCGAATTTTAAACAATAAATTATGAAGGTAAAACAAAATAAAAAATGAGATAAAAACCTTCTAAAACACCCTTAAGAGGGTCTATAAAATAAGTTTCCATAGTCCCAATAAATGATCCTTCTCACAAAATTGATCCTTTCATTTTTTTAATAAAAAATATTTCTTATTGTTTGGTAGTGAAATATTAGAGATAACATTTGATCTATTAAGTTAAATTTATTTACATTCCTTTATGACAATATGTCATAATAACTTACTTCATATTAAAATAGGAATATTATTCTTTGGATTGAGGGATATGGAATAATTTATAAAATGTTCAAACACTATTCTTAAGTGATGTATATGTTGAGACCTTTGTTTAGATAAAATAGTTTCATCATCCATATAAATAGTGATAAATTCTACTACCAAATATTGGAAAACTAAATCTATAACATGTTAAAAATTGGCATGTGCATTCATTATCCTGAAAGAATTATTTTATAAGGATAAATTCCCCACTTTATGGTAAATCTGATTTTCATTCTATCTTCCTTATCTACCAAAACTTGGTTGTAACCTGAAAATACATCTAAAAACTCATTGCATCATTTCAAAACCACTCACTATTTTTAAAACTTTATGTAGGGATGAAAAAGAGTAGTTGTTTTTATCAACTAATTTAGTTATATTTTTAAAATCCATAAAGAATATGATTTCTTCATACTTATTGTTAACATAAACTAAGTTGGCTACCCAAGTGGAATGTTTGATGACAAAGATAATTTTGGTTGAGAGTTGCTTCTGAACTTCTTTGTATAACATAGGTTTTAAATGGGGTTCATAGGTCTTTGTATTTGTCTAATAGGTTTGAAACCTTCCTTAAGTAGTATTTTATTAATCATGGACTTTGAGGTCATTATAAGACCATGTTATCACATATTTATATCGATAAAGAAGAAATTTTGGTTTATCTTATTTTTTCCTTTCAACATCCAAAACCAATATTTACATTTTGAGGCCTTTCAAGTGAACTTAGATTGACCAACATAAACTCTTTTCTATTGGTACCTTGCTCACCATGTTTCTTAGGAGGTATGTCATGGTGGAATAACCTCTGAAAAGATACCATTCCTTTAGGAAATTTATTACCTTTCAATTTTAGGATCCCTTAATCATCTATTTCATGATTTGTTTCCTCTTCTTAATATGAAAAGTAATCCCTTTATTTTTCATCAATGATTGTGTCTCAAAAACTAGAGCATTTTTAATGAACTAAACAATTTGATTATCTTCAAAAAAAAATTAAAAATCACAATATTGTTAGGAATAAGAGGAAAATGAACTAATTTAATGGAAAAGTTGTGCAATTTTGAATCATTCAAGGGAAAATGTTTTTACAGCTGAGGCTACAATATAATTATAAATATGGTTTTCCTTATGAGGGATTGGAGTTATGTTAAAAACATCAAAATAATAAATCAAATCCCATGCTCTATGTTTATACCAACTCAAGTATGAGTTATTGTAGTGAAATTTACATTTAATTTAATTGATCACCAATTATGCATAAAAAAATTCTCATATATTTTTAAATTTATGAGCTAAGGAAAACTCTAGGCTAAATACCATGGTTTATACTTAACTAAACTATTTGTGTAATGGATTTTTAGGTTATATACAACAAGATATTTCTTCTCCTTTGGGTCTATGATAAAAGATTCTACACTTAATAATCTTTTGGATTGAAATCTATCAAAATATAGTGTCCATAATACTGATATGGTTGTATTGAGTTTGTTGTTAGTTTTGGTGATGTGTTTCATGGACAACATGTACACTCTTATGTCAGTGGATATTGTTTTAAAATTTTCATTTCTTTAGAAACATACAATAATCAAGTTTTTTTCTCTAGGTTATCTCTCTACATGGATTTTTTTGGACACACCTCTCCAAGGTAACCACATGAGAAAATTAAATGGCCATATACCCATTCAACACTATAGACAATTTTCTATTGAAAAACATGTTGTAAGCCTAAAGGATGTCCATAATATGGATATCTATAGTTTTTTTCACTCATGGTTTGGAGGTAAGTTTCATGTGCATGTTGATTAGTTCTTCTACCATGTTGACCTCATATTTTTCTAGTTGAACAACTATTTAGTTAGATTTGATAGTGGTTCATCCAAGTTTTATATAAATACCATTAGGCATGACATCAACCAAGGATCTTGAGTATATGGAACAATTGTATTATTTTTTGGGCTCTTGGGATCCTTCCCTTTTTCTTTAGGTTTTGTGGGATTATTCTATCACCTTACTTATTTATCATTGGGTCAAATAACACATTAATAGGTACTTAATTATAATTTGATAAGGCTATATAAACAATATATCTTAGATGTATAATAAGGATAAGTCTCAAGTAGGATTATCTATCATTTTATGTTTAAGCACATTTTAAAAAGATTTATTTCTGATTTTAAAGTATTTGCATTCAAATTTTTAGTGGTATTTTTTACCCAAAAAAGGATAGGTGAATGTGTATGTAGCTACATCTACATTTAGAAATAATAGGTTGAAACACTCACTCAAAATATCTATTTGCATTACACAAGAACTATGTGGGGTATGATTCTAGCATGCAAGATACATAAATGCAACTCTTTTGAGGTTGCATGACCCAACTATCTTCTACATATGTGTTGTGGTAAATAAGTTCAAGAAGCTAAGGAAGATAATCAAAAAAATGTTACCCATGATTTATAGAATGTGACTATATAGGATTATATGGAATCACTCTGCACACTTGATAGAAAACCCCCAAAATCTTAAAGTGACTATAATACATATTTAGTCTTACTAAAAAATATAACAATAACACAAACATATCATATTTAGTAGATGACACTTTCATAGGCATATTTTATGAGAAACATGTGTTGGATTACGTATTAATATTAATTAGGGAGTTAGTTATTTAGTTGATATATGTTGAATATTTACATCTCTATGTTATGCGTGAAAATATTCCCTATTAATTAATCTTGGTTTCACGCAACAAAGTATCATTACATGAAACCAACTCACTTTGCCTATTTACTAGGCACTCCATATTATTATCCTATCATGTTGGTGAAGAGAGAGCTACAAATTTCTATTTCTATTTTGAGGAATAATGAGACTGGACTGTGCATAAGTATAAATGTCTACATAATATCTCCATAATTATTTGTCTATGGTAATGATGTTTTAGGAGTGGTCATGTGGAATTATGAGTTTATTTTAAACTCTAACATGGTATCAAAGCTACATTATGTAGATATTTCTCAATAAGAAATTATTTTTACTTGCTACCCAACTATACAATCCTACCTAAATTAGTTTTTCCTATATGCAGTCCATAAGAATCTCAAAATTTGTTTTTTTGTTTATGTGCCTTCAACATTATATTTAGTGGAGTATGAGCACATTATCTGATTTTATTATAGTGGTATATCTCACACTAAGACTTCATTCCTTGTTGGCATTTCTTTGACCTAGATTAGAGAGTTTGATTTTGTTTCTCTTGAGTTGTGCCTCAAATCTCCATCTAGTTGAAAATTCTCTCTCTTATTGTTGGGAACAATAGCTTTAGCCTAGTTACCACACATTTATTGTATACATTTATATCAAACTCATTTTCCAAATAAAAGTATACATCAGCCAACACAAAGAAGCTATTCATGCATGGCCAAGGAAATATGGGTTCATCACATTAACTTTTTGATGAGATGGTAGATCTACCTCTAGAATTCCTTGGTAAATCTCTTCACTTAGAGAAAATAGATTCTAAGGATTTGATAGATCTCGATCAAATCCCTCAAGGTTGTCATTCTTCTAGAATTTTTCAACTAAGGATTTGACAACCTTAGCTTGTGCACCATCCTTGACATGGTTCTACATTATTTTTGGATTGCACTCAAACTGCCAACCCTCGACTCTCAGGAACCATTTACTAATTGGATAAGTAGTTTGATGGTCATTGTTTGTAGATTTATCAGTGGATTTAAGAGTGGATGTAACCCATATCCCATTTATTTTTACCACCCATTTTATCTTCTCATTATTGAGTAATCTTCCTAAGGCATCATTCCAATCAACTCACCTTTGGAACATCTATTTTCCAATGCTCAAAGGCCTACACTTGGCCCCTCTACCATTGGCACCTATTCTACACTCTCCATGTTGGTCACACCAATACTTTCCTCACTAGGTTTCTTGACTAAAATCCATCTCAGACTTTTCCATCAGCAACCAGATCTCAAATGATCTTTAAAAGTTTTGGCATAGTGCTAAATTTTTTCTTTTTTACCAAGCTAACTCGATTTGAGCTAGACATTAACCTTCCAATATTTTCACATGTTTGGTGAGTTGTATTTTATATTCAAATACCTATTTTACTATATTAATATTTGAGTCTCAACAAACCTGTGTTTTCTTAAATAATTTTGGTAAAGCATTAAATTTATCAAGCTCTTAGGGTCAAACCCCCACACTACCACCAAAGTAAATACTTTGGTGAAAATATATTTGAGTAAGTTATTTATTTAGGTGATGAAATGTTAAAGAGGATTAGAATTTTAATGGGGACATCCCTTTATGATTTAAGGCTTAAAAATTTTATAGTGCCAAAGTTGGGTGGACATCTTTATTTAAGTAGTGGAAATTATTTGAGGAGGGAAAATTCCTTTTAAAATGAAGATGTAATTTTTCATGGGGGGATTTATACCATTTTTTAAAGTGGTGAAAGTTTTGTAAAAATAAAGGCATATTTAAAGAGGAAGCATTCATTTTTTGTGGAATTTTTTGAGTGACCTTGGCTTTTTTCATAAAAATTTCATTATTTGTCATTTGAATTCCCTCTTTCATTATCAGTTGTCAAAGATGGAGGGTGAGGTCCAATCTGATAGGTTATCAGGCCCCCTCATAGATAAAACAAACTTATTCTCACTCCTCTTTACCTTCATTTATTAGAGGTAATTAATATTGCACTTGTACCTTGTCATCATACGTTGAACTCATGGATGCATTATCAATAGAGATCGACATCCCATATTTTAGAGTGCATTGTATTTTTGTGCCATTTTTGTACTCATAAATGCATTTTTGGTAGATCCTAACATCTTAAATTATTGATTATGGTTTTGTTATTTTACATTGATCCCTTATTTTAGGAGCAACTCTCTTGTTCTTGATGGCATCTTCTACAAATTGATTGCATTTTGGGTTTTATGCATCATCTTGTGTTTATTCTTGTAGGATGGGACTTTTATTTATAGTCACGCTGAGATTCATGGAGATTTTTTCTTCATGTGTGTGATCCATGATCAAGAATTTTCTTCTCCAATTTCATGACTATCCCATCATCACTAGAGACATCATTCTTGAGATATTTCAAATATGTATTTGATTGTTGACAGTCTCCTTCAAATGTTTTAGTGGAGGTTGTTATCCTTCTAGAGCATAGCTATTTTGGTGTATCCTAGTGATATAATTTTGGTGTTTTCATAGTGGGATTGGCCCACTCATTTAGATGGTTTTTGAGTTATTATACCCATTTTATCATAATGGGGGGGGGTGTATGTATATACTACTTCAAGTGTTGTGCTCATTGTTAATACACCACATCTTTTTTGGAGGTAGTTGATTGAGTGCATCTTTTATTTGATGGGATTTATTCCATTGAGTGCACCTAATATAGTTTTGTGTTGAAATTTTGAGTCATGATTCTTGGGATGTCTTATAGCATATGTTCTCTTCTTCACTCTCACTATGGTTCTACTAGTTTTTGGGTACCTTGTGGTGATACCTTTTATCCTTGGTAACTCTTTTTTCATAGTTTGGTGATCAATGTTTTTTATAGAGTGAGCCTCATACAAAGTATCAATTCCTATTTAACTTGGTAGTTATGATAACTCGACATCCATGTACTTTGATAAGATGGATTGGTTACCATAAGGACACTTTCTATTTCATTATGAATTGTACATGGGTACCTGATCAGGCTTGCTAGGACCCATTAAATCTCTTTGATTTCTCTTTTATTACTCCCTCTTTTGTGCTTAAGGGAGGGTTTTGAAGTAAGTTTTAAAATTAATTAGGGAGTTAGTTATTTAGTTAATATATGTTGAATACTTGCATCACTATTTTATGTGTTCAAATATTCCCTATCAATTAATCTTAGTTTCATGCAATAAATTATCATTGCATGAAACCAACTCACTTTACCTATTTACTAGGAACTCCCTATTCTTCTCCTATCATGTTAGTGAAGAGAGAGATACGGATTTGTATTATTCTTTTGAGGAATAATGAGACTAGACTATGCATAATTATTATTGTCTACATAATGTCTCCATGATTATTTGGATGTGGTAATGGTGTCATAGGAGTGGTCCTATGGAATTATGAGTTCATTTTGAACTCTAACAACATGCACCAAACCACTCTCTATGTAATAGATTCTCGACCACCTACATAAACTTGATCTTTATCTAGAATTTCAAAATTTTGTTATGTGATTGTTTCATCACTATTTTCTTTTTATTTTATTATTTTTACTTATTCCTTGTTATTATTTTGTTTATTCTTGTTAGAGATCATAAGGTGGAATAGTTTATGTTTCATATTTCCATATAAGTAATCTCCCTTGTGTACTTAGTTTTATAATTCTCATAGTGTCATTAGACCCTAGTGTCACTATTTAGTAAAACATTTCTAATAAAAGGGATGGATTATTAAATCAAAGGAAGGATTTAGTGAGGGTTGAAAATAATATATAAATACATAAAATCAAACATACAACTATTTTCCAAAAGTTGAAAATTTGGAAAAACTAGCTGAAAATGGTTCATACCCCCTCCACAACCTACCTTACAACAATCTGGGTCCTCACGTTATCTAATCAAAGAAGGATAAACTTCTTGCCTAGCCATTATCATAAAAAAAATAAGATATCAATGTTAATATAATTTGAAAACTAGTAACTATGAAATATTTCCAAAGTAAAAAACTAGTTTTACCTCATATAGTCCAAATAAATTAATATATTTGATATATTTGGTATAATAAACATTTTGAAAAAATATTCTTACCAAATTGACCTATTTCATCTATCAAAAAGTATTTGAAGAGCATTTTTTATGATCATTCACATTTTTTGACTAATTTTCTACTTTTGAGTCATTTATTGCACTTTTTAAAATAATTTATTACTGATTTTTCTAATGATCTAGTGATCCTAAACAACATTTTGCCACATCAATTCTCTTAATGATTACATCTATTAATTCACATTACAACAATTATTTATATATGATATTACCAATTTTATCATTATTGTGGGGTAAATTTAATACATTGTGCCCTTACAAAAGGTGCACATCATTTCAATAGTATCTTACACACTTATATTTACATTGAGAACATGATAATTATATCTATCTTATGCAATTTATATAAGATATTCTTCATAATACATACATTCCTCACCACCACTAGGGGGATTTGTACCCATTCAAGAATTAGCATTTAAACCATTCCTATGTCACCTTTAAGGGAATGATATCCACATATATATTGATTTCTCTCCTTGACACATACTTTGTATGGAGCCTCCCATACCCTTACATTAAACAAACTTTGCACTTTCTACATATCTAGATATGTCATTAGTTTACAAACACCTTGAAGCATATTTGGTTTTTAAATACGATACACAATTTTTTTATGTTTTACTAAAATTAGAGTAATCCTCCACTTTGGGATATTGTGTTACCCTACATTATTATATCACTACTCTAAAAATGCACATAAATATTTTGAGATTTACATGATGTTATATTAATTTATATAGACACTCTACCTATCTATATCTCCTCTACTAGGGCATGTAGTCCCTCCCATCATCTCATCCTCATAGTAGGATGTGCACATCTATTGATATGTTCACAATTTTATCTAGATAGTTTTAAGCATTTATTTACTACTTATATATCTTATTACCTATGAAGGGGGCATATAATTTTGAACACAAATCAATCCTCATACTCTCTAGAGTTATATTTTTACCATGGAAATTTTCATGATGAATTTTATTTTATATGGTTACACTTAGACATCTTAATTATATATATTATAGATTTAATTTGCATACTAATAATTTAATATGATTACACATTCTCTTTTCATGAATTTACACATTGATATTTTATGATTTTTGCATATGAATTACATGATTATATTTTCATTATGATGATTACATACATGAATTTATATGAAAATTTCAAAGTTTAACAAATCTTTAGCTATCAATTATCATAAAACATTATGATTTTATATCTATGTTTTGATATTATTGATGAGATTCATAGGTTTTATAATCCCTCACCTCAAAGGGGGGGGCATGCATTAAACTATTATAATTGAGTAAAAGTATTATTAAAAAATATTAAGACAATTTGAATGAACTAAGAGAACCATAAATGCTCCAATTGTCTATTTCCCTGATCAAGAAGTGGATTGGGTTGAAATAACTCCCAAAGAAGTGTTATCTATGTCTAAATCTTGTATAAAATTTTCTCATTGAAATAATAATAATACTATTTTGTTTTATAAAAATGGTGATACTATGGGTTCAAATACCAAAAAATCTCATCATTTTTATGCTCATTTCAATTAATTTTTTTTCTAAGTTATTAAATTTGGCATCAATTTGACACAAAAATTAACTAATTATGTCTATATGTCCATTACTCTCAGGTACACCAAAATTTATAAATAATCATAGTGTGGATGGTTACATAAAAAGGTTTCATCCTTCCTTCCTAGGCAAGTCAAGGTAAATGCTTCAATTGCATGTTTTTTTTATTTGATGCACACATTAATTCACTTATATATACACATAAAATTATGAAAATTATGTATACCAAATTTTGGTACAAATATTTTTATTATAATACATTTAGTATCATTTTGGGCATATGGTTCATTAATTTGGTTTAAGTACTTGTTTTAACTTTATCATATGTTTGCTTTGTCTCATTATTATCCATGAGGCCCCTTCTCTCTCTCTCTCTCTCTCTCTCTCTCTCTCTCTCTCTCTCTCTCTCTCTCTCTCTCCTCTCTCTCTCTCTCTCTCTCTCTCTCTCTCTCTCTCTCTCTCTCTCTCTCTCTCTCTCTCCTCTCTCTCTCTCTCTCTCTCTCTCTCTCTCCTCTCTCTCTCTCTCTCTCTCTCTCTCTCTCTCTCTCTCTCTCTCTCTCTCTCTCTCTAAATTTTATTTTTTGGCTTTGAGGATACCCTCATTTATCTTTCTCACCTCTCACTTATTTTTCTCTTTGTTTTCTATTATTTTCCCTTTGGTGTGAATTTGATAGTTTTTTGAACTTTCCCTATGTGGATTCGATGAGCAATCAAATTTGTCTTTATTATTTGTGTAGGTCATTGGTATTCTCTCTCTCTCTCTCTCTCTCTCTCTCTCTCTCTCTCTCTCTCTCTCTCTCTCTCTCTCTCTCTCTCTCTCTCTCTCTCTCTCTCTCTCTCTCTCTAAATTTTATGTTTTTGGATTTGGGGATACCCTCATTTATCTTTCTCACCTCTCACTTATTTTGCTCTTTGTTTTCTATTATTTTTCCTTTGGTGTGAATTTGATAGTTTGTTGAACTTTCCCTATGTGGATTCGATGAGCAATCAAATTTGTCTTTATTATTTGTGTAGGTCATTGGTCTACTTCCATTTTGTTTACCTTGTTTAGGCCTTTTTTTTGTCTTCCTTATTTATACTTGGGTGAGATTTCATGTCAATAGGCCCCTAATTTGAATTTAATAAAGTTATATATGCAAGACCTTTTAGAGGAAAAATACGGACAAGTGACAAGTAGAATTATCTATCATTTCAAGTCTAGGCACACTCTAAAAAGGATTTATTTATGATTTTATGATTTTAATTCAAATTTTTAATGGAATAAAGTACCAAAATAATAATACAAAAATGTGCATGTTGCATCTCCACTTAGGAAGAGGAAGTTGAAACCCTCACTTAAAATATCCATTTACACTACATAAGAACTACATAGAGTATAATTCTAGGATGTAAGATACATAGTTGTAACTCCATTATAGTTCATTAAGCCAAAAATTTCTCTCCCTTCTCTTTTCATGTGTGTTGTGGAGAATTAGGTCAAGAAGACAATGGAAAATAATTATAAAATGTCTTCTCATGATTTATGAAAGGCATATATACATGAATATATGGCATCACTCTATGCACCTATTATAAAAATACTAGAATCATAGAGTGATCATAGTACATATTTGGCACTCAAAAAAATGTTTGTCACTAACATAAACAAAAAATATTTGGTAGCCAAAATTGCATTGTGCATATTAAGCAATACATAAACAAGCATCAAATCTATCCCCATGGTATTCGACTTATATATTTCACACAAATTTTCTATGCCACCTACACATTTTTTAATAACTTATAGAATTTAAAAATTATGTCAAGGTGTGGTTGTTTTATCATTATTTTCTCTTATTTTTCCTAGTTTTACTTTTCAATGCATTCATGTTGTTTCATGTGTAACTATTAGAGGCTATAAGGTAAAATTAGTTTTATAATTTTATTAGTTTTGTTATACCCAAGTTTAAATATTTAATAAAATAATATATTCCCATTTTAGAGGATGAAAGTATAAATATCCATCTTATAATTCCAATGAGGGAGCATACAATGATGACATATTTCAATGCAATGAAACCCAAGTATAAAAAATCTAACAATGCCCACTCCTAGTCTCTCCTCAATCCTTTATTAAAATTAAAATATTTGGTAAGGATACAACAAATGAGAAATATCAATGAGAACATAGGGGAAAAAATATTGAACTAATTAGTCCTCATATGATGATAAATATATCATTTCTCATGCTCAAGCACAACATAGATGTAATCCATTAGTAAAATAAACTTAAATAAATATGCTCCTTTAACCATGAATCCAACATGGTCTTAATATCCTAAAAAAATTAAAAATCCTAACTTTGACATTAGTGACGAATAATCATCCTACAACCCTTCTTCCAATCCTCCATTAGAATACCCAAGATGGACCATTCATCTAATCTTAGGACATGCCAAACCTATTCTATAACAAACCTTTTATGAAATCCAATCAAATAAAGTATCAAATATCCATGTCATCACCATGTTAGAGATGTTTAGGAATATACAAAAATATTATTGACATCCACCTTTCCAATCATGTAAATTGATAATGAAAATTCCCAAGGCATTAATAAAAATTCAAACATTCCTCCTACAAGCAAAAAAATAGCCATAAATGCCATGGTGACAAATATAAGATAAATTAGCCAAGAAAATGCTGAGAAAGGAAAGAGTTACCTAGATTTAAAAATAGACACTAAATACTATGGACTGCTACCTATAGTACCAAGTGATGATTCCATCTAAGAAATCTTTCATACAAGATAAGGCCAACTCCTCTACCAACACCATAACCTAGGTCATTTCACAATAACACCACCATATTTTAATAACTTTATATATAACAGTGATAATAAAACTAATGAAATTGATATATTTATACACACCTTTTCACTTTGAGGATGGAATTATTATGCTAATATAAGACATAATTGATGTTAACGTAGGGACCAATGAACAACTTCACATTGTAAAAAAATGATCATCCCTCAATCATGAAGAATAAGAAAACTATCACTGAGTACTCATTGAATTGATAGAAATATATTTTTAGAAATATTACTATATACTTTCCATGGATCCTAATATTTTATTACACAAAATTTTCACATACCTATATACAGCCCATGTCCACCAAAAATAATGAAAAAACTCCACAAAGTTATTTCCAAACTTTATCATTAAAAAATTTATAAATTAACTAGATGCAAAATTCATCACACTAGTAGATTGTTATTAATGAGGCTCCAACATAGTCCTCATTTGAAACTAATTTACAATGGTCATTAAAATATTTATTGAATTTATAAACATAAACTTTGTACGTCCTAAAGAAAAATACTCCAGTACGTTCTATTGAAGCTATAGCTAGATCTACTATTAGAAGCATCCAAGTGGTTAAATCCTATTTGAGCACATATTTTATACAAGACACTAGTGTCAAACTCAAACACTAGCATCAATTCTACTATCCTAGAGTAACACAAGTGTCTAGAAAGCTAGATGTACCAAATCTAGAATTTGATGGCTGATCCAGAACTATCTTCCTACCTGCTTCCTTCCTATACTAGATCTAGCACTATATTATCATCAAAAATAGCTAAGTACTTTATTTTATATCATTTGTATATCTAGCATAGTTTTAATTTCCATTAATAACCTATCTTAGTTTTATAAATTCAACATATGGTACATCTCAGTTTAACACATTAATTGGCTTGATGTAGATATAATATTCATCCTTTTTCCATATCACTTCTATATCCTTAACCATATCTACCCAAGTAGGATAAAAATATTTTCCAAATTAGGGTTAAAAATTTGGTGAACCCAAGATTTGAACATCAAACCATAGGCCACTTAAGGTTTTCTAATTGATGTACTATGTTTCAAATTTTAAGCTTTTCATTTATGAATCAATGGAAAATATAAGTGCAAATACCTAATTCCAAACGGAGGATGAAGAAGCATTGATTACTTATCTCAACAATAAAAAGGCCTTAATATATGCATTTTTGTTTTTTATAAGAGATGAAATAAGTAAACAAGATAAAATAAAGGATGCCTCACTTAGTAATGGTGAATCCATATAAGGTGTTATAACTTAGCCCACACTACAAATTAATACATCTAATGGTGGTACGGATTATGTGTTCTAACATTTTTTCTTTGAAAGTACTATTGATACATATATTAGGAAATTACCCATTGTTTCAACACAAATATCAATTTCAATGCCTATTACTACTCAAAACATGTTTCCAACCCCTTTAGTGACTACTCAAATTGCTAATCAAAATCTCATTGGGCCTATAGTTCAAATAGTCCTTCAAGTCATAAATACATTGAATGATAAGGTTACAAACATTGAAAAAAAGGCTTCAAAGTCTTCATATGCTATAAATTCTCAAGATGTGTTGCATAACCCTCTTGAACTTGAGATCTCTTTGCACCCTTTACCAATTGGATTTTTTTGCACCTAACTTCACATTTTATGATGGTAAGGGTGATCCTAAACAACATATTGGAACCTTATATGAGGCATACATTGATTATGATTCAAATGATAAACTTTTGAACAAACTATTTCCAAGGAACCTCAAGGAATATGCTTTAAGGTGGTTTTATGGCTTACCTATCCAATCCATGAAAGCATTCAAACCTTCTATACATCAATTTTTGACACACTTTAGTATTATTATTATTGAAAATGTTTCCTATGCTCAAATTACAAATATCAAACAAGGACCCAATGAACCATTCAATGAACATGTCTTGAGATATAAGATAATATTAGCCAAAATGACCAATCCAATGGTAAACAAAAAGTTACAAGACATATTCAAGAAAAGTTTGCTAGCTCCTTTACATAAGTCCATTGTTTTCAATATTACTCAATATTTTGATGACTTATGTCATGTTATAGGGGACCGTGAAGTGATGCTTATGTCATTTAACAAGCTCAAGTATGTAGTAAACACACCAGCTAAATATACGTATAGTTCAAAATTTACAATTAAACCAAATTATAAGATAAAACCTCTTGAGCCTAAAAAGGAAGCAACCACATAGCTAACATAGTTACACAATAACCTAATTGGTTTATCCTATCTAATGCACTAAGGAGATATTTTACACATTTACCTAAGCTTCTTGCTTCATTACTTCTATGGTTGCTAGAGTGTCATCTTATATCTGTCCCTCCTACAAAAGTTGATGTAAATAGACCTCTACCCAAAGGATATGATGCAAATGCTTATTTTTAATATCAACAAGGCCCTAGGCATTATACAAAAAAATATTTTACACTAAAGCATAAGATCCAGGACCTCATCAATGACCAATAGATTACATTTGATGATCCTTTAAAAGAATCAGATTCACAACTTGGTGATCACCATAATCAAAAAATATTTAACAATCATTTTCAAGACTATTCCAAAAAGGAACCAAAATTTATAATGGAATATAGTGTACATCCACCTCCATCATATTATGGACATCCAATATATGGGGTCATTGGTACTTACACGAGACATATACCTCATATGGTTCACAAACCTACCATTTCATTTTTATGATAGTGGAATTAAGGTTGATGACTCTGATCTTCATTATTTATTCATTTGATCATACATTTATAAAAACCCCATTCATAGTGTTATGATTGATAATGGTGAAAGCAAAAATGTTTTCACCATGACATTATTTATGCATTTGGGTTATACTCTTCATAATTTACACCCCTCTACTAGATCAACCAAAGCATTCGATAGGACCTCCCAAAAGGTTCTTAGTTAGATTGATATGACTTTATAGGTCAATCTTGCACATGTGGTTACTAATTTCTATGTTATACCTTTTATGGGTGTCTTGGACATATTGTTGGGATGACCTTGGATACACACTCTTCAATTAGTACCTTATATAATACATGAGTGCATTAAATACATTTAGGCCAATCAGGTAATCATAATTTATGATATTCTATATGATCACCCTATTAAAAAAGATAAATTTATACCCATGTAGTTAATTATCAAGCCTATTAAGACTAATACACCACAAAATGGTAAGCAATAAGAAATTCCCTTTACTATGTGATCAATAATTCAGATACCTTTATTCAGAGATAAATAATGGATTCCATGGAATCCTCATGTTTTATGTACCATATTTAGATATCCAAAGCACCTATACATGTTCATACTATTACTATTCCAAAGAAACCATAGAGTAATAGATATGGGTTCCAAGAAACCCAATTCATTCTATTGGTACTTCATGACCCTATAGTCTCATTATACATACATTGGGCATCACAGATACTATAGTGACATATATTGAGCCTATATATTCTCTTTGGTAGTACCACTAGTTTCTTCTATGAGGTTCCAAGTGGGGAGATACCTATGATAATACTTTTTATGAGATCAATAGATGATCTTGTCTCTTCCAAAAATATCAAAAAATAAAATAACATTCAAAAATCCAAAAAAACATTCAGTACCTACATGTTCTATTGGCTCTTTGGCATCTATGTGTTAGTTCCATGTTGAGGGTTAGCATATCATTTAATCATACATACAAATACAAATTTATACATAAATAAATGATATACTTATGGGTTTTTACAATTCCCTCTACTCACATCATTAAGATGTTGGGGACATCCATCTTCTACGATCTTGATATACACATGTTATATGATTCGACGATCACTCTACACTATCATGTTTGAGCTTACATATGCACTTCCACATGCTTATTATTCATGTTTATACATTACATAGGGTAATTTATATGTTATTTACTTTAATTTTTTTTAATACATTTGATCCATGGCCCACTATGACATGTTTGTGTTAGTTACTTATGATTTTCTTTTAGACATGTCCTAGAGTAGTTTGCCTTGCTTTTTCTAGCATTTGCATATGCTCCATTATATGTTTAACCTATACCTATGTTTATTTATTGGACATTTTAATATGTCATTACATTCTATGGACATTTGAATATGTCATTCCTTAATTTTATGGGTGTTTTACTAAGTCATGTTCATTTGATTTTGTGGCATTTAAACATGCCTCTTGTTTGCAGTCTCCTTAGACCATTGCCTTTTGAGTGCTCTTGTGTGTGTGAATATTTGATTGTTGAGCTTTTACTATTAATATTTAGAAATTTTAATGATATTTATCATACATCTTAGGCTTACATGTGATCATATTGGCTCTATGTGCTTTAATGATGCATTTACCTAGACATATTTCCTTCTTTATGTTACATGGTTACAATCACAGACTTACAGTTGTCTTACCCTTTTGAAGTGAGATAACTAATAGGTATTATTTTTAAGTCACCTCAAATGGGGTAGTATTATTAAGGGAATTTCATGCTAGCATGGATTCCACATTTTTCATAGTTTCTAGATTATAGTGGGGGCATGTTTTGGAAGCATGTTCCCCACTCTCACATAATATATGGTACTTACACTAGTTTAAAGATTCAGTGGTGGAATGTCATGATGAAATGGATTACACACATTAATAATTTTAGACTAAATGGGGGAATGATTTGGAATCATGTTCTCCACATTCAATCAGTATGGTACTTACAAGTCACAGATTCAGTGGCATCATGCTTTAGAAGCAAGTTCTCCACATCTACTTAGTTTTCAACATATCTATTTTAAAGTGGGGGCATGTTTTGGAAAAATGTCCTCCACATTGGTACTTTTATTAGTTTTATATTTCTCCATATATAGTGGGGACATGATATAGATGCATGTCCTCCACACTTACATATTTTTACAAATTGGCCAAACCACATGATTATATGAATTTTGATACACATTTGTGGCAGAATTTTATACATGGTACCATTGTTACACATATTTTTAGCATGAGAAAAATATAAGGTGAATATTTTAGACATCCATTTCCTAACACTATTAGTGTTGAAATCATTAATCTTATTCAATTTACACTCAAATGCATAATTTAGGCTAAAATCAGTAAAAATGCATTAAATGGTTCAAACTAATCATATACAAGTGTTGATTTAGGCTAATGCATCCATAAATGGGGAAATTTATTTTATGTGATTCCTAAATTTTCTTAAATCATTTTGAGTTAAAATGATGATTTTACCTTTTTGTGCTCTAGATCACTCTTTTCTTCTAATTCGTTACATGTTACGTACCTTTATTATTTTGTGTCAGTAACATCTTAAATGGGATAACAGTCCATGAACATCTAACATCTCCTTAAAATTTCTCTTGGGTCAAATTATGACCAATTAATATGACTTTTTGACCATTTTGATTAAGTGTGCACCAATTTCCAAAGAATTGCACTAAAATTGATTGATCTTGTTTAAGCTAATTAATTTAAATCAAGATCTTAAGTGGATTTTACATAGAAGTTATTGATTATTTCATTATTGTAAATTGATTCTAAATATTTTAATCACCTAATGGCATGATCTATGGGGTAGCATCCATAAGCCATTAATGCAACAAATATTAGGTTTATGGGAACCCATGCCTAATTAATGCCTCTTCCTCCCAAATATTTATGAGGATATTTATGGATTTAAATGAAAATAGTATATTAATTCATGGCCATACATCTCAATATTGAGATGGATAGTCATGGTTGATCCTATCCCATTTGGAAAATCTATAAATAGAAGGCCTCTCACCATTAGTTTTAAGCTTAAATTATGTAAACTTATAATGAAGGATTCCCTCCACAAGCCATATTTGTGTTGATTATTATGTTTTATTTACAATATTTTATCTTCAATTTATAGTCAAATTATATTTATTATCTTGAGCCTCAGTTATGCATAGTGTTCTTGAGGCATTGGAGGAGCTTGACATCCACTATTGACAAAGACAAGAACACTAGATCAAGGAGAAAAACATGTTTGGAGTTGCTTTTAGATGGTGGAATCACTTGGGAAGGTAAAGGTTATTTAATTTATTTAATTTGTCCTTAATTATCATTAAAATACCCTGCTAAATAGGTTGGATTAGTTTTTTAAGTTTTTAATGCATTCTAACTAATGTTTGACTAGCCAATTTAGTAATCCAACACTACATATTAGCACACTTGGTGGGACAATTGAGTCTATTAAAGAAAGGAAGACATTATGGAAATTTCAAATTTATATTTTATTCTTTAAAAAGTCCTTAAAAAATAATTTTTATGCTTGTTTTCCTATGTTTCTAACATTTTTTGTGCACTCAGGTTACACAGTGACTGCCGACGGTTCTTAGTGATCATCAATGGTTAGGGACAACCAATTGCGATTAGATAACATTGGAAAATATATTTAAAATTTTCATTTTGATAATTTTCTTAATTTTGTTGCTAATAATTTGGGTTTTCTAAGTCTCTGGTCTAAACCAATTCACGATCCAAAAGGTGTCTTTTGGAGTTTTTATCCTATCCTAGGCTTTCTAAGTTTTTGTTGAAATTATTTATTGCTTAAAACATTTTGAGATTTATTCAAGGTTATATTGGATAATATAAATCTTTAAGTCTCTATTATAAACATATTTATTGATCTAGAAGTTTGTTTTTTAGATATTTTACCTTAAAATTGTGCTAACATGATTTTTGCCAAAGCTTTTCCATGCCTTTAGGTTCACAGGTAACCGTCAATTGTTATTTTTGATCAATCATGTTGGTTAAATTTGATCGACAATGGTCTCTTATAAATAAATGATGGTCAAATAGTGACAATCAATGGTCACTATGTTTTCAAAATAATATAGACTCGAGAGCAATAAATCCAAGTTTGATTACCTCAAAGTGAAAATATCTTCAAAGCTAAACAAAGTGCTCTAATTTTTTATGGAGGAATCGCAAGGAAAGTAAATATTTTGAGCTTAACTAAGTATTTTTAACCTCCTTTTGGTGCTTAAAAATAATTATCAACTTTCTGTTGGTGCTTTAAAAATAAAAAATTAGATGTTTAATTGAATGTTTTGTGGTTATTTTTCAAAAGTTTTTACAACTTAAGGCCAAGTGACTAAACAACACCACCAAACACTTCAAATTTTGGTGCTTAAAATCAAACTCACTTAAAAGTTATAATCTTTTCAAAAGAGTTTGTTTTGTATAAGTCATCTATCATTGATTTGTTAAATTTGTTTGAGAAAAAAATAATTTGTGTGTATATCCTCTCCCCCCACCCCCTTTAAGGAACCTGTGGGATCAAAAGTGCCATTTTCATTTCAAATTATGCCTTAGTACAAAGGCATAAAAAGGAAGTTGAATAGTCTCTCCCCAAAAATTGTAAGGTTTGGGTGATCTCAAAATAACCATAAAGCCTTTTTACTTAGATTTTATTTAATGAATTTTGGGTTGTAAGTGGGATTTCATCACCTCCCATAAGTTCTATAGGGAAGCCTTAACCTGGGGTTTCATCTCCTAGCATTGTATTTAACCCCTATCTATAGTGGGGTATACAAATTAAGATAGCCCCGCTGGGATGGTAGCTTAAACGGTTAAACCATATCCATTAGTGGCAAGTCAGCCCATAATGTATGATCATTTTGGACATCGTATTACACTGAGCAATTGACAAATGTAGTGTTTATGAAAAAAACAAGACCTTTTCACAAGCCATTTGACATAGATCCAATTGATGTGCTAATTTTCTTGTATACAAACATAAAAGTTTGTACACATGGGATCCATCTAAATGGTCTTAACTTGTAGAGTTTCTAGACAAAACCCACTTGTTGTAGAAATATTATTGGTGTGAGGTGCACCCCAAGGTCCATGTCATCATATTGTCACTTGAGAAAAGCGGGGTGTAAAATACCCTAATATATAATGCATTTTTATTTTGGATGAATACTTAATTTCATCTCAAGTGTACGTATAAAGATGGACCTCAATAATATCATGTAAACTTATTAGTTTAGGGCTTAAGATGATTACTTAGTCATATTTATCTTTTTGGTTTTAGATTACTTGGTCTTGTTTTTTGAGTCAAAATTTTCTTGTTAACAAACATCATAACCAAAAACATTGTCCATAATTTTTTGAACAAGGAGGCATTATGTTGTCCAAGTGAAAATTATCTTTTTACTTGTTCAAATTTTCATCTTAGACATTGTGTCATATCATATAATTAGTGTAGCTATATTGCCCATTTGAGTTTAAACCACTTACCCAAAATTCTTGAGTCCTTCATTGATAGTTCAAATTTGAAATTTCACTTTCATAATTTAATAAGGTTGATGTGTTAAGTGGGATCACCATTTTCACTTGACTTGAGGGGACTTGGGTTCAATTTACCATTTGGATTGAAGGTCATTTATAGACTGATTATAATTCTCATCATTGGTGGACTTAAGTCATCTTGCGTATCACTCATGCTTTGAGTTCTAAAACATATTATATACTACCATTCCTATTACCATGTGGAAACATTGTGTTACCCCTTTGTTTCTACTTTTATACTTGGGAATTCTTGAATGTTTCCACATCTTGAGTTTTTTGGTTTGCATTGTCTCCTTCCTAATTCGAAGGGATTTCTTCTAGTTTCCTAGTGTCAACTCATTGAAGTTGAACTATATTTTATGATATTAATGTATCAAAAAAATATAAGATTTGGTGTACTAGTTTTCACCTTGGATTTTTGAGTTATCGTACCCTCTTCCGATACATATGATTTCAACCTTACCCAAGGTTGAGTAATTTAGTAATCATATTCTTCTAATTGTGTGTGGTACTGCACCACCCTCTTATTATAGTCTCTTTGGCACCTTAGTCATTTGTTTGGAAGAGAGATCAAAATCCATACCTTGTTTAAAATATTTTTAAACATTGATCAATAGAGCAATCCTTTTTCAACATGACTCAAAGGTTCACTCATACTAGGGTCTCTTATGGCCCCAGTTACAAGGATGAGAATTTTTATGATGGTCAAGACAATTATATTGTCTTTGAGGACATCCTTTAATAGTAGGATTTGAGGAAGAGTATATTGAATACCAAGAAAACCAAGATGAAGCCCTTCTAAGGTTGATCAAATTAGGTGCTAGACTACCCTCAGATTTTCCTATGGAGCATTTGCACATCTTAGTTAGAAAAGGAGAGAAACAATGAGAGCAATATTTTGCAAACATGAAGCAAACAAACATACCATCTTCTTCTAATAAGGGAAAGGAAATACTTATAGAGTCAAAACCAAATGATCAATATCTTGTCACAAAGATTAATAAAATAAGTCAATGATATGAAGACCAACTTATCATAGACTTAATAGATTCTCTAGTTGCTACTTCAATCCGTAATGATGCTTTGAAATAACAAGGAAATGTAGTTGAACCTACACAACAAATGTTGTTTGAGAACACCACAATGATAGATCAAGGTGTCTTAAATGAAAATAATAAGACACAAGAGGTTGTGTAAAATGTTTCACTAGACATGAAACATACCTTATTTAATCATCAAATAACCTCTTGTCACTTTGAAAATGTAGAAACTAAAACATTCAATTTAGATTGAGGAGATCCCTCAAAACAATTTGGCTAGTTCATCTCAACCAACATGTATAGTGGTAAATAGACCAAGAACCCCCCAAAATCAATAGAACACATATAATTCAATGTAATAGATTTCAAGGAATCAATGGCCTATTTACTCAACTCCAGGAGCAAATTAAAACCAAGTCATGAATCATAGGGTGTACATCCCTAATAAATCCATGTAATAACAAGGGCACATACCACCCCAATAGCAACAATAGGGGCACATACCATCCTAATAATAATAATAATAATAGGGGCACATACCACCCCATAAAAAATAACATGGGCACATACCACCCCAACAACATTATTTTCCACCCATGAATGCACCAAACATGCAAGAGTGGAACTCCATGAAAGATATTGTGACACAATTGGAGACGAATAACAGAGTTAAGAAATATGAATTTGATGAGATATGTCCATATTCATTTGATCTATCTATTCTCCATGTCTCCTTTATATCTCATTTTGAGGCACCAAAGTTTGAGAAATACAAAGGAAAGGGGGACCCACTTGAACACATTCAGGCATTTTTCATATTATTCTAAGAGGTTGCTTATAGTAGTGTATACTTGCTTCGATTGTTCCCATGAAATTTAGTGGGGCAAGCTTTAGATTGGATACTTAAGTTATCTAAGGGATCAGTTATAGATTGGAATGACTAATCTTAAAATTTCATCAACCATTTCTCATATAACATTGAGCATGAATTGACCATTGTTGACATGTTTAAAGCCAAACAACGTGATGGGGAAAGCTTTATAGCATATATATATATGTGGAGAGCATTAATAGATCACTTTCAACATAACTTGTTAGATAAATAGTTAACAAACATTTTTTCACAAAACTTACATTATGAGGTCATGCACAATATTAGACTTGCTTGTGCTAACTCATTTTTAAAAATTATCGATAAAGGGGTGTGGATTGAGAAGGCTCTTATTGTTAAGGGCCTTGTCAAGATTTTCATGTAAGGTTAAACATCAAATCAAACCCAATCATCAGTTCAAATGGCTATGACAGATAAGCCTAAGAGATTTAATAAGAACAAAAACATGGTTGGAAATGGGGTGAATTAAATAAGACATGTACAAATGGTATAGGCCCCACTAACCCCAAATGTACAATTATCTTCCCCTAATCCACCACCTAATTTGAAAAGTCAACCTACACAAAGGATAGCCCATAGTGGTTTCAAAGACTTTAGCAAATTGGGAGAACTAATTGACATAGTATTCCAAAATGTCATAGCAATTAACCTAATTATATGGCCAATACCAAGGCAATTTCCTCAAGATCAACCAAAACCATATTGGTACAAAGAGAATGAATGGTGAAAATTTCATCATGTTATTGGTCATGGTGCTTATCATTACATCTAATTATGACATATTATTGAAGATCTAATTGGGAGTGGCAAAGTTGAGATTAAGCTGGCCCCTAATTAGGACATAAATTAGAATATAAGATTCTATAAAGATCCATTTCCTTGACATAATCAGTAACAACCACTAGGGAATAATCAAAACCAAGGACATAACCAGAGGTAGAATCAGAACTAGAATCAAGGTCAAAATCATAATCAACATGATCATAACTAGGATCATAATACCCTTACTAATAATTTGGATTACAATAACATGAATTAAAACTATGAAAACACCTTATGATACATTTCCTCAATCCACATTGCCACTATTACTATTAAATAACATGAACTATCTCATACTCATTAAAGTATGAGATCCATTATTATAAGGTTAACACCCTCTCCTTATAGTAATACCAAATTGAGTTCACACAATTCTATCATGACTCCATTTTCATGGGTTACTATTTCTAGACCACACCCTTCCTCTAATTACAATGGCTCCTTATCGACTCCAAATTACAACACTATAACTAGATGCTTGTGAGTTACCCTCCAAGGCCTTTTGCCTTTATCTTTTGATTATATTGGATCCTTACCACCTCTAGGTTATGCAGTCATAACTAGATGCTCATGAATTACTCTCTAGGGCATTTTTCGTGCTTCTTTTATGGAACCTAATGTGAACACTATGCCATCAAACCCAAAGCTGACTATTGTACTAGCTAAAGCCAAGCCATTTCATCTAAATGATAAAAAGCCTTATAATATATCGAACCAATTAAGCAAAACCCTTTCAGGAATTTCCATTTTGGATCTCTTGTGAACATTTAAAGTCCATAGAACTATCTTGAACAACCTTTTTTAACAACCCATTGTTCCCAACGATATAAATCTTGAACAGTTCCAAAACCTTGTGGTAAATTTGTTTTCATTTCATCAAGTAACATTCAATCAAAAAGACATATCCACACATGGGTCAAGCCATAATAAGCCCCTGTACATTTAATTAATCATTGAAAACCATAAGACTAAGTGAGTTATTATAAACAATAGTTCAGGGCTGAACATCATATCTCTTAAGCTGGTATAGAGATTGGACTACACTATGAAAGACATGTAGCCAAAGACAATCACCATAAAGGCTTACAAAAATGTTGAGAGGGAGTCTATTAGTACTATTTGGTTGCCAATCATTTTTGGGTCTATTTCCCTCCACACATTGCTTCATATTATGGAAATTGAGCTACCTTATAACATATGTCTTAGTCATCCTTGGATCCATGAATTGCAGGTCATTCCATCCACCTTAAACCAATGCCTTAAGTTTACCCATGATGGGATTGAGGTTATTATCCCCACTAATCAATAACCTTATCAGTACTACAAACATATTGAGGTTGAGTAATATAATTATAACTATTGTATAAGTTGTGAATTCATTATGAATAAGAACAAGGATGGAGTTTCACATCCACCTCCATCTAATTATATCAACCCTAGTGATCTTACTTCAACTTTAGCTGATCCATTTCCTATAACTCTTGTGAAGTAGGTTATTATTAAAGATGTGGGCATTTTCACATACAGTCTTGAGGATGCCTTCCATGTTGTAAATTTTAAAAAATTTACTAAAACATTTGGTGAGCCTAAACCTTTAAATAATCCTAATGGACCCAACATGATTTTACAATAGAAGTAGAAACAATGAAAATCACCTATGGTTTTTGTACTTGCTATTATGCCAAATAAAGAGTGAGAGGATTTTATCAAGGGAGACTAGTTATATTCTAAAGGCCTTGTTGAACTATTTTAGAATCCAAAGTATCATATCCCTAATTAGATCATGGATCATCTTGATTATATAGTAAAATGCTTTGTACCATGAGTGTAAGGAATCCTACAACCCTTATCAACTGGAGTACCTAATTTGAATCATGGTCTTGGATTTATACTGCCTAGAGGTGACCTCATGACTTTTGATGTGATTCTTCCAAATCAAATAGTAATAATACTCCTAATAGTGACATAACATCCCATTATAGCCTTTTTGATGAGCTTACTGACATAGACCTATTTGATTCTAATGCCATTTTTACCTTAACTATTGGATCTTCCCATCTTGAAGCAAGATCTACCATTGGAGCTTCCCCTACTGAAGCAAAACCCCGTACCTTTATTGGATCTTCCTATCTAGAAGTAAACCCACATTATTCCCTATGACTTTGACATCTTGAACTCATTGATTGGGACCAACAAAATTTGGTCATATAACTTGATGAGTTTCAAAATGAAGAATCAATTGTAGAATACATGGGCCTAAGAGATGGATTGCCTATTGGTGATCACAAAACAAGGTTTTGATTTTTAATTAGATCCTTATGCCTACTTTGGAGAGTAGTAAACTTTCTTGGTCACAATAAAGATAAAACATCGATATCTTCAAGTGAAAAAGGTATTTATTGATCAGGGAAAAGTAAATAAAAAGACAAACCTTTGAGTGAAAACCTATTTTAGGCAATCTTAGGTAGCAAAGTTTGCTCATCTCCTCAAGGAGCAGAAGATCCATCAAGTCCTAGCTTTATATCCAGTACAAGTATCTCTTTAGAATAACAATAATTTTTTAAGCATCTCACTCATGAATTTCTAGATGTCTTTGGTACTTGGCCTTTACTTGAGATGGTAGATTCTAATTTATCTTATTATCTAGAGATTTAGGAGGAATAACAAGAATATGGTCGTAGAAAAAGATGATCGCGATCACACCTTACCTAAAATTCTATAAGATGGATCCACACTCCTTGTGGAAGACATAATAGAAGTGAACTTAGGAACATATGATGATCCCAAAATTGTTTATCTTGGAGCTTCCCTTACTAAAGTAGAACGTGAACGTATTATATCCATATTGAAGGATTATATTGACAATTTGCATGGGCATACTCTGACATGCTAGGCTTGGACCTAGTCTTGGTTGTGTATCATCTTTTTGTCCATCCTGAGGCCAATCCAATTAATTAGAAATTGAGGAAGATGCATCTGCATTGCCCTATTAGTTAAAGTAGAACTCAAAAATTTTCTAGAAGCAGGTTTCATTAGACCATTAAACTATTTTGAATGGCTTTAAAATATAGTTTTAATGAGTGAAAAGCCATAGGTTATACATCGTTATACTAATTTTAGGGATATCAACAAAGAGTGCTCCAAAGATTATTTTACTCTACCCAACATCAACATGAGCATTGACTCAACTATTGGGTATGAGATGATGTCCCTTATGGACATATTTTTTGGATACAATCAAATCAAGATAGCCCAAGAGTATCAACATAAGACTGAGTTCACCACTCTATGTGGAACATTCTATTACTAAGTCATGTCATTTGGCTTGAATAATGTTGGAGCCACATATTTTAGACAATAAAAACTTGAGAGGATCCACCTTAGCGATGATAATAGTTTTATTGTTCAACATATAATGTCAAAATTGTTGGGTAACAAACACCATAGCTAAACATAACTTCTTAATAGGTGTATAATTATGTTCATAATCCACTAGTATGTGGATTAAATAATATACTGCATGTTATTTACCTTGATCATCATGTTGGGCCAAAAGTATACCCAGTACATACTTAGTTGCTGATATGTAAAGAAGTAGTGGGCTTTCAGGTGTGGGTAGTCTCAAGGTTGGTATATTGGCCAAATATGTCTTGAGATTCATAAATGTTATCTGACAATATTCATCCCATTGGAACATAACCCCCTTCTTCAATAGATGGGTAAATGGGTGGCATTTATCTACTACTTGAGAAATGAACCTGCATATAGATTAAATCTTTCCTTACAGTCTTCATAGTTATTTGAGACTAGATAGTGGAGGCATTTCCATAATGACCTTGACCTTGGCAAGGTTGACTTTGATCCCTCTTTTTGATACAACGAAACCTATAAATTTCATTGAAGTGACTCTAAAGACACATGTATTAGGATTTAGGTGGACTTTATATTCATGAAACTTCTCAAAGATTTTTCATAGAACATCAGGATGCCGAGCTCTTGTTCTTGATTTTGCTAGTATGTCATCAACATAGTCCTCAATAATATTATGCATCATGTCATGGAAGATGATAATCATGACACACTAATATGTGGCTCTAATGTTATTCAAGCCAAATGGCATGACTTGGTATAAAATGTTCCCCATAGAGTGGTGAAATAAGTCTTCTGTTGATCCTCTTAGGCTATCTTGATTTGATTGTATCCAAAAAATATGTCCATAAGGGAAAAAATATCATCTTAATAGTTAAGTCAATGATCATGTCGATGTTGAGTAGAGTAAAATCATCTTTGGAGCACATTTTGTTGATATCCTTGAAATTAGTACAAACACATATACCCTATGGATTTTTACTCAATGGAACTATATTTTAAATCCATTTAGGGTAGTATAATGATCTAATGAAAATTGCTCCTAAAAACTTTTCTAGTTTTGCTTTAACTAATAGGGTGATTCATGGATGCATATTCCTTAATTTATGATTAACTAGATTGGCATCAAGATGGATATCAAGATGATGCACAACCAAGATTGGGTCCAAGCCTAGCATGTCAAAGTATGCCCATGCAAAGATGTCAATATAATCCTTTAATATGGATATAATATGTTCACATTCTACTTTAGTAAGGGAAGCTCCAAGATAAATAATTTTGGGATCATCATATGTTCCTAAGTTCACTTCTATTATGTTTTCCACAAGGAGTGTGGATCCATCTTATAGAATTTTAGGCAAGGTGTGATCATGATCATCTTCTTCTACTACCAAATTCTTGTTATTCCTCCTAAAGCTATGGATAATGTGATAAATCAGAATCTACCATCTTAGGTAAAGGCCAAATAGCAAAGACCTCTATAAAATCAAGAGTGAGATGCTAAAAAAATTGTTTTTATTCTAAAAAGATACGTGTACTGGATATAAAGGTAGGATTTGATGGATCTTCTACTTCTTGAGGGGATGGGCAAACTTTCCTACCTGAGAGTGCCTAAAATAGGTTTTCACTCAAAGGCTTGTATTTTTATTTACATTTCCCCTAATCAATAAGTTCCTCAAAGAGGTTTTCACTTGAAGATATCAATGTTTTATCTTTATTGTGACCAAGCAAATTTACTTACTCTCTAAAGTAGGTAGAAGGATCTAATTAAAAATCAAAACCTTGTTTGTGATCACCAAGTGGGTGGAATCAAAAATCAATCCAGGGGTAGGTTCTTACTAATCAACTTGTAGAAGCCCCTATTATAGACACTCAACCATTCTAATTCAACTTTCTAGATGATTCTATCATGACAGTGAAGGAAGTGCAACATGAAACTGAGTAGTGGAAGCTCTATTATGATGATTTATTCAAATATCATGGATCTAGAGTTGACATATTATTGATTACAACCTAAGGGGATTCAATTACCAAAGCATTTCATATACAATTTCATTATATGAATAATATGGTTGAGTATGAGGCATTGATTGCAGGGCATCACCTTGTTATAAAGTGGGATATTCAACATTTACAATTTTATGGTGATTCATAGTTAATCATTAATTAAATGACTGATCAGTATCAAACTGGAGATGACAAGCTTGTTCCTTAAAATCACATTGTTGATAATATTAACATTCATTTTAAATCTCTACAATTTGAACAGGTACCAATATCCAATAATAGGTCAGTTAAAGCAATGGAAATTATTGGTTCCATGCTACATATTTATGGCAATGATAAAGAGTATCAATTTTTGATTGAGAATATTCCATAGCCTGCACATATTATACCATATTGGAAAAGGGTGTGCACCATTATTGGTCCCAATCCCCCACTAGAATTGCCATGGTTCTAAGACTTTTATAATTACATCCATGATCATGTTTTTCCAACTAACCTATCTAATAACAGATAGAAACTCTTCCTTCACTACTTATCATGTTATACCCTCCTTGGGAACATGATTTATTGAAAAAGATATGATGGAATGCTTCTACATTATTTATCTTTGAGAGAATCCAAGCTAATGATAAGGGTGGTTCATGAAATAATGTGTGGGACCCACACCAATGGTATAGTCTTAGCAAATAAACTCCTTAGAATAGGCTATTATTGGCTAAAAATGGAGATCAATGCTTGCAATTATGTAAGGAAGTGTGTTCCTTATCAGTAACATGGAAATTTTATACACACACCTTATTTATCACTACAATTGATCATAACACCATGGTCTTTCTCAACATGGGGTCTCAATTTCATTAAGAAAATAAACCCAACATCTTTAGATGGCCATAAGCATATCCTAACTACTATTGAGTACTTTACTAAGTGGATCCTCTAACTTATATTACTAGGAAGTAGATAACCAATTTAATCCATTACCATATCATCCATCGATATGGCATAATAGATTGTATTATATCTGATAATGGTGGATCTTTTGTAAACAAAGATATAAAAGACCTTTTTGAAAAATTCAAAATCAAGTATAAGAAATCAACTCCATATAACTCACAAGGTAGTGAACAAGATGAGGTGTCAAAAAAACCATTATATCCATTTTAAGGAAGATTTTAAATGACATTGGCCATAATTAGCACTTAAAAATCTTTCCTAACCTTTAGCACTATAGTACCAATCATCAAACCCCTTTAGGATCCAATCCATACTCCCCTTGTCTATGGCACAAAATTTGTTATCTCTATCGATATCAAGCTGCCATCATTATGAGTATATTTAGAGTACATTAAAGATGATGAAGCATATAGATTCTCAAGGCTACAATAACTAGAACTTATTGATGGTAAGTGTTTGGCTGCACTAGAAAACTTACAAGCCTATTAGAATAGATTGTGGAGAAGCTACAACAAGCACATTCTCCATTGGGAGTTTGAGATTGGTGATTTGGTCTTAAAAGAGAACCAAAAGAACACAAATGTTAAACACAAGGAAAAAGGTAAGTTCTAACCTAATTGATTGAGACCATATGTTATCACAACAAACTATGGATTAGGGGCATATCGATTGGCTACTCTAAATGGTGAAGAACTTCCAGAGCCCATAAACGTCATACACCTTAAAAGGTTCTACACATGAACAACTTCAAATCATTATCTACAAGACCCCTTACTTGAGGGAAACTTGTGATGACATATTTTACCCTACCATTTTATCCTACCCTAAATTTTCCCCTTTTGGACCATATTCTTTAGACCATTCTCCTAGAGAACCTCATTCTTTATCCCATCCTAGACTATCCATTTGTTGGACCCTATTCTTTGGACCGTTCTCTTTGAGAACCACATTATTTGTTATGTCTTGGGTTTGTTTTAAATTTAACACTTTTATCCCTTGACTAATTATGATCCTAATTATGTCTCATCAACATTATGAACACCTTCAATGCTAGTTATACAAAGCAATTTAGCTAGAACAATATTATGCAATTTATTTTACAAACAAGTGGACACAGACACCACTTTAGCTCAATTTTTTTTCTTCCACATGGCTTTAAATTAATTTTACACTACACACTATTCTATCATTATTTTTTTCTATTTGGTAGGAATCATTACTTTATTAGGATCCTCACTCTCATTAATTTGTGATCATGGGTTGTTGTAGCTAGATTAGCTATTTATTGGAACTTTTACTCTTAAACAAGCATATCCTTGACTAGTTGATTCTCCTTGTACATATTTTATCCCAAAAAACCAACACATTATAAAATGATAAAAAATAATAGAAACATTGTCTTAAACTTTTATACATTCTGATCCTCATGCTTTTGTCATTTTTCAAGTAATCTTGTCTCACCATCTTGTTGTTTCATAAGACCATTCTCATTTGTCCATTATTCCTTTTCTTATACAACATTAATCATCTTTTTATAGTCATAAACTTTTATTCTATCCAATTTCCTAGGATAAATAGATTTGGTTTGAAGTTTATGTTGGAACATGAGTCCATGAAACTATGTAGGTAGCATCCACCTATCTTGTACATTTGGAGTCAGCTCAGCCAACCCCTTACTTTTCTTCTATGCCCCCATTTATTTTTCCATTATTCCTCTTTAATTGGGGAACAAATTTTGTGTCCTTATTTTTTGTTACATTGTGTGCAAAATAATGGCTCTACTACATGTGCATGAACAACTATTTTTAAAATTGTACTAACTTGGTTTTTGTTTGTGTATGTTTATTTGAGTTTTATTAGTGTTTTATTGTGCTTTCTTGCCTCTTCATTTATTTTTTATTATTTTCTCCTTTTTATCACTTCTTATCTCTCCTAGCCTTGTGTTTCCCTATTTGATTTTTCTCTTTTCCTTTGTTTTCAAAAACATCTTGATGGTCCACATAGAGCTTGATTCTTTATATCTTGATCTCATGTTATTCAATTGTTTTTATTTTGTTTTTAAACATTCTTATTCCTAATTGAATCTTGATTGTTCATATATTGATTTAAGTTAGGTTCATTTATGTTTATATTTTTATTTGTCTTTGCTTTTTTATTTAAATTTAAATATTTTAAACATTAGTTTTGGTCATTGCTTTACCATTATCCTTAGTTATAGGTATTTACATTTGAACCAGATCCACACACTTGAAATGCCATGCCATTTTAAGTTATTCATACTTATGATGCCTAATTTATTTTGCTATATCAAGAAATTTGTGATATATATTCAAGTCTTAATTTCAACTAAACTTTGATGAATAGATCTCTAGATCACTATGCATAAACTAGGATTAATGGATTTAACACCTAACTCTATGCTTAGACATGCATCTCTAGCATAAATAATGAGTTTAATTAGATTTTGGTCAGTTTTCATAATCCCTCATTCCATTCTCTCCCAATTTTGCATGAAATACATTGGTTTGAGTTCCATTTGGACTATGTAGGTAGTGCTCAATTTATATTGGGGTCAGCTAGCCATCTTCACTCTTCCTTTCATCTCTTTCACCACTTTGTACATCCTTGTATGCTTAGTTTTTTAAATAGATATCTAAGTCATTACACCATCACATCTAAGTTTACACCCATTCATTGTAACCTATGAAATAGGTTATATCCTTGAGATAATTGATTTCCAATTTGCCCATGCTAGGGCACAACATTTGAACCAAGTCACAAATCTAAATCAGCCTTACAGGGGTAATACCATTCTTTATTCTTTATCAATGATCAAAATTATCCCTATTTGGTTACAAATGTCTTATCATGATATGATTTTATCTATAAGGGATATTATTATTATCATCTCTTTGGAGACCCCATTCTCATATTTTTTAATTATAAGCTCTCCACACTTTTGCCCATGATGACAGTGTTTTAGTGTGCAACTTGTCTTGGGATTGATCAATGTTATAAGCATGTAGCTTGCACTCTCAAATTTAGTACATTCAAAGTGTGTAACCTATATTTTTGGATTGTATCCTTACTATTACCCCTATCTTTGGGGCCATTATATCTCTAATTATATTTTGATCATTGATGGTAATCATGGGTGCAAGCATTAGCTCATCTGGTTGTGATGTATTCCATGAGTTAATCTCTCACTTTTCCTCTCTTTTCGAGAGTCCATCCTTTACTTTCATCCTAGTATGTCCTCTCTATGGGGCATCATGGGTCATTTCCAATTTCTTCTTGATAACTATTTTATTTAAAAAGACATTACTTCACTTGAATGTCTTGTTACACCTTTTCAAATAGGGGTAAAATGTATACATCCATTTCTTAACACTATTTGTGTTGAAATTGTCAATCTTACTTTATTTGCACTCAAATGCATAATTCAGGCAAAAATCACTAAAAACATGCTAAATGGTTTGAACTTATCATATATAAGTTCTGATTTAGGCTAATGTATCCTTAAATGAGGCAATGCATTTTATGTTATTCCTAACTTTTCTTAAATTATTTCAAGTCAAAATGATGATTTTGTCTTTTTATGCTCTGGATCACTCTTTTCTTCTAATTCATTGGTACACATCACATATCTTTGATATTTTGTGTCAAAAACATCCTAAATAGGATAATGGTTCATACACATTTAATATCACCTTCCAATTTCTCCCAAGTCAAATTACAATCGAGTAATATGACTTTTTGACCATTTTGATTAATTATGCACCAATTTCCAAAAAATTGCACTAAAATTGATTAATCTTGTTTAAGCTAATTAATTCAAATAAAGAGCTTAAGTGTATTTTCCATGGAAGTTATTGATTATTTCATTATTGGAAATTAATTCTCAATATCTACATCACCTAGTGGCATGATCTATAGAGTGGCATCCATAAGCCATAAATATAACACATATTAGGTTTGTGGGCACCCATGCCTAATTAATGCCTCTTCCTCCCAAATATTTATGAGGATATTTATGGATTTAATTGAAAATATTAAATTAATTCATGGCCACACATATTAATCTTGAGATGGATGGTCATGGTTGATCCTAGCCCATTTGGAAAATCTATAAATAGAAGGCCTCTCACCATCATTTTTAAGCTTAAATTATGTAAAATTATAATTCAATATTCTCTTCACAAGCCATATTTGTGTTGATTATTGAGTTTTATTTGTAATAAGTTAGCTTCAATTCATAGGTAAATTAGATTTCTTATGTTGAGCCTAGGTTATGCATAGTGTTCTTGAGGCATTAGATGAGATCGACATCCATTGTTGATAAAGACAAGAACACTAGATCAAGGGGAAAAACACACTTGGAGCCACTTTTGGATGGTGGAATCACATAGAAAGGTAAAGGTTATTTACTTTATTTCATTTATCCTTCATTATGATTGTCATACCCCACTGAATAGGTTGGCTTAGTTTGTTAAGTTCTTTATGCATTATTTATATTTATAGGACTAATGTTTGACTAACCAGCTTTGTAATCCAACACTACACATATAATATGAAACATGTGTCTAATATTTCAAAATCCAAATCGGATCTAGATTCTAAAAATATTGCATGTATTAATACATAACATACTTTAGCAAGCCAATCTACTGTAGTAGTTAGTTCACCTTTTGGTATGGTTAGGGTGATTAAATCACTCAATCTTGCCAAGTTTTTAGTTTGGACTTGATTATCCAAACTCACTAGGTTATGAGTATCATTGGGATACACAATTGAGCTAATCTCAACTACCAGGTGGTAACTCGCTTTTGCTCTGAAGTCAAGGTATGTGCCTCTCTCTCTCTCTCTCTCTCTCTCTCTCTCTCTCTCTCTCTCTCTCTCTCTCTCTCTCTCTCTCTCTCTCTCTCTCTCTCTCTCTCTCTCTCCCCCCTTGGATATATGCACTTTGAAAAGCTATCTATATTTATCCTAATCCTAGTTTTATATCCTTACAATGATACATATTTTGTAAAAATAACTTGACAATAGTCAAGGTGGTTACATTGATACACAAATTTACTCCTAAACCTTGCTATTTCAATTTAAATATATTTCAAGTAATTTTGACCTAGAATATATACACTATAACATGATCTTGGTTTTAGGTTAGTCACCAAAAAAACACTCAAACCCAACTCTAGAAAAGCACTCAAATTTAGCTCAAGTAAAGATAAGGTGTGTATACACAGCTAGGTTCTTATTCCATTCCTTTAAACTAGAAATTTCATTACTAGGTTAAGGGGGGGAATGTAAATGATATTTTGCAATTATGTAGCACCTTAGTCTTGTACACTTGGAAAACTCATGAACTTGACTATCCCTCTTAGTTCTACACATTCCTTACTTTTACAAGCCTTTAATCTATTCTATCTTATGCCCCTTAGTATATCTCATAGTCTAACCAACCTTAAATTGATGATACATAAATACCATCTTATCGAGAATGACTAGAATGTACTTATATTATACCTTTATAAGTTTTGAGCATAGGCCTACTCTCCTTCTCCTTGGACACTAATATCTGGGTTAGATGGTAATATTGATGTTACTATCTTAGCTTGACACAAGTGTTGCCCTAAAGTCATCCAATTTGTAAATGAAACATATCACAATGGTAAACCTAAGTGATTTAATGTGTGTTATTTCTTGATAGGATTGGTATATATACAATATCAACCTTAATTCATTCCTTACCTAGAAATTAAACCAAAAGAGCACTCAATAAGCTGTCAAGTTACCAAAAGATTTCTTAGTCTACACTATTCTAATATCAGTCAAATGAACAACCCATTTACATGTCTAAATTAATAAAGGAGTAGTCATAGGGTCATATTTTCTAAGTTACAAGTTAGGTCACTCTTGTGCTTGCTTTACACAATACATGATTCACACATAAGCCAACACGTAGGGGAGAACTACATGAGTTTAAGGCCCTCTTATAAAGTATTATTTGTGTAGGCAACACCCTTTGATATCAAGGTAATTAAGGTTCAAATCAATACCATGTTCCCACTAACCCATTTCCCCCAAAGTCGCATTAAAGATGTAAAGCTATGGTTTTTCCATTTCAGTAGGAATGATAGTCAATGACCCAAATCTAAATGCATCAGATTGAAGGTTAAGATAAATATAGAAGCATCTAGGTGGTTATAGCTTATTTGAGTACATATTATGTATAAGACACTAGCATTAAACTCATATACTAGCATTGATACAACTATCCTAGGCTGATGTAAGTGTCTAGAAATTTAGAGACACCAAATCCAAAATCTGACGAATGATCTATAAATATCTTCCTACCTACTTCCTATCTATACGAGATCTAAAATTTTATTAACATCATAAACAACCAAGTAATTTATTTTATATCATTTGTATAGCTAACATAACTATACTTTCCATTAATAGCCTATCTCAGTTTTATAAATTCAACATATGGTAATCTAAGTTCAACATATCAATTAGCCTACTATAGATTTGATATTCACCCTTGTGCCCTATCATTTATACATCCTTAACCCTATCTACCTAAGTAGGATAAAATTCTTATCCAAATTATGGCTAAATAGATAAATATTACCAACATGTCTTTAAATCCATGAAAACATATTTACTAAAACCATCAAAATTACAACCACCATCCTTTGAAATACCATTAATTCTACATAAATAATATACCTTTGTATCCATTAGAGAAATGCTTGCATTAAAAAATAAATTGAAAAAAAACTATATACTGCATTAGTATTACTTTAATTGATTTTTAAACATGATACACAAAAGTTGAATATAAATGGATGGCTCTCCTCAGGGATTTGGCCTCAAAATTATTACAAAAAAGTTATTTAAAAGATAAATCAGTACAAACCAAAGAGTGTATACACATTATTTTATCTTTACTAACACCCTTCTTTTCCAAATATTTTTAGAACATTAATCTCAATGAGTGCATATTTACACATACATTAAGATCAGGTGGGCTAGATTATATCACTTTGTGAGAGATGTGTCATGGAATATCATTCCTACTTCTACCTTCACATAACCATTAAATAATCATAAATTTTCTTATTTTTTATACCCTTATTCTAGCCTATTTGCCCCCATTTCCTACACAACCAATGTCATTAGCCATGTCAATGATGTTATACATCACTCGTGTTTTGGCTGACATCATCATCCAAGTCAATTACTTATTGTTTTATACAAAACTTTTTTTTGGCATTAGTAAGGATGATAATGTTGGCTATTTTTTACTTTTAGGAATTGATCCATAGTTCTAATATTACTTTTTTATTTTCTCAAACATATACCATAAATATAATTCACTATTCTGATGTAATTAATTCACCTTAGGAAGAAATAGAGGATTAGAGGAGTTAATGCCGAGGAAGAAAAGTTATCCTAAAAATATTTTGAAAATTTTAAAAATATGAGTTGCACCTATAAATTATACTAAGTCTTTAGAGTCCCAAAATTTGGTCTACTTAGGGTTTCACCTATCCATATTGAAGTCACATAAAAACATCTCTCACAAAGTGATATAAGATAAATGAGACTCCCCATCAACTATCAATATAGAGTTGCATTTACCTATGGTGATGGATCTATTTGAGATAACTAAAGCTTTATCTCCATAGGTATGGAAATTGGTTTGTTATTCATAATTTGAAATTTATCAAGCATTATCTTGGTATATTTGAGCTAAGATACACAAATGTGATTTTATCTCTACCAAAATTATAAGACAAGATAAAGAAGCCCAAGTTTTTTCATGTCAAATGATCAATTTAGATCTTTATTTGTTGATTCAATCATTTTCACTGAACTATCAATGATGATTAGATCATCAACATATAAAAATACAATTACTATCTCCCCCTTGCTATTGTAGGTAGAGATTCGGATCATATTGACTCCTTTTGAATCCATGTTTCAAGAGATGCTCATCATTATTGATATGCCATGCCTTGGGAGCCCATTTAAGACCATACAATGATTTAACAAGTCTACAAAATATATCTTCTTTTCCATATTTGACAAAACCTTTTGGTTGAGTCATGTAGACTTATTCTTATAAGTCCCCATGAAGGAAGGAAAATTTCACATCTATTTAATAGACTTTCTAGCCAAAATATGCAACTAGAACAAAAATCATTCTGATAGTTTTGATCTTTGTTATGGGAAAAAATGTCTCCTCATAGTCAATGCCTTCTTTTTGAGCATACCCGTTCATGATAAGTCTTGCATTGTGCTTGTTGAGACTGCCATCTACTTTGTACTTCATCTTGAAGATCCATATACATCTGATTGGTTTCTTCTCTGGTGGAAGATCTATAAGTTTCCATGTTTTATTTTTAATTAGTGAATTATATTTTGCATCCATGGCATCTTTCCAAGATTTCAACTATAGAGCTTCCTAAACTATAGAGGGCTCAATAGATTCAACAATTATACTCATTAAGGCCAAATTGACCTCACCATGAGCCATATTATGAGTCATTGGTCTAGTGGTGGATGTGTTTAGAACACCATCCAATTTCACATCATTGAGTGTATTTGTATACCATTTAGGCATATGTTGAGTAGTTATTATGGGTAGTGGAGCTATACCATTATTACCATCATCATTACTATATTCATCTGGGAGATTACCATCTTATATATTTTCTATAGGATTGATATATTTATTAGGTGTACTTGTAGAGGGACCTTCTATTTCTTTCTTTAGAAAAAACTCAACATCCCTGCCATTATATATTTGTCTAGTTTTTGGATCCATGAGTCTATAGGCAAGTGCTTATTCATTATACCCTATACACACATATTTTTTTGTCTTTCCTATCAATTTTAGTCCATTCCATTTTGGGAATATATATACTTACTTAGCATACAAAAAATTGAAGATGTGCTATAGATGGATTTTTCCCTAACCAAAATTCATGTTGAGTTACTTCATCAAGAGCTACAATAGGTATTCTATTTAGTAGATATATGATAGTTTTGATAGCTTCTGCCCAAAATGCCTTTATCAAGCCTAAATCATGTATCATAACACCATTTATACAATAGTATGATTCCTCCATTCAATAAATACATTTTTTTGGGTGTATATAGAGGTAACATTTGATGATGAATGCCATTTTCTTACAAATAATGTTTAAACTCATTATCGGTGAATTCCCCCCATGATCTAAATGGAGGGTCTTAATTTTTTGACTAGATTATGTTTCAACAACCATTTTGAAATTATTGAAAGTTTTAAAGGCTTGAGTCTTTGATTTCAGATAGTAGACCCACATTTTTATGAAATAATCATCAACAAAGAGCATGAATTACTTAAATCTAGCATGGATAGATGTCATTGGTCTACATAAATCAGTGTGAACCAGATGAAGTTTACCATTAGATCTATAGGTACTTTTCTAAAATTGAACTCTATATTGCTTACCTTATAATCAATCATGACATTTGTTTTTACCCTTTTTAAGAGGTGGCTAGCCTCTTACCATGTTGTAGCAATGGAGTGTGTCAAGATGTAAAAAATTGATGTGGCCAAATCTTTTGTGCCACAATTGTTTCGATTTAATGTCCTTTACTATGAGTGATTGATTATTTTTTTTAATGAAATCAAGCTAAAACATATAGTTCACATTAGATGCTCATGCAATAATTTTGGAGTTTCTATATTTATCTCTAATCAAACATAATTTATTTCCACCTTTACAATCAAAATCAATCTTCAAATTATGGTCTAAGAGTTGACTCACTAATAACAAGTTTTTGGTTAACCCAGGTACATAGAGAACATATATGATTCTACATGTTTTCATTCTTAGGGGTAAGGCAATGTTTCCAATTCCTTGTACATTGTATGAGGTATCATCACCTAAAAAAACATGATTTTTTGGGGTGTGTCCTTCAAATTGAAAAACCAATCTTTTCTACTTGTCATGTGTCAGGTTGTACCTAAGTCAACATACCATAAGTCACTTTATGATGTGGATTCATCATGGATATCTAAAAAGTATAGGTAGTCATATTCTTCTTGTTTGAAAATCTTGCCTTGTTGCTTTGATTTCTTCTACCAAGTCCCCTTTTCTGTCCTTGTGGCTTATTGAATGAGCCAGGGGATGCTTGTTAGTTAGTGGAATTTTGACCTCTAGAAGATCCTTTTTAAAGGTATTATACCAATAATATTTTAGTTCATGTCCTTAAAGACCATAAATGAAACATTATTTTTGTGATTTTCCTCATGAATTTTTTGTTAAATTATGTTTTGATGAAGATTTGACTAGTTTCTTTCCTTTTTGTTGATGAGAAGCTAGTGCATGTTCTTCTTGGTTGTCATGAGTATTGAAAGATTCTTCCTATTTCAACATATTCACCAGTTTTTAAAAACTTGGTTTTTATTATGTGATAGTCAAAGTGATCACAAAAATCTTGTATGAGGTAGCAGTGGTCTCAAGATAATAGGTACAAGAGAGTAATCTAAAACTATCTCACCCAAGGATTGAAGTGATGCCCTTAGCATTACAACCTGTCTTAAAAATGCCTCCACTATTTTTATTGATCTCAATTTGAGAGAGTGGAATTGAATTTGTAGATGTAGAATAGTGCTCTCATTTTTGGTCTCATATATAGTTTGAGGCTTGTCCCAATCTTCCTTAGCTATTTTGGCTTCACATATGTGTGGTTGGACTTTATCCAATACTCTAAACATGATTATCAACTTAGATTTTTGGTTAGATTTGTCAAACTTAAATTATTGATCAACATTTATTATATGTTGGGTCTATGATCCATCTATTATAGACCAAATTTATTCAAATTCCAATTGAGTTCTAGGCTTTGTCTTCCAAGTCACGTAGTTGTCACCTTTGAGGAGCTATGAATTTGATAGAAAGACTTTTGGAGCCTATACATCCATTATCAAGACTACAAGTGATGGATTAGTTCTTTATCACTCAAGGTATCTAGGTATTTCTTTCTATATACTATCAGATTGATATACCAGACCTTTCTTTATATGCACCCTTCCTTTATACCAATCAATATGGAGAAGAAGCTCACCCTTTCTATATACCTTGTGGTATGGGAAAGAGGTGTAAATGTAAGGGGGAAAATATGATACTTGGTATCTAGACAATATTAAAAAGGGTTCATCCAATCACTAACACCTACTTAGATGGATTTATGCATACATTCATGTAACCTCTCTATATAATTATAAATTCTACTTGTTAGAATTTACACCTTTCGATTGTAACTAATTGATAAATGAAGGGAAGGTTATGAGTTTATGTACCTTATTTCTTCCTAATGATTTAAAGGATTGATGTCTAGACATCATTATTACAACTATGTTAGGTTTTATATGTAGTAACTTAAGCATAATAATATTACTCATAAACATGAGTCAGAAGCATAGCTATAATTAAATATTGCTCGAGTTTAAACACTTATGATTTTGTGAAATATAATATACAATTTCATGCAATACAATATGAAAATGAAATTTACAATGATTGTAAAAATTAAAAAAATCACTTTTCCTTTTTTTTTTTGTGTTTGGAATCTTTGGCCTCTTTTTGGCAAAAAATTCACTTAAAAAAATTACCTTTTTAAAAAAAAATTATATGAATTTTCCTAATTAATTTAGTAGATTGCTAAATTTGGAGGAACCTATTAAAAGTTTACTTTTGGGGGATTTGAACTTCCTACCTATGCTTAACTAAAAAATCTTCCCACCAACTTGTCTATGCATCATTTGAAGTATTAAAAAGGAAAAATAGGTATTTAAAGGCTATAAATGGCTCATTTGAAAGCAAAACCACTCCTTATCCAATAAGACAAGTTAGCCAATAAGTGGGTTTTAAAAAAAATTACAGCAAAGGATTTTTTTGAATGGTGGTTTTGAGGAATTAATAGGCAAATTTGTAGATAGAAAGGCTTATGACACCTTTTTTTGAAGCTAAAATCTTATAAGTTGTAGGTTTTAATTTAAAATATAAAAATAAGTATAAACACCAACCTCTTTTCAAACTAGCCTTTATTCTTTGAAGCACCAATCCTTTAATGCTCTTTATGTTGGGCATGAGCTATTCAAGCCTCAGCTTCTCAGGCATACTAGATATATAAGCATTGAAGGACCATGTTATACTCTAAAGGACCATGCCCAACTCAATATCACAACTTTTGAAGGAAAATACCTAGATCACTACACCCAATTCACCATGCCCAGAATTGATAGATTGGCAACATCATAAGGAGAAAAATTATACTAGACTAGATACCATAATAGATGTTGAATAATAACATTAGATCTATCCTAGCATTAAAAAATCACATATTTTATACCAGATTAGACACCTTTCATAGAATGGTTATTATTCTATTTGTTGAATGCCACCACTTATAATGCCTTTTTAGTGCCAAAGAAATATATTATTGCATATGTATTCTGGAAAGAATGTTGGTGCCAAAGAAATATATTGGTAAATATCCTATGCTAGATTTGAATGTGGCTAGATATGTATTTTTAAATATATGACTCTATGATTTTGTTATGGCTTCTCTTCTCTCTTTTTGTCTGCTGCTTCTAGTGGCTTTGGTGTGGGAGTGCATCGACTTCTCCTCACAAGTTTAGGATCTCTCAGGAGCTCTGATACTAGATATAGAGGAACAATAAAATTATATTTATTCTAACATAAAAAATATTATAGAAATTCATTTTTATACATGAAAATGAACTCATAATAGTTCCTATAAAATAGGAAAGATAAAATCAAAGTAAACAAACAATTTCCCAAATATTACACGAGAGTTACAAAATACCAAGATTAAAATATATTCAAGATTTACTAACCTAAATAACCCAAAAACATATTTACGATAAATATCCATATACTAATTACTAATTTCAAATAACAATAAGTAATTAATTGTTATTTATTTATAATGGTGAATTAATCACCTCAATAACACTTTGGTCAATATTGTGGATATTTTATGTCATATATTAGATAATATAGTTTAGTACCTATTTTCTACTTTATTTCCATTTTTTACATTATTGTTATTCATATCTCTTATTTTATCATCTAGTGGTATTTTACTCTTTATAACTCTTGATTTAACTCCTAGTGGCATTTACTATTTATGGTTCTTGCTTTGCCACCTAGTATCATTTTTATTCTTTATGGATCTTTATTTACTACAAAGTGGCACCTTTAGTTTATATAGTTATTGCTTCAATATCTAATAATACCCTAAATTTTTAAAAATTATTATTATTCTCTATTATTTATAGATTGTATGTGTAGGTTCCCATTATATATCCATTTCAACTTCCTTTTCACAAGACCGTTACCTATAGCCCCAGACCAATTTGTGGACTAATATTCTATATAAGTTGGATTTAAAAAGGTAATATACCTTTTACATATTTATAGGATTATTGTATTATAAAATCCCCATTTTAAGGTCCATAACATTAACTACTTGTTAGAGTAAATTTACTTGGTGTAGTCTAAGTATGAAAATTAGTTAAATGCACTCAATTACTATGATGCACATGCATAATTTTCAATGAAGTTATTAAATTAAATAGTTAATTATTATTTGTTTAATGCACTTGAATGATTTATATGAATGAAATATATATGAACTTTGGATGGTATTGTGATGTTTTTATAGCTTTTAGATTTGCTAAATATTAGCCAATCAATATAGTATAATTACAATAGTTATTTATTCTAGTTACAATAATTATATATTTTGAACTATTTGTAAAAATTCAAAAATGAGAGGAATGCTATTATTATGATTGAGACTTCTTTGTGGGTTTTTAGAGGAAAACATCTTGGCTTAATGTGGTAGTGACAAACATGTCCCTAAATAAATAAATTAAATGTTTTTAATTTTATTTTAGAGTTGATAGAAATGGAAAGATGAGTAAGTGGTAGAATTTTCATAAGAGATCTTAAAGAACATATATTTATACAAAGAATCATTCTTTTAGCTTCAAAAACATTAACAAGTTTAAGGAAGCCAATAGGGAGAAATAAAGGCTTTGTCAAAAAATTGAAAATTGTGGCTTTCATAGATGGTAGTTTTCTTATGGATGATAGAAATCAATTTTAATCAAGGTTATCCCATATTAATAAGGAAAAATATCATAATATTGAAAAAAGAACAATAATTCTTTTTATTATAGGAACCTTTAAAAAAAAATAGATTTATTATAATTATTACTACATGTAGTTTCCTTAAAATTCATTTTCATTTCATTTTAGCATTAGGGTTTATAGCATTATGGTAATAAAAGTGCCTTATAATGTCATTTTATCTATTTTATGATTTATTATTTCATTGAATCCATGAGGAATATTAAATTTGAAATAATTTAATGAAATTATGCTACTCAGAATTATGATATAAAGCATTGAAAGTAGGAATGTCAAGGTATGGATAGTGTTTAATGTTAAATAATGATTATTGAAAAATTAAGGGAGAGGTAGAACACTGAAAGAGGAAATAAAAAATAAAGTGCTAAATCTCATTGGGATCACAAAAAATATATCATTGAAGAGTGAAGTCTAATAGAAATAACAATAGACAAATAATAAAGCTCAAATCTTAGGAAAGATAAGGAGAATAAGAAGAGGTCAATAAAATGAACGAAGAAGAGGTAAACAAAATAAAAATTGAGTCATGAGTGTTGAGTCATCAGTAAATGAAAGATACCAAGTATTTACCATTAATTAGAGGAGAATATGTTGCATAGACAAGTGTCAATTTTTGGTTCAATGTGAGTCACATGAGTCACTAGGGGATATAATTAATGTGCTAGATGTTAGGAGGAGGATGTTTATGGATAAAAATAAAGAGTTATTCATATGAAATAATAAATTAAAGGGAAAGATAAAATTAAAAAATATGAGATAGTTCAGTTAGATAATAATCTTACATAAGATTATAGAATAATGATAAGGGAAAGATTTTTTTTTAAAGAAATAGTAGATTGAGGAGAAATATTTTAGATTACATTTTTCCTTTCCCCTTGTGTTCAAGTGAGGTATATTGTATGTATGGGTTTGGTATAAAATAATGGAAATGGAGCTTAATGTATTTCTTGTTGTGTATACTATTTCTCCATTGTTAGTTTATATTAAATTGAGTAGAGTAGATATTATTTTTAGAATGTGTGGTGGTAACCGTATTTTTATCAAATGGATGTAGTTGTGTATGTAAGTGTGTTGGAGATACAACATGGGTTGAAGTCATGTATAATTGTGCTCAAATTTATCAAATTATAGTTGTATCCCCTATGTAGTTGGCCATGGGTTGAGATGCCCCACCCCTAGTTCATGAGTGTACATGTAGGCTATTATTCTCAAACAATGTAAGATGTTTTTATAGATCATTATAACCAATGACAACATAACCAAAAAGTACTTCCAAAAAAATCATATTGTTTTTATCTATTTTAATGATTTTGGATTCATAAGAGAAACATATAAGCAATAAAACTAGTTTTGTGTGTGGACAACATTTGAAACTAGTTTTTTCCCACCAAGTTGGCCCCCCTGAGTGCGATCGATAGGATCACGGATCCAATGGAGGACACTGCTGGTGGCAGTGCCTCTGGGGATCTGTTCAATAATTTGGTAGTGGATAGTCCATCCAACAGATGGAAGAAGGCACTTATAAGTGAAAAGACGTGCCCCTCAAAAAGCATAATGAGCCTCCTTGTTATCTCAGAGGGCACGGCCCTACATATCCCAAACAATCTGGTGGAGGAAATCATGTCATCCATGGACCTTACATTGGTAGGTAAGTTTTTTTCTTTCTGTCTTATTATCAAAATGATTAGGAAATGGGTTCTGTCTAGGTGGAAAGTTAAGGGTAGTGTTTCGATCTTGCCATGGCAAGAGGCCTATTCCTTTTTAGTTTTATGAATAGGGAGGACATGATCACTACTCTTGCTAGAGGACCATGGCTGTATGGCCCACATTCTCTTGCCCTATACTCGTGGAAACTAGGATTTGATCCTAACTCAGACCTTAATAAGTCTGCTCCTACTTGGGTAAGACTGTCAGGGTTCCATTTGGAATTTTGGGATGAAATTTTTTTCACAGCTATTATCAATTCTATTGGCTAATATGTCACTACAGATCATACAACCAAAACAAAGTCCAAATGTGTGTACACTAGACTTTATGTCAATGTTGAAATAAATAGGATTCTCCCTACGACCATAGAGCTAAACTCTAAATATGGGACCTAGACTCAGCTGATCACTTATGAAAATGGTACCACTTTCTATCAAATATGTAAGAGAAAGGGAAATTTAATGACACAATGCACAAAAAAGCAAAAGGGGAGGAAAGATGATTCCTAGATTGAAGGGGATGATCAAGCTCTCAATTACAGAAAAAATAACAAGCAGGAAATGAAGAGTAATGTGGAAAATCTTGACAACATAGAAAAGGGAGAGGAGGAGATGGGAAAGGAGGATATCACTAGTAGTGAGAGAAAAGCTGTCCCAAAGGAAAATATAGTATCAGCTGATAGTCAGAAGGCTATATTTAACACAACCAACCCTCTAGAAAAATAGACTAATATGTCTAAGGAAGGAGAAAGAGGTAACCTTTTGATAGAGGAAGTCAATGAAGACAAAGTTCCAAGAGTTGGATAGGATGAAGTAACTCTAGAAAGTTTCACTAAAGGAGAAGTAGACCCACAGCTAAATACATACATTTTCCATGCTTTGGAAGTCAGAGACCAAGTAGGAAACTACTTAGCAATAGGTGTAACGGGACAAAGTGGCAGTAATGAACAAGAGGAATGGGTTACCCCAAAGAAAAAGAACCGAAAAGGTAAAAAATCTATAGATGTTGGCACTGAGCCCAAACAAGGGAGGTCAAACCTAAGAGAAACAAGACAAAGAGAGATTGCTAGGGAGATTGCCAATGGTAAATAGAATACACTAGAGACCCAACCCCCCAAACCCTCTAAATGAGAATATTATCTTAGAACCTAAGGGGATTTAACAGTCCCTCAAAGCAATTTGAGGTTAAAAAATGCATTTTAGATAATAAATTAGATATTTTATTACTCCAAGAAGTCAAGATGAATGAGGAGACTTTTACGAAAATTGCTACCTATATATGGCCTAAGGCAGCTTTTTGCATTAGTCCTGTTGAAGGGGCTTTAGGGGGGATTGTCACTATGTAGAATAGTGCTAAAATATAGGGGTCTCTTATGGCTTATAATAAGCACTTCTTGATTACCAATTTTTCTATGAAATCTTTGAACTGGTCGTTGATCAATGTCTATGGACCGAATAACAGAGCTTTGAGACATAAATTATGGATAGACATGAGCAGTTTCAAGAATAATCTCCAAAACATTAGATGGATGTTAGCCAAAGATTTTAACACTCATCTATACCCTTCTAAAAAATGGGGTGGAATTATGGATTACTCAGACATCATGTTTGACTTTGCTGAATTCATCAATGATTGGGGATTATTGGACATAGAGCTGCAAAACCAGAATTTTACCTGGACTAATAGAAGAAGAGGAGATCAAATGATTTAGGTTAAATTAGATATATTTCTTATATCAAGCAACTAGAAGCATTATCATATATGTAGGTGTAGGCTTTCCCTAAAACCATGTCTGACCATTGCCTGATCTTCCTCAGTTGGAGAGAATAGGGACATTTCAGACCTTCCCCATTCTATTTTGAAGCTATGTGGATCAAACACAAAGACTTTAGACAAATGGTGGCCCAATGGTTGAAAATTCCTATTCAAGGTACTCCTATGTTCAGAATAGTCAAGAAAATCCAACACATTAAACAAGAAGTTTATGGATGGAATAGATACAGCTTTGGGCAGGTCTTCTAGTAGAAGAAAAATATAGTGGGAAAACTCAAGTATATACAGCAACTGATAAATTAAGGGGATGACTCTGAGAACACTTTAGAAGAAGAGAATATCCTATCTTTAGAATGGAAGAATCTTATGGAAAGAGAAGAGGTTTTTTGGAAATAGAAATCCCATGTTCAGTGGCTTAAAAAGGGGGATAGGAACACTACATTTTTTCATCTCTCAACTATGAAACATAGGAAAGCCAACTCAATAACTAAGCTTGTCCTAGATAATGGTGACATTATTATCGAGGATAATGAAATAGGGGAACAAGCTAGGGCTTTCTTTCAGAATCTGCTTACGGAAGAAAATAATAATGATAGAATCGATAGACCTATGAATCAATTTATTGATAAAATCTCTTATTTGATAATGGAAGAAGATAATCTAGAGATGTTAGCCTATATGAGGAAGGAGTCCATGCTATTTTATTATCCATGGGTGCTTTTAAAGCCCTAAGCCCTGATGGATTTCCTCCTATATTCTTTTAGGAATATTGGGAGATAGTAGGAGTAGACCTCACAGCTACTATGAGTGATTTTTTTAGATGAGGTAAACTTTTGAAACAAGCTAATAATACCTTCATAGTACTTGTTCCTAAAAAATCACAACCTTCACACCTCACTGATTTTAGGCACATTAGTCTATGCAACACTGTGTATAAGTTATGTACTAAAATGTTGGTCATGAGGATTCAACCTTTGCTAGACAAAATTATTTCTCCTGCTCAAAAAGGTTTCATCCCAGGCAGGTAGATTCTTGATGCTGTGATCACCACACATGAGACTATTCACTCCATGGATAAGAGTAGAATCCATGGGATGGCTCTCAAGCTTGATATTTATAAAGCTTATGATAGAGTCTCATGGACTTTTCTGTTCTAAGTGATCAAAAATTTTAGGTCTAATGATAAAATGTCTCGCTTGTTATGGAACGTGGTCTCTTCTACAAAATTCTCAGTGCTGGTTAATGGTGTTCCTAGAGGGTTTTTCTCATCCTCAAGATGAATTTTTTAGGGAGACCCTCTCTCCCTATACTTATTCACCATTATGGCTGAGGCACTGGGAAGATACATACAAGCAGATATAGCCTCAAAAAAGCTAGTGGGCATCAAACCTGCCTCCTCCCATCATCCTATGGTGGTACAATAGTTTGTGGATGATACCATCTTCTTTGGCATCTCATCGGTGATTGAAGCTAGAAGATGGAAGAATATCTCAAATAATTATGCCAGAGAGTCGGGACAAAGGATAAATTTCTAGAAAAGCAATGTTTATTTCTTCAACACTCCTAATGAACTTAGACATATAATCATTGATATATTAGAATGTGCTGAAGCTGGCCTACCAGTTACCTACCTAGGTCTCCCACTCTTGGTTAAAGAGGTATCTCCTAGATTTTGGAATGGAATTGTGGAAAGAATGCAGAGGAAACTTCTTGGTTAGAAGGGGAAATTACTTAGCAGTACTGGTAAACTACAACTTCTTCAGGCTTTGCTGCAAGGTATTCCTACATACTTCCTGTCTCTTTTTAAAATTCTTGTATATTTTTATAAGAAACTAGAACAAATCTAAAGGAAATTTTTATGAATGGGAGTGGAAGACAAATAGAGAATGTCTTTAGTCAGATGGGAAAAAGTGTGTCTTCCAAAATCTCATGGTGGACTTAATATTAGGTCCATCAGGAACATGAACAAAGCCCTTCTCTCAAAAGTTAGTTGGAACCTGATCCATAAAAACAATGATTGGGGGAAATAATGTATTCCAAATACATGCATAACATTGATGATTCCAACTTTCTTCAACAAACGGGATTACCCCAGGGATCTGTGATATGGAATAAAATGCTAAAAAGTAGAAGCCTTCTCAAATAGGGAATTAGATGGAAACTTGGAAATGGTCAGCATATTAAATTTTGGGATGATATCTAGGACAAGGCTCTCATCACACAGGGAAACTATGGAGAGACTGCTGACTTGACTACCCAATTTTTTGGAGATAGGGTCAGTGATTATATGGAAAATAACAATGGGATGAGGAGCTGGAAAAATCTTTTGGATTGCTATGTGCACTGGCCTAAGCTTTTCTCAAGAGTTTGGGAGATCCAGTAGTGCATTCAAGAGATCATAATCCCTCTCTTTCCCTGCAAGGATGAACAATACTATTGGCCAGATAAGAATGGATCATTCTCTATCAAATCTGCTTACCATCTGCTCATTCTTGAAGCTCATAATAAAGATGTATGGAAAAAAGTTTGGAATCATAAACTTATTGCAAAAATTAACATGTTTTCATGGGCTGCTACTCATAAAAAAATCCTTACTTAGGATAACCTTCAAAAGAGAGGGTTTACTTTGGTTAATAGATTTTTCCTATGTGGTTCAAAAGAGGAATTAGTTTCACACCTCTTTATCCACTATGAGTTTGCCTAGGAATTATGGGGCACAATACTTAACAACTTTGGTATTGAATGGGTCTATAATTCTAACCTTAAAGAAGTAATTCTCAGCTAAAACCCAACCTTCACACATCCCTAGCTTATGGAATTATGGAAGCAAGCTCTTCCATGTTTGAGTTAGACTTTATGGAAAGAGTGCAATCACAAAATTTTTAGGGACACTGCTAGAAATGCTTCTCAGGTGTTTAACTCCTTTGCTAATACCATTATGGAAAGTGTTACAATAGCTCATATTCATGTTGTGGAGAAACCCCTATCTCAAATTGAAATCCAAATTGTAGCCATATGGAAAGTTTTAAACCAGATCCATGGGTATAATAACTCTAAAATACTACAGAGACTTAATACTAAATGGATCCCCCCTAAACCTAGCTGGATGAAACTCAACTTTGATGGGGCATCCAAGTTGGATGGTAAAGCTAGTGGAGGAGGAATTATAAGGAATGATAAAGGATGGATGTTTGATATCTATGTTGGTGGAATTGGATGTCAGAGCAATAACTATGCTGAAGCAATGACTTTACTATGGGGATTAAAGTTAGCTATATCCCTAAGAATAAGGAACTTGAATATACAAGGAGACTCTAAGATGGTCATAGATGCCATTAATAAAGCTTCAAATGTGGGAATCAATCTAAAAGACATCATTACTGATATCCAATTTCTTTTACAAAAGTTTTCTAAAGTTGAGATTTCCCATACCTATAGAGAAGGCAACAGGGTCGTTGATGCTTGTGCCAACCTTGGGCAACAATTTTCAGGTTGGAGGGTGTGGCGACAAGGTGTTCATATTCCCTTAAAAATTAGAGAGATCATTTAAAAGGAGATGACTTGTCAGGAATGAGGCGTATTGATGACCCTGAAAAGACCCATGTTGATACCCTTGGGTCCTTTGCAAGTAAGAAGGGTAAGAAGAGAAAGGTTGATGAAGAGGAAGAAAATATTAAAGAGACTATGGAAGGGACCCACAAGAATTATGGCAGGGCCATGGGGGGCCAAGGTGGAAAATCTCACAAGCCTTCCAAAATTAATAAGGAAGGATTCTCCTTCAGAGTGTGAAGGTCAGGGTGGATTGCTGGTAAACCAGCCCCAAAGGCTAGACTGATTGATTATTTGGAAAGTGCTTCAAAAGAAGCAACCCAGGAGGAAGAGTCTAAGGAGTTGGAAATTTAGGAAATTTTGGAGGACACTGGAGGGAAGCAAGCTACTAGGGATTTTAAGGTTATTGAGGAGCAGGGTGCTGACACTATGGGAACTACTGACAATAAGGGGAAAATGTATGTCGAGGAAGCTGGTGAGGGCACTAAGAATGAGATTGATTGGAAAAATTAAATTGGGGCCTTGAAGGATCACATTTAGAATCTGGAGAAGGTCTTTGCCAAAGGGCTTCATAATACAATTCTACTGAACATGTTTATGTTGGAAGTGGTGGGTAATACTGGGTATGCTGACAATGCAGAGAATGAGAAACACAATGACCTTATCAAATCAATAGTTATGTAAGGGGAGACCTCTCTATCTCTGGTCTTCCCATGGCTTGTGTTTTGTTTTTGTTTGTTGTTCTCAACTGTGCCATTGTCTCTATGAAGGCATTTTTTGTTTGTTTTCCTTCTTGTCTTTTTTGACTATATAGGGTTCAGCCCCTGGTTTGCCACCTTAATTTATCAAAAACATATAAGCAATAAAATAGTTTGAATTCTAATCAAATAATGTTTATATTTTAACAATATCATACTATGTTTTGATAATATATCTCATTTAGACATGTGAAATAAATACAAGTACATAAAATATAAGGGATAAAGAGAGTGTATATTATTTATTATTCTATTCAGGACTGTGGTAGTGATCAAGAATCTTCATAGGATTATCCTATAGGTTTGGACTTTATTCATTTTGTATTCTAACTATTTTTGAATTCGAGATAGTTATGTCAATCTAGTATAGTAACATTGATTCTTATGTCTGCCTTCAATGTAGGTGCCCAGTGAGAGATATACACAAGAATGACTTCAAATTTGAACAAAACCTACATTTCCACCTGTGTAATTTTTCTATGCCACAATATATGTCTGCTTGTGTGCTAGATCTAGATAATAAGTAACCCTAGTTCCTTTGCATTATACCTCTTAAAATTGGTTAAAAGGGGTTGTTAATGTGAGTTAAGATATCCTTTGTATCCCCATTTTGCTACTAAGTGTTGCATACATAGCCAATACTCATAAGAAGGCCTAAAACTCACATTGAGTTCTCCCTCCTATGCATGTGTGTGGAATTGTAACAGTGTGACTATATACTCTTTCTCCTATTAACACTTAGTATAACTGATGTAATAGTATACTTTACCTATTGAATGCTTTAGATATTTTATTCACTATTGTATTACAATTTGATAACTTGAAATAAATAATACTTTCTAATTAGAGAGTTGCCTTATTAAATTGGTAAGTAATATTAATTGGACTATAGCCTTTGTATATAGAAGAACCTTTTGAATTTGAATTAGAACCTAGTGACATGTGAAAATATGACCATAGGATGGGCAAAGAGGGCTAACAAAATGGTCACAAAGTGAAGACATGGAAAAAGATAAAAATATAAGTCTAGAAAGTTAGATCAAAGCTGCACTAATGCCAATGCTAGTGTTTGGTATAGATGCAAGTGTATAGGGGATAAAAACATATAGAAAACATGTACAATAGACGTGTATCCCTGAAATACATTGGATGAATATAAATAGACACAACACATAGGCCCAAGGGGTAACTAAATCAAGTGAACTAAGATGGAATAGAAGAGGTCCATGAGAGACTATGCCAACAAATGTCTAATTATTAGTGAAAAGGTATATACATACAAGAATATTATAAATATGTATACTTGTACCAAAATAAGTGTCTATATTTCCCCCCTTCAATCTAGTAGAGTAGGAAAAATTAGAATTACTAGTTTAAAGGAAAAGAAAATGCATACCATGGTGTGGGTAACACACCTTATCTTCGCTTGAGTTTTTATTCAATATTTCATTTGAACATTACCTATAAAAAATAATATGCCAAAAAAGTAAATTAGAATATATAATCTATATGTAATAAATAATAAAAAGTATCATAAAGAAAGAGCATGGATATAATACACATATGTATGTGCCATGCAACAAAATGGTTCTAGAGTGCTGAAAAACTAGAGAAGTAGACAAGGGGCTTGTAACCTCATCCACCTTTTGGATAGGAAGATGAATGATCCTAAAAATGGTCAATTTTTTTACACCATGGTGGTGTTTTACCTAGATTTAGGAGAGTTGGGAGGTGATCATGTCCCCAACCTGAAATAGGAAGAGTGGTGCTTTAACCATTAAGAGTATCATTTCCCAACAAGCATAACTTGAGTAAAAAAGATATGTATATGTATACCTTGGTATAGTGTGAGTGATGTAATCAAGTACACCCAATAAATTATTGATGCTAGGTTATTTAATCCCTCCCATCACACCAAAAAGAAGAACCAACCACTGTAGATGGTTAAGGCTCAATACAACATGTGAAAGTTTGACCAAGGTATCAGTATGTCAGAGTATCAATAAATAAAAGCTTTTTATCATGGTAGTAGTCCATAAAAGTGTTTTGGAATCTGAAATTATTTTTTATTTTTAAATATTAGGCACACATTGCATAGCATATGCACCTTAGTTATGTCTCATACTAAAACTTTGTATAGAAAATGGTACTGATGTATAAAGTGTTGCCACAACTATGAATTTGAATAATATATTGTGTATGTTTTTTCCAATTTAAAACTGTGTAAGTGTGAATAACATGATTCCAAGGCATGAACCCATTATGTATTGATATATATTTTGAAAATTTTAATAAGTACCAAAGTGAAGGATGTCTTTCCAAAACATGCCCCCACTATAATATGGAGATGTTGAAAAGGTGTTGAGACCATGCTTCAAAAGCATGCCCCCATTGAATGTGGAGAGTGTGTAAACTATATTTGATTATGTATAACATGTTTATAAACATGATCCTATTGATATGCCCCCATTTTGTGAGGAGGTGATATAGTTCTTGATATTCATCTCCTTGCAAAATGAAAATAAATAATATTCTTGATATAATTTACTTGATATTATTCTAAAAGCATTGTCGATAATAAATTATAACACTATATTTGGTAGCATTTGGAATCTAGCAGAATATTTGTGTGTAGAAAAACAAATTAGTGTTTTTTGGTAGTGTTTAATAATTTGGTATAATATGAAAAGGCTCATTATCTATATCCCAATGCAAGTTTTGGTTTTAAATTTGGATTCCAGGGGATAAAATATGTAGATTTGAAGTTGGTGCAAAAATGGTGTATTAGGTGGGTTTGAATAGAATTATGAAATCATTTACATTTTGTACTTTTGTGGATTTTTATCTTTGAGTCTAGAGAAGAATAATTACACATGGAATATCCCATCATTTGATGTGATTTGATGTGCTTTGGAGTGCCTTAGTTGGCCAATTTTTTTTTTGAGCTACTAAGTAGGCTTTATTACAATTTATTGGTAATTTTAATTTTATGAAAATTTTGTATTTTAAGTGTGTTTTTAGGGAATTTTTGTAGGAGGTCAAATTCTTGAATTATCACATCAATGTAAGTGTCTAGTGTTAGATACTAGTGTTTAATGTTTTTGTCCAACATGGATGTTAGCATTCAATGCTTCTATCTTACATGGACACTAGCATCCAATGTTAATGTATTTTCATTTTGTATATGATTAATTGATATTTATGTTTGTTTACATAAAAATATAATCACTAATGAGTTTTTTTTTTTTTTTTTCATGATCACAAAAGTATATTCACATTTGATAGTTCTGGCATGGATGATATTATTTGACATTAGCATAGTTGGCTCTATATGCAACCAACTAGGGTGTTATTGATTAGGCAGGGTTGGGTCACATGGTCTATTTGGGATAGATATTATATGATATCCACCTCCTCACAACCTATCTAAGAGGTGGAATCTAGATACATATACATTTTAACTTCCCACTAATGAGATGACCATCACCTTAGAGGATGTGTATCATATTTTTTAACTATCAATTAGGGGTAAAAGAGTTTAGGTTATCAAAGATGGTAGCTGAGGATATATTCAATATTCCCATGTATATTTTATTAGTTAGAGGGAACCTAATATTTTATTAGTATGATTTGGTTTGACATTTTATTGGCATCATTTGTGGTTGTGGAGTTGGACTATTGATATTTCTTAGTAGATGCATTAGTGCATCACATTGAGAAAGATCATACCAAGTATTCATGGTAATATACTATACTATCCCACTTATATAAGGATATATATAGGTTTACATAGAGAGTCATGGTGGGGATATTGGAGTGATGACTCTATTGCATGTCTAGGCTTCTGAGTATATCACAGTGGTATGACCAGTTGGTGGTCCCCTCCCTAGATGGACTCATCTACATGTTTTTACTAAGCAATGGGTATTCACATGTGTTAGGCTTCATATCATAATGTAGTATTAGATTACCTTGGATAGTTTATCTCTAAATCAAATTGTGTGGCATACTTACAATACTTTTATTGGGTGGCCCAAGGATGAACATGAGTTACAAAGGTCTACATTAATATATGGTTGGTTGATTAGTTTCCTGGTGTCTATGAGTTCTTTCAGTATGATCTAGTTTTATGAAAATTTAGGATTGAGAAAGAGTGACCTTGATACCATATCTATGGCATTAGATATCACAAAGTGGTCATAAGTTGCATGATAGTCCAATACATACTAATTTAGACCTATCCTCATACCTAGGTGATGAGCAATATCCCATGGTTCCCTTGGTGTAAAGAGATGATGTCAGGTGTATGTATGGGTATTTGTAGTTGTGGGTCAGATAATGATGGCCTTTTTGTTTCCTATTGTATTTACAACTTCAGGGTTTATTCATGTGACATAAGGTGGTGGCAGAGGAGAGATAGGTGGTGAGGTAGGAGATGGTGCTCCTCTAGGACCAACACTGATATATGAGGCAATCATTAAGGCCATATGTGATTGCTATATTTTAAAGTTTTACATGTTATTTGTTATAATTTTTTTTATATACATTTCAAAATGGAGTTACATCTCAAATGTGTGTATGTAATAGGAGTGCTTGACCATGGTGGGTCAAGCAATACTAAACCTCACTAACCTATCACATGTATTTGGATAGGAATAGCCAACTTATGGATTAATTATCCCTCTTTGATGTTATATAACATTTCTCTATGTATTCATTTGGTTAGTAGGTCAGCCTATGGAGTAACCATAGCCTAGATAGACTATAGATAGGAGGTAGTGGGTAATTATTTATCATCATATTGTGAATTATTCTCTTATTAAAGTTTGTGGAGGTTTCTCCCTCAAAGTGGATTGTCTATTATCATATATTCTAATATATTTTAGTCATATTTGGATCTATTTATACTATTCTACTTTATTATTGAAGTAATTTCATTACAAGTGGTATTAGAGCTGCGATTTGGGCAATTTTGTGGGTGAAACCCTAATTTTTTAAATTTAGATATATCTAAAAATGGTTAAAAATTTATCTAAAATATTTTTATTAGAGGTGAGAAATAATTACATTAATATTCCATTAAAATTTTAGATCATTTGGATTTATTTTACAAAAGGGATTTATTTTACAAAAGTTATCACCATTTTAGGGTTTTTTCATAAAATTTCTCTATAATGCACAATTCAAAGAATTTTTTTAAGTTATTTACATTTTTGGAAATATTAGAAAAATTTGGATAGGGTATGTTCTTTGTATGTTTTTATTTGAGGTTGATATAAGTCCAAAATCACTTGGTCAAAGTTGGGCCAAAAGTTTCAATTAGGGTCGACATCGTAAAGCCCTTTTATGGCAGGTCCACAAAATTGGGGCCAAGGAAAGGGTGATGAAACTCCAGGTAAAACTCCTAACAAGGGAAAGATGGAGTCAGAAGGGAAATGCATTAGATCCTTTGTACCAGGGTTCTCTGACATAGATCACAAAGTGAGCTAGCTTGACTATAGTGTGTAAGGTATTCAAAGTGAGGTGCAAGGCATACAATCTAATATGAAATCCATTCAAGATATTTTGGTAGATATCATGATGAATTTGAAAAAAAATTAGTCAAATTATCTATCTATCACTATTTCACATCCCCATTAGGGTGGTTCTCCTAACCAGTCTACTTCAAATCCAACTACATTGTCTGAGAAGAACCTATTATGAAAGGTGGATATGTGTAAATTTGATGGAAAAGATCCACTCAATTAGATCAACCAAATCGAGAATTTTTTCAATCTACATCAGATCCCAGGTGGACAAAAGGTTACAATGGCATCCTTGTATCTTGAACCTGATCAATTCATTTGGTATCGATGGTTGTGTACGTAAAAGAAAAAGATGACTCTGAATGTCACCTGGTCAATTTTTATAGAGGAGATATAATTACACTATGGCAATAGTGTGACAAAGAATTACTTCAGCCGACTAGCAAAATTATGATAGACTAGCTCCGTTAAGGATTATATTCATCATTTTTAGAACCTATCCTTACATGTGGAGAAAATTTCTAAGGAGAACTTGAATGACCTATTTTTGGGTGGACTCAACGACCACATTCAACATGAGGTACACATGTTTAATCCACTTAAGATTTTTGATTCTATTATCAAGGCATGTAGAGCTAAGGAAAAATTCATAACCAACAAGAAGCAACCATTCACTCACTTCAAAAATCATAGCATATCGATACCAACATTTCCTCCACCTACCAAATTGACCCCTCAACAAATTGAAGAGAAGCGTGCAAAAGGATTATGTTTTAGTTGTGATAGCAAGCAGAGTTAAGGACATAGGTGTGATGAGAAGAAGTTATTCTACATTGAGGGATCCAATGAAGATGAAGAAGAAGATGATGTCTCCAATGATGATGAGGAAGAGATAGAGGAGGTACCTAAAGATTCCTAACCTATAATATCTTATCATGCACTTATAGGTATTAGCACTCCATAAACTCTTAAGGTGGTGGGTTTTCTCAAGAAATAGAAGGTGACAGTGTTGATTGATTTAGGGAGCATACATAACTTCATCAACCATTAGTTGGCCACTTGATTGAACTATTTAATCTACCCAACACCATAATTTTAGGTCATGATTGTAGATGGTGGCACAATTAATTATTCAGGCAAAGGCCACAGTATTAAGCTTGTTATGGGTGAGTACAATCTCAATTATCTTATGTTTGCTAGTCCCATGGGTAGCACAGACATTGTTTTGGAAGTTTAATGGCTCACAACCTTGGTTATCATTGAGATGAATTTCTAGGAACTATTCATGCACTTTCATTCTTAAGGTAGGAAAATTGAACTAATTGGATTATAGGCAAAATATCCACAATTGATTAGTTCACATTAGATGAACAAGATGCTAAAAAAGGGGGCAGAGGGAATTATTGCATGATTATGTTCCATAAAAGTTCAACTCGCACAGGCATCTACACATCCTAATCTACAGATGATTCTTGATGACCACCCATCTATTTTTGGGGCCATGCCAAAAAGACTATCACCAAAAAGAGAACATGATCATGCCATTCAACTACTTCCAAGGATTCAACCACCAAATATTAGACTATATATATCCATATGCATAGAAGAGTGAAATTTAAAATATGGTCTATGACATGCTAGAGGTAGGGAACATCAAGCATAGCCAAAGTGCATATTCATCACCAGTGGTCATGGTGTGGAAGAGGGATGACACATGGAGGATGTGCCTAGATTATAGGGAACTCAAAAAGTACACCATCAAAGATAAGTTTCCTATTCCAATAATTGATGATTTACTTGATGAGTTGTGTGGTGCTAATTATTTCACAAAATTGGATCTTTGCTTGGGGTATCATCAAATTAGAATCAAGGATGAAGATGTTCATAAAACTGATTTTAGAATGCATGAGGGCCATTATGAGTTTTTGGTAATGCCCTTTGGTCTTAAAAATGCACCATCTACTTTTCATAGCTTGATGAACACTATTTTTAGGCCTTTTTAAAGGAAGTTTGTGCTAGTTTTCTTTGATGACATATTGATTTATAGTCAGACATGGGAAGCACATCTGTAACATGTGAAAAAGGTGTTGATAGTTTTGGAGAAGCATAAACTTTATAGGAAGCCATCCAAATGTGCCTTTGGAGTACAGGAGATAGAGTACCTAGGTAACATTGTTTCCCATGAAAGTGTCAAAGTTGATCCCTAGAAGATCAAAACTATGATGGAATGGCCCATACCAAAAACTCTCAAAAACCTCTGAGGGTTCCTAGGACTAACATGTTACTATCAAAGATTTGTGAAAGGTTATGGCAGCATAGTAGCTCCAATCACTACATTGCTAAAGAAGGATGCCTTCCATTATAATGATGCCACCACCAAAGCATTTGAGAAACTAAAAGTAGCTATGTGCACCACTCCAATTTTGGCTACTCTAGAATTTTCAAATACATTCACTATTGAATGTGATGCTTCTAGATCTGGGTTGGGAGAAATACTAATGCAGGAAGGAAGACCCATTGCATTTGAGAGTCATCAATTCAAAGGTAAGAATCTACAAAAACTTGTCTATGAGAAAGAAATGATGGTTATTCTTCATGCAGTGAGGCCTTTTCTGATGGGTAGACACTTTAAGGTGAAAATGGATCATGATAGTCTCAAATACTTTTTAGAGCAAAGATTATCATATGAGGAACAACAAAAGTGGGTAACCAAAATGTTGGGTTATGATTTTGAAATCATCTACAAGAAGGGTAAAGATAATATAGTAGCCGATGCACTATCTAGATGGGATACATCCACAAAAGCATTACTTAGTGCAATGTCCATGTTACAAGTAGATTGGGTGGATGAAGCCAGGTTAGAATGGGAGCAAGACAAGGATACACAAGTTATAATTCAAAATCTCTAGCAAGGTACTTTAGCCTCTGAAAAATTTGAATGGAAAGGTAATGTCCTATGGTATAAGGGTAGTTATACTTGTGTAAAGATTCAGAGCTTAAGCATAAGATTCTTATGGAGATGCATGCATCTCCAATTGGGGGACACTCAGGGTTCTTGAAAACTTATTATATAATTAAGAAATAATTATTTTGGGAAGGACTCAAGGGAGATGTACAAAATTTTGTGGTAGAATTCTTGATATGCCAATAGAATAAAGGTGAGATAGTTAAGACCCCAGGTCTGTTACAACCATTAGCAATTCCTAGTAAAAGATGGGAGGAGGTTTCCATGGATTTCATCATAGGGTTGCCTAGTTCTGAAGGTAAGAATTTTATCTTGGTCATTGTGGATAGGCTTATAAAATATGCCCATTTTTGTGCTCTCTCACACTCATTATCAGCAAGTACAACAGTAACTATTTTTCTAGAGGTAGTTCTAAAATTACATGGAACCCTAAAAATAATTGTAAGTGATCATGATCCTATTTTCCTATTTGGGTACTCAGCTAGCTCATATCTCATCTTACCACCCCCAATTTGACAAACAAACAAAAGTGGTTAAATTTTTTAGAGGGTTATTTCCATTGTTTTGATCAGATAAATAGGAATGATGGGTTAAATGGCTACCACTTGCAGAATGGTGGTATAACACATCTTTCCATACCTCTTCTAAAATGTCTCCATTTCTAGCACTATATGGTTACCATCCACCTTCCATCACTTCTTCATTAAAGGTGCAAACCAAGGTTCGAGATGTGGAGGAGCACATTCAGGATCAACAAGAGGTTTTGGCTAGTTTGTGAGAGAATTTGGCCTTGGCACAAAACATGATGAAGCAACAAGCAGATCAACACCGTAGTGAGAAAATTTTTGAGGTGGGTGACTGGGTATTTGTATGTTTACATCCTTACAAGTAGATGTCCTTGAAGCAATAGAAAAAGGACAACAAACTTTCTCCTAAGTATTATGGCCATTATCAAGTTCTGCAAAAAATTGGAACTGTGGCTTACAAACTTGAGTTACCTCATTCATCTCACATAAACCCAGTATTTCATGTTTCTTATTTGAATAAGGTTATTGGACAAAAAGTTTCAACCTAGACAAAGCTCCCAGAACTAGATGAAGGATGAGTCATTTTGGAACTAGAGAAGATCCTCCAAACACATACTAATAGGTTGAGAACCAGAGAGATTAGGGAATATCTGATCAAGTGGAAGAACCTAAGTAGTGAAGATGCAACTTGGGAAGGTGAATATTTTCTACAACAATATCCAGAGTTGTTCAACATTGAAGACAATGTTGGTTTTAAGGGGAAGGGCATGCTACACCCCTAACCTATCACATGTATTAGGATAGGAATAGCTAACTTATGGCTTACTTATCCCTCTTTGATGCTATATCACATTTCTCTATGTATTCATTTGGTTAGTAGGTCAGCCTATGGAGTGACCATGGCCTAGATAGACTATATATAGGAGGTAGTGGGTAATTGTTTATCATCATATTGTGAAATCTTCACTTATTGAAGCTTGTGGAGGTTTCCCCCTCATAGTGGCTTATCTATTATCATATATTCTAATATATTTCAGTCATATTTGGATCTATTTCTTCTATTCTACTTTATTTTTGAATTAATTTCATTATAGATGGCCTTTTTGTTTCCTATTGTATTTACAACTTTAGGTTTTATTAATGTGACATAGGGTGGTGGTAGAGGAGAGCTAGGTGGCGAGCTAGGAGATGGTGCTCCTCTAGGACCAACAATGATATATGAGGCAATCATTAAGGCCACATGTGAGTGCCATATTTTAAATTTTTACATTTGATTTGGTTATAAAATTATTTTATTTTTATATATGTTGCAAAATGGTGTTATATCTCAAATGTGTGTAGGTAATAGGAGTGCTTGACCATGGTGGGTCAAGCAATACTAAACCTCACTCATAGTGTGCCTATCGATGTAACTAGTGATAGATTTATTTAGAGAGTTATTGGAATTACTCGTGTAATGCACCATTGTTTGATCTTGTTGTGAGATTCATGGTAACATACTATATTGTATCCATAGAAGGTAAAGAGTTGCATGCAAAACTAGATAGATGGGACATCCCATAATAGATTTCGTCTGAGATTATGTAGATGCTCGTTGATTACTATGATAATTTGAGAGGGGAGCATGAGTAGTGGTGGATAGATGATTTTGAGGAGTTAGTGAATGCACTATCATGAGTATAGGGACTAGAGTTCAATCCTAGTTCATCTACATATAAAGATTCTAGATTTGTAGATGTTGATAGTGATAAGGAGTATACCCTAGGGGATATGCCCAACTTATGATTGATATGATTATTTGTATAAAAATTGTATTATCTTATATACATACATATATACATAAATAAATATATATATATATGTATGTATATATATATATATATATATATGTATATATACATATATGTATATATATATATATATATGTATATGTATATATATGTATATGTATATATATATATATGTATGTATATATATGTATATATATATATATATATATGTACATATGTACATATATATACATATACATATATATACATACATATATATATGTATGTATGTATGTATGTATATATATATATATATATATGATCATTATTCACATTGTTTTAGTTGGTGTTGAATGGATTTACACTATTTAATTTTTTGCTGGTCCTTACATAGCTTTTTAATTGCATTTATTTTAGTGGTAAAAGTTAGGATTCGGTAAACTTGTGTAACAAGTATGTTTATTTATATAATACATGTATTATATTATAAATATATAGATCATCATATGTAATTTAATTTAGATGTATATAAAAACACTTGAATGTAATGATCAGGTGAAAATAGGACTGCAAATAGTGCTTATGTAGTCATCTTTGAAGTATCTATAGAAATATCATGTGAAGGTGTATGTATCTATTTAGGTACCCATATATACTATGTAAGTTTACCTTCTCCATGTGTCTCTTTATGAAGGACCTGATCGAGGTTCCTTGGTAGGATTAGTGTGGGAGAGATTTGTCTTGGGAGAGAGTACACTAAGAGAGGGACTCTAATAGAAGTCATCTTATGTGAAGGCCAATGGGCCATGTGTTCCTCACAAGGATCAACATGGGATGTCTTGACCTTATTAGATGATTTGTTAGGATAAGTATGTGGAATAGTTCTAGATATGTCTTTTTGATATAAAATGATTCCATGATCAACTAATTGTATGAGCTTTTACGTGAGAAAAAATACTCATTATCTTGATGACCATTAATAACATGATAAGTGCATAAGTGTTGTCTTTTTTTATTATAAAAATTGTAAGGTGGGTAATGTGAATTACGAGGGAGTCTAATCATTTGGTTATCCAAAAAAAAAATTAATATGTCATGTGGTCTATCTCACTACCAATTATTAGAGTATTGTTAATGATGTCATGAAGATGTCCAGATAAGTGGATGAAGTGACTTGATAGTCTAAGTGATAAGGATAAAATGTGCAATGTGCTTGAAGATGGCTTGGTTGATATTTAATTTTGGCATGGTTTGAGATGTTTAGGGATGAATTTGGTGATTTAAGAACGTGCAAGGGGTCCTATTAGAAGTCAAAAATGCTTTGTGTTCTTGTGTGCATGAGTAGATTTCATATAGTTTATCATTATTGTCATATAGAAATTTTAGGTCCAATGGCATAAAATTTGAGTAGACAGTTTGATGACATCACCATTGCCACGTGTGGATGAGTCAAGGGGAGTTGGTCATATGGTTGTGATCACATTAGTCCCTAGTTGTTATGTGTTAAGTCTTAGATTATGAACCTAAGAATAGTCAAAGATATATGGGTGAAAAGTTAGATTCTTAGGCATTTTGATAGTGTTTCCCCATACTTAGTCATATTTTCAATATGGCAAGCAGAGCTAAATAAGCATGTTGATTAGGTCAACATTCACATGCATAGAGGTTTTAGGAGGAAATGGTCACATGGGTTTGTTTAGTATTTGTGCCTATTTAATTTATGATAAATTTAAGGAAAAATGATAAAGTGAATCAAAATTTATGCATATGTAAAGTTGGGCTCCTAGGCAATTTGAGTGTGTTTTTTCATACTTAGCCAAATTTGCATATGACAATAAAGGCTTAGTAGAAATTTTTATGGTGTTATATCTTACACGTGTGAAGGTTTTAGGAGAAGGTGATCATATGGGTTTATTTATTTTTGATCCTAGTTGATTTGTGCTAAATTTCAGTATAAATTCTAAAGTTCATCAAAAGTTATGCATGAGCAAAATTAGCCTTCTAGGTAGGTTTTGACAGTTATCTCTATGGTAGATAAATCTAATTGAGAAGATTAATGTAATTATATCTCACACATGTAAAGGCTTAAGGAATAGGTTGATACAAGGTTGGATTATCCTATGAAATTATATCATATGGTCCAAATTTTAGATCATGTGTCTAAGCACAACAAAAGATATGAATGTGCAACATTGGCCTTCCAAGCAGATATCAAAGGTTCCTTTAGTCAATTTTGCACAAGGTGAAGTTCAAGAAACTATCAAGGAGATTGATAGAGTTAATTTGATCTAATATTTTAGGAATTAATGAGACAAAAGAAGTTCTTGATGTTTAATGACTAATCAAATGTAAAGGATAAGGATCCAATGGCGGGTGGGGATTCATATAGATTGACCTAATGGTGCGAGTGGAGTCAAAGCAGTCAAAGTGATAGTTGTTTAAAATTTTTAAAGGTAGAGATAATTCAAGGAAGATAAATGGTTCATGTTTAATCCAAGATGAGTGAGAGTACAAGGTGAAGGTAAGTGGTCAAGGTTTAACTATGACCATTGGCATTTGAAAATTTAAATTTTGCAAAGGGAAAGACTAGTGCTCTGTATTTCATCCATAACTTTTGATCCAAGATGAATTTATTGATGGAGTATTAATAAAATATGAAGATGAATCCATGGCACATCTAATGAACCAAATTTTAAGGTTTAAATATATGTATAGACAAAGGTATTGAGGTCTAAAGTTGATCATGTGTTTGATTATGTTCTACAAGTAACCCAAGAAGGGCAATTGAGCTCATTTTGATGTTATTTCAATGTTTCATGATGAATTAGCTATTTGTGAATGTTTTATAATCCATGATGATACTTTGTGTAGATTTTTGAGATTTGATCAATTTATCTTGAGTATGAACAATGCTTAATAAGTTGTTTTTATGTTTGTTCATGGTGACTGTGTGTACAGAGAAATGTTTGAGTATACGTAGAGGTGAGAAAAGTTGAATATGTTCATTTGAAGATGATTAAGGGGACATAAGGAGTGGACCCATGCAACTTAAAGTGATTCTATGTTATTTTTTTGTTTGATGAAGTGATAAATGGGTGAATAGGTCTCCGTAAGACCTATAAGAGCTACAAGGGCCTTATTGAAAGGTATAACTACTTAAGGGTGACCCATAGATGCTATGGCCAAAATTTAAAGATTGTATTTAGATATGTATTCACATGTAAGATGAATTAAGTTTTAAGGCATGTTTAATTTTTGACTTAGATGATGTTGATCATGAATGCTCTATAAATAGTGAAACCAAATGTGTTGGTTTCTAGACTTGTGAGAGAGACAAATATATGTTGTATGTGCATTTGAGATAATAGTGTTGTAAGGTGAATGAATGGGTGGGTGAAAATTGGATGTGTTGAAGATTATAATATATTTAGGATTATTTGTATGACTTTTAGGTCATAATTATGTTGGTAGAATAGTGTTCTTGTAGATTGAGTGTGAGTGAAGGTGAAGAGTGATAAGTAGAGGTCCATCATTAGTTGTTGTTGACATTAGTCCAAATGTGGATGTGTTCATAGGTGTTATAGTTGTAATATTAGCATCTAAGGGGGTTTTAGCCTTCTTGTAAGGTGAAACTTGATAAAAGTCTAGTTGTTATTGCAGCTCAGCTAGATAGGTGTAGTAGCACCATGTGGGATTGGTGTCTCACTACACTAAGGGATTGTAGTTCCTTGATCATTTTAAATTGGTATAAATTGGTTCTTTTTATTATAGGATAGTAGTATGATTTTAGGTTCTAGTGGGTTTCTCCCCTAAGAGGGTTTTCCATATATGTTATGTGTTATATGCTTACTCTTACATTGTCTCACTTGCTTATTGCTATGAATGTTGTGTATGCTTCATGAATGCTTGTGGTAACTAATTAAGAACTTAAAAGGATTGAAATTAAAGTTAGATTATTTGGGATCATTGATTTACCCCATTTTTAGTGATTTTACCTCTAACATTTGGTATCAGAGTAGGTCCTTTATGTAAAGTTTAACCACTTGAAGGTGATCAAAGTTACAATGGTTGATAAAGAGGTTATGTCTTGTCTTCAATACAATATAGTATGTGTTTTATCATAAGTTAATGGTATAAAGATACAAGTGCAAATTTTAGAGGCGACAGTTAATAGTATGCTGGTCATGTTGAATAAACATCTCAATCAAAGAGTGGAACCATTGGAAAGTAAAGGCATGGCTTACTCAGATGTTATCTTATACAAATATAAAAGGGATTTCATCTCCATGAAAAAGGTCAAGAATGAAAATTCATGGATCAATAATGATCCAAAAAAAGGGAGTTTAAATATGAATAATGTCTTTAATGGGTATTTTTTCTCCTATAATCATTTCAGTCATGGATATAGAGACTATGCCCTCTCACCAAAGATTTAAAAGGACCTCATATGCTACAATTGTAACCAACAAGGTCATATAGCTAAAAACTACAAAAGAGCATTTAAAAAAAATGATATACAAGTAATTAACACTATCAAATGGTTCAAGAAGACTAATTCTAAAGAAGAAAAGAAGCAAAATCTAAGTAGTTCACCAAAGGAAGAGGCATTGCTTGTTTAAGTAGCCTTGCATACTTAAGAGGATAATAATAATAGATGGTTCATAGATAGTGGATGCTCAAATCATATGATAGGACACAAGAGCAAGTTTGTCTCTCTCAAAAAGACCAATCCAAGTGTAGTTAGATTTAGTGACAATAAATCTGCTAACATAGTTAGCAAAGGTACTGTGAGTTTGGATAATGTTCATACTAGGACCGAGAATGTCTTATATGTATAAGGTTTGAAACATAATCTTTTAAGTGTGAGACAAATGTGTAAGCAATGAAATTTTGTAACTTTTCATAATGATGTATATGAAATAAGAAAGGCAAAATTTGGTAGATTAATTGAAAATGTTCATAAAATAGATAACAACATGTATGTATTCCATGAATCCAAAAGTAAAGGGTGCTTCATAATTCAATTGGAAGAAAGTTAGCTTTGGCATAGAAGGCTTGGACATATAAATTTTGATAATATGATAAAAATCAGTTCAAATGGGTTAGTAAGGCATATGCCTAAGATTTTCAAGATTTCTCATTCTCTTTGTAAGGCATGTCTTCATGGGAATAAAACTAAGAGAAGATACAAAACCAAAGAATTGTCCACTATAGATCCATTAGAGTTGATCCACACTGATCTATGTAGACCTATGAGAACTCAAAGTTTAAGGTAATAGATATTTCATGCTTCTCATTGATGATTTTACTTGGATGACTTGGATATTCTTTCTTAAATAAAAATTAGAATCTTCTAAAAAATTTATGGCATTCAAAGCTCTTGTGGAAAATGATAAAATTTCAAAGATCAAGTGTGTGAGATCAAACAGAGGAGGTGAGTTTTGGTCTCATAAGTTTTATGATTTTTGTGAATAAAATGGGATAATAAGATAATACTCTACTTCTAAAAAATCAAAACATAATGGTGTGGTTGAAAGGAAGAATAGGACTCCTATTTAGATGGTTAGAACCATGATTCAAGATGCAAAATTATCAAATGGATATTGGGAAGATGTAGCCAACACTTCTATTTACATCTTAAATATGTGTCAAATTAGAGTAAATGTAATGATACTCCTTATGATCTGTGGAGGAATAGAGTGGCTAATGTCAAACATTTCATATTATTTAGGAGTAGGTTCTTCATCAAAAGAGATGAAGAAAATCTTGGCAAATTTGATTCAATATCTAATGAAGGCATATTATTAGGTTATTATTCTATTACTATTGCCTATAGGTACTTCAACAAGAGACTTCACACTTTTTTTTGAAAGTTCAAATGTAAGGGTAGATGAGATAAGTAGGGTCAAGAAGCTAAAATTACAGGTAAGTGATTCAATTCAGAATTATATTACAAATAATGATGAACTATACATTCAAATAAATGTTGAAGAGGAGGAAGAACGATAAGAATCTAGAGCTCCATCTAAAAGAACTTAGAAAGATCATCCAATCTCTCAAGTTATGAGAAATGTTAATGCAAGGTTTCAGACTAGAAGGAGAATGTCGATCAATAAAAATCAACAAGACTCAACTCTATTATCCATGATTAAACCCAAAACATTTATGGAAGCTAGCAAAGATGAAATTTGGAATGATGTAATGGATGAAGAAATTAATCAAATAGAAAAGAATGAAACATGGGACTTAGTTCCTAAGCCAAATATAAGAATGTAATAGGTACCAAATGGTTTTTCAAAAACAAGATGAATGAGAAAGGAGAAGTCACAAGGAACAAGGCTAGACTGGTGTGTAAAGGATATGATTAGGTTAAAGGAATAAATTTTAATGAGACTTTTGCTCATGTGGAAAAAATGGAAGCTATTAGACTCTTTTTGGCATATGCATGTTTCAAAGGTTTTAAGGTATATCAAATAGATGTAAAATATGTGAATTATTTAATGGAAACTTAGAAGAATAAGTCTACATTGAGTTACTTGAAGGATACTTCATGTCAAGTAATCAAGATTTTGTGTGTAAATTGAAGAAAGAATTGTATGGTCTTAAACAAGCTCCTAGAGCTTGGTATGATAGGCTAGATAAGTATATTTTGAGTTAAGGATTTAAAAGGGGGTTAGCTAATAGTAATTTATAAATTAAGACAGAATGAAATCATCAATTAATAGTTGTATATATTGATGACATAGTTTTTGGATCTGACAATGATAAAATGAGTAGATAATTTACAACTATTATGAATACTGAGTTTGAAATGTCAATGTTGGGAGAGCTATCTTTATTTTGAGGATTAAAGATTAATTAAATTGATGCAAGGATATTAATTTCACAAGCTAAATACATCAAGGATATGCTAAGGAAGTTTGACATGATGGATTGTAAGCCAATGGATATTACAATGATCACATGATGCAAGTTAAGTAAATTGGATAACTCACCAAAAATTGACCAAACCTTGTGTAGATTCATGATTAGAATTATTTTATACTCTACTACTTCTAGGCCTAAGATCATGTAAGCAATAGGTCTTGTAGGAAGCTTTCAAGCTGACCCTATAGAATCTCACTTGAAAATAGTCAAAAGGATCTTGAGATATCTCAAAGGCACCATAGACTATGGATTATAGTATCCCAGGAGTAAAGAATTTTCTTTGAAATCATATATTGATGTTGATTAGGCAAGATGTGGATTATAGGAGGATTACCAATGGTGGGGTATTATTCATGGGAGAATTATTGGTGTCTTGGCTAATCAATAAGCAAACTTTAGTGTCTATATCAATGACAGAAGCTAAGTATATAACATCTACCTCTTTTTGCAATCAAGTCATGTGGATGAAACAAACTTTGGAGGATTATAAGGTAAGACAAAATGGACCTTGTCCTATTTATTATGAAAATACTACTGAAATTAATATCTCAAATAATCCTATTATGCACTCAAAAACTAAATATATTTGTATTAGATATCATTTCTTGAGAGAACAAGTGATTAATCAATATGTTAAGTTAGAGCATGTGCCTATAAAAGAGTAGTTTGCAGAAATTATGACCAAACCATTATCAAAAAATATATTTGAGTATCTAAGACAAACATTGGGTGTCATTTATTTCTTTGTGAATCAATAGAATGTCTTTGGTTAAGGGGGAGAAACAAGTTTATGAGCTTGCTCCATAGGTTTGTAAAGGAGGTATAGTACAGGGCCATAGTGGGTGTTTTTAGGTGGCTTGAGAGAAGAGGTTAGTAAGCTTGTATGGTGGTTATCCATGGTGTGTGGAGATATAAAGATGATAAAGAGGTGAAATTTCTCATAAATATTATGGGGAGTCTCTCTTAGATGTTTTTTGCTGAGTTCTATTTGATGTCAATGTTTTTGTGTGTTCTTTATTCATTGATTGTAATGTTTGGTTGAAGAGAGTATTGGCATGAAGCAAGAGGAAGTTGTCAAGACAAAAAGAGGTAGGCTCAAGGTAAGGGGGATTTTGTATCATATTTATAAGTTTTTCCTCTCCTGTTGATGGTATTTTTAGGTCCTTAGGATCAGTTGGTGCCCATTTATCATTGTGTCAAAGGGGGAGAAAGTTCTTGTTGTTGGAGTGCTTGAAGAGAGAGAAGGAAGATGAACTAAATATTGTTATATGATGGTTTTTGACATCAATGACAAAGGGTAGGATTATTGGAGTATTGTAAATGATGTCATGAATATGTCCAGGTGAGTGGATGAAGTGCTTTGATAGTCTAAGTGACAATGACAAAATGTGTAATGTATTTGTCTTAGTGTGCTTAAAGGTGGCTTGGTTGATCTTTAGTTTTGGCATGGTTTGAGATGTTTAGGGAGGAGTATGGTGATTTAATAATGTGAAAGGTGTCATATTAGAAGTTAGTAATTCTTTGAGTGCTTGTGTGCATGAGTGGATTTTATTTGGTTGATCATTATTTTCATCTAGACATTTTGGGTCCAATGGAAAAAAATATGAATAGATAGTTTGATGATGTCACCATTACTACATGTGGATGAGTCAAGGTTAGTTGGTCATATGGTTGTGATAACATTAGTCCCTAGTTATTATGAGATAAGTTATAGGTCATGCACCTAAGCATCATCAAAGATATGTGGGTACAAAGTTGGGCTCTCAGGCATTTTGATAATGTTTTCCCATAGTCATATTTACAATTACCAAGCAAAGCCAAGTAAGCATGTTGATATGGTCAATATTCGCATGCATGGAGGTTTCAGGAGAAAATGTTCACATGTTTTTTATTATTATTGTGATTAGTATATTTTAACTAAATTTAATGACAAGCATTGAAGCGCATCAAAAGTTATGCATGTGTAAAGTTAGGCTTCTAGGAAGTTTGATTATGTTTTTCCACACTTCATCAAATTTGTATATGATAAGAAAAGCTGAGTAAGAATTTTTATGGTGTTATATCTGGCACATGTGAAGGTTTTATGATAATATGATCATATGGGTTTGTTTGATTTAGTTTATTTGTGCTAAATTTTAGGATAAGTGTTGAAGTTCATCAAAATTTATGCATGAGCAAATTTGGCCTTTTAGGTAGGTTTTGACATAGTTAGCTCTGTGGTAGATATATCTAAGTAAGAAAATTAATGGAATTTTATCTCACACATGAAAAGGATTAAGGAAAAAGTTGATGCATGATTGGATTATCCTATTAAAGGATATCATATGGTCCAAATTTTAGATCATATGTCTAAGCGCAACAAAAGATATGAAGGTGTAAAGTTGGCCTTCTAGGCAGATAACAATGGTCCCCATACTTAGTAAATTTTGTACAAGGTAAAGTTCAAGAAAATTTAAAGGAGATAAATAGAATGAATTTGTTCCAAGATGTTAGGAATAAATGATATAGAAAGAAGTGCTTGATGTTTAATGATTGAATAAAGGTAAAGGATAAGGATCCAATGGCGAGCATGGATTCGTACAGATTGATCTAACAACATGAGTGGAGTCAAAGTGGTCAAAGTGAGAGTTGTTTAATGACATTAAAGGTCAAAATAATTCAATAAATATTTATAGTGTGTGTTTAATCCAAGATGAGTTGATATCATGAGATGAAGGCAAGTGGTTGAGGTTTAACTATGACTATTGGCATTTGAATATTTGAATTTTGTAAAGGGAAAGACCGGTGCTCTATATTTTATCCATAAATTTTGATCCAAGATGAATTTATTTATGGGGTAAAAATAAAATATGAAGAGGAATCCAAATTAACTAGATTTTAAGGTCTGAATTTTTGTATAGACAAAGATATTAAGGTCCAAAGTTGATTGTGTGTTTGACTATGTTCTATAAGTAACCTAAGAAGGGTAATTGAGATATTTTAATGTTGTTTTTATGTCTCATGATGAATTAGATATTGGAGAATGTTTTAGACTCCATGAGGATTCTCTATGTGGATTTTGGAGGTGTGATAAATTTATCTTGAGTATGAACAATGCTCAAGAAGTTGTATGTGTGTTCATTCATGGTGACTATGTGTACAAAGAAGTGTTTGAGCATACATAGATGTGAGAAAAGTTGACTATGTTTATTTGAGGATGATGAAGGGGACATAAGGAGTGGAACCATGTAATTGAAATTAATCCTATGTTCTTATTTTGTTTGGTGAAGTGCTAAATGGGTGAATAGGTCTTCATGAGACCTATAAGAGCTATAAGGGCCTTATTGAAAGGTGTAGTTACTTAAGGGTGACCCATAGATGTTATGGCCAACCTTTGAAGATTGTATTGAGATATGTATTCACATGTAATATAAATTTAGGGTTGAGGCATGCCTAATGGCTGACCTAGATGATGTTGATCATGAATGCTCTATAAATAGTGAAACCAAATGTGTTGGTTTCTAAACTTGTGAGAGAGACAAATATGTGTGGTATGTGAATTTGAGAGCATAGTGTTGTAAGGTGAATAAATTGGTCAGTTCCTATTAGATGTATTGAAGAATATAATAGATTAAGGGCTATTTGTATGACATGTAGGTCATAATTCTATTGGCAAAATAGTGTTGTTACAGATTGAGTGCAAGTAAAGGTGAAGAGTGATAAGCAGAGGTCCATCATCAAGTGTTGTTGACATCATTACATAGGTAGATGTTTTCATAGGTGTTGTAGTGGAATACCAACATTTAATGGGGTTTCATCCTCATTTTAAGTTGAAACTTGATAAAGGTCTAGTTTTTTTTATTGCTCAACTAGATAGGTGTGGTAACACCTCATTGGATTGGTGTCTTACTTAAATAAGAAATTGTAGTTCCTTGATCAATTTCAACTGGTCTAAATTGGTTCCTATTATTATAGGATAGTAGTCTAATTATAGGCTCTAGTGGGTTTTCTCCCCCAAGAGGGTTTCCCACATATATCACAAGTTATATGCTTGATTTTGCATTGTCTCTCTTGCTCATTGCTATAAATGTTGTGTATGATTCATGAATTATATCATAAGTTATATGCTTGATTTTGTATTATCTCTCTTGCTCATTACTATAAATGTTATGGTAATTGATTAATAACTTAAAAGGATTGAAATTAAATTTTGATTATTTGGGTTCAATGATTCACCCCCCTCAGTGATTGTACCTCTAACACCAATCAAAATGAAGAGGCTACCATTTGGTAGTGGTATATGATCTAACTATGGGAGATTTTCTGTAAGCCTTTTCCTTTCCTTTGGTCAATGCCTTTATTATTTGTTGTGTGATGTATGGGGTTGGTCATATAGAAATATTTTGAAGTGGTTTAATTTTTTTTAACTTTTTTTATTTACCTTGGAAACAAGATCTTTACCATGTTTTGGTTTGAATGGAGAAATAGGAAACTTGGTTTGTGTATTCATTAAAGTGCAAACATATTGGTGTACATCCCAATATAAGATCGCAAATGAAGAAAATGAATTATGTAATTCTATTTATCTTAGTGGAGAAAGAAGACCTATACTAATTATAAATTATATTTCCAAATTTGAGGGTGTATAATTGAAGGAATCCAAAACATCCTTAAATCAAATAATATAATCTTGTATACACTCGTTCTCTATTTGTGTCAATGTTTTAAAATGTTCCAATGGTAATTTAGGTAAGTTATAATGATGAAAATGTGATAGAAATACTTCTTAAGGTTGTTTTAAAGGTGATAATGAACCATTTAGAAAAGTATAAAATCAATCAAGATCCCCTTGGTCTAAGCTACGATAAAAATATTTTAGTAACAAACTTTCATTTTGGGCCCAATGTTTGAAAAAGTGTGTATATTATTGTAAATGAATAGCAAGATCCCCTTTACCATTAAAGGAGGATAATTTAGGCATAATAAAGTTTTAATAATAAGGATACTCAAACAAATCCCTAGCAAGAGGTTGTTCTATTAATGTATTCTCCTTGAGAATATCTTCATGAGAAGAAACTTGTAATTTAAGAGTATTGACTTGTTATTTCAAATCTCTAATGGTAGTCATAAATAAAAAAACATGTCATAAGAATAAGTTGAGTCCTTTTTAGTGGTTTTAAACTACCATTATTATATAACATAAGAATGATGGACTCTTTATCATTCTCTAAAATAGGCTTATCACATGATTTTTCAATAATTGGTAATGGAACACTCATGTCTAAAGATGTAGGTATATCTTGTAGAATAACACAAAGTTTACTATAATTATCATTAAAAGGTGATACATTGATTTAATTTTCATGACATAATAGAGGATTAGGATAAATAATTTTAATTTAAATTATTGGCACACTCTCCTTTTGAGAAGAAAATTCAAAGGAGGAAAGGGAAGAAACATTTGCTATGTCATGAAATATATTAAGATATGTTAGAATGTCACTTTAACTTTGAGTTTTAGTATCACATCATATATAAAGATGAGTAAGTAGTGTCATATCACTTTCTACTTTAGGTTCATCATTATTATGCAAGAAATGAATATTAACATAACTATCATTTGCATCCTTGTTATTTGTCTTAGGAATTTCTTTCATTAGGAAACCTTTTGGAAACATGTTTTTTTATTGATTAAATTTATGTGGTTTGACATTTGTAAAATATACCTCAAATATTCTTGGGAATTTTGTTGTGTCCTTAAATAATGTAGGTTATTTAGTTTTATCCTTAATATGTTTAAAGGTACTCTCATTTTTTCTTCAATAAACACAATGGTGGATATGGAACATGTAATTTGTTCTTCATAAATTAGATGGGAAGAATAAAGTTGACTATTTTCATTTGAATCACATAAATAAGTAATGGATTTTTTGAAATGAGCATTTTTTAGGGAAGGAGAGATACACTTGATTTTGTCAACATTTTTATTATGAGAGATAGTGGAGTAATATTCAACTTTGTTGACATTTTCAACATTGGAAAGTGGAGAATCAAACTCACTTATTGAAATAAATAAAGAGGGTATGGATACAATAGTTTTATTTTCAACATTAGTAATGGTATAATTTTGCATTTTTGTTGGCTCTTAAATATCATAAATCAAAGGAATAGGAGAGGTATCATAACCAAGGGGCATTTTGTCACATTCATAATCAAGAGTGGAAACATCATGATCACTACTTTGCTTAGTTATATTTACATTTGCTTCATTAGTTCTTTCATTATCATAGTTTTAAGCAAAAGTGGTTTTATCCAATTTTTGGTGTTATTCTAAGTTTTCATATGCAATATATTGATCATTAGGTGGATTAAATAAATGATCATAATTTACCTTCCATGCATAACCTTTTGTTAAGAACTCCATAAAGGTTAAAAGTTACTTTAAGATGACTCCTAAGCACATAAAAATTATGACCAAAACAAGAATGTAACTAAGCATTCCTAAGATATGACCATATAAGTGAGATAGAAATTAGAACTAAAAGTAAACTATAGAAATCTAAGATGAACTTTCAAAGAAAGCAAAAACCCTAATATGCAAACTAGGGTTTTAGTTCAATAAAGAGAGGGTGGGTTCACCAAATGTTTTAATGTTTTTTATTTATAAAAAAATATATATAATCAATAAAGTGGTTTGAATGCTAATCAAGTAATATTTATATTTTAACAATATAATAATATGTTTTGATAATATATCTCATTAGGCAAGTGAAATAAATATAACAAGTATAAAATCACTAAGGGATAAAGAGAGCATATCTTGTTTGTTATTATGTTTTGGACTATGGAAATGATCAAGAATAATCACATGATTATCCTATAGGTTTGGACTTTATTCATTCTATATTATGACTACTTTTTATTTCTAAAAAATTTCATCGATCTGGAATGGTAACATTGACACTTATGTCGACCTCTAATGTAGGTGTCAAGTGAGATATATACACAACAATGACTTCAAATTTGAACCAAACCTATATTTCCCCTTATGAGATTATTTTATACCAAAATTTATGTTTGCTTTTATGTTAGATCTAGATAATAATCAACCCTAGTTCCTTTACATTTTTCCTCTTATAACCTGGTAAAAAAGGGTTAGTAATGTGATTTGAACTATCCTTAGCAACCCCATTTTGTTTCTAAGTGATGCCTAAATAGACAATACTCCTAAGAGGGCCTCATATTCACATGTATTTCTCCTTCCCATACATGTGTGTGGAATTGTAACAATGTGGCTATATGATATTTATCATAGTAACCCTTAGTGCAAGTGATGAAATCGTATGTTTAACCTTTTGAATGTTTTATATATTTTATTTAGTGTTGTAGTAAAATTTAATAGGTTGAAATAAACAATACTTTCTAATTAGAGAGTTGGCTTATCAAATTGGTATGTAGTATTAATTGGACCATAACCTTTGTATGTATAGGAAACTTTTGAATTTTAATTATAAATTATTGACATGCAAAAATATGGCCATAGGATGGGAAAAAAGGAATAAAAAATGGTCATAAAGGGAAAGATAGAAAAAAAGATAAGTCTGGATAGTTGCATTAAAGTAGGACACTAACATCGATGACAGTGTCCAGGATGGACATAAATGTCCAAGGGATAAAAACATCTATAAAATAGGTAAAATACGGAAGGATCCTTGGCATACATTGGATGAAGATAAAAAAACATAACACATAAGCCCAAAGGATAGGTAAATCAAGTGAAATAAGATGTAACCGAAGAACTCCATGAGAGACTATGTCACTAGATTACTAATTCTCAATGAACAAGTATATACATACAAAAAGACTAGAAATATGTGTAATTATACCAAAATTATTGTTTAAATTCTCATAATTAAATCTCCTTAGGATATCTCATGATTTTGGTGAGACCTACCTTCTATTTTGAGGGACAAAATATTTATTATAAAAGAGGATGTATTAACACAATAGGTTATGTAATTAAAATTCTTTTGGTGTAGTTCAAATCACATAATGGAAGGAAAATACATGAAACATTTTTGGTATGTCTCGCGACTAGTATTTATATTGTGATTTGATTTAGGGGAAGGTTTGATATTTGTTGAGAATGTTTTTTGTTTTGTGAATACTAATAGAGGAAAAGTGAGATGTAGATGTTTTGGGAGGAGATTAAGGATTTGTGTGGATTAGAACTTATGGATATAATTTTTTATGTATGTAAAGGTGTCATAGTATTTTTTAATGAACTTAGTTACCATAGGTTGGAAATTATTCTACATTAATATGATGATTACAACATTTTTTAATGACATAATCATCATTTTTTTTGAGTGAGCGTTAAAACTGTCCACTAAAACATTTATTTTGTGATATTTGTATTGAGCATCTTGAATGAGATAAAAGTAGAATATGAAACATTTGGTGTGTGATATATATTTTAAATTATTAATTTACATAGATGGGATTGAATATTAAGTGGCTAAAATTTCATTACCCCAAGATGTGATCAACACGTTGGGTGTTTTACTAAATTTGGGAAACTATATGGGTTAATTTCCTAATTAGTAAAGGGGTTTATATTAAGGAGAAAATTAGTAAATAAAATGTGCCTTAATTAACCTACTAATTTATTGAGTATGGAAGTGCTTAATTGATTTTTAAAAATATAAAAAAAGGGGATAAATAGTAAGACTTAGCTAATTCTGGGCTAAGACAGAGGAGACATAGGCTACAAATTATTAATCTGGCTAGGTAGACTATCATAAATAGGATCTAGAAGTATAGTTTTTTCCTAGATAAGAGCACTAAAAATGGGACATCTAGAGGTCCAACATTGTAGTCTAAGTTTTGGCAATATAGTTCTTAGTGTCTGAGATTTTTGAGCTTTTTAGGTTTTGTTCATCTACTCTGGGAGACCCTATGCCTGAAATGTTGAGTACTAGTTGTTCATGAAGCTCTATGTACAATTGATTTTGTCTTCAAGGATATTAGCTCCTCTTCACGATTGATAGGTTATCTTTAATCTAACTATAAAAATGGGTTAGTGTGTAATAGGCACTGAATGTGTGATCATACCTTGTGTGTGGGCACACTGCCTACATATCAATACTCTAAAGAGGGATCAAGTCCAATGTAGTTATCTTAATTTGAATGTGTATTATGTAATCTTATGTATGCGATGTAAGTGTATGAAAATTTGGGAAAGCTTGAGATGAATCATGATTGGTTTGGGAACTTAGATAGGCTATAAATAATAGTGGTTAGTTATATGCAAAGAATAAGAAGATTTGCTTGAGTGTGCTTTAGTATATTTTTAGTTTGTGCCTTTTGAATGATTGATAACCCTTATAAATGACATTTAAATGGGATTTTATAGGGAAATTAGTAATCCCAAGTTAGATGAACTCATATTAGGCTACAAAAGGAAAAGATAAAGTTTAAGAAAATCTAACCATTTGAGGCTATTATGGACTTGGACAACAACACTAGAAAGTGGACACCCTAGGTCCCAACATTGTATTCAAAATTATGACACTATTATCCAAGGGGAAAGGGACCCTAGGGGATAGATATTTGCTTAGGAGAGGAGTTTGAGATAGTAAGAACTAAATCTATAAGGCTTTAGATGACTAGGAAATAATGAAAACATGCCTAAATGGGATGTGTAAGTGAGTAGGAGAGACCTATGGTTTGGGTGTCACAAATCATACTCAAGTTGTATAAATTTCATTTTAGTACAATGACATTGCCCCCCCCATTTATTCTAAGTATGAAACAAAGTGAAATACTAGGATAAATGAGAAAAAGAGAAGTGTACCTGAACTTACCTGTGAGGCTAAGTCTAAGAAGCTGTGTGATGTTGAATTATACATAGTGAGAACACATTGTACTGTGTAAGTCTAAAAAAAATGAAAGTGAAAGTAAATCAATTCTTACTAGATACACTATATCTAAAATAAGAATGCACAAATCTAGGTAAAGAAAGAAGAAGAAAGAGAAAGGAATGAATACACCTTATTAGGTATGTGAACCAATATAAAACCTATTATGTTATTGGGTTATGCTGAGTGATGTTAGAAGTATGTTGAACCAAGATTTATATTGATGAATGAGTTGAGGGCTCAATCCCATAAAAGTTAGTTTAAGAATGCAAAGGTAGTCCCTTTGGCTCCATCATCACCAACTATATGAATTTAATGAATCATGCATGTGCTTATTGATGTCTAGACCATGTGTCCAATCCATCTAAATAGGTGGCTCAAGAATACAAAGGTTAACTAGACATTTGGCTCCATCATTGACCTATGATGTGAAGCTAAATGAAAAAATGCTGGTATAGATGAATGCCATATGACATGGCTTATGGAGCCCCTAAATGTGATATGATCTGATAATGTTGGCATGGATATCCAAATGTAAACTAGAAACTAGGCCACTATTAGCCACTTTGAAAGATGGAGATTGGACTTGTATAGAAGCCCCTCCTAAAACTAGAATCAAGGCTTAGGAAACCACTTGAGAAATTAGGTATATGAGAAGCACACTTGTATGAAAGTTTACTTGAATGTGATACCAACTACCTATAGATGGAGTAAGTCACACAACTATTAGGAATGTGCAAGAAAATGCTATAAACTTATAAATAGAGAAGGCCCATGTGTCACACACATTACCCCTAACGACTGGTGTATGGAACATAGATTCTAAACTAAAAGTTGTATCAACTACCATGTCTAAAATAAAAATGGAAACCCTCATGTCATGCATGACAACCCCTATATCTATATTCTTAGAGTGAAATAAGTGCTAAAAACTACTAGTTTTTGGACTAAAATGTACTGGCAAAACTGTGATTGAACTCACCTCTTTGCCTAATTCTAGAAAAATTGAATATTCTATTATTTGGACAATAGCACCAAAAATTGGACACTTTAGGGTCCAGTGTTGTAGTCCCATTTTGGCACTATTATGCAAAGCCAAAATTGATGACTAATCTAAATTATCTATTATCTACCTAGTTTGGTTTGCCTGTGTTGAGTTTTGGATTTTGGATTGTATTATTCTAAAACTAGTTTTTTGACCATTAGGAGCTCTGATCTCTATGACAAAACCCCAATTTATTTCCCCCTCTTCTGAGGGTAGGAATGAAGATCCTATAATGAATTCCCTCAAAATAATAAGCCCTACAAGTGTGTTAAGTTATGAAAACATTTGATATAACATTGATATACGTTATCTCAAGATATAGCAAAACTTGTAGAGAGAGAGATAGTTAGATCCATAGGGGTATGCCTAGATAGATATAATAATGTAATAGCATGTGCATAAGAATAAATTGTAATTTGAAATGTTATTTTTTAGTTTTTAGTGGCATGGAATGATGAAGCATGATCTCCATCATGGCATCTAATAATCAAGGTAAATGCATGATTGGAATCATGGCATTGCACACAAAGAGAAGAAATCAAGTAAAAAGCATAGAAATCAAGAAGCAATAAACACACAAGGGTGGCCAAGGGGTGAAATAAGCACACAAGACATACAAGACATGTTCAAATTTTGCATACATACATAATGGGAACAAGCAAATATTAGCACAAGGGCCATAATCACATGAAAGGCACACACAAAGGACATTGGCAAGTGTCTAAAGGCACACACATATAGACAAGAACAAAGGACATTTGTAAATATCCTAAAATGCAAGAAAGAAGAAAATAATAACTAGAAAATGTAAACACATCTATATAGTCAAAGTGAAGTGTGGAAGCATGCAAAGTAATGGAAATATAAACATGCATCTAACTATGGAAAGCAAGAAGTAAGAGTATAGAAGATATGTAATACAAGACTAATGTATATGCTAATGGACTTCAATGTGATATTAGTGTCATAAATTAAATAACATACTACAACAAGATGTCTAGAGTGTATAGTGTAATAATGACATAACCTGGATGGTGTAGTCATGTAGAGTATCCCTCCAGTGGGTAGATGTATCGATATGTAGCTAGAATGTAGAAGTAAGATGCCCCCTTGATGGGTGGAAAGAAGCAAAGAAGGACTTGTATGCACTACACACACTCAAAGAAGATCAAGTGAAGCCTAGTAATATAGATAAATTAATGAACAATAGAATATAATAATGTAATGTAAGTCTAGCATAATGGTTAGCAATGTAAAACATAGATGATTCATACAATTGACATGTTTTTATATTTTTGAAATATTACATTATTTTTGTATTTTGAAATGTTTGAGCTATGTAAAATCAAGCAAAGGAAACTAAGTACAATAAATACTAGAAGGAATGATACTAACTAAGGAGTCTCATATGAGACTCCCTATCATGGTGTCCTATATCAAGGAGTGGAATCATGTGTGATTGTGAAGCATGATGGAAATGCTAAGATTGTGTCTCTAAAAGTTGTATATGATTTAAATGATATAAAATATCTAAAGTAAAAATTGACTATGTGGACCCTCTATAATTTTGAGAAGTGGATGTAGCTGTAGGGCTCTTAGAGACCCATCTGGAAGTAGGCAAAACTCACTAAACATGTGCTCTATGTGTGGATGCATGAGATCTTAATGAAACTACTTTGAGTGTGAATATTGTAGCTAGAAGATATCTAAAATCTTGAAGCTATGGATGTTTATGAACCCTTTATATTGGTGATGGATATCATATCTATGTCTAATGCTGAATTGGAGAAAAAATTAGTGGTGGAGCTAGAACTGGTAATGGAATTGAAACTAGCTCTAGAACTAAAATTGGATCTAAAACCAGAAGTGGCAACTCATATGAAACTCTGATAACTATAATAACCTAATTAGTGTGAATGAATTTCATGCATATATGTACTATAGATGGAATTTCTCAGAGTTTTTGTATCCAAGGTCTACCAAGTAATATGTCAAAAAATCCTATGCTAGGGACTATAGTAAATAAGGTGATCATGTGTGTAGGACCAACCTATAGAGGAATGAGGATCTCACCCAATGTAGTTTGACTATGTCCACTAAAACCACTGATAATTATATTTTTTAGAGTAATATCTTGCTTTGTATAACCCAAGTGATGTAGTAGTGTCATAGTACACATGTTCATGCTGGATCCATTATCAATTAGAATAGTGTGAATGGGATAACCACGAATAAAATATCTAATGAAGAGTGCATGATAATCTATGTCATCCTCAATAATCTCCTAATCAAAAAAGGATATGGAAAGCTGAACTATAATTCTAGAATGAAAAATACCAATCATATGGCTCAATATATGTAAATTGGTTGTTGGTGCCCTATATGTAACTAGTGGAGGATGTGCTTGATATACATGATGTACACCTAATGTGTCTTGTGTCTCTAACTTGCCATTGTATGGAAATAGACTAAAAATATTTTGAGTGACTTATCCAATGTTGGTTTGGTCAAAGGAGGCTTAGCTAAATTACTTAGATCAACTTGATTACCATTAATTAGATCCTGTATTGTATGTTTGAGACTAATGCATATATTTATAGTATGGCTTGGTGCCCTGTGATAGTCATAAAATGTGTTCTGGTCATATCCCCATGGAAGAGGCTTTGATGGATCAATTTCTATAATAAGAGGAAGAGATATGATGTTACATTCTAATAACGATTGTAGAACTCTAGCTAGAGGAACTGGTAGATTTGTAAAAGGTTGTTGAGGAGGTACTAATAAAGTGATTCTTTGTGAGGGCTCTAAAGTCACATTAACTATCTGTTGAGTTGGTCCTTTACTATCATTGAAATTGACCTTATATGGGGCTTTTCTATTACTCTTATTAGTTTTATTTGGTGCACTTGTGTAATTAAGTTTTCCCATTGAAATGAGTTTGATTTCTCATTCTTTTAAAGTGTGACACAATTCAGTGAAAGAAGAGAAACCTTTGAACATGATTATCTCATGAAAAATCGGTAGAAGACTCTATTTGAAGAGGCCCTACAACTCCTAATCTGCCATAGGGCTAGTCATCTTAGCCAATATGGTCTTGTATCTAAGAACATACTCAGTGAGAGGCTCATTTGATTTTTATTTTTGTTGTGAAATTTGGGCATATGAAACCTTATGACCAATATTGATACTAAAATGTGCTAGGAACATGTCAGCAAGAGGATTGAATGCATTAATTGACTGATTTGGTAGACTTTAAAACCATTGTAATGCATAATCCTTGAGGGTCTTTGGAAATAATTTAGTTAATATCCAGTCATTTGGTACATAATCCAAATATGTTGGGTGAAAGGCTCTCAAATGCGTCTCTAAATCACCCTTGCCATTGTAAAGAGTGAGATCAGGTTGTACAAATCTAGGTGGTAAGGGTGTAGTAGCTATATGTCATGCTAAAGCTGTATGCAATAGAGTGAATGAGTTAAATGCCTATGTAGATCTAGTGGTACCTTGTTCAATATGTTGCACCTTAGATTGAAGAGATCAAATCTCTTTCATAAGGGATGTACTGGTTACATTTGGTGGCATAGAAGAAGGTTGGGATGCTATAGGGGGTTATTGTGACATAGTTGCCCCCATAGCGTCATGTGTAACTAGTGGCTTTATAGTTTGAAAAAATTCAACTTGTTTGGCCTTCTTTAGTTCCATGATATATTTCAATATGTTAGCATGATTGCATGGTTGTTCCTTGAGTCTTTCTCTAAAATTTTTTAAAATCAAATCTTTGTTGAGTACAACTTCATTGTCAACAATAGGTAGAAGTGGATTGGTAGTCCAATGTGATAAAACATGAGCATCAGTATGTGTCTCATCATTATTATTCTCATATTGGTCATTATCAAAATCATTTTCATTGAAATTAGTGTAATCTAGATGTGCAAGATCTATAATAGGGACTTGAGATAATTGTTTATCCATGTTCTAGGATCGAGTTGTAGGAATATGGTTGAATTCTAGAGGGTTGCCACTAGGTCTTGCACTATCTCTCAAAGGAAGAGATGCAAGGAAATTAGATGGCATAAGGAAAAAAATTAAGAAGATAATAGAGCATATTACATAAAAATAATATAAAAAATAAACTAGAATATGCATTAAAATGATATTGAACTCCAAGTATGTAAGTTGATAGCTCAAGATGCAAAGTAAGGACTAGTATATGTAACTAGGGATTTTTCAATAATATTATTTGCAAATACTATGAACTTTTGAATTTGAAATTGATTTTTTGAGCTAAGTATGCAAGATAAAATTTGGAAAATTATGAGAAATTACTTGCTTGAATGGGATCTAGTAGATGCAACTAGGGTTTTGAGACAAATAAATGTTCTGGAATTACTATGAATTTTTGAAATATAAAGTGATTTTTTTATTTTAATATTCAATCAAAGTTTGTAGAAAATAAGTGGAATATTACTTGAAAATTATTGGGATTTAGTTGATGCAACAAAGGCTTTGAAATGATTTTTTTTTTTAAAATTTAATGTAATAATTTGAAAATTTGCTATAAATTTGTAGAATTGAGCTTGAAAAATTTAGGAAAAAACTGAAAATATTTATAAAATTAACAATATATTTTTCCTAGTGGTTTGAAAGTATTTGTATGAAAATAGGACCTAGTATGTGCAACCTAGTGTTTAAGTGAATTATTGAAAATATTTCAATTAATTTATAGTTATCTAATTTTTAAATTTAGGAAAATAAAAAAAATATTACAAAAAATCATAAATAATTAGCCCCAAGGTTTTTAGGGTTTTTGTGTAAAAATTTGAAGTAATTCGGGTTCACCAAATGTTTTATTGAATTTAGAAAAATATATGGGTTAATTTCCTAAATATTAAAGGGGTTTGGATTAAGGGGAAAATTAGTAAATAAAATGTGCCTTAATTAACTTAATGATTTATTGAATCTGGAAGTGCTAAATTGATTTCTAAAAATAGCAAACAAGGGGATAAAGAGTAAGACTTAGCTGATTCTAGGTTGAGACATAAGAGATAGAGGCTATAAATTACTGATTTGGATAGTCAAAATATTAAAAATAGGATCAAAAAGTCTATTTTCTACTTGGATAGGAGCATAAAAAATGGGACACCTAGAGGTCCATCACTGTAGTCTAATTTTTGGTGCTATAGTACTTAGTGTCTAAGATTTCTGGGTTCTATTCATCTACTTTAGGAGACCCTATGCCTAAAATATCAAGTCCTAGTTGTTCACAAAGATATGTGTATAATTTATTTTGTCTTCAAGGATCCTAATTCCTCTTCATGCTTGATAGGTGATCTTGAATCCAACAAGAAAAAGGGGTTAGTATATAATAGGCACTGAACATGCAATCATACCTTGTGTGTGGGCACACTACCTACATACTAATACTCTGAAGAGGGATCAAGGCCAATATAGTTCTCTCAATTTGAATGTGTATTATGTAATCTTATGCATGTGATGCAAGTGTATTCAAATTTGGGCAAGCTTGAGATGACTCATGACTAGTGTGTGAGGTTGGATAGGTTGGAAATAATAGTGGTTGGATGTATGTAGAGAATAGAAAGATTTGCTTGAGTGTGCTTTAGTATATTTTTATCTTGTGCCTTTTGAATGGTTTCCAACCCTTCTAAATGAAATTTGAATGGGATTTTATAGGGAAACTAGTGATCCTAGGTTAGATTAACTCATATTAGGTTGACAAGGGAAAAGATAAATATTTAGGAAAATCTGACCATTTAAGGTTATTATGGACTTAGACAACAACACTAGAAAGTAGACACCCTGGGTCCCAGCATTGTAGTCCAACTTGTGGCACTATTGTCTAGGGGGAAAGGGACACTGGGGGATAGATCTATGCCTGAGAAAGGAGTCTGAGACATTAGGGGTTGAATCTAGAAGGCTTCAGATGATTATGAAATAGTGAAAACATGCCTAAATGGGTTGTGTAAGTGAGTAGGAGAGACCTATGGTTTGGATGTCACAAGTCATGCTTAAGTTGTACAAATTGAATTTTAGTATGACTACATTGAGGAAGATTGTTGGAGGAGAAAAAATAAGTTATCTAAATGGATTTTGGATATCAACACTTATAATTTATTGATTCATGACGTTTGATGCTCGAGATAAAGTAAGGTTAGTGTTTTAAGTTTTTATATAATTTTTAGGGATTAACACTTAGGTGATTCCAAAAATTGGAGTATAGGGTCTTATCATATCCATGAAGATAATACGTTTGGGAATAGTTCACATGTTTATGTGAAGACATAGTACATACTAAAAGAGAATATATTTAGTGTTTGACATCTATGTAGGTATGTGTGTGAAAATATATTAGGATAAGATCCTATTTTTCATACAAAATATGAAGATAACCATATAAATACAAAGAGGAGGAGGCATAAACACTTTTGATAAATGTGAGAATAAAAGGCACAATCCCTCTATTATGCCATAGAGTATGAGTTGTTATATTGAGTTTTCCAAAGATGAGATGCAATAATGGCACCCATGGATAAATTTATCAATCTATATATGTTTGAGTTCTCATGAAAACATTATGGGTAAATCACTGAGTATATTACCTTTTGGTATTATTTATATTCGTTAATGTTATACATAGCAATGAGGGAAAAGATATGGATGAGTGAGAATGACAGGGAAAGCCTCCAATTGAATCGTAAAAATATGAATGAACTCATGGGATAGGTTGATATTTTTAACTATTATAATTATTTATACACTTGGATTAAAAATGGTTAGCATGAACATTCATGTCATTATGATTATAATGACACCATAAACAAATTTAACAAAATATTTTCACTTTGATTTTTTTTGAATGATGAACCATTGATGTAGTAGCATAGGAGTTAGTATTTTTTTACTTGATGTAAGGTATATGAATTATATGGATCTAATAAAAATATAAGAGAAGAAGGATAACCATGGTGAGTGTTAGAGTCACCTTGATCCATCATAGGAGGAGCCACTAAGGAGAAAAATATATTGAGTGACTAAATAACTCAAACCAAAAAAGGGAGGATCTATTAAGAAGATTATATTTGTATACATACTAATACATAACAACACAAGGGATAAAGTACATGGATATGAGGGGGAATTAAAGGATTCATTGATGTTTAGGATGGAATTTTAGAAACACAAATTTAGTACTAAACACTTGAAAACATCAATTTTGACATATAATTGACATCCATGACTTGTATGTACACATTTGAATCTTATGAACACTTTTCCCTATAAACTTATCTAATCATTAAATTGGACACCATAATTTTATATAATTCACATTCAATATCTCCCTAGTCTATACTAAAATTCTCTACAAACCTATGTATATTTTCACCACATTCTAAAAATTTGATTATTCCTTTGTGGATAATATTCACAATAGTTGGACATTGGTGGTTATTATAGGTTCTCACCTTTGTCAAAAGTGTCCCAAGATTTTCAAATTAAAATGTCTCCCTAGGGTTGGCCTAGATATTTTTTTTATCAGTTATAAGGGGAGATATGAAAGTCATTTTTAAACAAAAATCAATCCTAAGACAATACTTACCTAACATTCACATGGGCTAACTTGGTTACTATTTGGCATACACATTGATAGATATATTTTTATACCCTTGATATATTATCCAAAATCATTCACATCTAAAAAATTCTCAAAGGGGGAACCCTAAATCTAAGTGTAAATACAAATGCAAGGTGAAAAGTGCATGTTGTCAAGTTTCAAAATACAAAGCATTGTATTGCATTCTAGTGGATCAAAATCGATCATACACATAACTAGGTGGAATTACTAATATTATAGGTACAATCCCTAAGATTTGGGGGGCATGGATTAGTGTTTCAAGATAATCCAATTCAATTCTAAACCCTTCAAACCCTTAATCATTCAATACATACATTCATGAAACATACACATCATTCATAACAATGACTAAGAAAGATAATGCAAGATTAAACACATAACACAAGGATTATGTGGGAAACACTCTTGGAGGATACAAACCATTAAAACCTATAATTTGAATACTATCATATAATAATAAGATTTAAATTTAGTGAGACACCCATACCACAAGGAGGTACAACCCCTATCTAGTTGAACACCCACACAATTAGACTTTTTTAAAGATTTACTTTGGAAAGAGGAACCAACCCCCTAGGAAACCAAGCACCCACTCAGATACCTTGAAACTTAGATCACCTTGAACACCTGTTACTACTATTTAATTGATGATGAACTCCTTTGTTTGTACTCTTTCACCTTTACACTCACTCTAGACTTCACATCCTCTCGATGCAACCAAAACCACCTTTTAGATCACTCTACACTTATTCACACATACTAAAACAAAAAACCTAAAACAAGTCTATCACAACATCAGAAACATGACCAAATGGTCATAAACACATAATTGACACTCCTCTGATCCTCAATCCATTCACCAATCTCACACAATATTCACTTTTTCTTCACTCACACTATACACTCTCTATACTTCACTAAAAAACCTGTATGATCACTATTATGACATCAAAATTATGACCTATAGGTCATACACACTATCTTCAACCTTATCTCCTCATCAATCCATCTGCTAGGCACATTCACACTCCTCTTTCCTTCACCTCTAAACTCTCTACACTAGAAACCATTACCTTTTATTTTACTCTTAATAGAGTCTTCATGATTTTCATCTTCTTTTTCAGTCATAAGACTTGGATTAACCCTTAAGTATCTTCTTGCACTAAGACATAACTCAATACCACCCTCATAAGTCTCCCACAACATCCATGGGTCACTCATAAGCCACTACACCTTTCAATTAGGTGTTAGTATCCCTTATAGGTCTCATGGAGACCTATTCACCCATTTAACACTTATTCGATCAAATTAAGAACAAAAGACCAATTATAAATGCATAGGTACACTTTTCATAACCCCAGAGACACATTAAAGTGATTACATCTATCATTACACTCCTCTGCATATGCACAATCTACTCAAACATTAGTTTGTACACAAAAATAACATGAATGAACAAACAATTAGCTTCTACACATTTATTGATATTGAATATGGATTGGTCAAACCTCAAAAATTCATATAAATGGTCATTATATATTCAAACACTCTCCAATAGTTAAATCATCATGAAACATCAAAACACTATTAAAACAAACGCAATCATCCTTCTTGGGTCACTTGCAGAAGATGGTCAAACATATAGTCAAATTTGGATATCAATAAGTAAAAATGTATATATATTAAAAAAAATACCCAATTTTAATATATATATCCCTTATAGTCCTTTACAACATTGATTTTTATACCACCATCAAATTCATCATACATCAAAAGTTATAGCTCAAACAATACAAACATGTTTTACTTTGCTAATTAAAATTCCAATGGTCACTATGTAATAAAAAAGCTTTAGACACGTGTCTTCAAGTTATGCCCCATAGAAATTTTATCAAATACACTCTATTTATTTCCTTGGGAGTCTCCTAGTCTTTAATTTCAATGCTAACAATTGATCTTTGATCTGGTCTTTCAAGATTGTGCCACTTGGCAGTCCCACATGCCTTCTATGTATCCTATTGTTAGTCTCTACTCTTTTTCCACATGACAGCCACATGTGCCTTCTATTCCTATTGACTTGAATTGATTTACACCATTTATTTCCATCTACACAGTTGAACATGTACCATTGATCTCCATTTGTATAATCAAATGTGTGTCACTGATCTTCATCTACATGATCACCCATGTGCCATTGATCTACTGCCAATTCTCTATGATTGTGACACATGTCACCAACACGTGCAATCTCAAAAACCTTTGACATATTGACCTCATGCTCATTTTTAGATCTTCATCTTCACAATCACTCTTATGTCATTGATCCTTGATCTGATCAAGCAAGGTTTCAACACTAGTAGCCCTACATTCACTAATGATCCTTGATTTGATTGAGTGAGGTTTTAACACTTCGTATCCCTATATAAAGTCACTCAATACTACAAATTTGGTTAAGTATGGGAAAAATTGTAATCTGCCTGGAAGGCCAACTTTACACCTTGATATCTTTTGCTACACACAATCTCATGACCTAAAATTTGGACCATAAAAACTAGGCACAAACCACCACCATGTGATCATTTCCTTTTGACACTTCCATACATGAAAATGTTGATATCATCAATATACTTAGTTTTATCTACCAAAATGACTAGAAGAACCTAGACATTCATATGACTACTCTAATGAATTATTTTCACTTCCACAAGCATTATAAGCACTTATAACATCTCATATGGTATCTGAAACATGACCATATCATTAATAACATCTATAATTCTAACTATCCAAACACATACTAAAGAAATATTCAAGAACACTGAATCACATTAAAGCACACTTTGTCACTATCATTCTAACACACATGACACCTCACCAACATCCTTGGCCACCTTGAATAAATCATTGATAACTCTCCAATAATCCTCCCCTTTGTCATTGATGTCAACACCAATCATAAAATGTATGCTTATACTCTTTCTCTCTCTTCAAACACTTTCTCTACCTTTGACACAATGACAAAGTGGGTTATTTTTTTGATCTTGAAGACTTGAAAAGAATTTAAGACCCAACAATAAGAAAGGACCACCTCTGAGAGATGATACAAACTCAACCTAACACTATGCATACTACTTCTTACCTTAAACTTCTCAAACATACTCCATGACCACTTTTCTTTGATCATACTCTACTCTATGAAGAAAAAAATATACATTAACACCAAAAACTACTTGAACTCACCTTGAAAATATTAAGAGGGACTCCCCCTATGTCACTTGACTTAGGCACCCCTTGAGAACCTTCAAACCAACACAAACTATGATTAACCTTTTTACTATCCTTCACACCTTCTCTCTCAGATTCAACTACACTATCCTTTGATCCTAGAACCTAGCCATTTACAAATCTCACCCTTTATTTATGCATGAAGATTCAATACATTATCAAATCACTTGACTTGATTTGATCAATTCATCATATCAACATGCTTGAGTTCACATCTGTATCAGACTTATTCATATCTCCACTATGACTAAAACATCTCACATATGCTTCCCCTCACATCATGCATAGCTATTCAAGCCTTTCAAACTATATGAGTTAGCTCCCTCTAACTCCATGCTCCACCTAGATCATAACATCTTTAAAAGGTCTTCTTAACCAATTCTATTTTGACATTAGAAAACCTCCATACTCTACCTACTAACCTTCAAGACCAAAATCCCAAAACACACTTTGAGCACACACACTTGCTTCTCCATAAGAAAGATGTCTCCTAAGAAGCATAGGTAGAGACACCCTAACCCATAATATCCTGAACAATGTGAAACTAGGAGTTACCCATATCTCCTCATATTCTTTCTCCTTTTTGGAGATCTGAAACTGTTAAGATTACCCTTTATTTAAGATAATTTATTTTATCTTAATTTTTTTTTCCATATGTGTAGTATTTATATTTATGTGAATTTTTAATTCACATAAATATGGATTCCTTTACATGTCACTCTCTCTTTTTTTCTCTCTTAGGATTTGGGAGTTACTTTCATGAGTAATTCCTCTCTCTACTTGACACGTACCTATTTTTTTGGTAAAGAATTAGGACACAAGTGTCACATACTTGGAGGGCTTGTAAGGTCATAATGGGCTTTTATGTAACTCTCATTTTCCTCCTTTGGCTATATAAAAGAGCTCTTCCTCTCCTCTAACTTCACTAAGATTCATCTAGCTCTCTCTATTTTTCTCTTGTGCTTTTGTTCAATTTTGTACTTGTGGACATATTTTGTTGCAAGCCTTCTAATAAGATCACGTGGATTTTTCTCTAATACATTCGGTTTCCCACTTTAAATCTCTTATCTCTATGGTTTATTTATGAGAGGTAATTTAGTCTTTTATGCATTCTTATTTTTCTCTCACTTTCATGTTTATCATTAATGATATTTCTTGGGTTAAAATCTTTTCATAATATAAAGATCTATTATCATTATAATGATATTTATTTGAGAATATGCAAATTATTCTAAGGAGAATTTTAAATTTTTTTTTGCAAGGGTTCTAACCCTTGCTCAAATTTTTAAAACCAAAATACATTTTCTTTCTGCTTATTTTTTATTATTAGTGGCTTCTAACCTTTTTTTTTGTAGGAGTTTTTTTTATAAATTTTTTTAAAATATTTTCTATGAGTTTAATAGAAAATATTTAAACAAAAAAAGAAGTTTTTTATATCGATTTGTTTCCTATCTTATCTTTTTTCTTTTAACTCTGGTTTCTTGCAGATAAGAAAGTAGTGTTTCCAAGCACATTATATATATATATATATATATATATATATATATATATATATATATATATATATATATATATATATATATATATATATATATTTTAATTAGTATTTAAACTTCAAATACTCATTCAGATTTCTATTAACTATATAATTTTTTTTTGCTCATCTTTTTTTACATCAAAAAAATATTCAGTTTACATGCTCAGCTGATTTTTCAAGAAGTTTTTTTTATGCAGGTTATTTCTTTTTTTTAGCTTTCTACTCTTCCATTTCACTCCTCTAGCTGAGCATATCTCCCCACCTTCCAACCATTCTCCATACTGAGGCATCACCCCCTGCTAATTTTTTTCATTTTCTTCTTTTCTCCCTCTAGCCATATATCTAGCTGTACAAATCCATACGATGTCAGTACAGAGGTGTACGACCTCCATCCTCAGTGCTGGTCTAGTTTCTAAAAAAAATTCATCCATCTTTCTCCTTACTGGATGTTTCTATCCCTAGATTGCATACATTCTCAAATGTTTTTTGGCTACTACCTTTGTCAAGTGTGCCATACTTCTCTTTATGACAGGGAAGTTTTATTTTATAAAAATACATTATTATTTTCTTGTCACCTCTTTGCCTTTAGATAAGTGATTTACCTTGTATTTAAATGAGTTTTTTTTTAAAAAATCAATAAAAATTTCTCTAAATCATTTCCTTTTTGACATCTAATTAAGAGTTTTTTTTCTAAATTCATTTAACTTAAATACAAATCTTTGCTTTCCAAGTGGCTTTCATATTTATGAAAGCTATTTCCTTTTTTTTTTAAAAGAAAAAAAATTAAACAAACTAAACAAAGCTCTATTTTTATTTTTATTTTTTAAAAACAATCTATTTCCACTTGTTTTTTAAAGACATTTTCTAATTTCATTATAATTTTTTTTTTAAAATCAATTTAGTTGGATAAAGTTTATATATATATATATATATATATATATATATATATATATATATATATATATATATAATCATGGAAATGTTTTATTCATGATTTAAATTTAGACATTTCTGACAAATTATTTTGTACAACCTTTTTTTTTTACAATTTATTTTGGCTATTTCTTTTTGCTAAGCTATTCTTGTGCATTCTGACAGAGTCATCTTTTTATTTCTTGCCCCTTCTACAACCTTTGTGTTTAATTGATTTTTTTGCCTATCGCTTTTTGGTTTTTGAGTGAGATTTCAAGGCACAATGAATCAATTGTTCTCCAAATTTAAACTCACATCCACTAATTAGCATTTATGAAAATCGTATATATAATACATTTTTACTTTCAAATATTTGATACGCATAGTAAATGACATAGATCCTCAATCTGACATTGAGACTATCTCTATCAAAATTCAATAAAAATGACAAGAAAAAAATGATGAGGTCTTAGGATTTATTGACATGGCCATAACCCCTAAATTGCATATCCATATTGATGGTTGTTCTCTTGCTTCCACCACTTGGTCTAAACTTAAATCTATTTATAATGTTGTGAATGAATCTTACAAAATTCAAATTCAAGATCAATTATTTGATTTAAAATATAATTATTTCAAATCTATGGATGATTTATTGATTAAAGTTCAATCTTTACATTCTCAACTTGTTGGTTTAGGTCCTAAACTTTCTAATTTGAATTTGATTCATATTATTATGAAAAAATGTTTGCCTCAACTTTTTCAGTAGTTTATTACTAATATTCATTCTCAAATATCTTTTCTTACAGTATCTACTATACTGATATTTTAATTATTTTGTACTTTGTTGTGTCAAAAAGAGCAAAAGTTGATTCAATTTGGTAATCTTAAGATTAATAAACATGCTTTTGTTTCTAAACATGAACATAAGAATGACAAAAAGCATGCTAAAAGCAATAATACACATGATAAGAAAGATAAAAAATCTAACTCAAAACCTAAGAAAAATTTAGAGAGTAATTATTGTGACAAAAACACTCATGATGAAGATCACTACTTTAAAAAAAATATATGATATAAAAAATAAAAATCTTAAATTCAAAGATAATGCTAGCACTAGTTGTAGACACCTAAATTGTGTCGACACCCCTTGGCCCTAACCCACATCTTATTAATTTAAAAATAAACAACTTATTTTAAATTATGACACATCACCCTTGACACCTCACTCTTGGATTCCTCACCCTTGGATACCCTCATTCATTACCCTTGACTCACCCAAGACCTATTCTTACTCCTCCCCAACCACCTAACTAACTCTCGTGCGTATTTAGCTTGACCTTTGACAATTCTCCAATAGACTATGCACTTGGTGGATGGAGAACGGGCTCGTTATCCCTTTTACTCGTTCTCCACCCACCGACATCGATCAAATGTCAGCCGATGCCGACAGGATCACCGATGTTGGTTTACTTAAATTGAGTTCTAACCTCTCACTTGGGCTAATCACTAATCACGAATCCCAAATCAACTTCCTCTTAGACGCTTCTCTCTTGGACTTTGGGACTCTCTTTCACACAGATCAGGCTCTCTCTCTCTCTTCCTCTCAAACTCTGAGACATCAACAGGCATCAGACTTCAACTAATGCTCCCTTGGCCACAGAGACTCTACACCAGTCGCTCCAGATTGGACTGAAGCATTGCATGGGGACATGGACAGCAGCTGTGACAGGCACAAGCGTTCAACACCTTGGTTCTTCATTTCATCAGAGCTAAGTATTTCTTCTACCTTTTATTTCATTATTTAGAACATATTAGTAATTAGTCAATTTGTTATCTCTAAGCACTACTAGACCAGACCCGACCTTCAACCAAACCTGGCTTTCTTCCTGGAGAGGCTATAAAGCCTTCCTTTTGTTTTGACTTTTTTTGACAACCTATCATCTACCTTTGTCCTTCTGAAAACCTTATTTGTCTTCTTGCAACCCTGCACAGACCCAGACTCCTTCCAGACCCCTCTATCGACCACAAACCTGTCCAAGGCCATTGCCCTGATTGACATCGACCACTACCCCTACCGACGCCGACAATATAACCGATGTCGGCAACTTGACCAACCAACGGTGGCAGGACTACCAATGTTGGTGACTGTGGTAGACTGATTGCAAAGAAATAGGTACGCATTATCTAATTTCCTCTTTGTTAGTCGTTTGTCATTTCTTTATTTCTGACACTTTTACTTATAAACAGTGGACTATCATCCCTCAAGGAAGTCTTTGCACTTCTAGGATCGAGCTTTGCTTGGCAGTCCACCATATATGTCTCTAACATTTTTCTATTTAAGTCTTCTTATCTACAAGTGTCATCCTCCACAGCCAAAGAGGAGCTCCTTCAATGGCCTGGATATGGTGCGCAGCTTAATCTGGGTACATACAAACCCCTGACCATTAATCTTAGTTTCTTATTTCTTCTAAATATTAAATAGCAAAAAATGATTAGAAACATTTTGGCATGCCCGGTGGGACCCCTGGAGTTTTCCTTGGGTTCATTTCTTTTCCTTCTAAAGGTAATCATTCATATAGCTGCATTAGGGAAATTTTCTCTCCTTGCATCCTTTTTCTTTCTTTTTACTTTCCAAAAGACATCATAAGTAAGTTAAAAATAATCTTTCTTTTTCTTCTTGTCACCTTTCCTCTTGCATCTTAGAGTAGTGAAATTCATGCTCTTAACCTTTTCTTCACTTGTCTGCATCTGAACAAACATTTTAATTTGGGTTAAAAGTTAAATGCATTTCACACCTACTTGAATGCATATTTAGCTCATTTAGTAATTAATCACACATTATGAATAAATTGTAGTGCACTTATGTTACACAACCAGACCACATTCACAAAATCAAACATATAACATACCTGAGACAAGGCCCGACTAGGATTTCACCACCTAGCAGATACCTTAACCTTCCCGGCGATCCTACTTGGACTTCACAACCAAGAGGAGGACCCACTCTGTTCTTTTGCAGAGTATAAACTCTAGGGGAAGTATATATTAACTAAGCGGCCTAGCTCAGCTCTTGGTTCATGAAGTGAGGGGAGCAAGCCCCTAGCACCAAGCCATGCACAGAACCTAATATAGACTTTTGAGCACCAAAACTAACTCAAAACCAGCTTTAAATTGCCTGTTTAGGACCCTTTCTAAAAGCCCATCCCCAAACATATTCTTCTAAGGCATAAGCCACCAAGACTCTAAAACTAATTCTTAGGAATTAACGTTTAGAGGTTGCTTGCCTTCATCTTTTTTGTTGTTTTTATCTAGTTTTTTGAGATGGTGAGGATGCATTACTTTGAATTCTAAAACAACTCAAAATTTCTCCTTTTCTTTCAAAAACTTTCAGTTTTTTGAGTTTTTGGAAACACATAGATATCGACATCAATTTTTCCACTGACATCAGCAACTTTTACTCACTGACATCAGTTTTTCAACCGACGTCGACAACTTATATTCACTGACATCAGTTTATCAACCGATGTCGGTCACTGTTAACAAACTTTTTTCAAAACAACAAGCTTAAAACCCAACCTTTTTACTGTCAAACACACATTCTGACCACTTCTAGTTTTTTGAAACTAAAATCCATAGTTTCTAAAACCTAACCCTTTTTGCCTTCTATGGTTTTGACACGTATTCAAGCTGAATCTCTTATCAACCACATGAGGCAACAACCACTTCCGCCTTCGCCTTTTATATCAAGTCACCAAATGGAGTATATTTCAGATATTGAGCATACTCCTATCTAGCCTAGCACTGATCAACATGCAATTATTCCCAAAGGGGATCAAAACTTTAAGAGACTCCTTGACCACAACATCAAGGCTCTCCAACACTATCTCGTGAGAAACCAAACATGAGACCCTTTAGGTAATCCCATTTATGGGATGCCAACTTCCTCAGATGAAGCGGCAATGGTATCAACACCATCCGCTAGCCAACCCATCATCACTCAAGCCATTGTCTTGACCAGCAACCCGACCATGGTCAATCATCAAGATTTGATCTCCCCTTCCATTTTTAGACCTACCTCCATCGGGGTTTCCATACCCCCTCAACCATAAACAATTCAACCAAGTTTTACACCATACCAGAACTTGATTGCCTCAACTCCATGCACTCTTGCACCTATAAACACGGGGGTGACTACCTATCCTTTTACCAATGCTACCATTCAACCACCTTTGGTAGTATCTAATCAACTTGTGCCCTCTAGCTTCATGGCACAAGCCCCCTTGACCTCAACATCAGTCCCTATGACGAACTACCAATACGTTGTGCCTATACAAGTGCAACCAAGTACGTCATATGCCCCTCCTAATGCCTTTCAGGTACCTTACAACTTGGGGGGTGTTCCACCTACCAATCCATCAGCCGATCTCATCAAGATGCTAATGGATAAGATGTCTAATCTTGAGACATTCATTTCTGGTTCAAGTAATGTTCTTTCATATGAACAAATATGCAATGAACCCATCCACCCTTCAGTGCCCATTCGACCATATCCTAACCAGTGGGAACTCCCCAAATTTACTTTCTTTTAGAGTAAAGAGGACCCACAACAACATCTACGAGCATTTAGAAATGCTTGTTAACTTATAGCCCATGATGATGCATTATTACTGCGCACATTTCCCATGTCACTTTCTGGCACCACCCTTGACTGGTATAGTTCCATTACCAGTCATTCACTCTTTTCTTTCACTTAACTCACCCAACTATTTCTCGACCACTTTTCAATCAACATCACTAAGAAGGTATCCATTATAGACCTCTATTCTATTAAACAATTCGATGATGAGTCAATAGCTGACTTTGTTGCCCGTTGGAGAGGTTTGATCAACCAACTCTCCTTTTCATTACCTCAACCTAAGCTCATTGAGCTCTTTTCACAAGCGTGTGCCAAACATATCTCATCTACTTTGTAGGTTTAGACATTCTACACATTTGATGAAGCTTTCACTATGGCCAGAAAGCTTGAACTCTGCACGGTCGAAGAAGACAAGGTCACATTGCGTAATAAAAATATCAATGCAAAATTCAATGACCCTTCTTCATCCAAACCATCTTCTTTCAACTCCAATTCCAAAGGATCAACAAACACTGTGGTCCTTAGACCATCATCTTCAACAACAACCAATCAATCTCAGCCTTCCACATCAGACTACATCAAAAGACAATTCCAACAACGGCATGTACAATGTCAATATACTCTAATAGGAGAGTCATACACTTTCGTGTTGGATAAACTCATCAAGTAGGGAGTTATTAATCTCCCTTAAATTTGACCACCTCAATTCAACCCTTCAAAATCCATCCCTACATGGTATAGGAAAAATGACTTCTGTCACTATCATCGTGTCAATGATCACGACATAAACAACTACAAAACCTTCAAAAACATCATCCAAGACATGTTGGACAAAGGGGATCTTGTTTTGGATAACCTAAACGTGCCACCTAACAAAAACATAGACATCTTTAGACAACCATTCCCTAATCATCCCCCAAGTCAACATAACATTCAAACCATAGCCGATGACTTTCAAGAGCGTAATATACGCACAGTTGACATGGTTTCTAACCAACCTCTTCCACAGTTTGAAGAGGTTAATCAACCTATTTGTCCATCACAGGTAGAAGAACTCTCTTCTCCTATTTGTCCACCATAGGTAGAAGAACTCTCTTCTCCTATTTGTCCATCACAGGTAGAAGAGCCTTCTTCTCTTATTTGCCTGTCACAGGTAGAAGAACTCTCTTCTCCTATTTGCCCATCACAGGTAGAAGAACTCTCTTCTCCTATTTGTCCATCACAGGTTGAAAAAATCTCTTCTCTTATTTTTCCATAGGTAAAAGAACTCTCTTTTCCTATTTCTCCACCATGAGTAGAAGAGCCTTCTTCTCCTATTAGTATTCCATCCACTCCCCTTTCACATGTAGGAGAGTCAACTTTGAACTCTCCCATATTGGAGGATGTCTTGATGGCACCAACACCGGCTGCCACACCCTCATCCTTCTTATCATCATTAGGGGATCATACTTTCCTTGCTATTTGACCACACACAGAAGCCATAACCATCCCATGCCTCTCAAACCTCACTCACCCACAAGTGAAGGTAGACTTGAACCTCAACCCACACAATAGTGGTCCTCACATTAAACCAAAGAAGGCTACTAAACCACGTTGAAGAATTTCTCTCCCATTGTCACCATTGCCCTCTATTTTGGGCCCACACCCATCCACCTTAATAGGAGTGCTTCCTACTCCAACACCTCATAGAGACAAATTGCCTCCATTACTCTCTCAACCTAACACAAACATACCTCCTCCAAAACATCCAACACCTCTCAACAGCAACATGCCATCTCCACATGTGGCCACACTGCCAACTAAAACGATGACATGACAAACTCCCCAAACAACTCCTAAAAAGAAGTTATCAACCCCAACTGCAACAAGCACAAACCCATTAAGGGGTTCATATGCTTCGATGTTATGCCAATTGTTGCAGTCATCTAGCATCACTCTCCTACCTATTAAACCATATAAACCTCTCAGATCAAAACCATCTTGGTTTAACATCACTAAAATTTGTTGGTATCATCACACACTTAGACATGATACTGAGCATTGCTATGCCCTTAAGGCTATTATTTGCCAACACTTGAAAGAAGACACCCCTCACATTGAGGCTTCTTCTGACCACTCTTTTGACAAAAATTTGACACCATCCCATACTTCCCAAACCTCTTCACCTAAATCGGGATCCCCATACAAGATTATGGTCCCTTTACCACCTTCCACTCCTTTATTTGAAATCAACACTGTTCATGTGGCCATTAGGCCCCAAACTGTGAAGAATAAAGGAAAAGACCAGACTTCTACACCTTTGACATATCCATTATTCGTCAAGACCTCTCAACCAACACAACCCAAGATTTCTATCTTGGACATGTCTCGACCAACATCACTGGGGGAAATTCCTCCTAGCCTCTCTAGTCCACATAACGCTTGGCATAAGCACCCTGTTGACTACTTAACATATTTTATTATGCCTCCTAATCTCTCTAGCAATGCATGGCTAGCTTTTATCAAGAACACTGCTCGCTACACCATGCTAAGGGGAATTTTTTACAAACGAGGTCTTGACAGCCTCCTTATCCAATGCCAACAACATACTAACTGACTTCACGACCAACATCGATCAAAACATGTCAACAACATACTAACCGACTTCACGACCAACATCGATCAAAACATACCAACAACATATCAACCAACTTCATGTCCAACATCAACCAACATGTGACCAATATGGAACGAAGGAAATGGGGCAAGTTTTCTCCTAATTGACTTGGACTTTACATCATGACACACAAGCATAGATTAGGGACTTATCATTGGCCTTCTTTTGAAGGCTAGCCAGAACTTGAGCCCCTTAATGTCTTATATCTTTGACCATTATACTATTAGTCAAGTAATCATTCACTTGATGTTTAACTTGAGCTCATCCCTTAAGCAACCCCATCATCATCATCATTTCTATTCCTTTCAACCATTATTCCCAACATTAGTTAACCCTTTTGTCAAGCATGAATGCTTTGTCCTAATAAAAGGGAAACCCTCTACACCACTGTAGACTAGTCCATGACAAAAGTCCAATAAAAAAATAAAATAAAAATAAAAATAAAAAAACAAACAAACAAACATAAACTGGGATGCTTATATTCCAAAAGTCATAAACTATACATGTAGACTGATCCCTCGAAGGATAGTTACATCAACATCATTGCTATAATTAATAGATTGCTCCCTTGAAGGACAACTATCCACAGACATTCTAACATACAAAGCCAATATAGACCATTCCCTCGAAGGATGGCTATGACCAAATTTTGCTACATACATAACACCCTCTAAAAATCTTCTCATACCAATTAGCTTCAACATGACCACATAATAAAATAACATCCCCCAGTAGACTTCTCGTATTGATTAGTCTACAAACTATTAGGTCATGGACTTGTCTATAGTCGTTCTCAGGGTCACCTATAAAAAGGGCAGAGCTATCCCTGCTAAAAAAGGGTTACGCTATCCTGACATATCACATAATCACACTTATCACCCCAACATACTCAAGGAATTTCGAGCTCACTTAATGTCAAGTGATTTGACTACTTCTCTAACATAAAACAATGGTCAAATGACGTAATGCATGAATGGGGCTTTTATTTCCAAAAACCTTATCTATGCTATCATTATAGTCCTTGTCAATGAAAGAGCAACACACCTTTCACTTCTTACACTTCGGTCACAAATAATCCAACCAAATCATTTTCTCAACCATATCCAACCAAACCAAAACATTTTCAGACCACCAACATGACATAGTCCATTTCACATAGTTTCTATGGAAATCAATACACATAGAAACTATCGACCACATAATTTATGTCAAGCATAAACCATTACTTGCTGAAGCATAAATAATCTCATTTCATTTTTAGCATACATCCATCACTGATATGGACACTCGCTAGGGATGAAAGACCACTTAACAAATGTTACAAAATACACCATCACATAATATGGAAAAGGCTGTAACATCATCATACCCTCATCATTTATAACCTAGTCAAAACCAACTATCAACCCTTTGACTCCTAGTCTAAACTACATTGGTCTGATGCCTCTTACAACAGAGGCTATGTAGGCAACACTCAGTCTTCTGAGGTTAGCTCGGCCATTCCCCCATTCATCTCCCTAATGATGACGGCCATTTTCATTCATCCATCTACCTGACGGACCAACCATCTAACCTTTAACCAAATCATGACCAATCAACCAGCCCTGACACTGCAGAAGTCACTTTTGACTTTTCATGGGGCACACTTGAGCTCACTTATATCTCAATCTGACTCAACCAACGACCATGGAGATTACGTCTATCTCCTTAGACCATGACCACTTTCGAGACAACTCTGCCTTAGTTTTTTTGATTGCATATATGCTACCTCACAAATAGATAGCAAAATTGTCTGCACCTCATATTACAACCTTCACAAGTATTGGATCACACTCCAGTTGATCCCCACTACTTGTGACATTTTTGTGTTTTCCAAGAGCACTTCTTGAGCCCAAGATACTTGGAACACGATGACCATTAGAGCTACAGCTTGGATCGAATAATCCAATCAGCTATGACTAAATGTTGGGGACCGATTATTTCAATTTTAGCACTCCTCAACCCTTGACCTGTGACAATTTGACCTAACCATCTCATGAAGTGGTATGCATGCAATCTCAACTATTATAGTGTTCACACTCAAACTTCACCATATCCATCCACTACTTATCAAATTGGCACTCGATATCAGGTTACCTTCCTTCGACTCCTACTTTAAGGGGGAATAGCTCATCTCATATTTCTAGCAAGCTACACCTTATCTCATACCTGGGGCATCTACTCCTATTTTTGTCTTACAGTTCATCCAGAACAACCAACAAGATAAAAAGGGGCAAATGTAGACACCTAAATTGTGTCGACACCCCTTGGCCCTAACCCACATCTTATTAATTTAAAAATAAACAACTTATTTTAAATTATGACACATCACCCTTGACACCTCACTCTTGGATTCCTCACCCTTGGATACCCTCATTCATTACCCTATGACTCACCCAAGACCTATTCTTACTCCTCCCCAACTACCTAACTAACTCTCATGCATATTTAGCCCGACCTTTGATAATTCTCCAACAGACTATAAACTTGGCGGATGGAGAACGGGCTTGTTAGCCCTTTTACTCATTCTCCACCTGTCGACATTAGTCAAATGTTAGCCGATGCTAGTGGGATCACTGACGTCAGTTTACTTAAACTGAGTTCTAACCTCTCACTCAGGCTAATCACTAATCATGAATCCTGAATCAACTTCCTCTTAGACGCTTCTCTCTTAGACTTTAGGACTCTCTTTCACAGAGATTAGGATCTCTCTCTCTTCCTCTCAGACTTTGAGACATCAACAGGCATCAGACTTCAACTAACACTCCTTTGGCCACAGAGACTCTACACTAGTCACTTCAGATTGGACTAAAGCATTACACGGGGACCTAGACATCAGCTGTGATAGGCACAAGCATTCAACACCTTGGTTCTTCATTTCATCAGAGCTAAGTATTTCTTCTGCCTTTTATTTTAGTATTTAGAACATATTAGTAATTAGTCAATTTGCTATCTCTAAATACTACCAGACCATACCCGACCTTCAACCAGACCCAGCTTTCTTCCTAAAGAGGCTATAAAGCCTTCCTTTTGTTTTGACCCTTTTTGACAACCTATCATCTACCTTTGTCCTTTTATAGACCTTATTTGTCTTCCTACAACCTTGCACAGACCCAGACTCCTTCCAGACCCCTCTATCGACCACAAACCCATCTAAGGCCATTGCCCTGACCGACATCGACCACTACCCCTATCGACGCTGGTAGTATAACCGACGTCGGCAACTTGACCAACTAACGGTGGTAGGACTATCGACATCAGTGACTGTGGCAGACTGACTGCAAAGAAATAGGTACGCATTATCTAATTTCCTCTTTGTTAGTCATTTGTCATTTCTTTATTTCTGACACTTTTACTTATAAACAGTGGACTGTCATCCCTCAAGGAAGTCTTTGCACTTCTGGGCTCGAGCTTTGTTTGGAAGTCCACCATATCTATCTCTAACATTTTTCTATTTAAGTCTTCTTATCTACAGGTGTCATCCTCCACAGCCAAAGAGGAGCTCCTTCAATCGCCTGGATACGGTGCACAGCTTAATCTGGGTACGTACAAACCCCTGACCATTAATCTTAGTTTTTTATTTCTTCTAAATATTAAATAGCAAAAAATGATTAGAAACACTAGTAATAATAAGACTCAAGAAAAATAAAAGTCTAATACTAGATCTATTTTTACTTGTGTTTTGTGTGGTTCTCTTATTGAATGGATTGTTGATTTTGGTGTTACTCAACATATGACATCTAATTCTTAATTGTTTACTTATTTACAACTATAACTTTTTAGTAATCATTTAAGTCTTACAAATCATGCTTTTTGTAATGTTGAAGCCATAAAAAATGTTAAAATCCATAATGGTGAATTGTATGATGTCTTGCTTGTTCTTGATTTGAAATTGAATTGAATTTTCATACCTTAATTATGCAAATAATACTATAAGATATAATTTATTCATGATAATTTTTATGTTAAAATTACTAAGCAATATTTTTAAGTAGTTGCTATTTCTTTTTTAGATAATGATAATTTATTCAAATTTACTAGATTCTCTTCTCTGTCATCTTCTCATGCTTTGATTATTTTTAATGATGATAATTGGTGGCATGAAATATTAGTGCATATCAATTACCAAAATATTTCTCTCATGAACAAACTTAATATGGTGTAATGCTTTCCTAACATTTATCCCACTACTTCTATTTACAATGGTTGCATGGTTGATAAAATTCATAGAGAATCTTTTCCTAAAAATCACTCTTGGTATGCTAATGAAAAACTTCATTTAGTTTATAGTGATATTTTAATCCCTATGCAAACTCCTTATATTAATGGTGTTAAGTATGATTTAATTTTTGTTGATGATTTCACTAAGTGAGTTTGGATTTATTTTTTGAAAACTAAAGATCAAGTTTTGGACACTTTTATTGAGTTTCATGCCTTTGTTGAAAAATAATCTCATTATTATTTACACATATTATGCATTGATAATGGTACTTAATATGTTAATAATTATTTTATTTCATAATGTAAGAAACATGTAATTAAATATGAAAAATTATTTTCTACACACCTGGGCAAAATAGTGTTGTTGAACGTAAAAATAAGACCATCATTGAAATGACTAGGTGTATGTTGCATGCTAAAAATATGCATTACAGATTTTGGAATAAATCCATGTATTGTGTTGTTTATTTAATTAATAGGACTCCCACTAAATTTATTTTAAATATTAGATCTAAAGAAGCTTGGAGTAGTAGAAAATCTAATTTAAAATATTTATGTGTTTTTGTTTGTGATGCATTTGTTATTATTCTAATTGAAAGGCATCAAAAGTTAGATTATAAAGTAGAAACTTTTATATTTGTTGGTTATGATAAATCATCTAATTCCTATAAGGTTTATGATCCTAAAACTAACAAATCAAGATAAAAAAGATGTTAATATTGCTAAAAATGGTGTGCTTGATTGTGCTTTCAATTCAGATTTTTTTGATATCATTTCTACTTATTTTATTTTTGAATCTATTAATTATCATAATGATGTATTTCATAATGATTTTTTTACTCTTATTATTTCTCCTTATTCTTGTCTTTCTCCACCTAAAGTTATGCCTAAATGGGCCAAGACTACTATAGAAGATTCAAGAATTAATAATGTTGATCTTAATGATACTCGTAGAATTGGACAATAATTTTGTAATTATGTTTTGATGTCTAAACTTATACACAATAATTATCCTCAAAATTTAAAATAATTTCAAGGTCACCTTCATTGGTAAAAATCTACATATGATGAATACAACTCTTTGATTTCTAATAACACTTAAGACTTAGTTCCATTACCTAAATGACATAATTTAGTAAGTTGTAAATGGTTGTTTAAAATCAAATTCAATTGTGAAAATCAAATTAAAAAATATATAGCTAAATTAGTTGCTAGAGTTTTTTCTCAAATTGAAATAATTGATTATAATGAAACTTTTTTTCCTTTTGCTAAAATACCCATTATTAAAGTTATTTTAGCTTTAGCTGCTCACATGCATTGGCTTGTTTATCAAGTGGATGTTAAGAGTGATTTATTAAATGGTGACTTACATGAAGAAATTTATATGTCTCAACTTATAAGTTTTATAAATAAAGGTAATTAACATCTTTTATGCAAGTTAAACAAAGCTATTTATGGTTTAAAATAATCTCCTAGAGAATGGTACTCTAAAAATTTTCAATTTTTTATATCTCAAAGCTTTACTTGTAGTATTAATGATCCTTATTTTTTTGTCAAAAATACTCCAAATGACATAGTTATCATTGTTTTGTATGTTTATGACTTAATCATCACTAGTAGTAATAATTCAATGGTTTATTTCACTAAAAATGCTTTGAAGAATACCTTTGAAATAATTGATTTGGGTCTATTACATTACTTTTTAAGCATTCAAGTTTGGTAAGAAAAGGATAACATCTCTATTTCTCAATCTAAATATGTATATAATTTATTATCTAGATTTAATATGTTATATTTAAAACTTGTTGCTACTCCTTGTAAACTTGGTGTTAAACTTCTTAGTGACATAGAAATAGAAAATATTGATCCAAATTTATATAGACAATTAGTTAGTAGTTTAAATTATCTTACTCATATTTGTCTTGATATTTCCTTTTCTATTGGATTGGTTTCTTATTTTATGTTTAAACCTCAAGCTATTCATTTTAAAGTTGCTAAGAGAATTCTTAGTTATATTAAAGGTACGCTAACCTATGTAATCAAGTATACCTTGAATAGCAATTTTTCTTTGGTAGGTTATTTAGATTTTGATAGAGTTAGTGATCCAAATGATCATAGATCCACTAGTGGTTATTGTTTCTCCTTGGGTTCTAACACTATTTCATGGAATGGTAAAAAGAAACAAAGTATATCTATATCTTCCATAGAAGCTAAATATAAATTTTGTAATCATGATGGAAAGAAAGCTATTTAGTTTAGAAGACTTCTTGTATATTTGGGCTACCCATAATATTTGGCTACTCTGATTTTTAGTGATAATCAAAGTGTAATTGCCTTTGCAAAAAAATTGGTTTTTCATGCAAGATTCAAGAACATTGAGATTCAACATCACTTTTAATGTGAACTTCTTGAAGATAATTAGATTCTTCTCTCTTTCTATCCTAATGAAGAATAAAATATTGATATATTTATCAAGCCTCTATGTAAAGATAAGTTTGTTTTCTTTTGTAATAAGCTAGGATTGAAGGAAGTTCTCATCAAGGGGGAGAATTAGTGTTGTTTCCTCCCTTCTTGTTTATTTGTAAACCCCTAAATAAAGTTTTAGGAAGAGTTTTAGGATTACCCTATATTTAAGATAATTTATTTTGTCCTAAGTTTCTTTTCCATATGTGTGGAATTTATATTTATGTGAATGTTTAATCACAAAAATTTAGATTCCTTTAGGTGTCACTCTCTTTTTTTTCTCTTAGGATTTGAGAGTTACTTGCATGAGTAACTCCTCTTTCCACTTGGAACACACCTCCTTTTTAAAAAAAAAGATTATAACATAAGTGTCACACACTTAAAGGGTTTTTTAAGTCATAATGAGGTTCTATGTAACTCTTATTTTCCTCCTCTAGCTCTATAAAAGAGCTCTTCCTCTCCTCCTTCTTCACTAAGATTCATCTAGCTCTCTCTATTATTATCTTGTGATTTTGTTTAATTTTATACTTGTGGAGATATTTTGTTTTAAGACTTCTAATAAGATCACATAAGTTTTTCTCTGATACGTTCAGTTTCCTACTTTAAATCTCTTTTCTCTATGGTTTGCTTATAAGAGGTACCTTAGTCTTTTATGTATGCATTCTTTTTTTCTCTCACTTTCATGCTTGTCATTGATGATATTTTTTAGGTTAAAATCCTTTTAAAAACTTATAGTTCTTATTCTTCTTATGCTTAAGATTAAAAACTTGCTCATCCACTAAAAAATTCTCTCTCTTCTAAGACTATATCGACAATACATAGAGATAACATAGATTCATGTCATAACTTTTCAATTGAATAATTCATCTTGTAATTTAGATTATCATCACTAGGCATTGAAAATTAATGTTATTTACATGAAACATGCTCATTAATAACAAGATGTTCACTTAGATCTATACACACCTCAGAATTGGCCTCAAGTAGCACCTTGGTCTTCTCCTTGAGCTTAGTCTCTTTATTCACAACATGAGCAGACAATGAGGGATCTTGGCACTCTTTAAACTTTGTAGCATTCTTCACCATAACAAACATACCACTTGGACCTACAAACTCATCATGACTCTCACTCTCCACTTTTGGTTTCCATGAGTTAACTATCCTTCTTCCTTTCACTCTAGGAGCCTGAAAGAACTTATTTTGACTTGATAACCTTTACTTGTAGAACCTAGAAATGTGACCAATCTTCTCACAGTTGTAACAAAACAATTTTATTGAAATAAACTCAACTTGACTTGATTTGGAAAAAATATTATAGTGTCTTATGTCATAACAATTGAAACACTCAACTTTGATCATGTTATTTGATTGATGATTCCACTCATTCCTATCATGTCTTCTACACTCTCTAGCCTTATGATCAAATTGATTACATGTGTAATAATAAACATTGAAATTTATATACTTCATGGCATTTGGTTGTATAATATGATTTGTCTTTATTATGCCAACACCTTCATTCCTTAATTGATGATTTATCTTCAATGTTTGATTGTCCTTGTTCACATTAGTCTTCATCTTGTCTTGAGTTACATGATTATATTCTTCTTTGTATCCAAGACTAGTTTCTATCACTTGACTTGATTTGGAAAAAATATTATAATGCCTTATGTCATAACAATTGAAACACTCAAATTTGATCATGATATTTGATTGATGATTCCACTCATTCTTATCATGTCTTCTACACTCTCTAGCCTTATGATCAAATTGATTACATGTGTAATAATAACCATTAAAAGTTATATATTTCATGGCATTTAATTGTATAATATGATTTGTCTTTATTATGCCAACACCTTCATTCCTTAATTGATGATTTATATTCAATGTTTGATTGTCCTTATTCACATTAGTCTTCATCTTGTCTTGAGTTACATGTTTATATTCTTCCTTGTATCCAAGACTAGTTTCTATCACTTGACTTGATTTGGAAAAAATATTATAATGTCTTGTGTCATAATAATTGAAACACTCAACTTTGATCATGATATTTGATTGATGATTCCACTCATTCTTATCATGTTTTCTACACTCTCTAGCCTTATGATCAAATTAATTACATGTGTAATAATAACCATTAAAATTTATATACTTCATGGCATTTGGTTGTATAATATGATTTGTCTTTATTATGCCAACACCTTCATTCCTTAATTGATGATTTATCTTCAATGTTTGATTGTCCTTGTTCACATTAGTCTTCATCTTGTCTTGAGTTACATGCTTATATTCTTCTTTGTAAACCAATTTTATTAAAATAAACTCAACTTGACTTGATTTGGAAAAAATATTATAATGTCTTATGTCATAACAATTGAGACACTCAACTATGAAACATAGGAAAGCCAACTCAGTAACTAACCTTGTCCTAGATAATGGTGACATTATTACCAAGGATAATGAAATAAGAGAACAAGCTAGGGCTTTATTTCAGAATCTACTTACGAAAGAAAATAATAATGATAGAATCGATAGACCTATGAATCAATTTATTGATAAAATCCCCTGTTTGATAACGAAAGAAGATAATATGGAGATGTTAAGCCTATATCTGAGGAAGAAGTCCATGTTGTTTTATTCTCCATGGGTGATTTTAAAGCCCTAGGTCCTGATGGCTTTCCTCCTATATTCTTTCAGGAATATTGGGAGACAGTAGGAGTGGACCTCACGACTGTTGTTCGTGATTTTTTCAGATCAGGTAAACTTTTGAAACAAGCTAATAATACCTTCATAGTACTTGTTCCTAAAAAATCACAACCTTCACACCTCACTGATTTCAAGCCCATTAGTCTATGCAACACTGTGTATAAGTTATGTACTAAAATGCTGGTAATGAGGATTCAACCTTTGCTAAATAAAATTATTTCTCCTACTCAAAAAGGTTTCATCCCAGGCAGGCAGATTCTTGATGTTGTGATCACCACACATGAGACTATTCACTCCATGGATAAGAGTAGAATTCCTAGGATGGCTCTCAAGCTTGATATTTCTAAAGCTTATGATGGAGTCTCATGGAATTTTCTGTTCCAAGTGATAAAAAAATTTGGGTTTAATGATAAAATGTCTCACTTGTTATGGAACGCTGTCTCTTCTAAAAAATTCTTAGTGCTGGTTAATGGTGTTCCTAGAGGGTTTTTCTCATCCTTGAGAGGAATTCATTAGGGAGACCCTCTCTCCCTGTACTTATTCATCATTATGGCTGAGGCACCATGAAGATACATACAAGCAGATATAGCCTCAAAAAAGCTAGTTGGCATCAAACCTGCCTCTTTCCTTCATCTTATGGTGGTACAGTAGTTTGTGGATGATACCATCTTATTTGGCATCTCATCGGTGATTGAAGATAGAATATGGAATAATATCTTAAATAATTATGCCAGAGAGTTGGGACAAAGGGTAAATTTCTAGAAAAGCAATGTGTATTTCTTCAACACTCGTAATGAACTTAGACATAAAATCATTGATATATTAGAATGTGTTAAAACTGGCCTACCAACTACCTACTTGGGTCTCCCACTCTTATTCAAAGAGGTATCTCCTAGATTTTGGAATGGAATTGTGGAAAGAATGCAGAGGAAACTTCTTGGTTAGAAGGGGAAACTACTTAGTAGTGCTGGTAAACTACAACTTCTTCGGGCTTCACTGCAAGGTATTCCTACATACTTCCTATCTCTTTTTAAAAAAATTGTGTAATTTGCTAAGAAAATGAAACAAATTCAAAGGAAATTTTTATGGATGGGAGTGGAAGACAAATAAAGAATGTCTTTAGTTAGATGGGAAAAAGTGTGTCTTCCAAAATCTCATGGTGGACTTAATATTAGGTCCATTAGGAACATGAACAAAGCCCTTCTCTCAAAAGTTAGTTGGAACCTGATCCATAAAAATAATGATTGGGGAGAAATAATGTATGCCAAATACATGCATAGCATTGATGATTCCAACTTTCTTCAACAGATGGGATTACCCCAGGGATCTGTGATATGGAATAAAATGCTAAAAAGTAGAAGCCTTCTCAAACAAGGAATTAGATGGAAACTTGGAAATGGTCGGCATATTAAATTTTGGGATGATATCTAGTTAAAGGACAAGGCTCTCATCACACAAGGAAAATATGGAGAGATTGCTGACTTGACTACCCAATTTTTTGGAGATAGGGTCAGTGATTATATGGAAAATAACAATGGGATGAGGAGCTAGAAAAATCTTTTGGATTGTTGTGTGCATCAGCCTGAGCTTTTCTCAAGAGTTTGGGAGATCCAACAGTGCATTCAGGAGATTAAAATCCCTCTCTTTCCCTGAGAGGATGAACAATACTAATGGCCAAATAAGAATGGATCATTCTCTATCAAATCTACTTACCATCTGCTCATTCCTGAAGCTTAGAATAAAGATGTATGGAAAAAGGTTTGGAATCATAAACTTATTCCAAAAATTAACATGTTTTGGTGGGCTGCTACTCATAACAAAATCTTTACTCAGGATAACCTTCAAAAGAGAGGGTTTACTTTGGTTAACAGATGTTTCCTATGTGGTTCAAAAGAGGAATCAGTTTCACACCTCTTTATCCACTGTGAGTTTGCCCGAGAATTATGGGGCACAATACTTAACAACTTTGATATTGAATGGGTCTATAATTTTGACCTTAAATAAGTAATTCTTAGTTGGAACCCAACCTTCACACATCCCTGGCTTATGGAATTATGAAAGCAAGCTCTGCCATGTTTGAATTGGACTTTATGGAAAGAGCGCAATTATAGAATTTTCAAGGACACTGCTAGAAATGCTTCTCAGGTGTTTAACTCCTTTGCTAAGACCATTATGGAAAGTGTTACAATAGATCATATTTGTGTTGCAAAGAAACACCTATCTCAAATTGAAAGCCAAATTGTAGCCAAATGGAAGGTTTTAAACTAGATCCCTGGGTATAATAACTCCAAAATACTATAGAGACTTAATACTAAGTGTATCCCCCCTAAACCTAACTAGATGAAACTCAACTTTGATGGGGCATCCAAGTTGGATGGTAAAGATAGTGGTGGAGGAATTATAAGGAATGATAAAGGATGGATGTTTGCTATTTATGCCAGTGGAATTGGATGCTAGAGCAACAACTATGCTAAAGCAATGTTTTTACTATGGGGATTAAAGTTAGCTATATCCCTAGGAATAAGGAACTTGAATATACAAGGAGACTCTAAGATGGTCATAGATGCCATTAATAAAGCTTTAAATGTGGGAATCAAGCTAAAAGACATCATTACTGATATCTAATTTCTTTTACAAAAGTTTTCTGAAGTTGAGATTTCCCATACCTACAGAGAAGGCAACAGGGTCGCTAATGCTTGTGCCAACCTTGGGCAGCAATTTTTAGGTTGGAGGGTGTGGCGACAAGATGTTCATATTCCCTTAAACATTAGGGAGATCATTCAAAAGGAGATGACTTGTCAGGAATGAGGTGTATTGATGACCCTAAAAAGACCCCTGTTGATACCCCTGGCTCCTTTGCGAGCAAGAAGGGCAAGAAGAGAAAGGTTGATGAAGAGGAAGAAAATATTAAAGAGACTATGGAAGGGACCCATAGGAATTTGGGTAGGGCCATGGGGGTCCAAGGTGGCAAATCTCACAAGCCTTCCAAAATTAATAAGGAAGGATTCCCCTCCGGAGTGTGAAGGTCAGGGCAGATTGCTAGTAAACCAGCTCCGAAGGCCAAACTAATTGATTATTTAGAAAGTGCTTCAAAAGATGCAACCCAAGAGGAAGAGTTTGAGGAGCTATAAATCTAGGAAATTTTGGAGGACACTGGAGGGAAACAAGCTACTAGGGATTTTGAGGTTACTAAGGAGCAAGGTGCTGACACTATGGGAACTGCTGACAATAAGGGGAAAATGTATGTCAAAGAAGCTAGTGAAGGCACTGAGAATGGGACTAATTAGAAAACTAAAATTGGTGCCCTGAAGGACTGCATTCAGAAGCTGGAGAAGGTCTTCACCAAAGGGCTTCATAATACAATTTTGCTGAACATGTCTATGCTGGAAGTGGTGGGTAATACTAGGTATGCTGACAATGCAGAGAATGAGAAACTCAATGATCTTATCAAATCAATGGTTATGTAAGGGGAGACCTCTTTGACTCTAGTCTTCTTATGGCTTGTGTTTTGTTTCTTTCTGTTGTTTCAGTTGTGCCATCGTCTCTTTGAAGGCATTTTTTGTTTGTTTGCCTTCTTGTCTTTTTTGACTATATAGGGTTTAGCCCCTGGTTTACCACCTTACTTAATCAAAAACAATTGAAACACTCAAATTTGATCATGATATTTGATTGATGATTCCACTCATTCTTATCATGTCTTCTATACTCTCTAGCCTTATGATCAAATTGATTACATGTGTAATAATAACCATTGAAATTTATATACTTCATGGCATTTGGTTGTATAATATGATTTTTCTTTATTATGCCAACACCTTCATTCCTTAATTGATGATTTATCTTAAATTTTTGATTGTCCTTGTTCACATTAGTCTTCATCTTGTCTTGATTTACATGCTTATATTCTTCTTTGTATCTAAGACTAGTTTGTATTCCTCTTTATCTTGTTCATTATTTTTATCACTCCAAGTAGACTCTTTTTGATATGAAAAACTTCCTTCTTATAGCATTAATAGGTCTTCATCTTCAATAGGAACATCATATTTATTATTAAACTTAGAATCATTGTCTTTACTCTCATCTGATGAGCTACAATCTTCATTGGTATAGAGACGCTTCTTGTTCTTGAAATACTTCTTCATGTTGTCATACTTTTTGAATCCTTTCTTCCTCTTATCAAACATGGATTTTTTCTTGCCTTCATCTTGGCTTTCACCATTCTCTCCATCATCATTCTTCTTATGCTTTTGAGGGCACTTATAGGAAAAGTGTCCTACTTAGCCATAATTAAAACATTTGAAGGTAGTTTATGCTTATACTTCCTTGAGCCTATTTTTAATTTACTTATAAACAAAGCTATTAGTTCATCAAAAGATATCTCATCATACTTGACTTCCTTATCTTGATTTCTCTTCTTCTTTAGATTCATTTTTGTCTTGAATGTTGCTTTTTTTTTTGGTAGTTTTCCTCATTGACTCTCATCTCATAGGTAGTAATGATGCCATGTAATTCATCCATAGTCATCTAAGTAAAATCATGACTTTATTCTACAAAAGACACTTTTAAATCAGACTTGAGGGAGAGAGACATTAATACTTTTTTTACTATAGTAGCTTCTTCAATCTTCTCTCCAAGACCTTGGATAATGTTCATAATCTCATCAAATATCTATAGAAAGGATGCCATATAATCTTCTTCCTTCATCTTGAGACTCAAATTATCTTCGGTGAGTCTACAACTTGACCAAATTGACCTTTGAATCCCCTTCATAAATTATCTATAATTTGTCCCATATATCTTTGGTATATTTAAAATGTATTACCTTGGTGTAATCAAACTCTAAAAGACCATAAGTGATGGCATTCATTGACTTATAATTTCTCTCACACAGCTCCTTATCTATAACACTAGTTGGAAGATTAGGGGTGAGGAATAACCATCCAAATTAGATTTACAAATGTCAAATCCTAGTGACATGATGTAGGTCTTCATCCTCACACTCCAAAAATCATAATTGGACCCATTTAACATTGATGATTACTTAGTGAAAAATCTTCTTTGTATTTGATGACTACCCATATTGTACCTTAGATCTTCTTCAAGATGTAAAGCCTTCACCAAAGGACATGATATGATACCAATTATTATAGGTAAAATCACTAAGAGGGGTGGTGTATTAGTGTTTCAATATAATCTAATTTAATTCCAAACCCTTTAAACCCTTAATCATTCAACACATACATTCATGAAGCATATACATCATTCATAGCAATGAATAAGAAAGATAATGCAAGATTAAGTAAACAACACAAAAATTATGTGGGAAACCATCTTAGAGGATAAAAATCACTAGAAGATGAAATTGGACTATTATCCTACAATAATAAGAACCAACTTTAGTGAGATACCCATCCCACAAGGAGTTATAACCCCTATCTAGTTGAGCACCCACACAACTGGACTTTTTGCAAGCTTTACCTTGCAAGGAGGAACCAACCCCTTAGGAAACCAAGAAATCACTCATACACCTTGAAACTTATATCACTTTTAACACCTATTTCTACTCTTCAACTGATGCTGCACTCCTTTGTTTGCACTCTTTCACCTTTACACTCACTCTAGCCTTCACATCCTCTCAATACATCAAAAACATGAATAAATGTGCATATATGGTCAAAAAATTTATCACAACATCAAAAACATGAATAAATGGTCATATATTCATACCTTACACTCCTCTTATCCTTAGTCCATTCACCAAGCTCACACAATCTTCACCTTTTCTTTGCTCACACTATACACACTTTATACTTCACTCATCCTCAATTTGTAAACCTACATGATCACTATTATGACATTATAATTATGAATTATAGGTCATACACACTATCCTCAACCTATTTACTCATCAATCCATCTACTAGGCACATTGACACTCCTCTTTCCTTTGCCTCTCAACTCTCTACACTAGAAACCATTACCTTTGATTTTACTCTTTATGGAGTCTTCATGATATTCATCTTCTTGGTTGGCCATAATACTTGAATTAACCCTTAAGGATTATATCACACTAATACATATATTAATACCACCCTAATAGGTTGATCACAACATCCATGGGCACTCTTAAGCCACTACACCTTTTTAATTAGGCCTTTGTAGCCCGTATAGGTCTCATAGAGACCTAGTCATCCATTTAAAAATTATTAAAGAAAATTAAGAACATCATACCACTTATAAATTCATAAGTCCACTCCAAATGGCCTTAGAGACACCTTCAATTGATTAAATGCATCACCACACTCCTTTGCGTATGCACAATCTACTCAAATATTAGTCTTGTACATAAGAACACCACGAACAAACAAATAGCCAGCTTCCAAAAAGAATTCATAATAAATATGGATTTTTAAAACTAAAAAATCTACACAAATTTTCCTTATGTATTCTAAAACACTCTCCAATAGTTAAATCATCATGAAACATCAAAACATTATCAAAACAAACTCAATCACCTTTCTTAAGTCACTTACAGAAGATGGTCAAACACACAATAAAATTTGGAGATCAATAACTACAATTTTATAGATATTTAAACCTTATAACCATTTTTTATATATATCCCTTAGATTTATTTACAAATTTTATTTTTATACCACCATCAAATTCATCATACATCAGAAGTTATATCTCAAACAATACAGACTAGTTTTCTTTTATTAATTTATATTCCAATGGTCAGTATGTAATAAAAAAGCTTTAGACATGCATATTCATCTCATTCCCCTAGAAATTTTATCAAATACACTCCATCTATCTCCTCGATATTCTCTTGGTCTTTACTTTCAATTCTAGTCATTGATCTCTAATCCTATGTTTTGAGATTATGCCACTTGGTAGCCCCACATGCCTTCTATGTATCATGTTATCAGTCTCCACTCTTATACCACTTGGAAACCCCATGTGCCTTCTATTCATAATAAATTATTAACTCAATTTTCATTTTTATCTTCATCTACATGGTTTAATGTGTTCCATCTATCTCCATATGCATAATCAAATGAACATGGTTGATCTTCATTTGTATGATCACTTGTGTGCCATTGACCTATTGCCAATTCTCTATGATTATGATACATGTCACCAATATGTGAAATCTCAAAAAAAATTGAATTATTGACCTCACTCTCACAATTATATCTCCTTCTATATGATTTAACATTCACTATTAGATCTTCATCTACATGATCACCCATGTGTTATTTATCCTTGATCTGATCAAGTAAGGTTTCAACACTTGGTATCCCTACATTCATGAATGATCCTTGATATGATAAATTGATTTTTTTACACTTGGAATCCTTGTATAAAGGTCACTTGATATCGTAAATTTGGCTAAGTATGGGAAACACTACAATCTACCTAGAAAGTCAACTTTGCACCTCAATATCTTTTGCTACACACAACCTCATGACCTAAAAATTAGACCATAGAAAATAGGCACAAAATTGAACACCATCATGTGATCATTTCATTTTGATACTTACATATGTGTAAATTTTGACATCATTAATCTGCTTACTTAGCCTTATCTACCAAGAAGACTAGGAGAACTTAGAAATTTATATGACTACTTTGATGAATTTATTTCACTTATAAAATAACTCATAAAACACCATAATGTGACTTAAACATGAAAACATGATCACTAATATCCATCATCCTACCTATCCAATCACATACTGATAAACCATGTAATAACATTGAAGCACACTTTGTTATTGTCATTCTAACACACATGACACCTCATCAACAACTTTGGCCACCTTGTAGACATCACTGAAAACTCTCCAACATCTACATGTGGTTTGAGATCTATTTGGAGTATTATAACATAGACAATGCTTAATCACTCAATGGGGAGTGGTTGGTGTTGTCCAACCAATATTTATAACTTATTTTCCTAATTTAATCTTGTGTCAAAAGTGAATCCATGGTTTCAAGGAAAGGGGAAGATGTGTGTGTGTGTGTGTGTGTGTGTGTGTGTGTGTGTGTGTGTGTGTGTGTGTGTGTGTGTGTGTGTGTGTGTGTGTGTGTGTGTGTGTGTGTGTGTACACATGATTGAGGTCAAGAAAGCATACAAAAATAATATACATAGGAAGGTGTATTGATATGTGGTAGAATAGACTAACACAATAAAATTAGACTACCAAAAAATAGTGGAGAGTTTTAGTTTCCACAAGTTTTTGGGATTCTCTGGTAGCATCAATGCATATTTGATAGCCTATTTCATGATCTGATCATTTACATAGGTATATGTTTTATCTTATTTTTATTAATAATCATAAATAATATATAAACTTACTTGAAATAATACAGATTTCATAACATACAATTACAACCATACAATTTAAATGTTATTGATTATTTATAACATATATTAAATATGGAAAACACATAAATAAAGGGATAAATATCTCTTACCTTATTTTTTAGTATGTTTTTTTGATTTAATTATGTAAATTGTTGTTAGTGCACCTTGATAGACTATGTGAGATCAGATCTAGAAATGACTTTGACAAGTACATAAGATGGAACTATCGATTAGGGTCACTATCATCTATCAGTATGTTACAAATATGGTTTTATTTTTTTGGGATAATAGATGTGCACCAAATTTTGGGATTCTTAAAATATTATCAAAATGACAATACAAACCCAAAATCTAATGACACTAATAGGAATGGATAAAGGAGATAAATCAAAACTAGTAGAACATTATTACCATGACCTTTACCTTCTCATGCCTCCATTTGAGGATTTGAATGTATGTGATTAGACTCAGATTGACTCCATGATAGCTTGATGTTGGATTATGATAATGGATGCTTTGATGACTGCTTATAGATTTGCCAGAGGATTTCTAGAATCATTTTGGCATGGTTTTGATATGAGCTCAATAGATGGTTTGAGGGTGGAGGGAGAGGTTATTTATATAGATATTAGGAGGGAAAATCAAGGGTTATTATTTGAATTTGGAGAAATGAGATCAATGGTTAGAAATTATCTAAGGAGTATTAAAATCCTTGGGAAACCTTTAGAAATAGAGGTTTCTAGAGACTTGGAGGGAAGTCTCCAATTCTAGATACTTCTCCATTATCTTAGAGATAATGGAGTATTAGGGTGGGGTTGGATGAGGGATTAGGTGAGGATTAGAGACATAGGGATGTAGGAAAGGCTAGGGTGTAGGTTATTAGGTGGGTAGGTGGTGTTATGAGAATTTTAAATTCCTATATAATAGATAAATAGGATTAAATTAGGATGATGGGAGATTTAAGAGAAATTAATGAAAGAGTGGGGATGGGTAAGGTTAGTGCATGTAGATTAATATAAGGGGATATTATATTTATGGCTATAAATAGGATAAATTAGTGATATAAAATAGGATAAGTAGAATTAGTGTCGACTAATAATAATATTAGTCAACTATAATGAAGTGAGTGATTTTAAGTGCATATAATAGAGACCCACTATTTTCACCTAATTAGTGCTACTATTTCTATAGTTACTTTTTCTATGTTTTCTCACCATCAAACATGCATATAAATTTATATATTATTTCTCCTTACTTAAAACCCTAGATTTGAAATATAATATCAAATGTAAAGAGGGATGATAGGTGAAAGGGATGGGTTGAGATGACATTAGTCAAACTTTGTATTTAAGCATTACCTACATTAATAATACTATAAAGAGAGATCAAACCACATGTAGTTATCCCTTTAATGTGAGTGTGTGCCAAGTTATGTGAATACATGTCTAGATGTCATTTCACTTAGGCCCAACCTTGGTACTGTAGACACATAAATATAGTCACAGGTACTTGACATTGCTAATTCTTGACACATCCTAAACCACATGACTCATACCCAAATACACGACTCTTATTATCCATTTTTCAAATCCATTTATCAATATGTGGGCTTAACCATTTATTTTTCATCAATACTACATCAAAATTTTCAAGTTAAATTCTCAAACTACATTATACTACCCTCAAACTATTTCAAGCTTAGGACAACTATCCCTAAGTTTTAAGGATAGGTTCAAACTAGGAAGAAAGGACTATTGTTATGGGCTTGCCCTTCTAGAGCAATCATGTCCTACATTAAATAATCCCTAGTTTCTAAATTTGAAATATTTTTTGGGGTCTTCTCATACTTTTCATAAGGTTGGCCAAAGGAAATTATCAAAATGTTTTTTTATAAATACACATCAAAGGTCATTCATTATCTCTACTTGGTTCCTAGTTTGGAACTATCTATTGATCACTTTCACACTATTGCATGTTGATAAAATATTCATACTCTTACCAAATTCAAGATCATTCACAAGGAGTATCTCAAAACAAGCCAAGAGCTATTATTTTCAAGCATCAAAGCCATATTTATAGCTGCATGCATATAGTCAAGGAACATGATTTCACAATCACTTTAGTTGGGATAATTATGTGAGATTGGTTTTCCTACTTAAGTATTGGATGCATAAGTATCATTAAATAATCAAGGGGGTGATTGGGGTCAACTCAGTGCATTACACTTCCCTCTCTTTGTTTTAGGTTTCAAGCCTTCAAGAAGAACTTAAGGTTTCAAAGACAAAATAATAAAAATAATGAATTCCACACAACAAAAATATAATCATGATATCTCATTCTAATTAGTCAACATAGGTGCATAATGTACAATGATGAGATTTTTGTCTAAGTCAACTTGGATAAGTTTAAGAACAACATACATGAGTAGTTATATCTAGGAATATATTTAAAATTTGTTTTTGATCATGCATTGTCATATATGTACTTTTTTGTCTTTCTCTATCAATCATTAGTCAGAGTCAAATGGGACAAATCTATAGTCAATAGATACTACTAGCATCCCATATTATACAGGAAGTGGAAACTTGTCCAAAAATAATTTTAGATTGTGTTCCTAATCTTGTGCATGCATAATCATATCTTTTTTTGATTTCCAGTTTTAGATATCTAAAATAGTCAACAAAAATCTTGATTTGAGTAAGTAAATTTTTTTGTAGTGTTTTATAAACATAACATTTTTCCATATTTATCAATTTTTAAAATCAAAATTGTTAATTTTGTACATATTTAGCATTTTTATATCTATCAATTTTTACACCTATTAGCACAAAAAAATTAATTATTAAATACAAAATATAGTAGAACATATTGAGGGAGGAGGAGTTGCCTTTGATTGTATAAGGTACTCATATCGAATGCCTTGAACTTTAACAAATTAATTATAATGTATGTATTTGAGGCATCAATGTAAAATCAATGACACTACACAGAGCTTGTACATCTAAGGGCATCCTAATAACATATTAAAGACCCTTATGCTTGGTAAGATTAGAAATGGAGTAGTCACTATTATTGAACCAACTTGGAGAGGTAACACTATATGCCAAAGAGTATTATGTTATGTCCATCAAATTATTTGAATATTATCTATGTAGCTTGAAAATATTTCTATGTGTATCTAATAATACAAATAAGTGTCATTGTACATGTATTTTCACTTGAACTGTTATCAATCATGACATCATGTATAGGTTATTTGTTGGTATAATCTATAATAAAGAATGCATGTCTATCTAAATCATCAATAATAATATCACTATAATCAAATGTGATCATATTAAAAAAAGATGATGTGCCTTTAAATGTATCAAAAATACCATCTATTGGATTCCCATATGTCAAAGGGGGAGGAAGTGCATTATACACATGATGTACATTTGAATTATCTATATTTTATGTTGTAAGATGGTTTGGAAATGCACTAATAAATATTTATATTTCTACATCATCATTTTATTGTGGTCTAGTTTCTTCTATGGTCTGATTAGCTCAATACTACTATCATTCAAAAGATATTGTATCTTATGCCTTAGTAGGAAACACTTATTTATATAATGCCCAATACATCTATGATATTCACACTATGCATTATTGTCAAATCCCTTATGTTTATGCTTGGTCATATCAAAATTTAATGGTGGAAGAAGAGATATGAGATTACAATCAGGTAATTTATGTAATAAAACATGAGGAGGTTATGGTAACATTACAAATTACCTCCTTGGTGGAGCTATCAATTGGCTTGTTTGTTTCTTTTGGCACCTATTCAAGATCACAATAAAAATATAATTATGAAACCTATTTAATAACGTCATTCAGGATCAATTATTTCACCTATACAAAATATTTTTGTAGCTAATACATAGGAAAGTCGTACACCCTCCTAGACAACAAGCTTCACGTCAAATAATTACTCAAGGTTCAAAGATCTAAACCTTATATAGTGCATGCTTAGGAAGTACCTTAGACAGTTCAACTTGTTCCAAAATGAACATAGGCAATGAGACATTCTCTTACTATACAATAGAATCCATCAAGCCCTACACTTTATTGAGTTATACATCTTACAAAAGATTTTATAATTAGTGATCAAGATAGTTACAATATATCACTTGGTGCCTTTTCAAATTTATATTCGTATACATGTAACACTTTTCTTCCATGAAAATTCACCATCCCACTCTATGATACAAACACAAACTATGGTCATCCCATTAGTGGTATCATGGGCTAGTTTCCTTTCAATTTAAAAAATATAAAAAAATAAAAAAATATCAAAATAACCCAAAAAATAAACTATTTTAAAATTTAAAAACATTCAAAATATTCTCAAAAAATGAAAAAAATAAAGACCTAAACATGAAATGAATTGCAAGTTTGATTCTTTACATATGATATTAATCACATGTTTGGTAGATGACATATTATTTTTGTTCTATACACATTTGGATTTTATGATGTATATGAGTGTGATGTAGGACATACATATTATACATGTATTTCAAGATATTGGACTCCTACCTAGTGACCATGCGTACACTAGGAGAATTTTACTATATAGGTTACATTATAATAGGTTATATCTATCTATGACCAACTACCATGCTAAGATACATATCTTACAAGTGTATTTATAATTACTCATATCTTACATTTTGCTACATGGATATGTTACTTTGTTATGATATAACATTGATACATATGGACAATGTATACTAGTTTTCACTTATTCTATATTTAATCATTATTGGTTAATTTTTTGAATGATAGGCTACAGATTGCTTGTTTACTATTTGTGGCTTATGAGAGATTTGATTATTTCTATTTTCATGTGGCCCTTTGCCATATGCTTGCTTGGTATGTGAAACATTTGAACACATCCATTTGATTTAGCCATTAGCCATATGTGAGTAATATTTTCTCATGCAACATTTTAACATGTCCATTGATTTTGGACCTTTCCCCTATGTGTCTAAAATTTTCTTGTGTGACATTTGAACATGTCCATTTATTATGGCCTTTAGTCTTATGCATGTAATATTTACTTGTGTGTATGGCATTTGAACATGTCCCTTATTTGAGACATTATTAATGTCCTTTGTATGTGGCCCTTGGCCTTACTTTTTGTAACATTTCATGTCTATTGTATGTGTTCCTTGGATTTATGTATGTAAAAACATAAAATTAATGCACTGTGACCTTGTCCGTTAGTGCAACCTTATCCCTCATAATCCAACTGTAAATTTTTAAATTTAAAATTGTCTATTTCTCCATCCCATGAATTTAGAAAATTTTATTAAAAACATTTAAAATTTTCCCATATATAAGCACATCAAGGCTTATATAAATACATCTAAAAATCACTTGGCAATTCTAGCTACACACCAAACAAAAGAGCACTATTTCTTCTAATTTCAATTATGTTATATTCTAATAGCCATAGGTTAAGTTTGAATATATTTTATTATAGTTGAAAGGTATCCATTGTCAAGAATTTCAATTAATATTATAATTATATTCATATATTTTCATAATCACATATCACATACTCACCCTGGGAGGGAGAACTACATGAGCCTAAGACCCATTTGGGATATGTAGACAATACTTAGATTACATGAGGTTTTTTGAGGTAGCTTAGATATCCCCCTTACCATATTTCTCATTTTTGAATTTTATCTCTATTGTGTTTATTGTGCAAGAGCAAGGGGTCATGTTTTTTTAGGTCTTCCACATAGTAAATCAAGACACATGATTAATCAATAAACCCTCGTAGGTAGTCACACATATCTAAATTTAAAAATTAAGCATACAGTCAATCATGAAAAAAATAAGGCCATAGTGCACCCCTGCCCTCCTTATTTGGACTTGTCTTAGTATAGTTTGAGTCTCTATTTTTATATGTGACACAGTTTATATGTTTTTTTCAAATAATTTCTAGTCACAATCAAACTACATAGTTAGTACAATATTTATTTTAGGGAAGTATGCATATCTATAGGCATATTTATTATTTTTAACAAATTTTCAAATTTTTATTCCATTTCCAAATTTTTATATTTATTGTATACCAATTTCAATAATTTATATATATTAGGTTGATTCATTCAATTCAAAATAAATAAAACATTCTAGTGAGCCTACTATTTTTAGATCATTGCTTGTTGTTTGCTTGATTTTTGTCCTAAGATTTCATTAAAATTTATATAATTTCCTTATACCAAAATAAAATAAACTTCAACATTGGATAAAAATATAACACATAATGATTCAATTTTCTTTGACCTTGTGATGTAAGCACAAGAGAGGGGGTCCACTTAAGGACTGCCTTTACTTTTGTGATGCATGGTTAGACACTTGAACTCTCCCATGGACACACTTCAATCAAACTTTTAAACTTGACACAATTCAACACATCTTCATTGAATTCATATTAAAGTAATAAAAATGGATGCATAATCTCTCTCACACTCACACACATGCCTATATAGGCTTATTAAAACACAAACATGAATTAGAACAAACATACATAGTATCTCATGGTCTCATTCATCTACACCTTGTTGTTTTATTATTTTTCTAATAAAACTCCCTCTTTTCCATTTTTTGCATCCACTTCTCTCTTTATCTCTTCTCCCCATTTTTTGAGATTGTTTCCCTCACCCACTATGACATGTACCATGTCTCTTACCATTCTTTTGAGTAAAAAGCAGCAAACCTATGAGTTTTTATTTAAAAACTATTACTTTTCATTTGTTGTTATGTGATGTTTTTTTGTTATTGAATCGATGCTCCTAAATACTTTATTATTATTATTATTATTATTATTATTATTATTATTATTATTATTATTATTATTATTATTATTATTATTGACATAAGATTACATGAACCTTGGATGCTCTTGTATCACCTTCGAGTAATTTGACACTCAAGGGATTATCTAGCCACCTTTGATAAATTTGATACTAAATATCTTTCTTTCAACCTTAGATTGAAATTTGTTGATATCTATATACAAAAATACTTTTATTTTATTTTTTCTTTATTTTTTATTTACTTGTGATTGTACTTAGAAACTGTGTTATGACAATTTTAAAACTACTTAGTGAGTATCTACATGGTAATCTATTTTACAAACATCATGGCATGAAGGGCTTACCCCAATATTCATAGACACTATAAAACACTATTCTAAAAAATTAAACATGGATTTTAGTTTCTACATACCTCATGGTATATTAGAAATACAGATGATCCATTGTTTATACCATAGGAAGCTTCTTTTACCTATTTGATTTATGGTAGACCTAAGAGGAACATATCGCCCAAGGATGTTACTCTCACTATACCCTCTGAAATAGGGTTAATCAGTTACATGATGGTTTTACCTTTGTATTTAGTGCTATGAAACATTGGGTCAAAACTAATCAATGAACAAACATCTTTGAGATTTCATAGAATCATTTAAACCCTCTCTTAGATCATTCTTATACCTTATCTTTTACTTATATTGTATTCATAGTCATTAACATTCCTTTATTCATATTGTATTATAGTCATAATGGGATCAATGAATGAATTTTATCTCACATATTACATATAACTATGCATTTTACTATAAAATATTCTCTTACTTTACAAAACACTATTTGTTACATGTGTACATGGTTAGGATTCAATAATGTTAAAAAACTTACCTTAGAAAAATATCAATTATATTGTGATTCATATTGTTATAACATTCAATCTGAATTGCTTCCCATAACAAAAAACTGCTAAAGAGCACTTATGCAATGCTTTGTTATCAATAAACCTCAAAATATTCATGTTTTAGATATTTGATGAGGTAAAGTCCCTCATGTTCCTCCTTCCACTCCATTATGGAAAATACCTCAATCTAAGGGATTTGACATCCTAAATCAATTAAATAATAGTAATGCAAACATTTTATTGTTATATCTCTTGAAAATAATGCCAGTATACAAAGATATACTATATGAGCCATTAAGTGATAAAATTTTATCTAACAATGTTGAACATCCTTATGTAGCTTAAATTATTAATACTACACAATAAATAGAATAAAATATTTCTTTAGAAAAATAAGATCTCCCCCAAATCATATTATTGATCAATATTTACCCTTTTATATTCAAGTCTTTATACAATAAGGTGGTGAAATGAGTACTTATTAACAATGGAATAAGATGAAATATTCATAATGTCTATTTCTCAAATTTATTAGGAATAAAATTAAAATATCTAACTCATTCAAATATGAACTTTAGTGGATTTGAAAACATTTCATGCCAAATACTTGGAAAAATTACATAGAGTATTACTTTGGGCCCATATGCTCTTTCTACTATGTGTCAAGTTATGCCTATTATTCTTAGCTATAATATTTTATGAGGTTAACCTTAGTTCATGATGACATTCCTTTTGCATTCCATGCCTATCTTAAGTTTAGTCATAAAGAGTGCACACACACACACACACACACACACACACACACACACACACACACACACACACACACACACACACACACACACACACACACACACACACACACACACACACACACACACACACACACACACACACTCACTTGTGTGTGTGTGTGTGTGTGTGTGTGTGTGTGTGTGTGTGTGTGTGTGTGTGTGTGTGTGTGTGTGTGTGTGTGTGTGTGTGTGTGTGTGTGTGTGTGTGTGTGTGTGTGTGTGTGTGTGTGTGTGCGCGCGCGCGCGCGCGTGCATGCATGTACACCCTTTATACCAATACCATTTAAAATATTATGTAATGGTTCATCCCATAGATACTTATGTTACAATATTCCTTATTCCATTGAAGTATCACTATTTATCTATCAATTTACCCTCATTTGTACCATATTCAAAATATTCATTAATCCAATTCATTTAATATGGTTTTAGATTTGAATACTTACAAAATTATAAGTACACCATTGGATAAGGGTTGGTAAAATATGATCAAGGCATTGTTTATCCTATTAATAATTTTTCCAATAAAGGGAAATCATGTCTTGGGTATAATGATAGGTCTTAATCTCATGGACTTAATTAAGTTTTAAAACTCCATGTGTTCATACTTGCTACACATATGTATTTTTAGCATAAAAATCAAGTCAATCATGTTTCTCAATTATCATTAGTATATTCTAAACTCATTAATGACATGATAAGGCTAGAACTTTTGACATTGGATGAATTTTCAAATGGTGAATTAATTTTTGAATATCTAGGTGTATATGAGGATCATCTTTTCTTCCATCATAAGAAAATATTTCTCATGAAACAAATGCACACACATATTATTTTGAAAGGGATGATTTTATCTCAAAAATGCAATTAGATGGTCTCAATACTATTCCTACCACTCTGTATGTGGAAGATCAGTCAACATTACTTCATGAGTAAACCATTGAGTTTTATTTTGGCACCAAAAAGGGTATGATGTCATTACTCTTGGCAGTTATGTTAAAAAATTATGAATGCAAATCCATTCAACAAGCTTTACATGATTATCCAAAATTGATTACATGGGTATATAAAGACATGCCTAGAATTTACCTAGTGGTATATATTCACAATAATATGTTATATCCAGATGCTAAACCAATTAAGTAAAAAATAAGGAAAATGCATCCAAAAGTTGATTTTTATTTAACAAAGTTAAGTTGAAATACTTTTAGATGACATATTCATATAATTTATTGATTATCCTAAATGAGTTTCTAATATTGTACCAGTGACAAAGGGTAATGGAGATATTCAATGTTGTACAAATTACTATGATTTAAATAAAGATTTTTTCTAAAGATGATTTTATATTACCAAACATAGATATGATTATGGATTCCATTATAGGATATGGGATGTTATCTTTCATGGATCATTATTTGAGGTATAACCAAATCAAGATTAATCTTATAAATCATGAAAATACATCATTCATCACACCACAGGGAACATTTTATTATATAGTCATGCCAGTTGGACTAAAAAAATCAAGAACAACCTATCATCAAGCCATGACACATATTTTCATGATTACATAAATAAAATAGTTGAAGATTATGGTGATGGTTTATTATACAAATCTAAGTGTATGCACTTAAAATTTATTACTTTATTACAGTCGACTAATATTCCTATTAGTTGACACTAATTCTACTTAACCCATTTTATCCCACTAATTTATCCTATTTCTAGCCATATATCTAATATCCCCTTCATCTATTATCCTTCATCCACTATCCTTAGTCTAATCCCATCTTATCATTAATTCTTCTTAATATCCCATGATCCTAATCTAATCCTATTTATCTATTACATGGTAATTTAAAATTCCCATAACCCTACTTACCCACCTATTAACCTACCCCTCTTATTATATATTTCTTTCATTGATCATGTTTTGGGTGATTTTATTGCATAGTATGATGACAATCATCATGAATGTGCCATTTACTACATTAGTCACACACTTCTTGTTTATGAGTAAAATTATACTGCTATCAAAAATTTATTCTTGGCTCTTGTTTTCACAACACAAAAATTTCTCCACTTTTTATTCATAATAAAATTTATGTCATCACTAAAGTCGATGCACTAAAGTATCTTATGTCAAATCCCCATCTATTAGGGCATATATAAAAGTGGGGAATGCTCTTTATAGAGTTTGATTTACATTTAATATCATAAAAGTCTATTAAAGGGCAATCTATTGTATATCAAATAGTTGTTTCCCCATTACATGATCCATTACCCATTATTGCCAAATTTCAAGATGAATTTGCATCTTATAATATCAATCATAATATGTGGACCATGCATTTTGATGGATCCAAATGTGTTATGGGTAATGGGATTGGTATTGTGTTTGTAACTTCACAAGGTGAACACATGCCTTTTGACTTTTTCTCAAGATTTTCATGCACAAATAACATAGTAGGATATGAATATCTAATACATGGCTTATTACTAGCACAATAATTTCACATTAAATCTTTACGTGTTTATGGAAATTAAAATATTGTCATAAAAAAAGTTCTAAATGTTTATCAAACTCAATAGGACAATTTCATCCCTGATAAAGACATGGTCCAACATCTCATAGTACACTTCTCTTCTTTATCCATTTAGAGCATCCCTCACAAAGATAATCAACTTGTTGATTTCATGGCTAGTACTACATATTTAATCCCAATTGATATTAATGATGATCATGTAATATTTTATATTCAAAAATTACACAATCCTTTGGTTGATACTAATATTATCAATTCATAGAAGTTTCAACAGTCACATGAAGTGCAGATAATCCCAAGTGCTACACAAATATATATATATATATATATATATATATATATATATATATATATATATATAGTTACCTCTATAATAATTCTTTTATTGAAAATGCTATGCAAGAGGATAAAAAGTGATTACAATAGCAAGCCATGCATTATGTCCTCATTTGTGGATCCCTTTTTAAAAATTATTTTGAGGGAAAATTATTATGATGTCTATATTAGGTTGAAGCTCAAACTGCTATACTCAAATTTCATGACAACAAATATGGAGGCCACTGTAGTGGCAAAACCATGTCTTCCAAGCTCTTACATCAAGAATATTATTGACCAAAAATGGAATAATAATTTCATGAATATGCTAAATTATCTATTAAATGCCTAAGTCATAACAATCTCAATCATGTTCCATATTATGCACTCCAACCTATTGTATCTTGATGGCCTTTCTCTCTTCAGGACTTTAATTTAATTGGAAAAATCAATGTAGATTCTTCAAATAGACACAAATTAATTATTACATCTATTGAATATTTTATAAAATAGGTGGAAGCAATACCCCAAAAATATAAAATAGATTAGGATATTTTTAATTTCTTGATAACACATATTATCACTTGATTCAGCGTACCTTATATTATTATAACAAATAACGATTAATCTTTTAAAAATAAAATAGTCAAAAGATTTCATGATAAGTAAAAAATCTATCATAATTTATCCACCCCTTACTACCCACAAGGAAATGGTCAAGTAGAATCAAATAATAAAATAATCAATAATATCATAAGTAAGACCATTTCAAAACATGGAATAGATCGGCATAATAAAATTATCTAAAGTATTTGGGCATATCACACAACCATACACACACCAATGAAGGCTACACCCTACTCCCTTTTTTACATAAAAAATGTTGTACTTCATCTTGAGATATAAATACCCTCTTTATGGGTCTCATTAAAAGTCATTATCGCATTTAATGAGTATAGGAAAAAATGCCTACATGAATTGTAAATGATTGATAATAAATACATACATGCTCTCGATAATTTAAAAGTCTATCAAAAATGTATCACGTGAGCATATGGAAAGAAAATTAATGATTTTGAATCATAAATTGGTGATCTAATACTTAAATAAAATAAAAATAATACTAATTCTAATAAATAAAACAAATAAAAATTCAAACCTAATTGGGTTGGGTCCATTTGTAATCACTGAAAGGTAGGGTATAAGTGTTTACCACCTAGCCCTAGTCAAAATAAAACCCATCAAGAATCCCATGAACATCATGAATTGGCATCCTTATTATACTTAGCTAAATATCTATTTCATTTTATTTGCAATAATTCAAAAAAATCAAAAACATTCATATATTTCATAAATTCATAAAAATCAAAATATTTTCATTTTTAAAAAATCAAAACCTACAATCATTTTTCAAATATTGCTATCTTACTTATTTACATATGGTATTTAATCTATGTTAAGTAGATATCATGTTTAAATTTTCGAATACACTTCAATTTTCATGAGGTATTTGATTGTGATACAAGACATATTTTCACATGGTTCTTCAATGTTGGGCTTCCCTTATTACCCAACAACATTGCTAGGTTGGGGGGCATCTCTTTTTTCTTTGTGAACATTTACAAAAGTTTTATTTATCCAAAACATTTATGCCATGTTGATCTACATATCATATAAATGTTCTACTAATCACTCATACTAAACATGTTCTACATAAAATATGCTACTTGATAACAATGACATTGATACATGTGGTGGATGCAACTTAGTCTCATTTGATTTATGCTTCCTTTTTCTTACTTTAATCCATAATAAGTTAGAACTTTATCACTTATTATGTGTGGACCTTGGTATTTTATTTGAAAATTCTTGTTGTATGCTATAATAATGCCATTTGTGTGTGGATCTTGGCCATTTGTGTTTATGTGACATTTAGTTGTCCCTTTTACATGGTATTAGGCCTTATGTGGACTTTATATGCAACTAGTGTGACATTGTATGGAAATTATTATATGTTAATTTCTTGTTACTTTGGATCCATGATTCATATCATGTATTAATATTTCTCTTTACTCTTACTTTGGTTCCATGATATATATCATGCACATATTGATTTTGTGCTTCAATATATATATATATATATATATATATATATATATATATATATATATATATATATATATATATATTGAATTTAACTCATGTTTCATACACAAATTCAATGTTATATTTAATTACTATAATGAAATCCAATGGAAATGTTCAAATGTTACTACATGATTATATATTTTACATATGATTTATTTTGAGTTAAGTGACTTTTAAACTACGTATCTCATCTCAAAATAAGGGTATCACAATGGGCTTGTCTTAAGAATTCAAGCCTCATGAGAAAATTTCAGATTTAGGACACTATACCGTTTCAAAAATTTCAACACGATTCATAATTTTTAGATTATGGAGTATGTGACATGCAAGTGAACTCATTCCTACAACTAATTCAATACAAATTCACATACACTTGAAACATAGCAAAGCAATTAAAATTAAAAGTTATAGATTTCAAAAATGTTACAAGTTTATATAGATACTAGAACTAAATAATACATTGGAAAAATACTAATCATGGTTCTACCCTTTAGTTCTAAACATTCTTAATGTTGAAAGGCTTGGATTCTCCATCTCACTATGCCTAAATGTTTATCTTATAATCAGACCCATATCATTATAATGGTCCATATACCCTTTACACTATAGAAAACTCAAAACTTGATATATACCCATCACTGTAAGTTATATATTCGTACATATGTTTTAGCCTTATGGACACTAATGGCCATAGAAGGACACTAGCATTGATGCTAGTGTATAAATCCTTATCTAGTATCTAGTCACTTAAATTCATCCAAACTATTTGAAACCTATGGGTCACCCAATTTGTCTTATTGAACACTATCACTAGATATTTTTAAAAGGTGTGGTATACACACAATTTCAAGCCTTCTCATTAATGATATAGTAAATTATAAATAATCACCTACCAAGGCTCATTAAATTAATCACACAATTGAGTTATTATACCCTATTCATCCCTATTTATGAATCAATCATAGGATCAATCATAAAAATAGTCTAAAGCATCCAAATAATAGCATGTGAGTAGTATTTGTCAAGTTACAAGCTAGATCACTGCATGCATCTACATATAAAATATTACATCATTATTCACATACACTCCCATACATAGGGGAAAACTACATAAGTCTAAGGCCTCCTTGGATTATTAACTATGTAGGCAATGTTAATTAATAGAGGGGTCATTGACATTAGCTCGACATTATGAGCCCACTAACCCATTTTTGAAAAAACTCAATCTAAGGGTGAATAAGGGTGAAGAGTTGTAGATACTAAAACTAAATATTTATATCATCTCAGTCTTGTACATTTAAAAAATATCAATTAGGGATCTACCCTTCATTTCTAAACCTCCATGCTACTAAAAGGCTCACTTTCACAATCTCACTATACCTAAATTCTTATCTCTTAGTTTGATCCATTTCATTCTAATGACCCAGGTCCCTTGAACTACACAAAAAACTTAAAACTTGATAAAAATACTCACCATAAGTTTTAGATTCTTACCCATTTTCTAGCTTTCTATCACTACCAACCACACAGGGACACTACTATCAATGATAATGTCCAGATCCTTATCTAGTGTCCAATTTCCAAATGCAATCCAAATTAAATATGTTTTGAAATCTATGGATCGACCTATTTTATTATGGAACCTTACCATGAGATATTTTCAAAAGTTGTGGTATAAATACAAGTCTGAGTATTCCCATTCCTAATCTATAAATTGCCAATCAAGCACCTACTAAAGCTCATTCAATCAATCACATAGCTGATTTATTATACCCTATTAATCCATTTTTTTTATTAATCATAATAGAAGTCATACAAAAGGTCTGAAGCATTTAAATAGTAGTCTATGAGAAATATTTTTCAAGTTATAAGATAGATCACTACATGCATCTTCATATATTATATTTCACCCTTATGCACACACATTCCTACACATAGGGGAGAACTATATAAATTTTATGCGCTTCTTAGAGTATTGGATATGTAGGAGGTACTCAATGATAGAGGGGTCATTGAGGTCAACTCAACATCATGAGCCCACTAACCCATTTTTAACAAACTAAATATAAAGGTGAAGAGCCATGGTTTGATTAATTAGTGAAGAATAAAAAATTATATCTAAAATCTGAATATATAATTATAAAGGTGATAAAAAAACCCAGAACATCAAATTTATTTGTATCAAGATCTAGTCATTATCTCATATTAGACACTTTCATCATAACTATACGCTAGTGTCGATGGTAGTGTCCATGGCTACAAAAGTTTAATTTATAGAATCTGATGATTGATCTAGAATACTAATCTTAAATACCTCACATGTGTTTCTAGTCTAGATATATTTTCATACAGTAAACCCAACTAACTATTATTTCTATTTTTTATCGAAATAAATTGAACATCTTTCAAATTTAATACTTTATATTTTTAACATATATCAATATTATAACTCAAAATATTCATGTATCTAAGTTTGAAATTAATTATCTTAATATTGATTAGTTTATCACCTTTGTGTTTAATCTAATTCTATATTCTTAACCCTATTCCCACATACCTTAATTTATGGTTAAACATTTGGTGAACCCAACCCCTATGTCTCTTTATGTAAATCTTATCTTTTCCTAGGGTATGCAGCCTCCGAAGGTTTTTTATTGCTATTTTTAAAAATATTTATTCTATTACTTATATACAACCTTGGTGTAGCCCTAGATTAGCCAATGTTTCTATTAAATACTTGGAGTTTCATATTTTACCACCTAATATGGATCAAACCAATGAAGTATTAAATCATATGCCTAATGAGAGTGTCAATGATGAAGATAAATAAAATGTTGAATAAGTTATCATAAGAACTGATTCTAATCATGAAAACAATGAATTCAATGTAAATAATGAATTTAAATAAATAGATCAAGTGCAAGTGCAATATATTGCTATGTTTTGAGAGTATATTCATAAAAAAACTTAAATATCTTGATGAGATCAAGGTAAAAATGAATTATCCCTCCCCTTGAACACAACATCAATTCATACATCTACTGGGGACATGGATTATGGTTTCAAACCATTCTTCCCCAAGGACCCAAATCCTATTGCTACATCTAACATGAGGCTAGTGAATACTTCAACTTAAATACCTATTGCAATGCCTATCTCAACTAAAACCATGTTTACAGCCCCTTTGGTGACTGCTCAACTATTTACTCTTAATCCTAATAGATCTATGGTGAAATATCTTCTCCAAGTTATAAAAACTTTCCCAGACAAGGTTACCAATATTGAATAAAAGATTTTTAAAATCTCCTTATGTTATTGATTAACAATATGTGATACATAATACTCTTACACTTGAAATATCTTTTTACCCTTTTCTAATTAGTTTTGATGCACCTAAGTTCACATTTTATGATGGTAAGGGTGATTATGAATAACATCTTCAATATTTATATGTGACATGCCTTGATTATGCTTCCAATGATAAAATTTTGACCAAATTATTTTTAAAACCCCTAAAGGACTATACTTTACGATGGTTCTATGATTTATCAATCCAACTAGTGAGAGCATTCAAACCTCTAGCAAATTAGTTTCGATAACATTTCTCTATCAACATCACTAAAAATATGTAATATTCTAAAATTTTAAAGATTAAACAAGGAACAAATGAAACTATCAATGAATATGTTTTGAGATATAAAACAATGTTGGCCAAAATGAAAAATATATTGGTAGATAAATAAATTCAAGATATATTCAAGTAAAGATTTCATATCTAATTACATGAATCCATTATTTTAAAGAATTTTAAATATTTTGGTGACTTATTATATATTTGTTGAGATCATGAAATGAAGCTTATTTCATTAAACAAGCTCAAATTTGTAGCAAACACACTAACTACATATAATAAAAAGTTTAATATCAAACCAAGATACAAGGTTAAATATACAGAACCTAAAAAGGAAAAAAACCACAACAATTAACACAATGTCAAAATAACCTAATTGACTCATATTATCCAATGCACTTAATAGATAATTTACATGATTACTTGAGTCTCTAGCTTCTTTACTTTAGAGACTTTTAGATTGTCATCTCATATCTCTCCCTCCTCCCATAGAGGTTTATATGAGTCAATCTCTACCCAAAAGTTATGATGTTAATACATATTATGATTATCAATAAGGCCATAGACATTATTTGAACATATTTTATACCTTGAATCATAAAATCCAAGACCTTATTGATGAACAAAATATTACCTTGGATGATCCTCCAAAAGATTCAGATTCACAACCTATTGATCACTAAAATTAAAAGATATTTAACAATCCTTTGCAAGATCATTCTAAGAAAGATCTAGAAGTGCAAATGGAATAAAATGCACATCCTCATCCATCACATTATAGAACCCATTAGATGTGATTATTGGAACTTATACATGCACAATATATCATATGTTTCAAATACCTTCTATTACATTTGATGATGATAAAATAGCGGATAATGCCTCATCTATTCATTTAGTATTTATTCAAACATACCTTGACCATAAACTTATACATAGTGTTATGATTTATAACAATGATAGTGAGAATGTATGTACCATGGCATTACTTAAAGATATGGATTATACACATAATGATTTATACCCTTTGACCAAAATGATCAAAGCATTCGATGAGATTCACATGTTATTGGTGAGATTGATTTACCTTTATAGGTTGGTCTAGCACATGTGTTTACCAAATTTTAAATTATATCACATACATGAGTCTTTGATATATTATTGGGAAGATATTGGATACATAAACTCCACACAATACCTTCCACTATGAATGGGTGTATTAAATACATTCATACCAACATGGTAATCATAGTTTCCTGAATTACATATGAACATCCACTTTGAACAAGATAAGTTTATTAACAACTAATTATAAAACCTAATAAGTTTAATACTCTATGAAATGGTAAGTAGAAGGTAATCCCCTTTCCCAAGTGACCCATACTTAAGAGGATCTTATACTAGATATATATAGTGGATTGCACAAAATCCTCATCTACTCATACATAATATATTTAATTACATAGAGAAACTCAACATGTGTTAATTATTGTTAATCCAAAGAAACCACATAGAACTAAATGATGGGTCCCATGAACCCATATTCATTTTATTTTTTCTTCATGACCACATAGTCCTGTTATACATACATAGAGAACCATAAATTCTACAAATCTAGATATGACACCTATGTATGATCCTTGGTTGTACCACCAATTTGATATATCATATTCCAAGTTTATAGATACCTATGAGAATCGCTTAGATGGGATAAAAAGATAGAATTTTATTTCAAATATTCTAAAAACTTAAAAAACCAAAATTTCAAAAAAATACAAAAAAATTCAAAAAATTCAAGAATATAAAAATATTCAACATTATCATGTTTATTATCTCCTTGAAATATATGTTGTTTGATTTATGTTATTATATAACATATCATTTCTCTCTCTCTCTCTCTCTCTCTCTCTCTCTCTCTCTCTCTCTCTCTCTCTCTCTCTCTCTCTCTCTCTCTCTCTCTCTCTCTCTCTCTCTCTCTCTCACACACACACACACACACACACACACACACACACACACACACACACACACACACACATGTTTCATGCATATTTGAGTGTGATACAAGCATACCTAGACACATGATATATGCACTTTCAGATGTTGGATCTCTTCTCTACCTATGTCATATAGTACATTGGGGGAATTTAATTATTTTATCATGATTGATACATGTTACATATATTTTATTATCATTATACATTATAATGTTTGAGTTTATATACTAATTCTTGCACATGTCTATATCCATGTTCATATTTTTTATAGTGTACTTGATATGCTATGTTAAATAATGTTTTTTATCTAGCACATATATGTAGGGACTAGTATGATATGCTTATACTTCATCTATTTTTCACTTAATTTATTGTATTATATTAATTTTTATTTCCTTTATTGTGTAACATTTGAATATGTTCCTTGCTTTTTTGCCCTTGTGCCATTATATGTTGATTAGACATTTGAATATGCCATTCTATGTTGGTTGGCCATTTAGAATATTTCATTCCTTTTGATTGTATGACATTTGAACATGAATATTGAATGTGGTCTCCTTAGACCATTATTTTGCATTATATTGAGTGATATTGTGTGTGTGTGTGTGTGTGTGTGTGTGTGTGTGTGTGTGTGTGTGTGTGTGTGTGTGTGTGTGTGTGTGTGTTTGATTATTTATTGAGCTTGTATTGTTACTTTGTAGATGTTACCATGTGATCTATATCATCCATCTTATGGCTTGATGTGATCACATACTGTGAGATTAATTAATACATATATTTATACATGTTAATCCTATATGATACATGATTCATACACAAATTATATAACTACCTTATCATTTTGAGGTAATGTACATACTAAATTATATTTTCCTCACCTCAAAAGGGAGGGGGCATATTAATGGGGGCATGCCATAGAAGCATGACCTCCACATTTTTCACAGACTTCATAATTTAGTGGGGGAATGTCATAAAGGCATGACCTCAATAGTTAAATACTTAATTATTGTATTCATATTTTTGTGGGGGCATGCCATAAATACATTACCTTCACACTTACACAATCTCTAATTCAATTTCATAATTCAAATATACACTTAGGTTAGAATCCTATACATTGTACTTATTTTTATAGATTCAAAATATAGTTTTTTAGATTTATGACACATATAATCTAGTTGAGACATATTATAGGTGCATATTCCATGTTATTGTAAAATAATTTATAAAATTTACTAATTATACTATTCACTAGCATGCATCAATTACACCAGGATGTACTATTATGAAGCCTTTTCTGCTACATTAGTTGGTTCAGATTAAATTTTTTTGAAGTTATTAAATCATTCAACCTCACCATATTTATAGGTTAAAGTGATTAAATCGTCCAATATCACCATATTTATAGGTTTATTTGATTAAACCACTCACTCTCACCAGATTACATATTCATACTTGATTTGTGAAATTGAGATATAACAATCTCAATAGTTATGTCACAACTCATCCTTGCACCAGATTGGGGGCATAATACATTCTAATATCCTACCTCAATTCTCTAAGGTTCATGCATGAACCTATTCCAACTACAATACTTCATAATAAATCATCTTTACCAAGTCAAAGCATCAAGAGATACCATGGTTGCATCACCACATTGGTATATTCCTTCCTTGCTCTCTTTATTTTCAAGTATTTTAATTACTTAAAATTTTAGATTATATAAATTGATTTATACTATAACATGCTCTTCTTTATAAGTCATACACTAAAAAAAATTCAAGTTGGGTTCATGTAAAATGAAGGTGTGTTCTACATACCTAGGTTTAATTTTATTTCCCTTAGCCTAGTAATTTCATCCTTATGAATTATTAGATTAAAAGCAGGGGGAGGGGGGTAGGGGGGAATGTAGATAATAAAATTGAATATTTATAGCATTTTAGTCTTGTGCATTGGACCAATACCAATCATGTTTATACCCTTCAACTCTATACCTCCCTACTATCTAAAGGCTCACATTCACCATCACATTGGGATTAAATGCTTGTATTTTTATCCAATACATATCAATCTAATGATCCATGTCCCTTGAACTACACAAGTAAACTTAAAACCTAATAAACATTCTTCACTATCAATTTCATATCCTTACATGTTTTATAGCCTTTTGGACACTACTAGCCACAAATAAACACTACCATAGAAAACATTGGTCAGCCTATTTGTCTTATCAAAACCTATCATGAGATATTTTCAAAAGGTGTGGTATAAATACAAGTCTAAGCCTTCTCATTCTTGATCTAAAAAATTCAAATTAAACACATACCAAAGCTTATTCAATCAATCATATAATTGAGTTAGTGTTCCCAATTCATCCCTATTTCTTTATCACTCATAAGATAAGTCATAAAAAAGTCTAAATCATTCAAGGAGTAATCCATGAGTGATATTTTTAAAGTTACAATCTAGATAATTGCATGCATCTTCATATATTATATTGCACTAGTGTGCACACATTCCCACACATAGGGGATAACTACATAAGTTTGAGTCCATCAAAGTATTGGATATGTAAGCAATGCTCAATGATAGAGGGGTTATTGAGGTTAGCCTAACACTCTAAGCCTACTATGCCACTTTTAACAAAATCATTATAAAGGTGAAGAAGGGTGAATAGTTAGGGTTTCATTAATTAGATAAGAGAGATAACATGTATCCTAGATATAAATATATTTGTAGAAAGGAGATAAAAACCTAGAGAAACTAAATTGGTTGCATCAATATTCAGTCATTATTCCATACTAGACACCAATTCATAGCTAGACACTAGCATTAATGATAGTGTCCATATCTAATGGTAGTTTCCACAACTATAAAAGTTTAATTTTCATAATCTAATGACTTATCTAGAATATTGATCCTACATATCTTACACCTATTTCCAATCCAGATCTTCTTGCACATAGTAAACCCAAATAATTACCATATCTCTTTAGTATTAAAATAAAGTGAACATATTTTTAATTTGGTGCTTTCCATATTAATCATATCTTAGTATTATAATTATAAATATTTATTTATTTGAGTTTTCAGTGATTTTTCTTGTTATTGATTAGTTTATCACCCTTATGCTTGGACTATTTATATATTCTTAACCTTATTCCACATACCTAAATTTAGGGCTAAACAAGAGCAAAGGTTTGATAAATAAGGAGATGGAAACAACCTATATTACATATTCAAAGACATCATCATAGATGTGACATAAAACCTTAGAATGGTGAAGTTGGTTGTATCAAGAACTAGTTGATATTTCATTTAGGATAGTAACATCCCATCATGAACACATGTGTCGATGATAATGTCCAAAGGCAATGGTAGAGTCAAGGATATAAAAATAGTATTTTTAGAATTTGGAAATTATTCCAAAATCTTAATCCTACACAATTGTACCTGTGTTCAACCCATATCTACTTACACATTATAAACCCAACAAAGTATCATTTCTCTTTGGTATTGCAATCAATTAAACATATTTCAAATTTTGTACTTTTTATATTTATCATATCTCAATTTTATAATTTAAAATATTTATTTATTTGAGTTTTTAATTAATTGGCCTACTATAGAATAGTTTTACCCATCCTTTTACTTAAGTTATTTATATATTCTTAACCCTATTTTAAATTTTAAATTTAGGATTAAAATTTTTGTGAAATTGAACCTTATGTCTCTTCATCCTATCTTGCTCTAGTATTTTAAGCCTCATAAGGTTTTTATTTTCTGTACTTATTCACATTTGTTCTCTAACTTATATGCAAACTAGGCAGAGTCACAGATTATGTGGTGTTGCTATTGAATATCTTGTGTTTCCTCTTGTTAGAACTTAAATGTCTCAAAGTTATACCATGCCAAATTATGCTAATAATGAGAGTGTCAATAATGAAAATGAGCCACATACTAAAAAAATTCAAATAGAATATGAATTTGATCATAATAATAATGAAACACATGAGCACAATGAAAATGACCAAGTTAACCAAACATAAGTTAAATCTATTGAATTATATTGAGATCACATTCATGAAACTCCTAAAAATCTAAAAAAGATCCTATATACTATATTAGAAACTCAAAAAATAAAAGGTGTTATTAAAAAACCATTGCTCTTTATTGATACAAATATTAGGGTTACTGGATATGCCTATAACATATCCCTTCTCATTTCCCACCCCTTGAGCACAACATTACCTACTACATCTAGTGGGGGCATGTGATATGTTTTTAAACCATTATTCCCTAAAAGTCAATCCACCATTGCTACATTATCCATGGTAAAAATCAATAATTTAACTCAATTACCAATTTCAATGCCTAAATCAACATAAGGGGTGTTTCCATCCCCTTTAGAGACTTATAAAATCTCAAATATTAATCCCAATGGGTATACAAAATTTGGAGGCTAAGGTTACCAAACATTGAACAAAATTCTTTCAAATCAACTCATGTTATTGATTCAAAATATGTATTACATAATTATTTATCATATAATATATATTTTCACCCTTTTCCAACTAATTTTTTTGAACCCAAGTTTACATTTTATGATGGCAAGAGTGATCCTAAAAATCTCTGATCTTTCTATGCAATATGCCTTGATAATAATTCATATGATAAAATTTTAACCAATTTTGTTTGCAAGGAACCTAAAGGACTATGCTTTAGATGTTTATATGACTTACCAATCCAATCAATGAAAGCATTCAAACAACTAGTAGATCAGTTTCTATCACATTTCTCCATCAACATTACTAAAAAATGTCATATGCACAAATTGCTAAGATCAACTAAGGAACCAATGAAATTATTAATGAATATAGATTGAGGTATAAAATAATGTATTCCAAAATGACAAATCCAATAGTAGATAAAGAGATTCAATTTATCTTTAAACAAAGTTTGATTGCCCCATTACATGATTCAATTGTTTTCAATAAATTCAAATAATTTTATGCCTTATGCCATATTGTTCGAGATATAGAAATGAAACTTATTTATGTGAATAAGCTTAAATATGTAGAAAACATACCAACTACGTCTTCTACCAAGTTTCATTTAAAAGTAAGTTATAAAGTAAAACCTACAAAACCTAAAAAGGAAGCAACCACAAGGGTCAATGTAGTGTCACAAAAACCTAATCACCTTATCTTAGCCAATGCATCTAAGAGATAATTTACATGATTACCTGAGTCTTCAACTTCACTACTTAAGAATCTTTTGGATTGTCATCTCATATCTCTCCCTCTCCCTATAGAGGCTGATATGAGTCAACCTCTACCAAAAGGATATGATGCTAATTCATATTGTACATATCATTATGTCCTTAGGCATTCTACAAACATATGTTATACATTAAAACACAAGATCTAAGACCTTATTGTTAACCAATAGATCACCTTTGATTATTATCCCAAGGATTTAGGCTCACAACCTAGTGACCATCATAACCAAAAGATATTTAACAACCCTTTATAAAATCATTTTAATAAAGACCCAAAAGTGTAAATGGAATATCAAGTACATCCTCTTATACCACATTATGGGCACCCATTAGCTAGGATTATTGACACTTATATGCACACAACACCTCTTATGGTTTAAATACCCTCCATTTCCATTGATGATAGTGAAATTTTATATGATGACTTAAATATTCATTCATTATTCATTTTATCATATCTTGATCATCAACCTATACATAGTGTTATGATGTAGATAATAAAATTGAATATTTATAGCATCTTAGTCTTTTACACTAGATAAATACCAAACATGGTTATACCTTTCAATTTTACATCTCCCTAATATCTAAAGGCTCACATTCACCATCACATTGTGCCTGAATGCTTGTATTTTTGTCTGATCCATATCAATTTAATGACCCATGTCCCTTGAACTACATAAAAAACGTAAAACCTAATAAACATCCTTCACTATGAATTTCATATCATTACATGTTTTCTAGCCTTTGGGATACTACTAGCCACAAATGAATAGTACCATTGAAAACATGGGTCAATGCATATGTCTTATCAAACCTCACTATGAGATATTTTTAAAAGGTGTTATATAAATACAAGTCTAATCCTTCACATTCCTAATCTAAAAAATTCAACTTAAACACATACCAAAGCTCATTCAATCAATCACATAATTGAGTTATTCTTCCCTATTCATCCCTATTTCTTTATCAGTCATAAGATAAGTCATATAAAAGTTTGAAGCATTCAAATAGTATTCCATGAGTGATATTTTTGAAGTTATAATTTAGATAATTGCATGCATTTTCATATATTATATTGCACCTTTGTGCACACATTCTCACACATAGGGGAGAACCACATATGTCCAAGTCCCTCAAAGTATTGGATATGTAAGTAATGCTTAATGATAGAGGGGTCATTGAGGTTAGCTTAAAACTATAGACCCACTATACCATTTTTAACAAAATCATTATAAGGGTGAAGAAGGGTGAATATCTAGGGTTTGATCAATTAGAGAAGAGAGACAACTTGTATCATATATATAAATATATTCACAAAATAAGAGATAAAAACATAGAACAATGAAGTTGGTCACATCAAGATTCAGTCATTATTCTATAATAGGCACTAATTCATAGCTAGACACTAGCATTAATGATAGTGTCTAGATCCAATGGTAGTGTCGATGGCTATAAAAATTCAATTTTTAGATTTTGATGACTTATCTAGAATATTGATCATGCATACCTTACACCTATTTCTAGTCCAAATCTACTTGCACATAGTAAAGCCAAATAATTACCATTTCTCTTTAGTATTAAAATAAATTGAACATATTTTAAATTTGATACTTTCTATATTAATCATATCTTAGTATTATAATTATAAATATTCATTTATTTGAGTTTGTAATAAATTAGCTTGTTATAGATTAGTTTATCACCCTTATGCTTGAACTATTTATATATTCTTAACCTTATCCCACATACCTAAATTTAGGGTTAAACAAGAGTAAGGGTTTGATAAATAAGGAGATAGAAACAACCTATATTATAGATTCAAAGACATCATCTAAAAGGTGACATAAAACCCCAAAATGGTGAAGTTGGTCATATAGAGAACTAGTTGATATTTCATTTAGGATAGTATAATGACATCACAAACACATGTGTCAATGATATTGTCCAAAGGTGATGGTAGTGTCAAGGATATAAAAATAGTATTTCTAGAATCTTGTGATTGTTCTAAAATCTTGATCCTACACACTTCTACCTATGTTCAACCCATATCTACTTACACATTTTAAACATAATGAAGTATCATTTATCTTTGGTATTTAAATCAATTGAACATATTTCAAATTTGGTAAATTTTATATTTAGCATATCTCAATTTTATAATTTAGAATATTTATTTATCTGAGTTTTTAATTAATTGGCCTACTATAGAATAGTTTTATCCATCCTTGTGCTTAAGTTATTTCTATATTTTTAACCATATTTTAAATTTTAAATTTAGGGTTAAATATTTGGTAAAATTGATCCTTAAGTCCCTTCATCCTATCTTGCTCTAGGGCTTTCAACCTCATAAGTTTTTTATTTTTTTTACTTATTCACATTTGTTCTCTCACTTATATGCAACCTAGGCATAGTCCCAGATTAGGTGGTGTTTCTATTGAATATCTTGTGCTTCCTTTTGTTAGAACTTAAATTTCTCAAAGTTATACCATGCCAAATTATGCTAATAATGAGAGTGCCAATAATTAAAATGAGCCATATACTAAAAAAATTCTCATAGAAGATGAATTTGATCATAATAATAATGAAACACACGAGCACAATGAAAATGACCAAGTTAACCAAACACAAGTTAAATCTATTGAATTATATTGAGAGCACATTTGTTCAACTCCTTAAAATATATAAAAGATCCTATATATTATATTAGAAAATCAAAAAATAAAAGGTGTTATTAAAAAACCATTGCTCTATATTGATATAGATATTAGGGTAATTGGATATGCCTATAACACACCCCTTCCCATTTCCCACACCTTGAGCACAACCTTACCTACTGCATCTAGTGGGGACATGTGATATGTTTTTAAACCATTATTCCCTAAAAGTCAATCTACCATTGCTACATTATCCATGGTAAAAATTAATAATTTAACTCAATCACCAATTTCAATGCCTAAATCAACATAAGGGGTGTTTCCATCCCCTTTAGAGACTTCTCAAATATCAAATATTAATCCCAATGGGTATACAATGCAAACTCTTCTCCAGGTTATACAAACTTTGGAGGCTAAGGTTTTGACATTGAACAAAATTCTTTCAAATCAACTCATGTTATTGATTCAAAAGATGTATTACATAATTATTTATCATATAGTATATATTTTCACCCTTTCCCAACTAGTTTTTTTGCACCCAAGTTTACATTTTATGATGGCAAGGGTGATCGTAAACATCTCTTATCTTTCTATGCAATATTCCTTGATAATGATTCATATGATAAAATTTTAACCAATTTTGTTTGCAAGGAACCTAAAGGACTATGCTTTCAGGTGGTCCTATGACTTACCAATCTAATTAGTGAAAGAATTAAAATAACTAGTAGATTAGTTTCTATCACATTTTTCTATCAACATGACTAAAAAATGTCATATGCACAAATTGCTAAGATCAAATAAGGAACCAATGAAATTATTCATGAATATGGATTGAGGTATAAAATAATGCTATCCAAAATGACAAATCTAGTGGTAGATAAAGAGATTCAATATATCTATAAAAAAAAGTTTGATTGCCCCATTACATGATTCCATTGTTTTTAATAAATTTAAATAATTTTATGCCTTATGCCATATTGTTCAAGATCCAAAAATGAAACTTATTTTTGTGAATAATATTAAATATGTAGAAAACATACCAACTACATCTTCTACCAAGTTTCATATAAAATCAAGTTACAAAGTAAAACCTACAAATCCTAAACAGGAAGTAACCACAAGGGTTAATGTAGTGTCACTAAAACTTAATCACCTTATCTTATCGAATGCATCTAAAAGACAATATACATGATTACTGAAGTCTCCATATTCGCTACTTAATAATCTTGTGGAGTGTCATCTCATATCTATCCCTCCCCTATAGAGGTTGATATGAATCAACCTCTACCAAAAGGATATGATGTTAATTCATATTGTAACTATCATCAAGCCCCTAGGCATTCTACAAACATATGTTATACATTAAAACACAAGATCCAAGACCTTATTATTAACCAATAGATCACCTTTTATTATCCTCCCAAGGATTTAGGCTCATAACCAAGTGACCATCACAACTAAAAGATATTGAACAATCCTTTATAAGATTGTTTTAATAAAGACCCAAAAGTGTAAATGCAATATCATGCACATCCTCTTCTGCCACATTATGGGCACCCATTAGGTAATATTATTGACACTTATACACACACAACATCTCTTATGGTTTGAATACCCTCCATTTCCTTTGATTATAGTGAAATTTTATATGATGAATCAAATATTCATTCAATATTTATTTGATGATATCTTTATCATCAACCTATACATAGTGCTATGATGTAGATAATAAAATTGAATATTTATAGCATCTTAGTCTTTTACACTGGATAAATACAAATCATGGCTATGCCCTAAAATTCTAGTCTTCCCTATTATCTAAAGGATCACATTCAACATCACATTATGCCTAAATGCTTGTCTTTTTATCTGATCCATATCAATCTAATGACCCATGTCCCTTGAACTACACAAAAAATATAAAACCTAATAAACATCCTTCACTATCAATTTCATATCCTTACATGTTTTCTATCATTTTGTACACTACTAGCCATAAATGAACCTACCATAGAAAAAATGAATTGGTTTATTTGTCTTATCAAACCTTACCATGAGATATTTTCAAAAGGTGTGGTATAAATACAAGTCTAAGCCTTCTCATTCTTGATCTAAAAAATTCAAATTAAACACATACCAATGCTCATTCAATCAATCACATAATTGAGTTATTCTTCCCTTTTCATCTTTATTTATTTATCAGTCATAGGATAAGTCATAAAAAAGTATGAAGCATACAAATAGTAGTCCATGAGTGATATTTTTGAAGTTACAAGCTAGATAATTACATTCATATTCATATATTATATTGCACCATTGTGCACACTTTCCCACACATAATGGGGAACTGCATAATTCTAAGTCCCTCAAATTATTGTATATGTAAGCAATGGTCAATGATAGAGGGGTCTTTTAGGTTAGCTTAAAATATTAGACCCACTATACCATTTTTAACAAAAGTATTATAAGGGTGAATAACTAGGGTTTGATCAATTAGAGAAGAGAGACAACTTGTATCCTATATATAAATATATTTGAAAAAGAGAGACAACTTGTATCCTATATATAAATATATTTGAAAAAAAGAGACAAAAACTTGGAACATTGAAGTTGGTCGCTTCAATATTTAGTCATTATTCCATACTAGACACCAATTCATAGCTAGACACTAGCATTAATGATAATGTCTAGATCCAATGGCAGTGTCCACAACTATAAAAGTTTAATTTTCAAAATCTAATGACTTATCTAGAATATTGATCCTGCATGCTTTACACTTATTTCTAATGCAGATCTACTTGAACATAGTAAAGCCAAATATTTACCATTTCTCTTTAGTATTAAAATAAATTGAACATATTTTGAATTTGGTGCTTTCTATATTAATCGTATCTTAGTATTATAATTGTAAATATTCATTTATTCAAGCTTTCAATAAATTAGCTTGTTATAGATTAGTCCTTATGCTTGAACTATTTATATATTCTTAAATTTATCCTGCACACCTAAATTTAGGGTTAAACAAGAGCAAGGGTTTGATAAATAAGGAGATAGAAATAACCTATATTATAAATTCAAAGACATCATCAAAAAGGAAACATAAAACCCTAGAATGGTGAAGTTGGTCGTATCGAGAACTAGTTGATATTTCATTAAAGATGGTAGTGTCACATCATAAACACATGTGTCGATGATATTATCCAAAGGTGATGGTAGTGTCAAGGATATAAAAATAGTATTTTTAGAATCTGGTGATTGTTCTAAAAGCTTGATCCTGCACACTTCTACCTGTGTTCAACCTAGATCTACTTATGCACTTTAAACCCAACAAAGTATCATTTCTCTTTGGTATTGCAATCAATTAAACATATTTCAAATTTGGTACTTTCTATATTTATCATATCTCAATGTTATAATTTAGAATATTTATTTATCTAAGTTTTTAACTAATTGGCCTACTATAGAATAGTTTTATCCATCCGTATGCTTAATTTATTACTATATTCTTAACCATATTTCAAATTTTAAATTTAGGGTTAAACATTTGGTGAAATTGACCCTTATGTCTGTTCATCCTATCTTACTCTATGTTTTTCAGCCTAATAAGGTTTTTGTTTTTTGTACTTATTCACATTTGTTCTCTCACTTATATGCAACCTAGGCATAGTCCTAGATTAGGTGGTGTTATTATTAAATATCTTATGCTTCTTCTTGTTAGAAATTAAATGTCTCAAAGTTATACCAGGCCAAATTATGATAATAATGAGAGTGTCAATAATGAAAATGAGCCACATACTAAAAAAATTCTCATAGAAGATGAACTTTATCATAAGAATAATGAAACACATGAGAATAATTAATATTACCAAGTTAACCAAACCCAAGTTAAATATATTGAATTATATTGAGAGAACATTCGTGCAACTCTTAAAAATCTAAAAAAGATCCTATATACTATATTAGAAACTCAAAAAATAAAAGGTGTTATTAAAAAACCATTGCTCTTTATTGATACAAATATTAGGGTTACTGGATATGCCTATAACACCTCCCTTCCAATTTCCCCCCTTGAGCACAACCTTACCTACTATATCTAGTGGGGGCATGTGATATGTTTTTAAACCATTGTTCCTACCAAATTTCATATCAAAGCAAGTTACAAAGTAAAACCAACAAAACCTAAAAAGGAAGCAACCACAATGGTAAATGTAGTGTCACAACAACCTAATCACCTCATATTATCTTATGCATTTAAGAGACAATTTACATGATTACCTGAGTCTCCAAATTTACTACTTAAGAATCTTGTGGAGTGTCATCTAATATATCTCCCTCCCCTATAGAGGTTGATATGAATCAACCTCTACCAAAAGGATATGATTCTAATTCATATTGTAACTATCATCAGGGCCCTATGCATTCCATAAACATATGTTATACATTAAAACACAAAATCCAAGAGCTTATTGTTAACCAATAGATCACCTTTGATGATCTTCCCAAGGATTTAGGTTCATAACCCAGTGACCATCATAACCAAAAGATATTTAACAATCCTTTACAAGATAATTATAAGAAAGACCCAAAAGTGTAAATGGAATATCATGCACATCCTCTTCTAGCACATTATGGGCACCCATTAGGTAGGATTATTGACACTTATACACACACAACACCTCTTATGGTTTAAATACCCTCCATTTCCTTTGATGATATTGAAATTTTATATGATGACTCAAATATTCATTCATTATTCATTTGATCATATCTTGATCATCATCTTATACATAGTGTTATGATTGATAACAATGCTAGTGAGAATATATGTACCATTATGTTAATGACACATTTGGGATATACACATGATGATTTATACCCTTAAAATAAAATAGTCAAAGCATTTGATGGGGCATCACAACATATTATTGTTGAAATTGATTTACCTTTACAAGTTGGCCTAGCACATGTGGTCATTAATTTTTAGTTATACCATACATTAGAGTTGTTGATATTTTATTAAGACAACCTTGAATACATAAAATCTGTGTAGTACCTTCCATAGTGCATGGGTGTATTAAATACATTCATACCAACAAGGTAATCACAATTTTTGGAATTCCATATGAACATCCACTTGAACAAGAGAAGTTTATTCACATATAACTACTCATAAAAATTACCAAGTTTAATAATTTGTGAAAGGGTACACAACATGTAATCCCTTTTCCTAGAAGGCCTATTCTTGAGAGACCTTTACATCAGAGATATATAGTGGATTCCTTAAAATCCTCATCTACTCTTACACAACATACCTAATTACCTACAACAACCAAACATGTTCCAATTACTGCTACTCAAAACAAAATAAATATCACTCAACAATGGGTTCCATGAATCACTACTTCTAATAGTATTGATTCACAACCACATATTCCCATGTGACATACACAACATATTTATGATTCTCCATATGTATATATGACACCTATACATACTCTTTGGTAGTATCACCAATATGATTCACCATATTATGAGTACAGAGAACCTTATAAGCATCCATTAAATGGGATAATTGGCTATCCCTTTCTTTTTAAATGTTTCTAAAAATACAAAAAAATCAAATATTCAAAAAAATACAAAAAAAATTAAATAACCTAGATTATACAAAAATATTCACCATTTTCATGTTTACTAGCTCCTTAGTTTATATGTTTTTTTGTTCATGTTAGTAAATAGAATATCATTTAATTTTCATACACATATATGATTCACACATCTTTGAGTGTGACATAGACATACCACAACCACATGTTATATGAATATATAGATGTTGGAATTCTCCTCTACCCATGTCATATAGTACGTTAGGTTTATCTGCTTCATTTATCATGATTGATAGGTTATATATCACTTATGATAATTTATACATTATCATGCTTGATATTATATACTAACACTTACACATGTCTATATTCATTCTTATATATTTCATGATGTACTTGATATACTATATACATGATATTTTTGATAACACATATATGCATGGACTAGTATGATATGCTTATGCTAGTTACTTATACTTCATTTATTCACATTGTCACTTCCTTGAGTGTATTTATTACTTTTTATTTTCTTGTTTGTGGAAAATTTGAATATGTCATTATTTTTAAATTATGTGACATTTGAACATGCCCTTTGTATGAGGTTTCCTTGAACCATTCATTTTGCATTATATTGAGTGATCTTGTGTGTGTGTGTGCTTGATTATTTGTTGAGCTTATATTGTTACTCTTTAGGTACTATAATGATACATATCATGCATCTTATGGATTGATGTGATGACATACTACATGTTTCATTGATATATCCACTTAGTCATGTTACTCCTATATGCTACATAATTTATACACATATTATATAGTTATCTTGTCTTTTAGATGTAAGGTACCTACTAAATTATATTTCCCTAACCTTAAAAGGTGAGGTATATCACCAGGGACATGTCTTAAAGAAATTACCTCCACATTGACATTGTTTCTATATTTTAGTGGGGGCATATTATAAATACATGACCTACTCAGTTCTCAATATTTATAGATTTGAGTGGAGGTATGCTATAAAGACACAACCTCCACACTTACACAATTTATAATATGGTTAAATGAATCAGATATACACTTGGGTAAGAATCCTATACATTGCAATAATTTTTCATAGATTTGAAATAAAGTTTTTATATTTATGACACATATACTTTAGTTTGAGACACATTAGATGTGTATATTCCATGCTGGTGACCAAAAATTACAAATTTACCAATTATAGTTCTAAATTACTATCATAAGGAAGCACTAATTACACCAAGAAGTACTATTATCAAGCCTTTTCTATCTATATTAGTTGGTTCTATTTATAGGTTAGGTTGATTAAATCAGCCAAACTCATCATATTTATAAGATGAGTTGATCAAATCACTCACCCTCACTAGATTATATATATTCACACTTGAGTTGTGTGATTATGATAAATTGATCTCAATGGCCATGTCACAACTCATACTTATACTGAATTTGGGGCATAATACCTTCTAATCTCCCTTTTCATATATTCAAGGTTTAGTTCTAAACCTCTCTCAGCTACAATTATTCATAAGGAATCATATATATCGAGTAAAATAAAAAGGGGCAATATGGTTACATCGACACACATGTGTACTCCTTCCTTAATCTCTTTTCAAGCATTTAAATTATTTAAAATTTCAAATTATATGCACTAATTTATAATATTACATGCTCTTAGTTATAGTTCATATATCAATAAAACACTCAAAGTGGGCTCATTCAAAATCAAGGTGTGTTATACAAACCCAAGTGCACATTTATTTCCCTTAACCTAATAATTTAATCCTTTTGCATGACTAGATTAAGGGGGGATGTAGATATTAAAATTGAATATTTATAGAATTTTAGTCTTGTACATTAGACGAATACCAATCAGGGTTCTACCCTTCAATTATCGATCTTCTTACTATTGAAAGGCTCACATTCACCATCGTATTATGCCTAAATGTTTATCTTATAGTCTGACCCATATAATTTTGATGACTCAAAAAAAATTTAAAATACAAAAATATCAAAAATTGATATATATCCTTAACTATTAATTACATATTTATACCTATTTTATAGCCTTCTGGACACTACCGGCCACAGATGGACATTAACACCAATGCTAGTATCTAGATCCTTATCTAGTGTCTAGTCATTTAAATTCATCTAAATTACAAACTATTAGAAACATATGGGTTAACCTATTTGTCTTATTGAACCCTACATTGAGATATTTTCAAAATTTATGGTATAAATACAATCCCAAACATTCTCATTATTGATCTATAAAATACCAAGCAAGCGCTTACCAAGGCTCATTCAATCAATCGCACAATTGAGTTATTATTCCCCATTCATCCCTATTCTATATCAATCATAAAAAATGTCTGAAGCATTATTGGACCCCAAATTTTGTATTGATTTATTCTAAGTAATTTTTTAAGATATAGGTATGAAAGTAAGCCAAGGTATGGGAAAGACATGATGTGGAAGGCTGTGGCATGGAAAAAGCAAGTAACGAGGAACAAGGATGCAAAAAAATGGAGAAACTAAAGGCATAATACTTAGACAATATCAAATGAATTGGACAAGGGTGAAATAAATGGATATGGTTAGGAAGTAATTTTCATGAGCATTGGAAGAGGATAATCAAGCATGGATTTAACACTAGCCCATGAGAAAATAGGAACATGACATCTAATATCTAACATAGAGTATGTATGTAGGGGTAGTTAGACTTAAATCAACAAGAATTAATTGTAATAACTTCCCATGACCCATTATTTTTAATTATCATTGGCATCTCATCACTTACATATTAATGTTATAATTTAATGATCAAGGTAAAACCCTATATAAATACCCCCTAGTTTTATTTAGAAAGGGGATGGATAATTGTGATCTTAGAATTATACTCTTGAGCTTAGTTATGATCTTGATGTGCATTTCAACCTATGTATCATGATTAGTGATATGTAATAAGATGGAATACTTTTGATACTAAAACACCTCTTGTAAACTTGGTATGGAACCTATGGCACTTTTACTCTTTTTCTCAATTTGTGCCTATCTCTTTTCTTATGATAAATAGCTTAAGTATGGAATGAACATATTATTAGAATTAGATTCAATATGATGTCTTTAGTTAGAACCAAGTTCCCATTCAATCACCCTAGTATATATATCCCAATCTATACACCATCATGTGATAGAATCAATGAGAACCGGTGTTAAGATGCACATTTTAGGTGAACATGTGAAGCCATTTCTCATGTGACATGCTATCATGCTAGATAGTTGGAATTATTATTCTCTTTAGGTGTGTCACAAATAAAAGTCATGATAAAATAAATTTAAATGCCCCAACATTTTGGTTCTATTGTTGGGACATGTTGCACTTGTTAGCACGATGGTAGGAAAATGGTCGATTGATTTTCTTTGGATAATATAAAGCACTGGATTAGTATAGTAGAAGAATACGTTGTGCTCCAATATATTGAACCAAGATCATTTGAATGTAAATGGGTAGAGAATAATCTATATGATTCTCTTTATGAATCATTCTTTGTATAATTACTCATGCACTTATATGCTTGGCTTTCAGTGTATGTGAAAACTATTTAAGAAATTATGAGTGAAAGGCTTCTTGGTCGATAGAGTGTCAAACAACCTTGGCCAAGTTGGAAACTACTTGGACCCATACAATAGACATCTAGTGGAAAAAATAGTTGAAATAATATTTTATAATACAAGGTCTTTAGATATTCTTTCCTAAAAAAAGAATAGTCCAATTTCCTAAGAGAGCCATGTGAAAGGTATATCAAACAGTTCCCTTTAGAGATTAAAATTATTATGGTTAATTCTATAATTTAAAACTTTTATATGGATGGATAAACTATATCATGCATGAGAAATGTGAATGGTGGTTAAATTTAAGGGTATGCATTGGAATGATATTGGGAGTTAACTATAAAATTTGGGTAGTGGGAACTATGCAAGCAAAATTATGATTAGGCGAAACATAGGGCTATGAGAGGCAATGATAAGGATCTATAAGAAGATATTAAGAGTATTGTGGGAATCTATGAAAGAATAAAAAGGCATAATGAATACCCAAAACCATAGGTTGTGCCCTTCAATATCACATGTATGCATGAATGAAATAGGATAGGAACTAATAGTAGAACCCAATCCACATAAACTCAATTCCCCCACCAAAGTGCATGATTATGAATTTGAGTTTGATAGAATTATTATAATAAATTGGGATACTGACAGTGCAAAATTTGAAGAAGCTAAAGCTAAGCTAGTAAAGAAATATTTAGAAGTACAAGTTCAACATAACAATTTACCTTTAACATTTAATTTTCCATGGAAAGTAAAACCTATGGCTCACATTGGAATGCCAAGTGGACCTAATATAAATAGTGGGAAAACTATCATCCTAACTATATCAAATCAACCTTCCTTAGTGCCCACTAAATTTGGTGCACTTATTACTGTAGGAGGCATGGGAGGAAGTATCGATGGTGGTTCTATTGGGGGAGGATCAAGCAGTGGTGATGTAAGCATTAGCAAACCTCCATAATAAGATTCAAGAGGAATTGGAGGAATACCATAATAGGGTCCATTACAACCATCAAGTGCACCTATGGTGCACTACAAGATGATTCTTCATCTCCATAAATATCAAGGTGTCAAAAGTTTAATAGAACACATTCATAAATGTGAACTCATTTAGAGAGCATGGGGTATCACTTGTTTATAAAAGAAAGGCTACTTAATTTACCACTACTTTATTGGATAGCATGCATAAATGGTGCCAAAAATTTTACCCTCGGCATGTAGTTATGAGCTATGAAATATTTAAAATTGCATTTCTTCACAAGTTTGACATTTCTGAGTTTGAGTAACAAAGCATTATTGCCTTAAAGGACATAAATCAAGAGCTCACTAATAGTGTGCATGAATATGATGCACATTTTAAAATGATTCTTTCAAAACTATCATTTGAGATTAACCTAACACAACATGCTTAATGGTTTGTGGGAGGGATATTTCTTCCATTTCATTAAGCTCTATCCAAAAAGACCTTTACCAAACTATGAAAAGCATTGAAATCTATTATTCACACCAAAGCTACGAGAAGTATAGATATGGGGATCAATTATTTTATGGAGGCTCAAATTAATACTATGGCCTCTCAATTGGAGAAGCTAATAGCCAATAATTATCATAACAAATGTAGTGGCCTATGGTGTGTTTATTGTGAAGTAGAGGGACATAACAATAATAACTACCCATAGAGGAATGTTTGTATTGTAAAAAACAATCTTGTGAGATTTTTAAGGAGGGTCATGATGTAAGGAGTTTTCCTTTGATCTAGTGCACTACCCAAGTTAAAGTGTCACTATACTATAAAACATGTGATATTTACATGTATAATACTAATGATTATCAATTAAAAAATAAGATCCATGAAACATGCACAAGAGGGACTTGCTAAACTTTTGTTGATCATAATCAAGTGTTTGGAGGAGGTCAATATTTTTGTGTTCAAAGATGTGGAAATGGGAACCATACCTAGAGGAATATGTGGATACCATCACATAAGTTAATGTTCTCACATAAGTCAATGTTCTCACAAATCATAAGTTACCATCACATAAGTTAATGTTCTCACAAATCATGCCTAGAGGAATATGTGGATCCCCTCTTTTCAACCCTCCACACATGTTTTTCTTTAGCCAACAAGACTTGAGTGGTACCTATAGAAGTTCTCTAGGATGTCACCATTGAAATTATGGGTTTCTATTTCAAAGGTGATTTTGAAGTAAATGAATTGGTTGAAGTTTATTATTCCCTTGATATGTTGGGTAGACCATGGTGTTATGCCAACAACTCCAAATTATGTTTTAAGAAGTGATGCATCAACTTTGAAACTAACACCGAACACATAGTCATTCCTCTCACTAACACTCAAGGCCCCCCTTTTATAGAACCAGTTGATGTTGATGAGTAATTTACCCACTTTATAACATCATGAAATATGGAAATGAACATCTAGATCCCACTCATGATGGCATGCTTCAATGGGGAGATGTTAAATCCATTTTTGATACCACCAACATTGCTTGTGAAAATTAGGCACATAGGGAATATGATCTAACAGGATAAGGTTGTGTTAAAATTGGTCAAAAAATAATGCTCCACACAAGCTAACTAAATGCTATAAGTTTTTTCAACTCATTGGTGGATTCTTGAATACACCACCTTTCTAGTTAGATCAAACACCTAGGTTTCATGGCCAAATCAAGGTTTGGGAGTACTTACAATAATTAGAGGATTACTATATTTGTTAAGATGAATGTATGTATCTACTCCCTATAGTAATTCAAGGCACAATTATCATTAGTGGGATAATCATCAATATAAGCTATTGACATGGGAATAGGTACACACCATGATACATCATCACTTTTACCATGATAACCAGGTTCACACCACACTTAGTTATAATGGTGTTGAGTCATCGGATGACCATCAGGCTGCTTTTGAGTATCTTTAGAATGTTGATGAGAATTTTTTACCAAAATCCTTCTATGTGCATATATTTTATGGCACTTTATGTGCTTGGGATAGAGTGAGGCATATTCATAAAAAAATGGCAGAGATACAAATACCTAGGAATGCATAAAACATGGTCTGATCACCACCTTTGAATTTTCTTCACCCTGATCAAATCTAAATTTATCCTTACAATTAATATGTCAAGTAGTAATAGGTGATCAAGCATTAGTTGAAGATAGAATATAGGCCATGCATGGTGAAATTGAGGATGATTTGGCCATATTCTAAGAACTTGATACTCCTAATATGACTTAGAACCTGAATCACAATCGAGCTATAACCATAGGGAGTACATCCAGAAGGGTAAGTATAAGGTTGTATGTAAAGTTAATGAGGGTACTAACACTGATCCCACAAAACCACCATTTGACCACTTAAACATGACTATGAAATATGGGGTGTGCATGGTGAGAGATAATATGTAGTCTAATAAAAAACCATATTCCACACCACTCCAAATAGTTTAGTACAATATTGACATTGAAGATACACCCAAGATAACCATTGTAGCTAATTACTAGTTTGAAGCAAAATTAGCTAAAATATTTGAACTTATACAAGAGTATGCAGACATTTTCATATACAACTACACATGGATGAAATTAGTGTATCCATCATTAGGTGAAATGCACATCAAATTGGTTGAAGGCACTTTCCTAGTTAGGAAGTGACCATATAAAATAAATCCTAATCTGTGTATATGAATTAAAGAATAAATTGGTGTCATGTTGTGTGTTGGGGTTCTCACACCCATTGATTAATCTAAATTGGTTATCCCCATGGTAATTATCATTAATAAGGATGGCCAAATCCATAATTGTGTATATTATAGATAGTTAAACGCTTGTGTGTTATGGACCCATTCCCAACATCTTTCATAGATGAGATTTTAGGAGGTGCCACTCGATGCAAAATCTATATCTTTATTGATGGATTTTTAGACTATCATCAGGTATAAATAATCGAGGAAGATAAGGCAAAAAACACTTTTTCCACTAAATGGGGGTCCTTTACATATAATGTTATGTCATTTGGCTTAAAGAATACATTGGCAGTATTCTCTTGCATTGTGGTAAAATCTTTTAAATATTTCATCCATAAGTTTCTTCAAGTATTTTTAAATTATTAAACCATGTATGGCTTTATGTGTGACCACTGTGCCAATTTTTGCCTCATGGTCAAGCACTATTGCCAACTTTAGATTTCCTTAACCCTAAAAAATTGCATCTTTATCATGCCTTTTGAGATTCTCTTAGGGCACATCATTTTCTACGATGAATTAATTTTGGATCTAACCAAGATTTTGGTTATTATTCAACATTATCTTCAACCACTCAGTGTGAGTTTTTCACCTTATTTGGTCCCATAGGCTATTATCATAAGTTTATTTGTAGCTATGCTAACATAACAGCTCTGTTAGAAGAATTTATCAAACAAAATGGACTCTTATTTTAGACTAAAAGGCATCAACAAGAATTTGAAACCTTGAAGGAGAAATTGGTAACTACACCCGTCATCCACTTCTTAGACTGGATGACACCATTTCATGTACACATTGATTCTTCTAACATGGTGGTGGGTGCTGTCCTTGCACAACCTAGTGAAGGGAATTTGAACTATCATATATATTTTTATAGTTTCAAGATAGCACAAATAGAGAGGAATTAATATACTATAGAATTTGAGGCCTTATCCATGGTGTATGAACTCCAAAAGTTTTGCCAATACTTTTTTGCCACTCCATTCACCTTCTTTCTAGATTATAAGGTGCTCAAGTACCTTATGAATAAAATAATGTTACATGGAAGAATCTACTAATGGATTGTTCTATTCTAATAATTCCAATTATATGTGGTAGTAAAATTAGGTAAGGTTAATTTTAGTCTTGACCATCTATCATGTATTGAATTCGGCAAACCTACATAAACAATTAAAGATGTCTTACCTCATTTTTTTCAAGTTACACACATGCCTAAATAATTAGAGGATATAATTAATTTTATTTAAACAATTTCTGTGCCAAACCATATTAGCACTCAAGAGAAAAACTAACTATCTATATGTACTACACCTTTTAAGCTTATTGTCAAAAACTTAAAACAAAATTGGAAGGGATGAGGTGTTACAAAGGTGTGTCATACAGCATGAGCACACTGAAGTTCTTTAAGAGGATCATGAAGGAATCACTAGAGGAAATTATGTTGGTGATGTAATGACATGAAAGGTTATCCTATATTGTTTTATGGTGGCCCACCTTATTTAAAGATTTCAAAGCCTATACACACCAATGTGATATCTATCAACATGTATGCAAGCCAAACTACAGGGATACTATTCCTCTTAATCCAATCCTTGCTCATGAACCTTTTGAAAAATAAGCTATTAATTTTGTTGGTCCCATTAACCCTACTTCAAGATGAATCATCACGTGATACATCATTACTGCCACCAACTATCTCACATGTTGGGCTAAATCAATGCCCACACATGATTATAATGTTACAACCATCACTAGGTTCCTTTGGTAAAATATCATCACCAGGTATGGATGCCATTTAATTTTAACAAGTTATCATGGTACTCACTTCCTCAATAATATGATAGACATCCTTTTAGCCAAGTTCATGATTGTACACCATAAGATAAATTAATACCACCCTCAAGATAATGACACTACTGAGGATTTTAACAAAATATTGGGCCATACATTGATAAAATTTTGCATATCAATTACACTAATTAGTATGATCAAGTTTCTAAAGTGCATATTAGACCACATATAAGATATTTAACAAGATTACTCTTTTTCATCTTGTCTTTAGCATTGAAGCAGTTCTACCAGTAGAGTTACTTGTTCATTCTTTATGTATTACATGTGGTGGTTAATTATATGATGAAGAATATATAAAATCATTCCTTGATGATTTATTATAGCCTAGATGAAACACGCTTTCTTACACATTGGAGTCAAGGAGTTGAAACACAAAAGCATAAATCTTGGCATGATAGACATCTCAAAAAAAAAAAAATCTCTTGGTATGCACATCTTGGTCTATAATTCTAAGTTCACATGCCATTTTGATAAAATTTGCATATATTGGGATGGTTTGTTCATCATTCACAACATCCATCCCATAATTACATGCAAGTTAAGATGGTTAGATGGACAATTTATTCTAGGACATTTTAATGGTAGTTAGCTTTGACCCTACCATTTTGTGTAATACTTAAAATTTTGTAATAAGGCATATGCTACTAGAATAATTTAAAATTTTAGTTTCTTTTCAAATAATGCATAGCCTTGATTGCATACATTAAGGTTTAGGTTTATTTCAACACATGGTTCTACTTTATTTTAGTGATATTTTATTTGGTCATGACCATGGAGGACCATGAACATCTTTTATTTTGGGGTAAGTTTCAAAGGTGAATAAAATAAAGCTAGATCATGTAAAGTAAAAGTTAAAAGGAATCACACACATAAGATGCACATAGGTGAAAAGTAACACATAAAATATGTGTGTAGGTGAAAATTAGTGCATAAAAGGGGTACATAAGTGGAATCACATATGAAAAAATTAGTTCACATAGGAAGTGGCATGTGACTAGCAGTATGGAAAAAGAATGGCAAAATAAAAACCACTATGAATGGGTTAGGAGGAAAAAAAGGTTCACACCTTAAAAAATATAAGTTTAAATATTTTTATAGTTGGCATGCACTATTAAAAAATCATAAAGATGGGACAGGTGTATTAAATTGACAAAGTGTTACGCATGATGTCAAACATGCTAAACAGACATTTTGCCATACCATTTCAATGCTTTAATGAGAGAAGTGATGGATGAAGGCATAGGAGAGTAAATGTATGCAAGTCCTCAAGGCTATATAAGGTTATAAGGTCCTCATTTTGACAATTTATTATTGAATTATTTTAAATTTGTAGAGCTCTAGAGAAGCATTTTTAAGCCACCAAAAGGATTGTTCATCAAATTCTAGTGACAAATTTAAAGATAAAAAATGAGGTGACATTCATGAGAAAATAAAAAAAATGGAATTATGACTATGGAAGAACTTTAGATAGAGTTGTAGGTTATAGGTATCAACATCTACCATTAGAGGAAACTAATGTAGGAAGGCTAAAGAAGTTCAAAGTAGGAAACATGTATTCATTAAAGAGAGTTGGATGACCATGCCTCAACCTTTGAGCTCCCCAAAGGGTGATGTAGCTAAAGTAGAAGGCCTATATAAGTGAACCTTTACTAGTAATTCATGAAGAGGAAGAGTACAAGGGTGTATGAGGATGTCTTATTTTGATCTAGGAGGAATTCCCTAGTGAGTCTAGCATGTAAATAGAAAATTTGGCATAATGAATGAAAAAGACATATATTAGGAAGGAACTAGTGATGGCAGATGAGGGGAAAAAGAAGTCTATAACACCACCTCCACCCTCTATTTTAATTAAATAAATTTAATACCCCGAGTAAGTTTTGTGTAGTGTAAAGTGGGAGCCTAAGGTTTTTTCTTTCCAAGTACTCAACTAAAATCACCATCAACCTAGAAATTAGGGAGATTTATAATACAACTATAGCGTTGAATGCCAAAACACCAAGAATGAGGTCACTTATGAGCCTGCAGTCTTCAAACTATTGAATGCTTGGAGTGTTCTAACTTTTTAACTTGCCTTATTTTGGTAAGCTTGTGGAGGCAATAAGATTTATAGCCTCACGTGTCCATGAGGATTATTTATACTTTTCATGGTGTAGGATGCATATTATTACCCAATATATTAGTCGGGTAACATGGTTACAATGTTCTGGCATAGACCTTGATATGGATCTAGAGGACCATAAGGTAGTTGATAAGGTAGAGGTAGTGTTGAAGTGTAAAAAGGAGGGCCACACCATGTATATTTATAGCCTCCAAGATCTCACTATTTGGGTAGTTTCACACTTTTAAATGACCAATATTGGGGGTGGGGATAGATGGAAAGAGGTTGGCATGGTGCACATTTAAATGGCAAGTCATATGACCTAGGGGCAAAAGTACAATACACCTAGTACTTCATTGAAATGACTATGGAATATACTGAGAACGTTCACCACCTTGAAAATCATAAATTTACTTGGGGCAAAAATTTTATTTTACTAGTTTTTTATGAGATTGGTATTCCAAAATTTGCTGACAAAGAGAAAAAGTGGGTTTACCCACTAAAAAATAAGTCACCTAAAAAATAGTTCTAACATTACACCTATCTAGGCACCATCTCCCCTTCCCAAAAATTTAAATTCAAAGGATGGTTTGAAGGGATAGAGGAAACATTTGGAGATGAATGGCATGTCCCCAAAGATTTACCCACATAGATGGAACTCAATCCCAATTTATTGTTATGCAATAGTATTCACTTGCGTGTATTTGGATGGATCCCATAGATAACTTATTTGGGTGGATAAAGTTACCATATGATTTAATTTATAAGTATTTCAAGTGAATCACATTGTTGATGCATGCAATGTGTACATTGGTGTTGATCAAATTGATTATGAAACTCATACTCTTAGGCAATTATATGTCTACCTAGGGAAGAAGGCATATAGGGAGAAGAATGAATTGGATAATACTAATATTAATGCACACCATATTCTCATAATGGATCACATTTATGTGTTGTATTACATGATCAAGCCTAAGAATAATGATTCAAGAAGCTAAGAGGCCCCTAGAGAAACCCTTTCCCTCCCACCAAAAATAATAGCATAAATAAGGCAATGGAGATAAGAGAAGATGCCAAGGCCTAATTCCATTAGAATAACACTAGAGGAGCAACCTAAATGTAAAAAGATGGCCCCATCACCTCCAAAACGATAAGGGATGCCTACAGGATAGGAATAAGAGGCCCTTAATACCACCCAATAGACCATTATTCCTTCGAGACAAGAGCATTCTACACTAAGTATTGGGATATCTAAACAAAGGGTGGCCACTCCTAAGGAATCACCCAAGAAGGATCCTAAGGAATCTACCCATGAGCTAAAGGAGAAAACCTTAGAACAATAAGAAGATCCTTCCCTTGATGATGCACAAATAGACATTGAGAGTCCCACTAGTGAATATGGGGTAGCCAAAGGCATAACTCTAGGTGCTAGTGACCAAGATGTTGTCCCAAGTGGATAACAACAAGTGAATCTAGATGTTCAGATACTCGAGTGTGATATTGATGAGGGAAAGGGGATTATTAATGAATCTAAGTAGCAAAAAATAAATAAGGGTGATATCCTCCCTATTCATTGCTATCTCCAACAAAATGTTCTTGAAGAAGAATTATATATGTGGGAGTATTTCCTTGATGAAGACTCTTCCAATTAGACTCAATGTAAATTCTCTTTTTACATGGATATAATGAAGAACACCACCTTGATATTCCATCAGATAACACATATTTGGCACAAGAGGGGGTGGATATTCTTGAGGCATTTTGGGTAGATGCCTAACAGTGTTCACTATCCCAAGCAGGCATGATACTCATTAAGTTAGATCTCATGGTCTCTAGGAAAAATGCTCTACATAGCTATGATGTTGGCCAGCTATAATAAAATCACCAAGATGTTATTACCCTATACCAACATGAATATTCTAAAGTATTAAGATTTGCATAGGAATTAGAAGAGCTCAAGCACCAATAGGAAGTAACAACAATGTCTCAAGTGAAGACTCTAAAAATTATAAGTCAATTTTGTAATATGAATCAATAATTATTGATGGGATCCCACTTACAAATGAATCTGTTTAATAAGATAGAGACCCTCGAGACACTTTTTTTGAAAAAATGCAAAGACCAGGTGAATCCCTAAAATATTAGGCTATGGATCAGTTTGTGTAATATGTCTAAGTATGTAAGATCTTTTTGGCCTGGATGGGTGCCACATTTCTAATAACTGATGGTTTTTTATCAAGTTGGCATGAACTACTAAAGTTTTGAAAGCTAGGATTTAGTTAGAAGAACACTAATGCCAAAAAATGGATAAGAATGTGTTAATAATAATGGATAGAGTGTAGCATGTTGAAGCATTATAGGATATGGAGGAACTAGAAAATAAGATTAGTGCTCACCACCAAGAGCTCAATACCAATTTTGTGGTTCTATGAAGATAGGTTTTGATATAGATCAGGTCACTTGAGGATGTCCACAAGGATGCCATTTATTCACTTGAGATTTTAAAAAATCAAGTGAGTGACTTTCTAAAATAGTCTAAAAAGATAAAATGACTAAAGGACAAGGTTGAAGAAATAACCTCCAAGCTACAGACTACCCTAAACCACTAGGAGGAAGTAAAGTGCTAGGTCAAGTACATAAGATTTGATTTTTTTATATCTAAGGGCACTAAGGATGGTGCATAGTCTAGGATGAACTATTGACTTAGTTTGGAGTGATGTTAGACCTAAAAATTTGTATCAATTTATCCTAATTACTTTTGGAAGATATAGACATAGAATTAAGCCAAGGCACACAAAGGACACAATAAGAAGGCCTTGGCACAAAACAAGTAAGTCATGAGGAAAAAGTATGCAAAAAACATGGAGGAACTAAAGACACAAGACTTAGATAATAACGAATGATTTGGACAAGGGTGAAAGAAGTGGAGATGGTTAGAAAACAGTTCACATGATCATTAGAGGAGAATAGTCAAGCACAAATCTAACATTGGCCCCTGAGAAGATAGAAGCATAACATTGAATATCCAGCATAAAATGGGTATATAGGGGTAGTTAGTCTTGAATCAACATGAATTCATTTTAATGAATTCCCATGACTCATTATTAATGATCATTTACAAGTCATCACTTACATATTAATGTTGTAACTAAATGATCAAGGTAAAACCTTGTATAAACAACCCTTAGTTTTACATAGAAAGGGGATGTATAATTATGATCTTATAATTTTAATATTGAGCTTAGTTGTGATCTTGATGTGCATTATGACCTATGTATGGTGATAATTTATATGTAATAAGATGGAATACTTGTGTTGCTGAAAAACCTCTTGTAAACTTGTTATGGATCCAATGGCACTACTACTCTTTTTCTTGATTTATGACTCTCTTTTCTTGTGATAAATAACTTAAGTATGAAATGAGTGGATAATTATATTTATATTTACTATGATTTATTTAGTTATAACTAATAACTCATTCAAGCACCCTAGTATAGAGAGACCAATGTATACACCATTATGTGACATAACCGATGAGAACCAGTATTAAGTTGTGTGCTTCGAGTGAGCACACAAGGCCATTTCTCACGTGATATGATAGAGCACTATCTAGTTAGACTTATTATTATATTTAGGCATGTAGATAGAAAATGTCATGATAAACTAAAGGAAAAGACCCCAACAAGCATCCAAAAAATAACCATGAGTGGTATTTGTCAAGTTAAAATTAGATCATTACATGCATCTACATATAACATATTACACCATTATTCACACACAATCCCACACATAGGGGAGAATGACATAATTCTAAGGCATTCCTTGGAGTATCAACTATGTAGATAGTGTTTATTAATATAGGGGTATTTGATGTCAGCTTGACACTATGAGCACACTAACCCATTTCTGGAAAAATTCATTCTAAAGGTGAAGAAGGGTGAAGAGATAGGGTTTGATCAATAATAAGAGAGTGATAACATGTATTTAATATCTAAAGACATAATAAAAAAGGAGATAAAATACCTAAAATTGTTAAGCTAGTTACATCAAGACCTAGTGGATATTTTATACAAGACAATAACATCACAACATAGACACTTGCATTGATGATAGTTTCTAGAGGTGATGATAGTGTCTGGGGCTATAAAAATAATATTTATAGAATTTGATGATTTTTCTAAAATCCTGAACCTACACACTTTTGCCTATGTTTAACCCAGATCTACTTGCACACAATAATTCTAATTAATTATTATCTCTCTTTGGTATTGAAATCAATTGACCATCTTTCAAATTTGGTACTTTATATTTTTAGCATATCTCAATTTTATAATTTAGAATATTAATTTATTTTATTTTGTAATTAATTGGCCTATTATAGAATAGGTTTATTTATCATTATGATTAAGCAATTTCTATATTATTAAAATTATTCCCACTTATAAATTTAGGGTTTAACATTTTCAAATGGCATTCACTATCAATACAATATAATACAAGAAACATGATTTCTCAAGTTCAAAAGTTTCAAATAGAATTTACATCCATATGTAACGATGTGATTTGAATTCATGTTGTAATTGGACCATGTTAAATTCTAATGACATCGACATTTATAGTTACACTTTTTCTATGTATCAAGCCACATTTAGTGATTTCACCCCTTCAATTATTTTATAGAGTACTCTACATAATCAAATGAGAGTTGGAGCATACAATATTTCCAACTCAAGAGCATTCAAAGTTTTAAAATTGAGACTTGATCACTCTCAATTCACCACAAGATCAACATTTATCCTAAATGCATCAATAACAAGTTAAGCACTTCTCTATTCTCAATTTCTAAATTAATTAGAATGCATACTCTTTTAGGTCTATAATTTCCTTGCTCTCTTTTTAAATATTTTTAATTTCAAGTTTCAGATTTTCAATTTTAAAATATGAATAATAACTACTTTCAATGGCATTGTTACAAGTTTTTCATTAAGACATTGCATCATAAAGCTTCATATCAAAATACATAGTGTGTATAGACATGTAGATTCAAATCTAAATTACTCTAGTAATTTCACTTTGATGTATCACTAGAATAAAGTGGGGGAAAATATAGACACATAAAATTAATCATTAAGTGTTTGACATTATTTAATCTTGAGATCCTTAACTCGCTTGGCCTATTCACCTTTCCATTAATTTATAATTTATATGGGAGAATGAACTACTCTATAAACTATCTTGAAATAACTTAGAACATATCCTAGACATCCCTAATTTAATTACAAGCACGTATTAGATTTATTTCAATAGTCCATGCCCTTCTTTGACAAGTCCACATTAGATCAGATAGGGTCATGTTGCATCATTGTCCACTAGTGCAACCTCGTGTCTCACACTCTAATAATTACTATTTAAATTTCAAACAATCTATTCACCCCTCCATGAATTTATTAAGGTTGGTTAGTGTATTTTTAAAAACATTTACCCTATATAAGCACATCAAGGCTTCTCCAAACACATCTAACAATCACTTGGAAATTTTAATTGCACATTGAGCAAAAAATGCCATTTATTTCAATTTTAATTATGCTACATTATAAAAATAATAGTCCAAGTCTAAATATCATTTATTACAATCAAGTGTATCTATTTTTAAACATTTTAATCAACCTTATAGATATATTTTTGTATAGTTACAAAATCATGGATTGCACACTCACCCAAGGACGAAGAACTATATTATTCTAAGGCCCATTTGAGTTATGTAGGTAATACTCAGATTACGTATAGTTTTATGAAGGTAGCTTAGTTATTCCCCTTACCATATTCCCCACTTATATTTTATATTTGTTATATTTATTGTGAAAGAGTAAGGTTTTGTGTTTTTTTGATCTTCCACATGGTAAATAAAGATAAAATATGAATCTGTAAACATTTGCAAGTAGTTTCACAGACCCAAATTAAAAAATTAGGCATAAAATCAGACAAAACAACAAATAAGGCCACAATGTGCCCCTGTCATCCTTATACAAACTTTTCCTAACATAGTTTGAATCTCTATATTTGGGAGTAACATAATTTGTATTTTTAATTAGTTTCCAGTCATGGTCAGCATGCATATGATTTATGGAGTTTTTCATATCTATAAGCCTATTAACTATTTTTAGTTAATTTTTAATTTTTATATTTCACTTCAAAAAATGTATATTTATATTATATAAATTTCAATAATTTATATTTATTATTTTAATTCATTTAATTCAATATAGAACAAACAGTGTGTGACGTTACGTGATATTGTGTGTTGTGTTTGTTTTACTTGATTAGTGGTGCCATGATACTTATCATGCACTATTAATTCATAATCTACTTTAGAGATGGTTAATTTATTATTTTTCTCATTGTTATATCTATCTAGGCATAACACTTTTATGCCTCACATTCAATATGTTACATACATACTTCAAATAAAATTACATTACATTTCTATAATAACATACTATCCACATGTTGACATGATTATATATTTATTACATGATACAATTAACTCTTTTTTTAAGATGAGTGACTTCTAGGAAACATCCCTCATATCAAAAGGGGGTGTGAACATAGGATTGAAACAAAGGGAGATTAGTATGGTGTTAGTGAATGAAATCAAATCCAAATAAAACACACTAATGCTAACACCTTAAGCCTATCACAAAGGGGGAACTTAGTTGACAAGACTAGAATGGAAAGAACAAATAAAATGTAAAAGAAACCTTTTTTCACCTTCCTTAGATGCTCCAAATAGATTTTTGAAGTGGCTTGCTTGGTTTGTGCTCATGAAGTCTACATTAATAAAGTGTGGCTACCTCCATCTCTATTTGGCACCATGTTTAGCTTTGGCTGGGATTGGCTTGCCTCAATATTTGGAAATTGTAACACTAAAATGTAATGATTTTAAATGTATTTGGGAATTATGAGTTTGGCATAAAAGAGATTTTTGTTTGTATTTTTACATGATAACTTTGGCTTATGAGAGCTTAGAATTATGGCTTTGAGGCTTGTTATTTATAGATTTTTAGAATAGTTTTAGGATCAACCATGATCATCCATCTCAAGATTGAGATGTGTGGCCATAAATAAATACAATTATGAAATTAAACCTACAAATGTATCCATTAATATTTGGGATGGAGGGGAATTAACTAGGCATGGGAGGCATGAATCTGATATTTATGACACTTATGGCTTGTGGATACCACCCCATAGGATGATGTCATTTGATGATGTAGTTAATGACAATCAATTTATAATAAATATTTATTCAAAAATTTACATGGAATTCTTAATTAGGCTTATGAATTGAATTAATTCTCTTTAATCATGATTAGTCATTTTGGTGCAAACTTTGGCTCTTTGGTGCAAAAATTAATTAAATTAGTTAGAATGTCCTATTATTGTCTCAAAATTTGACTAGATTAGAATTGGAAGTTGGTGTTAGATGTATTGGATCCATTATCCCATTTAAGATGTTGTCAACACCAAATAACAAAATCACATGTCTTGTACAAGAGATTTGACAAAAAAGAGCAATCCAGGGCACCCAAGTGCAAAATTGGTATTTTGACTCAAAATTATTTGATCAAAGTTAGTTGGACCATAAAATACATTGCCCCATTTAGAGATATTTTGGCTAAAATTGGAACTTGAATATTGCAGTTTCAAATCTTTTAATGTGTTTTAGTGTTTTTAGGTCAAATTGTGCATTGTGGTGGAAATTTGTCAAAACCTTGATTGATGGTCATTGGTGGCCAGATTTAGGTGTCTACAATTTACCCCTATTTGAGAAGCAATTGAAAACTATATGCATAGAAATGTCTTCTAAAATAATGAGTAAAGGTGTATGTGCCAAAAAGAAGATTATGATTAAAGAAAAAAGCTTCAAATGGTTTTTGAAAATCCTATGATGATGCCTCCTCAAGGGAGTGGCCATCACATATGTGGATAGACTGTCCCTTAAAAATAAGTAAAAAATAAAAGTGAGATTAACCTATGGTTGAAATTAATCCAAATGATAAAATTCTTGCATGCATTGATTTAAAAAAGATACGAGTTTTCCCAAAGGTGGTTATAATTTGGAATATAAGTCAAAAATAATGATTTGACCATAGACGGTTATAATCATTAAGATGACCTAGATTAGATAAAGATGGTGGTGCCCTAGTTAGGGCTGATTAGTAAGCATGGCTCAAGAATATAGCCTAGAATATAGATTAAATATGATTGAGTGAAAACTTAGATGCTGTGGTCTAATGACTAAAGAAACCAAAAACAACCAAGCATATGAGGATGCAAAAAGTGATGAAAGATATGGATAGAGGAATAAGATTTGATCATTAGAAAATATTTAATTGTACCTACCAACAAGGAGATGCACATCCTCATTAACAATGATACAACTATAATGGTCAATGGGTTGATTTGATCAAGATGGGTGGAAGGATTTTACCAAGGTACTAAAGAGAAACTTCTATGGCTCCATTGATTTTAGACCTTCTTGAAGCTAATTTTTATTATAGCACATGATATTAGGCATCATGATAGAAAATCATGAAGACTTGGCTAAAATATGCATAAAAACTAATTCCCAATATAATAAACACTTGAAAATAATGCACCAATGATAAAAACCATGATGACAATGTTAACGTACGAATATGGATGGACTCAAAAGTAATGTGTGCAAGGAATCACCCAATCAACACATATAGACTGAGTTAAGGAAACAATGCTTAAAGCAAACAAATAGGTAAGCAAAAAAACAAATAAAAAAACACACATAAAGCACATAAAAATAAAAATAACTTGAAATAAATAAACAAATAGAAAGCCTAAAAATAAAAACAAAAGAAAACATCCTAACAATGACTTTGCCCCAGTAAGGTGGATCGAGGATAACTAACTAAGTTTAGATAGGATAAATGTTTTTGGATTTTGAAATATTTTTAGAAATTTGAGGTATCTTAACTCGTTAGAGAATGACAAGAGTGCATGGAAAGGGGGACTGAGGTAACCTCAAAATGAAAACAAAAGGTTTAAGTTGCTCACAAAATGGTGAGAGTGCATGGAAAGGGGGACTGAAGTAACCTCAACATAAATTGAGCATGACCTAAATATTCTTAAAATTAATTTAAGTCATAGTAGTTCCATCCACACAAAAGGTGAGGAAAAACCAACTAGGTCCCAACAAGTTCTCAAATCCAACAAATGGCCAGTCAAATGAAAACAACAATGGCAAGGTAATGCGGCAATGCATGATAAATAAGTGTTGCCCCTAATTTTTCATATAGGTGATTATAACTAGGATACAATGACATATATCAATCATACTAATTTACCATTAGATGGTTATAATTAGTAGCAAGACTGGTGAACACTAATTTGCCCATAGGTAGTTATAATTAGGCTCACAAAAACAAACTTGATATAGGATAGAAAATGAAAAATATCTTACCAGATCAACTATCACACTAATTTCATAGACTGTCATTAAAACATGGCTTTGATAAGAGTTAAAAATTTATTATAATCCCCTTTCAAAAAGTGTGATAAGAATCAAAGTAACCAAGATCAAAATAGGATTAGATAGGATGACTAAAAACATGCTTTAGTCTAAACAGGAATGGAATGGTTTTGCTCTAGGATAATGATGGGTTGATAAATTAGATAAAATGGTAAGAGGGTTACCCCCAAGTGGTAAGGTGAGTGGATGGGATATTTGATAATGGAAAAAGGATATGTAACAATGATAATGGCATGGCAATGAAATATCATGGTACATGTTTGGTTATGACCTAGGTATGATAAATGGCATATGATTTTTTTGTTCCTATTGAAGTGGAGATGCACATCCTAATAAAAAAATGACATAAATAGAACAATCAATCATGTTAATTTCTATCCCACACCTCATCTAAAAAGTTACTCTATCAAGAACTACCTACAGATTTAGTTATCGATAATGTTGATGTGATCTTCATTGGTCATTGATTCGGATTCCTTCAAACATTGAGGCAAGGTATTTTAGTAGCCTCTACAAAGGAAAGTATGGCCAAGGATGACAAATAAGGATAAATAATAGATGGTAGGTTTGTTGTGAAATATAATGGTGGATGATAATGGAATGTATAATGGTAGGGAAATAAATGAAGATCAAGACTTTCAGTCACATGTAATATTACTGATGTCATATTTCACATAGCTTTGGATGTGGTAGGGTCAAAGACCTCTGAAGATGCTCTCGATAGTACTACTATATTTTTTTGTTATTTGATCTTGAGAGTAACTACCATATGATTAGACTGTAGATTGGAAGTTATTTTGATTTGATCTTTGATATTGTCTTCATCAAGCATTGAAGAAATTTTGTGCTCAGCTATTGGCACTTCGATGACATTTTCACCAATTAAGTTGTCTTGATTGTCCCATAGTGCCTCTAAGAAGGTTTCACTAATGAACATTAGTTTTTTAATTTGATTTTCTTCTAGTGTTTCCAAAAAGATTTCACCAAAGATGTGGAGTTTGAACTTTGCATGTCCCATAGGACCTCTGAAAAGGTTTCACTAAGAAAGTGTTCTTCTGTTACATGAATGTGGTATTAGCCTCATTGATCTTTAACTGCTTTATCACCATGGATGTATTTCAATAAAGTGTGATTATATTAGTCCTAATCAACACTTGTGGGAGATGGAATGTCAATAATATGGCTATTTTGGTTGATCGTAATGGCATGTGGAATGGTAATGAAATGGGGAGAGGCTACACAATCCTCATAGAAGATACTAGGATAACTTATGTCAAAACTAAAGTACTCATCCTCAAAAACTGTAGAATGATCACAAATGTATTCAAATTTATTTACAAGGCATGTGTAACCAATATTATAATGATCATGAACATATTCTTCTTTTGAATTTGATTCTAACTTAAAGGACTCTGAATCCAATGTTGAGATTGATGTTGATTCTAATTTTGATGCTAAATTTGATTTCAGTCCAAGAAAAGAACCTAACTCTAATTCTAATTCTTCATCTAATGGGACTCTATTACAATCATGTCTTATTGAATGTTTGGTATTGGACAAGTAACATCCTATGATGGCATGGTGGGCTTAACAAAAATTGGTTTGTCAAAATGGAACTCCTATAGGATGGGAAAAAGGTCAAGAGATAACTCCTTAGAACTTGGCTTGTCAATAGGAGGATCTTGAAAAATAGGCATATGGTCAAGGTAATGATTTTCTCAATGGCAATTATAATCATTAAGAAGTGAATTAACAAAGACTGGCTCATAAGAGTGAGACTTATCAACAATACATATAGGATCAATGGGCGACTCATCACAAGTTGACTTATCACAAGTGGTTAGTTCAATAAAAACATCTCAAATTAGTTGGTTCTCTTGGCCTTGGTTTCTAATGAGTTATGAAATACTAGTTTGGAATACATCTTGGTCTTGAAATGATTGGTTTGGTTGAGGTTGTGATTGGATTGGTAATAGATGCATAATGTCTTATGGTTTGATAATGGTAGGGCATTGAGGAGCATGATTTCTCACATGAGCCAAAGGATAAAGTCCTAAAATGGTAACGATAGGGTGGTCTGGAGCCTAGTTATTCACATAATCTAAAGGACTAGGTCCTAGAATTATGAAGGTTTGTTGTAGAGCCTCATTTCTCATACAAGCCAAAGGATGAGGTCCTAGAAGGACAATTTTGGAGCGTTATGGAGCATGGTTTCTTGCACAAGCTAAAGGATGAGGTCCTAGTATGGAAATAATGTGATGTTGTGGTCTTGAAATAGAAATGGTATGATGTGGTGGAGCCTAATTACTCACATAAGCCAAAGCATCCAATTCCTCCTCATAAACCATATCATCCTAGTTGGTAGCTTGATTTAGATTTTATGGATTTTGACTTTGTTCTCCATATGGAGTATTATAAGGATAATAATAAAACTACTTAGAAAATATCTCTGTAGGGGTTCCTAGTGGTATTTTATGTGACCATTTTATCATAGTTTAGATTGTACATGACTCCACCATAAGTATAGCTAGACATACTTAGAGTTTTATAAACTTTGAACAACTATGTCCAAAGGACAAATGGTTCAAACTTGGTCTAGCTTGGTCAAAGGTGGAGCTATATCTCTAAATAATGATTTGATCATGGAGTTTTATCTTCAAAATGGTTTGAAAGTGGAGTTGTATCTCCAAAATGGTTTTTGATAAAACTTGGCATAAAATAGTCTAACGTCAAATGTTTTATGTCAAATGGCATACGTAAAAAAGGTCAAACATATGAATAAAAATTGGCATGTCAAAGGTCTAGGTCAAAGTGTTCCAAATAAGGTATAAACTAGGAAAGGAAAAAGAGTCACTAGGTCTTTTATCTAAATGTAGAGTCAAAAGCTAGGTTCAAATAGGTTATGATAAGACTTTTAACTAAACAACATCAAAATCTAGGATTGAAACAAAGGATGATGTGATTCGATTTAATCTAACAAGTTTGGAAACAACTTTGACATAAACCTAGAACACGGAATCAAACATAAAAATTATTGGTTGGAATTAGGCATAAGGCAAAAGGCTCTTGAAAAAAGGTTATGTTCTCCCAAATAAAGGCAAAATAATGATGAGGATAGGCATTGAACAAACAAACGATCAATAGTTTTAAAATTTGGGTAATCGATTAATTGAAGTTATGCAACCCAAAAGAGAAAGATCTATGTATCAACCCCATGAATTGAGGCCTAAAAAAAACTCAATCAATGTTTGAATCCAAAATTTGACAAGGTTAATTGAAAAATCAATTTTATAAACTAGGTTTTGACCAAACAAGATAGACAAGATTGGACAACATGACTATGCATAAACAGGGTCCAAATGGCATATGTGACTGGTTTTAAAACAAATGTTTTATGATACAATAGTAAATAAGTCTTGAAACAAATTGAGCAACCTAATAGCATAATCATGCTCAAATGATGTGATCAATTTTATGTTTCAAAGACTCAAAGGTTTAAACTTGATACGCATGTGGGTAGCATAACAATACCCATCTCAAATAATTAACACACACACAAACAAGTTTAGAAAAAATTTCAAAGCACAAGTGTGGTGTAAAATGGCTAGCATAATGCCTCTTTAGATAAAAGAGTGATGTATAAGTAAATTAGTTTTGACATGGTTGTATAAAAAAAATCAGGTTTTAATCTAAAAACATACCAAGCAAAAATGACCAAAATACACTAAGTTTAATCGTCCAACTCCTAACAAGGGTATGGCAATGTGGGGTTGAATAGAAATAATTAGTTTTCAATCATTCTAGATGGATAAATTACATAATGAATTTCACATCATGATCCAAAATAAATGCACATAATTGGGTATCTATGACACTTAGATTGTTGTAAAAAGGTCTTGTCTTTTTTGCAACCACTACATCCATCACTTTCTCAGTGTAGTGTGATGTCTAAAGTGCAGATACATCCTATTGCAACTCCAACACTAGAAGGCAGTTTAACCAATCAAACCTCTTATCTTAGTGGGAGTGGTTGAAGTCAGTATTAAGAGATGAAACCTTGGGTCAAAACTTCCCTATAGAACTTGTGGAGGGTAATGAAGTCCCCTCGCAAGTTAAGATGCAATAAAATAAATGACTAATAGAAAGACTTTAGGGTCATTTCAAGATCACCCAAACTATTATGAGTTTTTAGGGAGTGTTGTAGATGGCATTTTTTCCATCCCTTGGACTAGGCATGTTTGCAATAAGGATGATGCTTTTGATTCTAAAATTTCCCTAAAGGGGACAAATGGAAGAGCATACACGCAATGTCCCTTTGTTGCCAATCAAATTACAAGTTTAAATAACTATTGAAGACAAAATTTGACAAGTGCATTCAATTTTAAGCACCAAATGAAATATTAGGTGGTGTTCTTTTGACCCCTTGTTCTTAAGTTATGACTTTGAAAACACAATTTGTTAAAACATTCACTTAAGCACCCTAGTTTTTCATTAAGTACCAACTTTTAAAGTGTGTTTGGTTAAATGCAATCAAAACTACTTCTAATCTACTCCCTCAAATTGAAAAACATAATTATAAGGGCCTACTTTGAAGCACTTAAGAGTTTAAGCAAACAACATTAAAAATTTCAAATCTTTGTTGTAATCCCATTGTTACACAGTCAGTATTGTTGTTTTCTTGCAAAATCAAAATTTCAGACAACAATATCACTATTATGGGTTAGATCTAATAGAAAACACTATATTGTTTTTTAGATGACAAAATCACTAGCCAAATCAATAAAATCATTGTTTTGAATATGAAATTGTTGCACAAGATGAATACTATCATTGTTTTACAAAATTGTTGCTCCAGTAAATAACATCATTATGTTGGTTGATAAAATCATTGCTCTGGTCTATAATATCACTGTTTAGCAAAAAATGATTTCATTTCAAAATCACTATTGTGTGAGTAGCAATATTGTAATAGAGATCAAAACCAAGGTTTACAAAAACAAAAATGCAATTATTAAAAAAATAGAATTTTAACTTAAATTTTCACTCTTTTTGGCCTCCAACTCCAAGATCCTACATGGAAAATATTAGTAGGTTACTTATAGGAGATTTGTGACTAAATTTATGGGGATATGGTCCCACCAAGAGTGCCATTATGTGAACATAGTATTTTAATAAAGGGATATTAGTATGGTGTTAGTGAATGAAATCAAATCCAGATGAAACACACTAATGCTAACACCTTAAGCCTATCACAAAGGGGGAGCTTAGTTGACAAGACTAGAATGGAAAGAACAACTAAAATACAAAAAAAAAACATTATTTCACCTTTTTTGGATGCTCCAAATAGCTTGTTGAAGTGGCTTGCTCAGTTTGTACTCATGAAGTCTACATCAATGAAATGTGGCTACCTCCTCTCTTTAACACCATGTTTGGCTTTGGCTTGGCTTGGCTTGACTCAATATTTGGCCATCATAACACTAAAATGTAATTATTTTAAATGCGTTTGGGAATTATAATTTGGGCATAAAAGATCTTTTTTTTTCATTTGTGCATGATAAATTTGGCTTATGAGAGCTTAGAATTATGGCTTTGAGGCTTTTTATTTATAGATTTTTGGAATGGTTTTAGGATCAACCATGACCATCCATATCAAAATTCAGACGTGTGGCCATAAATAAACCTAATTATGAAATTCAATCTATAAATATACCTATTAATATTTGGGATAAAATGACATTAACTAGAAATGGAAAGGCTTTTATGAGGCATGGGAGGCATGAATTTTATATTTGTGGCACTTATGGCTTGTAGATGCCACCGCATAGGATGATGTTATTTGATGATACAGTTAATGACAATCAATTTCCAATAAATATTTATTAAACAAGCTCCATTGAATTCTTAGTTAGGCTCATGATTTGAATTAATTAGCTTTAAGCATGATTATTCATTTTGGTGCAAATGTTGGCTCTTTTATGCACAAATTAATCAAATTGGTCAGAATGTCCTATTATTGGCTTAAAATTTGACTAGATTTGAATTGGAATTCAATTTTAGATGTATTGGATCCATTATCCCATTTAGGATGTTGTTAACACCAAATAACAAAGGCACATGTCTCGTGCAAGAGATTTGACAAAAAAGAGCAATCCAGGGTACCTAGGTGCAAATTGACATTTTAACTTGAAATGATTTGATCAAAGTTAGCTAGCCCATAAAATGAATTTCCCCATTTAGGGATACTTTGGCCAAAATTGGCAATTGAATATGTCAATTTCAACATTTTTAATGTGTTTTAGAGTTTTTAGGCCAAATTGTATATTTTGGTGGAAATTGGTCAAAAGCTTGATTGATGGTCATTAGTGGCCATATTTAGGTGTCTACAAGGGGCATCAAAATTGGATTGTCATAGATATCTAATCGTCCACAAATAGACAAAAAATAGATTTGGGACAAAGTATAGGTTTCAAAGATAAGGAGAACATGGTTCAAAGATTCATAGTAATTCAAAAATATGATAGAGAACAAGGTCCAAATATTTAAATTAATTCCAAAATATGATAGAGTGCATGTTTCAAAGATTAAATGTAATTAAAAAATTATATTCCATAATAGGGTACAAGTTTCAAAGGTTAAAATAAATTAAAAAATCTATCAATCAAATACACAACTAAGTTATTATGTCATATTCATCCCTATTTCTATATCAGTCATAAAAAAAAGTCTAAAACATCCAAAGAACAACCCATTCATGGTATTTGTCAAGTTACAATCTAGATCATTGCATGCATCTATATATATCATATTACATCATTATTCACACACACTCCCACACATAGGGGAAAACTACATAAGTTTAAGACCTTCCTTAGACTATTGACTATGTAGGTAGTGCTCATTGACATAGGGTTTTTTGAGGTTAGCTTGATCATATGAGAACATTAACCCATTTCTATAAAAACTTATTTTAAGAGTGAATAAAGGTGAAGATATAGGGTTTAATCAATATTGATAAAGTGACAACATATATTCTAGATCTGAAGGCATAATAAAAAGAAGATAAAAAACCCAAAACTATGAATTAGTTGCATCAAGATCCATTGGATATTCCATACAAGATAATAATATCACAACATAGACACTTGCATCAATATTATTGTCTATGGTGATGGTAATGTTATGGGCTACAAAAATAGTATTTCTTAAATTTGATGATTATTTTAAAATATTGAATCTGCACACTTTTGCCTATGTTCAACTTAGATATGCTTGCACACAATAAAACCAACTAAGTATCATCTCTATTTGGTATTCAAATCAATTTACCATTTTTGAAATGTGGTACTTTATATATTTAGCATGTATCAATTTATAATTTAAAAGATTCATTTATTTGAGTTTATAATAATTGGCTTACTATAGAATAGTTTTATTCATCCTTATGATTAAACTATTTATATATTCTTAATTTTAGATTTAAACATTTTAAAATGACATTTAATATCAATATAATATAATATAAGAGACATGGTACTCATTTATGTTCAAGTTACTAATTAGAAATTTCAAATTTCTCAACTTTTAAAGTTTCAAATAGAATCTAGATCCATCTGCAGTGGTGTGATTCATATTCACATTGCACATGGGCCACATTAGAGTCTAAGGAAACTCAGCATCTATGGTTGCACTTTTTCCACGTATCAAGCCACATTTGGTGTTTCCACCCCTTCAATCATTTTATAGATTACTCTACACATCAAATGAGAGTTGGAACATACAATATTTCCAACTCAAGAGAATTCAAAGGTTTTCAAATTGAGATTTGATCACTCTCAATTCACCATAGGCTTAATATTGATCATAAATGCATCAAAATAGAGGTAAGCACATATCCATTCTCAATTTACAAGGTAATTAGATTGCATACTCTTTTATGGGTATAATTTCCTTATTCTCTTTTTAAATATTTCAAATTACAAGTTTTAGATTTTGAATTTTAAAATATGGACAATCATACAACTGATTTATTATGTCCTATTCATCTATATTTATATATCAGTCATAAAAAGTTAAAAAACATCTAAAAAATAGCCCATAAGTGGTGTTCATCAAGTCACAAGATAAATCATTTCTCATTTAATCAATCACATAACGTCAAACAAAATTACATTACATTTCTATCAGAGCATACTATCCACATGTTGACATGATTATACATGATTGTATCTTTATCACATGATAAAATTTGCTCTTATTTTGAAATAAGTGACTTGTAGGAAACATCCCTCATCTCAAAAGGGGGGTGTCATAGTGGGATTTTCTTAGAGATCCAAGCCTCCACAAATAGACAAAAAATAAATTTGGGACTAAGTACAGGTTTCAAAGATACAAAGAACATGGTTCAAAGATTCAAAGTAATTCAAAATTATGATAGAGAACAAGGTCCTAAGATTTAAATTAATTAAAAAATATGATAAAGTAAAAGATTCAAAGATTCACAGTAATAACAAATTAGATTCCATAATAGGGTACACGTTTCAAGGGTTAAAATAATTTAAAAATTAGATATATGATGGATATTGTCACATTGATATAGATTCTAAGGGAATATGACATGCATATGCACTCACTTTACACAAACTCAAAGTACATATTCATACACAATTGAAATTATATGTAAAAATAAGTTACAATCAAGCATATAAGTGCACAACATTTTATATCATTGGCACAATTTCAAAGGCATGATACTTTTTTTGATAGATACTTGAGGGTTTTATGGTCCCTCACCCAGAATAAATATTACACCAAAATAATACTTTTTTGCCTCAAATAAAAATCCTTGAGGGCCTCTTCCTCTGAAGTTTGACCTTCCTCTTCCTCTGCCAAATGATACCTATGACTTGAAAGCATTCTCAAGAGAAGTATTATTATTCCTATTCAATTCTTGAAAACAAGATTATAAAACCTAGCTACTATCCCAAATCTAGTTCATGAACATTTTTAAAGTTTAAATTTATAGTTTAAAAACCCTAATACTCTTTCTTACACATTTTCAAAGTTCAAAAGTTATAAATTTAAAATGCATGATACTTGTTAATTCATATTGAAGGGTTCAAAAGGCATGATTCTTGTTCATGCACACATTTTCAAGTTATTTCAAAGGCAAATGGTTGTTATTTCAATTCAAATTTTTGAGCAATGTGGTCATAATGCAGTCATCAATATTCTTTGTTCACTTTCGATCATACAAGTAGAATCCAAATCAATTTTCAGTAGTGTGATTTAATCTATTACATGGGTAATATACGTTTGATTTTAGTGATAGTTAATGACCTTGGCATTACTTATATGGTACCCATTTTTTGGTTGTATTTTCTCTTACAAGTGGTGTATGTTTAATTCTAGTGACACTCAATACCCTTGGCATCACTTCTAGAAAACCCATTATGGTTCCACATTTTTGGATTACTACATTAATTACTACTTATAGAGCAAGATTCCAAAGTAGGTTAGTTCATGTGTTAGTAAGGAAAACCAATAATAAGAATAAATAACCTAACCTACTAAGCCCAGTCCCTTGAGGGGTAGTGTCAATGAAATCAAGAAACTAATGAGGAAATCAAGACAAGAAATACCCTCCCATAATGGTTCTCCTTCAAATATAGTCCATAAACATGTTTGTGCCTAGATTTGGTGCTTTAAGTCTTTGTCAAAGTATTTGGGAAAGCACCTCCATCATCTCTTATAGCACTAATGGTTGGCTCCTTAATTAATCAATTTAGGGGAATTGGTGAAGAACTTCTAACAATATTTTTTCATAGGTTGTTTTAACTCAAAGGCTTAGTCCCTTAAAGTTATTTTTGCATAATAACATTACAAAACTAAAGCTTAAAAGTTATGGTCGTAGCTCCTATATTTATAGTTTTTTCATAAATGTTGAGAATCAACCACAACCATCAATCTTAAGATCAAGATGTGTGGCCAATAATTAATTCAATTTTGAAGGACAAAGCCATTAATATTTTGGAATAAGGGAGCATTAATAAGGCATGGGTGGTCTTAAACCTAATATTTCTCTCTATTAATGCCCATTTCTTGACACCCTTTTGATGATGTCATGGGTGATGGCATGGCCAAAATATTTTGAATTATGAATTTCCAATAATAGATATTTAATAACTTTACATGGATTTTCTACTTAAGCTCTTAATATGATTTGGTTTGCTTAATGTTTTTTCTTAGTATTTTGTAACTCTTGGAAATCAGTCACATGTTTAATCAAAATGGTCAAAAACATCAATTTACTTGGTCGTAATTTGACTGGAGTTGAGTCAGATGATGATAATAGTTATGAATGATGCATTGCCCCATTTAGGGACACATAGGCATAAATCAACACTTACACGTGATGTGTGAAAATGAATTAGAGTGTTTAAACGGTCTAAAATGAAAAAAAAAATTGGTCACAAACTTGACACAGAGTGAATTAGAAGAAGATAATGATTTCATAAAATGCATTACCTAATTCAAGGATACATGAGTGCAAATCAACACTTGCACGTGATGTGTGTGGATGAACTAGAGCATTTCAATAATTTTGGTCTAGATTGTGTGTTGTTATGGAATGTAATTCAAATTTTTAATTTTAGCACAACATTGATAAGAAGTGGATGTCTACATTTTTTCCCTATTTTATAATGTGTGTAGAGACATTTGGTCAAAGCAATGAATTTTCAAATAATAAAAAGGTCACTCAAAGTGATTATAAATAAAATAAATAAATTTGTTTCCGCTTTCCATTAAATTTTGCATGAGTCAGGGAGAAATGGAGTTAAAAAAATGCCCCAAACAGCCTTTTGGGTGGCCCATGATGCCCCTTTAAGGGGAAGATGAAAAAATTGATTTTTTGATGGGTTGGCCCTCGATTAGAAAAAATCACGTAATTCAGAAAAGAAGGCTGAAAAATGGAGTAATTAGAAGAAAAGAGTGTGAAAAATAGATGAACGAAGCTTCTTTGAGTGTCCAAGGAAGATAAATGGGAGAACAATAGGTCCAGGGGATAATTTTTTTAAAATTTTACTTTAAGTTTCCCTGTGGGGGGGTGAAAATTAGTCATTTTCACCATCCACTATTGCAATCTAGAGATTTAATATTTGTGCATGAGAGAGCTGAGGAAAATGATTAATATCCCATACCATTGACACCTTGGGGAACATATCCAAGAGTATTAGAAACCATCAGGGAGTAGAACATTGGTAGGTACCTTTTTATTTTTTTAATTTCCACATTTAATCCATTTATGTCTAGCTAGAAGTAGAAAATTAGGTGATCTTACCATTTGTAGAATTTGTAAATGGTGAGGTTACCATAGAAAATGGTGATGTCTTTGGCTCTTTAGTAGGGTCATGGGTCAAAAAGGTGATGTTTCCACTTAATCAGTGAATTTTCCAATTTTGATATAAATTGTAAGTTAAATGACAAGGTTTCCAAGTCAAATGGTGATATTGCTGAAAATAGTGAGGTCACCCTGGCAAACAATGAAAATGCCCTATGGAGTGGTGATTTTATAAACCCACGAAGGAAAATGGTAAGGTCAATTTATTAAATAGTGAGATCACCCTAATAAATAGTGATATCATTGAGAAAATGATGGGGTTGCTAGAAAGATCAAATGAATTAGATGAAGAGAAAATGGGGCCAATAGAAAATTAGTCTAGGCCCAAAATTAGAAGAATTTAGGTAAAATTGATGAATTAGATGAAAAATTATTTACTTGGTTCCTTATGATTTGAATTTCAAGAGTAAGTCAGGGTCATTATAGTGTGTGAGTGACTATCTCGAGTTATATGATGATAGAGCATCTGGATAGATGAGCTCATGGGAATGGAATAGCTCTAGGGTGCAGATCACTAAGAGATCTATGAGGATCTCATGCTATAGATGGTGATAAAAGGCATCATGGTTGGGAGGTTCTATACTATGAAAAATATAGGGAGGATACCACTATCATGGATAGGCATTATCTCAAGAGCAGAGGGTGGATAGAGGTATACATGGGGCCAGTACATCTTAGGAGGACTATACCAACAATTGGATCACATATATTGTACAAGGGTAGGGGTCTGACCCAACTAAACCTAATACTATCATATGCCTAAAAGAGACTCTCATTGACCTAAATAAGGACACCATGGGGTGACAAGTCATACCCAATGCTAGTAGAGGGTGCTGCGTGGGATGCACAATTCATGTATAAGATGATCTCTCTATGAGACATCATAGACTGGGATATAGTAGATAATTATATCCAAGATTCTTATAGGTTAGTGGTGTAGCCAGAGGATGTTAGAGTGTAGGCCTAAATAGGTCAAAAGGATCTATGAGGATTATAAGTACCATACTAGCATCCAAGGCAATAGGTTCTAATGGTGTGAAAGTGACAGACATAACCTAAGCCCAAGCAGCGAGTGCAACTAAAGTAGGGTGAGGGAGCCCATAGCGGGGAGACCTATCCATAATGAGGATGCCCACCACCACCAAGAGGAGTACAACTGGATAGATCTCCTTAGAGACTAAAGTCATGACTAGGTAAGAAAATTATATTTTTTAGATAGTACTTGAATTTGTAGTACTTGTCCTTTAGTGAGAGATACATGTGATTAACATATTTTCTCTATGTGTGTGTATAGAATACCCACCTAGTTGGACTAGGTCCCAAGTGGATTTACTAGTGAGGGATTTATTCCCTAATATGGTAGTGACACTCACCATAGAGAGGGTGCCACATCTACCATGGGTGTATAGCCACACACCCACTATTAGAGGGTAGGTGCACAAGAATCATTAGACCAACTAGCTTCCTTGGAGGAGATTATGAATTGACTAGTCAAGAGAAAGAGATTGAGATCTCCACCTTGAAAAAGGAAAATTTAGATATAGGGCCCAATCATAGGCTGCCTAGGAGTATCTTATATATAGCCACACTTGTGGTAGTTTTGGGGACTACGATCCTAGGCTCAAAGGAAGCCATGTGATGTACTTAGAGAAACTCATGTATTTTTTGAGATATATATCTAGTCATTTATCATTGTTATCACATGTGTATACGTTTTTATGTGTGATTTATATGTTTGATCTGAGATAGACTAATAAATACATGTGATTAGACAATATGAAATACTAATAAATAATCCATGTGCACACACATTTACAAGTGAAATAAAAGTTAGTGGTGTGAGAAGAGGAGAAAGATCCATCATACCACCATAGGTGGGTTTACAAGGAGGTCCACATGGGCCCTAGACATGGAATATCTTGAGGTGGAACCCATTGATTAGGTGATATATGTCTTCACCCTCGAGAGTGGAGAAATGATATGTTATGTTTTGTAAAGAGGTGGTAATCACAAAGGGGCCAAACCAATTGTGAGAGAGTTTGCCCTTCTTTTGGTGATCTTTCTAAAAATTGAAGACCATGTCACCTACTTGAAATGGATGTGAATGCACCAATTTCTTGAACTGGTGGTATTAGTAATGTTGATAAGTATGATTGTGCTCAAGAGCATCAATGTAACATTAATTTAGCTACTTAAGCTTGGTGAGGTGAGCATCATGTTTTTCCTCATCATGTATCAAATTTAATGTCTTAACTTATAGATAAGGTATTAATACCTCTAGAGGGAGGATGGACTTGGACTTATATATGAACACATATGGGGTTGCTCCTATGGCCATAGGGAAACTGGTCTGGTAAGCCTAAAGGGTGGGATAGAACATGAGGTGAAAGTCATGCCTTTACTATGAAATAGTGTCAAGGAGCATCTTCTTCAATGTCTTATTTTAAGATTCATCTTACCCATTACCCTAGGGGTAATGGGTGGAGGAGAAATGGATAAAACACTTGGGGAGCTCATGCATCTTGAGGCTTTAGAAACCCAGGTGATTCTCAACCATGATCATGATGGGGACCCCTAAACCTACAAATGAGTTGGTTTAGGATGAAATTAGTGATATTCTTACTACTCATACCTTTAAGGGGCATGGCCTCAACTCACTTTGTGAAGTAATTAGTGGCAGTGATAAACCACAATGTCCATCAGTAGAGGAAAGTTTGAACTCACTCATAAAGTCAAGATCCCAAATTGAGAATAGCCAAGGGGACAAAATATAATGTAAGAGGCCCATGGGGGAATTAATAACATTCTTGGTAAACTATAAAATCCTACATGTCTTAGCATATCAAATGACATCCTTAATAAGAGTGGGATGGTAGTATCCCATATTGATAATACATTGAGTGATGGCTTGCCCTCCTAGGTAACCACTACATACACTCCTTTAAGACTCATCTAACTTAAAATAGGTCTCCTTAGAGGCAAGGCATTATATCAATACACCATCAAGACCTCTCTTAAATAAGACACCACCTATGATGATGTAGTGAGTATGAGCTTATGGACCCAAAAGGATTCCCATAAAGGAGCATTGATGGATTAAGACTAGTTTTCAAGGTAGATGATGATGTCCCTTTACTAATTACACTCGACAACCTCAATCTAGCTGATCGAGTAGACCATCTCATCAGGGAAGGCATCATTAACCAACTCCTTATTAGGGTTAGGTAATGGGCAATAAATGAGTTGTTTAGTTATTATGAATCCCTTTGTGGACTTTTAATTAATGTTGAAGAGGTAAAACTCCTAAATAAGCATGATCCACCTTATAGTTCTACCTACCAGGTGTGTCTTATCAAGTAAATAGAAGAGTGAATTAGACTGGAAACTTACATTAATGATTGGACCTAACATGTAATGTCTCAACTTATTTGTGGCAAAGATGAGGGCAAGTCAATACCTCTTCATAGTATATTACTTGAGCTTAGGGATAACTAGAATATGATGTAGTAAATAACCCTCTACCCATATTATCATTTTGACATAGCATATCCCTAATGGAGAGATTAGTGACAGAGGTTTACAAGATGAACTTAAGACACTCGATAGGTGCCATCAAGATGGGAGGGTTGTGAATCATGCACTTTAACTCCTTAAAAGTCATTTTCATATTAGGGCCCCACAAGAATGGGATATTAATATGTAAGAGACATCTGAGGGGTATGTATTTGTGTACATACTCCTCCAAGAAACATCTAAAGAAATTGAGTCTTATAAGGAAATATCGTAACTTCACAAGGTTTCATAGGGGAGGCATTTCAAGGATCACTTTTATCTTCTTGGTATCCACTCCGATGCCCCACTATGAAATGAGGAAGCTAAGAAGCTTTCTAGATGAGATATTAAAAATACACTTCTCAAGGTTGAGATTGATGTGATACACCTTGAGATGATAAAAGATTATTTTGAGGTCTCTCACATTCTCATCCCACTTGTGGTATTTTTCAAGGAGGTCATCAACATAGCATTCCATGATCCTATGGATGAGGTCATGAAAAATGTGGGTCATGGCATGCAGATACATGGAACAAGTGTTTTTCAAGATAAAAGTCATGAATACATAACAAAAGGTACCCCATGGGGTAGTGAATGTCATCTTATGTTGGGATTCAGGTGCAATCTAGATTTGGTTGTACCCTGAGAAACCATCCATGAGGGACATAATCTCAAAACCAATCATGGAATCCTTAATTTGGTCTATCAAAGGAGTGGAAAATTTATCCTTTTGGAAATCTAAGTTGAGATCTCAAAAGTTGATACAAATATGAATATCCCCATTTTTATGGATAATAAGGATGATTTTAGCAACCCATTATGGGTAGTCAATGACAGTGATGAAACTGACTTAGATGAGATTTTCAATTTCAGCCTTGACTAATTGGGAGACTTTGACCACCACTGGTCATTTTTTTTGGTGAATGGGATGGGCCTCATCATCTATAATGAGGTTATGGAGAATGACATTAGGTTCCACACCTCCATTCCTTTCATATCAATGTATTCCCAAGTGAATGCATCTAAAAATTTATGCAAAAGTGACCAAAACCTCATGTTCCTTATCAATAAGGCTAGTACTAATCATAATGATATTTGGCCTTATAGGGTACCAAGGTTGACATCTATGGATCCTTCAATATCCATGGCATTGCCTTCTTCAAAGAACTCAAGAGTAGGAGGAAGTGATTAGTTTAATTCTTCAGGCTCAACCAGTATGGCATGCACTATGGGGATGCTAAGAGTTGGGCCATCAAAGATCAAAATCTCCAAACCTATATGATTGAAAGGAATGCATTAATTATTACAAGATTTCATAATCTTGACATATATTATTCTTTCCTTGAATATGCTACATGTAGTAACATGGATGAAATAACACTCAAGATCAAACTCAATGACTCTAACAATCTCTACAGGAGATGCATTGAGGGAGTCGATACTATGATGGGATAAGCACAATAGGAGGGTAAACTTAACATTAAAAGAGACATATTGAAATAGGTCTCCAAAAATTGAAGAGATAAATTAGAATTAAGGAGTAGGAAAGGGCATTGGTGAATGTATGTTAGATGTTAAAGGAGTGAACATTAGTTGATGCTCAGCTAAATCATAACATTCATCCTTGAGAAAGTAAGATTTATAGGTGGGGGTCTTGTGTGAATCCATAGGACTCTACAAGGAAACATCCAGAGCCTCACTAGATGGATTTTTCTTAGCATAAAGTAATGCCCAAGGATCTGGGTCAGCCTTTAAGATATGAACCTCACCTTTATGTTTGAACTAGACCATGCAAAACATTTTCAATGTGATAGCTTGCATGGTATTGATCTAGGGATGGACATCAATCATGTTGTATGAGATATCTAAGTCTAACACACAAAACTTTATCTTGAATATCTTGGATCCAAACTTGAACCAAAGTTTCACATTTCTCACCAGTGTAACCATGTCATTATTGAAACCAACATAGTTATGAAAAGAATTAGAGAGCTTCTTCTAACTAATCCCAATCTTAATGAATACACATAGAGGCATGATGTTCAACACATATCCCTTATCAATGATGCATCTCTTAACATGGAATTCATAAATCAAGGTCTCAATGTAGAGTGGGAACCTATCCCTCTTTACAAGAATTGAAGTGTATAGTAAAGAGGTAGGGTCAAAAGATAATATGAGAGGATGAGGGAAATTGAGTATATCATAGTTGAACAAAACCTCCATATCATTCTATAACAGACCCTCTTAGGAGAGACCAAGATCATCAAATATGTGTCCCCTTTACTTAGGGCAACCATGAAGTAGGTCCTAGATGGATATTCCATCTGAAAGGCTCTGTAACTCCTCTATGATGGAGTATGGGAACTGCCTAGAGTGGGAGGGATGTTACACTGAAAGTCAAATCTAACTTTGAGGTTCCCTACCCTCATGGATTGGGTAGAGGGCCCTACACCACTAGCATCTCCAATGGGGTTGATGGCCCAACTTGAGCAAATGTTGATAAAGCACTCATACCTAGTAGAGATTATGTCGATAGCATAAGTGATTTTACTACTCTCACACTTGGATTTGCCTCTCAAATCATCTAGGGAAAAGGAACCAAAAGAGGTAAAAGAGTAAGAAGAGGAGTGATGGGCCTTAGCCTTGGATTTATTCTTCTTTTTTCCTTTTCATGGTCAGGTAGAGGCTCCTTGAACACATTCCACTTTTAGTTGAGCTTTGAGGAGGTAGCAAGGCCTTGGCACTAGACTTTTGGGCATGGCTCTTCATCTAGTGAAAGTTGAAAAAATTTGTGGCATTGTAAGGGTACATCATCCATTATCTTGTAGTGCTTATTTTAGGGGCCTTATTTTTAGTTGGCCTCTTACTTAGATCATTAACCTCATGGATATCCTTCATGGCATGTGGATAATTAATGACACCATCATCGATCACATCATGGTTGTGATTGCATGAAGAAGATGACTTCTAAGTCAACATAGGCTGAATGGTCATATGTACCTCTAAGAATTAAATATTTAGACACTCATTAATAGCTTCATCATAAGAGGTGGGTTCACACTTGAGGACCTTAAGGTAAACTTCTTACCTCAATGCTCACATGAACATATCATAAAGATGATCATCCAAGAACCTTGTCTTGTATGTATTAACAGTTGAATACCACCTTCGTATGAAGTCAAAGTTAGATTCACCTTTGTCCCAAGCCATAGAGGTGAGAAATTGGATGTCTAGGTGGTTTAGATATCAAATTACTAGAAGAAGTCATTCAAAAGGAATTAGAATCTAGAAATAGAATATGGTAGTAGACTCTAGAGCCACACTAATGCTTTGACTCACAAGGAATGACTAAAGAGATTTAACATCATGACTTTATCTTGTTCCCAATCCATAAATGACATCATAAATTCTATGATATTATTTATGGGACTAGTGTCCCAGGTCCCACTGAATTTAGGTAGTTTGGGGGTTAGAGTAAGAAGGGAAATAACACACACCCAAGTGGATAGAGGATTCCTTTAGAGATCCTCATATTCATTATGCCAGTAGGACTCATCACAACCATGGTCATGAAAGGGATGATGCCAAGGTGGCTCTTGATGTGGGAGATGCTCATGATGGAGATCCTCCCAAACATAAGGTGGGGAATGACCATGGGATGGGTATTGTTCCCTATGAGGATGATGGGATGACGTGGAATGCCCAAGTAAATAATCATGGAATGCCCAAGTAAATAATCATGGTGGTCTTTGTGGTGTTGGTCACGTGTCACACATGAGGGTGTGGATGTTTAAGATAAGCATCTAAATGGTCTCTAGACTACAAGTGGTGTTAAAAACCAGCACACACATATAAAACTCTAAAAGAGGGGCTAGGATGATGGGAGGACTCCATGAGAGATGAATGCTTCATTGATTTAAAATGCATGTGTATCTCAACATGGACGTGAGGGGTTTATTACCATAGAGTCTCTCACTGAGAAAGAGGTAAGGGACTTGGGTGATAACTAGTTGAGGCATTTGAACTAGATCAGTTGTGATATTTATCTTCAAAGGAAGCACTCTACATACTTCCAGGGGAGAATGGTGTTCTTCATTCACATGAATCTTCTTGCGGCAATCATCAATTATTGTACGTAGCTCATTAGGCCTAAGTCATGAAATGGGGTCTTCTTCACCATGAATAAGGGAATAAAAAATGGTTTGAAGCTAAGGGGAGTCACTCTGAATGAGTAGAGATCAAATTGTTGGAAAGGCAACTAAGTTCATTGGTTGTAAACTTGCCAATCTAGTTCTCTATGGGATATTGATAGGCCTTGGTATTGAGGCAAGGTCATGTTAAATACCCTAGGGGTTATATGTCATTCCATTGATATTATGGCTTGTTCATGAGTGAACTTATGGCTAAGACCTTGAACATGGTGAGAATAGATCCTAGAGATGGGGGGCCAGTCATTGAGGTAGTGAAGCAAGAACAACTAGGAAAATAATAAAAAAGATAAACTATTGGGAACCTAGAAGGGAGATGGACACAAAACCAAAGTAGGACTAAATAATCAGGGTAAGAGCCAAAACACAACTAAAAGCAAAGCCTTGTAGCTATCAGAGGGGAATTGGCTAAGAGATTTTTAAATAGGCTAAAACTAGTGTGATACCATATATGAGGTCCCACCAAGTGTGTTAGAATGTAGTTCCAAGAATTCGAACAAAGCCACTAGGGTTTGGAAAGGGGTACAAATGGTACTTAAGCAAACACCTATAAGGATAAGAGGCTTAGGGATGTTATAGGGTACTCGATATCTATAGAATTTATCCAATTTTCTAGCTTGCACCAAGATATAGACATACTCGTAAACCAAGTTAGGGATAGAATGATCAAGCACACAAAATACACATGTATCTATAACAATTATAACCATAGTAAAGTGAGAAGTTGAAATAAGAAACTTACATGCATACAAATGATGGAGATGAAAATATTGAGTTGAGAGAACAATCAGAGAATGCATAAGATTAAGAGATGCATTTTTTGGCCAAATGAAAGACATTTTGGAAACCATATATGTTTTTAATCAAGGGTTCAAGAGAATGCCTAATCTAAGCCTAAGCTAGTTCTTCATTTTCAACACTATCATTTCCTAATGATGGAATTTTCTAGTTAATCAAAGAGGAGAATGTTTGTGCAACTAAATAGAAGGTTTTGAGAAACTAGAGATTCTATCATGCAATGAGAGACATATCATAAGAAATTATGTTGAGAAATGAAAGAAATTTTCAACAATGAAAGATGTTTTACATGCATACAAATGCTAAATCTTCAAAAACTACCCTAGAGAATGATAGAAACAAACTAAATTACTCAAAACAATGAAAACATAGAAAATACACTATTGTAAACAAATGGGAATTTCAGTTTGCATAGAAATTTTTCCTCATATCAGGCTTAAATGTAATTATGTATAGATATACCAACTGATTATCCAAGCTAGGAATCAGTGCAGGAGGAAGATCAAGTTATATGTAGGTTGAGTGCAAAATTGGAGCCAATAACAATGGAATAGGTGAAGGAGAAGCTACAAAATGAAAGAAAGACAATGTAGAGAGCATAATAATAGGTATAATTAAGCTTGAGGGAGCTAAGAGTAAGAAACAAGCCTTAGGATCACTAAGAGAGTAAGGAGAATCTCCAAATCAAGTTGTAGAAAAATAGGGCATCCCCTATCACAAATTAAGCTCAATCATGGAAAAAATGAACTAAGTGAGATCCAAAAAGGCATATAATCTTAGAGAGTGATGCTATAGAGGAAATATCAAAGAAGATAACAAGAGTGAGAGGTAAAAATGAGTGATTAATAGTCATATCAAGTGATTATGGGTAGTGGAGGGGACCATAGACATAGATGCATTGGAGGACTTGGCTTATCCTCCATACATTAGATTAGGAGCAGTAGGGGATCTAATAGTAGTACCAAGACTAGCATAGGGGATAGTTCCCCTTGAGTTTGTTATTTTTATGGCTCTTATTAGGATCCTTTTACTGTCAAACAAGAGCAATGATTCTTATAGATTAGACTGATCAGGGTGATATAAGATATGTATGATCATGCTACATGATTTGTATGGGCCCCCATCATTATGGCCTATCTCTATCGATATATACATATGATAGCCTATCATAAAGGGTGGAGTATTAGGAAAAACACATTACTCTAGGTCTATGCCTATGAGCATATAGTAATTGAATAGCTAGTGGGGCTGAGATATCAGTAGGGACCTAAGGATCCAATGGCATTTGGGTGGTATCTCATAGGCCCAAGCCTACAAAGACACCTTGGGGATCTATATTTTTATCAATGGGCCATAAACAAGATGGTTGATGATGAATTTATTTGGTGATTATACCTAGCAACACCATTTTATTAGATGGAGGACTTATTTTTTATTAGCTTCATGATTACACCCTGTTATATCACAAGTCATGATGACTTTATGGTAGAGAGATATAAACTAGATTGAGTGTAAAGTCAACTCAATTTTCAATAGGATATTCCTAAGGGTCCACACTTATTTTCTCATGTGACCCATGAGATTATAGAGTGGGGGTTATCAGCACCCTAAGACTAAGTTGTGATAGATTTTGGTAGATTCTAGTATATATTATGGGACTATATAGGTGGGGTGGCAGATGCTGGCATGATAGACACCTATGCAGCATGGTGGGATGGTGCCTGGACCATTAGATTAAATAGACTATGGCCTAAGTATCCAATCTTGCATTAGATATGATTTAGATAGAGGAGAGATGGGGGTTAAGCCCCAATACAAAGATAGGTTTAGATATTGATTTAGCTGGCCATACCATAGGCTATCCCATTATAGGTTATTCATATCCAAGTACAATAGGACCCTCCAAGGGATACATAAAAGGTTGAGGTAGTAGGGGGTAGGATATAGATATGGGTGAGGCCCCAAGTAGAGACAAGAACCATAGGTTAGGGATAGGGGAGGCAGGGACCTCTGACATAGGGATAGGTATAGGTATAGGCATAAGTATAGGGGAGGTAGGACCCTCCAGTATAGGTAGGTTCACATAGGACCAGGCTTTTATTGATAAGCTATAGAGGGAGATTATTGCATGATTATCATAGATTACAAGCCTACAGAGTGATATAATGAGATTACATGTAGATTTATCGACTACATAAGGTGAGACTACCTAGCTACAGGGACTGATTATAGTAGGGATGTTAATATTACTACACTGAAAGGATAAGTGGCCTAGTTGACAGGTATACAAGCCCAATTGGCTACTTGAGACATAGAGCTTATGATAGTGACTGGTGAGTGAGATAGATCTTAGGGTGATTGGGAGTAGTTGATTCTCAAGTAGAGAGGTTGATTAAGGAGTGAGATGAGGCTCAAGAAGCTAGTACAAATAGAAAATCATCTAGAGCCTTGGTTGACATGATTATGGCCAACGATGATGCCTTATAAATGAAGTATGATGTTTTATGCACTAAGTATGAGATCACATAGTATCACAAGTTATATGAGGCTACAATCCTAGTAGAGAGGAGAGTGTCTTTATTCATAGATTATTCAAGATCATAGTGGACTAATAAGACTTCTAGGTCCAGGCATATAACCAACTTAGAGCATTCAATGGCACAACCAACCTCACAATGGGTAGTGATGAGTCCACCACCACCATGGCCACCACCATCACCAGCATCAGGCATGGGTTAGAGTTTTAAATAGAGTTCCTTGAGGGACACGTATGATCAGAGTTAATTTTATCTCTTTATATTATATATGATATGTATAGATATTCTCTTGATGTATAAAACATGATTTTGAGATATATCTATGGCATTCATTTTTGGATCATAGTTACTTGTATATGGAATATTAATATTATTTATGATGCATGATCCTTGTTGCTCTTGTTATGATTATGATGGCATATGCTAGTGTTAGGAGATGCAAATCCTTTGTTAGCATGTGGATGTTGATTTATTTATTTCTTTATTTGATGTATGACTAGATGATAGAGGATAGTTTAGGAGATGCACATCCTAAACCAATCATAGAAATGACCAATATGACTCAATGTGTATGTCAGGAGATGCACATCTAGCATAAAGAGTCTTGTTTGTTTCTAATGTTTGGACTCTATTGTGTGTATGATATTTTGGGTATGCCCTAGATATGGGGGATAGTATAGTAAGAGATGTTGTTCAGTGCCACATTGACTTTTTGGAATTGGATCACTTGGTGTTTACTTTAGTAAATGAAATTATGCACCAAAATATGGATAATCTATAATATCATTGTATTTTGTTTGTGAATGGACCAGTTCAAATGTGAATGTTTAAAACTAAAGATAATGATAAATAAAATACCAAAACCAAAGTTCAAAGCATTTATGTTTGAACAAAAAACAAAGCAAAGAAAAAGATAAAAAGAAGTGTTATATACAAAATGTAGCCAACTTAAAATCAAGATATGAATCATCAAGACTTAAGCAGGAACAAGAATGTATGAAAACACAAATAAATAATAAAATAATTTAAATACTAATGTAAATAATTAAAGCCCAATTTAAGTCCAAACTCAAAAGATCTACCAAATGTATTCAAACACAACACATAAAACAAGCTAATAACTAAATAAGAAAAACACACAAACAAAATAATAAGATAAAGTAAATAATAAAGTAATATGCATGTTTACAAAGCTAAACAAACAATAATATAAAAAACAATGGTTAATCATAATGTTACTACAAACAAAAAACAAATTGCTCATGTATATGTAATAGAGGTGTTATTCTTGGTAGAAGGGTGACCTCTAAGCTAGGTAATAACAACATTGATACAACAACATAAATATAATGGGCAAACAATGTTTCCCCCAGGCTATAGTGAAACAACAACATAAACAAGCAGACAATATTGTTCCTAGGATATAGGAGACAATGAAATAAATAAACAAACAAAATGGGGGGAATATAAAAAAAAGAATGGGTAAACTGAGATGACTCCATAAGAACGAGGCAAGTAGATGCTGCCTACATAGTTCTATGAATGCAAGATCTAGCATGAACTTCAAGCCAAATGTAGTTCTTCCAAGATAAGGGATAAAATAAAATTGATGATAAGGAAATATGATTGATTGGTAGAGGAATATGGGAATGGTATTGTAAAACAAAGAGAGTGTGGTTCCAACCAAAGGTGTGATAATGCATCTAATTCAAATGAATAATGCATATAGTGGTGACTCAAAAAATGGAAATAGTGTTGGAAAAAAGTCAATAAGAATGGGGAAACTAAATGACAAGTGATTACTCATGAAATAGTTAGGAGTCCCAAGATTTTTAAGGTAAAGAAGTGGTTGAAAGAGAAGAGAAGGTGTGACTGAGCTAACCTAAGATACCCTATATATCCAAGTGTTGCTTGTATAGTCCAAGTAGACCTCATGGAGATATAATTTTCCTATAAATAGAAGGAAAAAGACCAAGGTGGTCTATAAATAAAAAGGACAAACAAAATGGCCCATCTCAAAAAAAATTATGACTTTATATCTCTCATGGAAATCCTAAGCCAATTTTCATGATTTTATGTTTTTTAGTATTTTTCTAGATCTTTTACCCCTTTTTTTTAAGTTTTGAGGTATCTCAACTCAATTGAGAATTATGAGAATCTAAAAAATCCAACTCACAAAATGGCAAGATCATGACTTAGGTGCTCACAAAATGGTGAGAGTGTGGGTTAAATCAAGGGTGCAGTAATGCACTACTTCAAATTAATAATGAACACAATGATGACTCAAAAAATGATGAGAGAATTTTTGATCATAATGATTTGTATTGAAGGAACATAATAAAAATGAAACCCAACTCAAAAGATGACATGACTTTATAACTCTCGTAAAGATTGTAAGGCTATCTTTATGAGCTAATAATGTTTTTGATCTTTTGTTTTATCATTTTATAATTTTTTTTGTGTTTTTGGGATTAAAAAGGAAAAATAAATATGAAAAAAGGGACATGTAACCACTTATCCAAGGAGATGCACTTCCAAAATTAAGAGTTTAAATGACAGCTAAACTAGTTATAACAAAGGTGAATCAATGACCGTATTAAGGTAGTGGTAAATATTAAGTAGCAACAAAATAAGACTAGAATAGTATGCAGTGTCAAATAAGTCCCAAGGAACCATCTAGTAGGTAAAAACCATGTGTGGACATACCTTCGTACACTTGTCTACAAAAGAAGCTACAAATATTGATTAACCTAAACTATTACATATAACAGTCCTTGAATGTGTATAAAATGTTAGTGAATCATCATTAGGATCATAATTGGTGACGGGTACAACATTAAAATAGTCCCATTGAAAGTAGGTTCTATCTAGGTATAGTGGAATAAACATAGTCTAGGTTATAATAGTCTATATTATAATGCTCCATGGTTACAACAGTCCAGATTACAAGTATGATAAAAAAATAAGCAATTTTGACATAGGGTGCCCCAAGTAAGGGATCTTTTAGATAATGGTTCAAAAGGTTTTCAATTATAGAAACACTTGAGATGCATAATGTTCATTAGTTCTAGGAGTTCTTTGCCATCTAGAGTAGCCAATTGGTATGCCCCTAAACCACAGTTTGTTGTAACTACATATAGGCCCAACTAATTGGGTTGAAACTTACCCTTCTTCTTACGCTTAACATTGGTTTTCTTTTGATTATCTTTTAGGACCAAGTTACCAACTTCAAAATCCCAATGGAGAATGCATTTGTTATATCTATGACACAAGCTATTACAATATGATCTTAAATTATCCAGGGTAGCTAAATGCTTTCCATCAAGAAGTTCTATCTCTTACAACCTAAAAACTCTATAGTCTTCATCATCAACAATGTGCTTCAAAGATACCCACAATAAAGGTAACTCAATCTCGAATGGGATAATATCCATTATGCCAAATATTAGGGAATATGGAGTGGCTCTTGTATAGGTATAATGACTAGTATGATAGGCCCAAAGGGAGGTAAATATTTACAAGTGTCAATTATGGCCAACATCATTGACAATCTTCTTAAGTACTATGATAATGGTTTTATTGAATGCCTCAGCTTAACCTTTGCCTTCTAGGGTGTATGGTGTGGATTTATTGTGTTTGATTTTGAATAGGGTATACATGGATTTAACATATTTTTTCATAAATGAACCTCAATTATTAGATATAATAAGGGTGAGAATACCATAATGATAGATGATATGGTAATGGATAAAATTGGTAATTTACTTCCTAGTTACATAAGTGAGAGGAATGGCCTCAATCCACTTAGTGAATTACTTTGTAGTAGTGAGGATGTGTTTGTGACCATCATAATATTTTGGGTTTATTTTTATAACAAGATCTAGACCCCATGTATAAAATTTCCATGGTGTAGTAATTGACTGTAGTAGCAATGAAGGTGTGTGTATCAAATTATCATGTTGTTGGTAGGTAACATACTTATTGATGTAATTGCAAGCATCTACCTCCATCTTAGGCTAGTAGTATCGTGTTATTAATATTTTCTTGCCTAAGACCATGCCACTAGATTGTGGAACTCCTTAAGCACTAATGTTAATTCTCTCAAAGATAAATAATGAAGAATCATTTCATTATAGCCCCTATGATAAAATGTGTTTCTAAGGAGGGTATAACCAGCTAGATGATGAAGGAAATTTTTTTTGGCAGTTCTTAGAAAGGTCAAAAAGAAGCACTTGGTCATGAAAATAGCTATAAATATCTTGGTACCAATGAAGTTCATTTGGGAGATTGGGACAAACAATAGTATAAACCCTTTCATAATTTGGTAATACATGATTAGGTTGTATAAGGTTTTCAATGAGAACCAATACTCTTTAACATCACTGGTGGCTTGTACTATGGACCTCGTTGTTACCATTGCATCAGCTAAGCAGTTATTGACTCATGGTAACTATTCAAATTGTAGTGACCTAAAATGTGACTTGAGATTATATACAATATGCTTGTAGGGTGTAAATTTTTCATCTTTAGTTTGATAATGGTTTGTATTCTAACTAATGATTAGATTAGAGTTACCAAAAACCATTAACTTCTAGATATCCCATTGTATTGTAAGGTGAAATCCTATAATAAGGAATTCATATTTGGCCATGTTGTTAGTAAAGTTGAAGTTGATATGAAATGCATTGGGGATGAGATCCCCTTGTGGTGTAATGAATAAAATGCCATCTCCAAATCTATGGGATGTGAATGAGCCATAAAAATATAATGTCGAGTGTTCATATTTATGAGCCACTTCCTCTATCGACATGATAGAGTCATCTAGAAAATCAAATGTGAGTGGTTGAGTATTTATGATAAGAGATTAAATAAGTTTATCTATGATGGCTTAACCCTTAATAGCTTTTTCATTCTGGTACTCAACATCAAATTCACTCAATAACATAACCCATTTAGCCATGTGGCCTATAAGATTTGATTTAGACAATAAGTATTTGAGAGGGTCAACCTTAGTAATAACAATAGTCTTATTATTCAACATGTAATGCCATAAATTTTGGGAAGTGAACACCATTGCCAAACAAGATTTCTCAATAGGTGAATAGTTATGATCATATGTTATGAGTGTCTGACTGAGATAGTAGACCGTATGTTCTTTACCTTGTTCATCATGTTAGGTCAAGAGTTCCCCTAGTGTATGTTTTGTTGATAATATATAAAGAAGTAATGGCTGGCCAAGTGTTGGCAATCTCAATACTGGCAGGTTGACCAAGTATGTCTTTAGTTTTGAAAATGATTGCTAACCTTCAATATCACACTAAAATGTGAAACCTTTATTCAAGAGGTGCATAAAAGGATGGCACTTGTTTGTTATATGTGATGTGAACCTATGAATAGATTAGATTTTACCCTACAAGCTACAGACCTATTTTAGATTGGTAGGTGGATGCATTTATATGATGACCTTAACCTTAATGTAATCCAATTAAGTCTCTCTCTATGATACAATAAATCCTATTAGTTTTCGTAAAGTAACACCAAACATGCACTTATTAGGATTGAGACAAACTTTATATGCGTGAAGTCTCTTAAAGATTCTCTCTAGAACATCAAGATGTTTGGCGTGGGTTCTTGATTTTGCTAAGATATCATCAACATAATCCTCAACTATATAACACATCATGTAATGGAAAATGACAATCATGGCACATTGATAAGTGGCACCAATGTTCTTCAAGACAAAAGTCATGACTTAGTAACATAATGTTCCTCATGGTGTTGTGAGTGCAGTATTATTCTAATCCTCTAGGGATATCTTGATTTGGTTGTACCCATAAAATCCATCCATGAGGGACAACTTATCATACCCTACAATTGATTCGATAATCATGGTGATATTTGGTAGAGGGAAATCATTTTTAGGACATGCTTTGTTGATGTCTCTAAAATTAGTACACAAGCATATGCCCTATGGAATTTTTCTAACTGGGACTATATTTGATATCCATTCAGAGTAGTCCAGTGGCCTTATGAATATAACTCCTAATAATTTATCTATCTCCTTTCACTAATATGGCAATGCACAGGTGAATCTTCTATAATTTTTTCTTGACTGGCATAGCATCTAGATGTATTACAAATCGATGCATGACCAAGGTAGGGTCAAGACATGACATGTTTAAGTAAGCCCATATGAATATATCAATAAAATCCCTTAGAATAGTGACAATATAATCATTATCTTCATTGGTGAGGGATACACCTAAATAAATAATATTTGTATCTTTATAGTTTCCAATATTTACCTTAGTTGTATTATCTACAAAGATTTTGGAACGTTCTTCTAGAATAGGATGCAGTGTTTGATATTGATCCTCTTCTTCAATTATTAGTTTTAAGTCCCAAAACTCATCGCAATAAGAGGAATCCATGTCTACCTATTTTGGTAATGTCTAATTGAAAATTTTCACATGAAATTCAAGAGCAAGACTCTCAAAAACTTTATGTTATTCATAAGTAATACTGGAATTGGTTGTAAAGCTTGGACTTGATGAACATGATGCTTCCTATGGAGATGAGCAAACTTCCTGATCCAAAACTCAAAAGCTTTGGCTGAAATAATTCAAAGAAATAAGAATAACACAATTCAAATAATGCTATCTCTGAAAAGAGATGTTTTATTTATCAAAATTGCAGACCCAAACATATGCTTATCTTTGAGAAGAGATGTCTCCTTTCCATTTCAGGTTACATCTTCATTTATACATGTTTTGAAGGTGTGGGGAGGATGTGTAAGGTCACCAATCTCGAGGGAGATGAATTGGTTTGACTTCCATGATTTACAACAATACAGAATTCGAGGAATTACTATTTTTAGAAACTTACTATTTTTAGACTGGACTAATAAAATTGAAATTTGGGACACTTCTGTTGGGTTTTAGGGGGTAAAACTTCATTGAGAAAAGCTCATGCCATCTCATGACATTCCCCTCATTATTATCTTTCCAACGGTTCAAACGGCGAGTCAATTGGAGCTACGGTGCAAAAGTTATGGCTCCCGGAAGTTCCGCCATCAAATGGGGTGGACCCATCACCCAAATTGTTATCCGAATTATTGTCTAGATCACTTCCCCATCCAAGAGCACCTAAAATAATTTTTCACTCAAGGGATTATCTTTATATTTATTATTTCCCTAACCAATGAGAACCTTAAAGAGGTTTTCATCCAAATATCTTGATGTTTTTTCTATTATATGACTAAGGAAGTTTGCTTGCTTTCCAAAGTAGGTGGTAGGGTCCAATGAGAAGTTAAAACCTTATTAATGATCATCCAACAACAATCCATCTCTATGGCCCATATACTCTATAATATATTCATCATTCTAAAACTCATCTAGAGGTATAATATAATTTTAATGTTCTTAATAAATAAGGTAATGATGGAAAAGGGTAAGTGGGTAATGAGTTGTGATGGTTATAATGGAATTGGAATCAAAAAAATTAGTATTAGATAGCTCATAATAGGTGCTATAATGGAATTTTGTGTTACTGTCAGTAATTTATTCATCAATCAAGAAAGAGGAATCACTTTCAAAACACATGAGGTTACCCCTAGGTGATATAAATTCAAGGCCTTGGTTTATAGTAGGTTTTATAGCATATAGAGGTTAAGGAATACCTTAATCCTGTGGCCCCAAGCCTTTACATGTATGTCCAAACTATCCATAATTTGATTAGGGATAGGATATTTAGGATTTTTAAATCAATTGGTGAGGCCATCAGCATATAACTAATCTCCTTTAGTAATGGCCTTTCGATCTTGATTTGGTGAAGTATCTAGTAAAAATACCATGGGCTACATGTGTTGAGGTATGTTCTTCTTCTTCCAAATCATGTTGGCCCTGTTAGGGCTATCAAAAGGATTGGTTCATCCATAGGACTTGGGAGATTTGGGAAACTTTCCTATATGAAAATAATCTTGTAGACGGTATGTGAAAATGATAGCATCTTCAATAGTAAGTTAGTTTGCAAAGGTATTTGGAAATGGATCGACCAAAGTGGAAGAGAGATAACTAGGGTTGATATAATTAGATTTAGGTGGTTTAAAAACTATGGCTTTGACTTTTTGGTTACAAATTCAGAACCAAGGTAATAGTTATAGTTCTTGTATAAGCCTCTAAGCGCTTATATTATTGGTATGGCTATAGATCAACATAAATAGTGACCTCAATTATTAAATGGGGGAACATGAGGAATTGATGCAATGTAGATGGGATGATTCATACTTCATGGATCCAAGGACAACCAAGAAGTAAATTATAAGGCAATTCTATGTCTATGGCATGGTATAGGTTATCTTATAGGCCCAATAAGTATTAGAATACAAATGATCATTGAAGACTCTCTTTCAACTTGTTCATATGTTTTGATCATGATTGTTTTTGGTTATATATCTTTAGTGGTATATCCTAACCATTGTATCAACTTCAATGATACTATATTCAGCCCTGAACCATTGTATATAATAACTTGCTTGCTCTTGTGATGTGTTATAATGACCTTGATATACAAGGGATTATTATGGCTTGGACCAAGGGAAAACATATCTCATTGATAAAAGGTAAGTTTCTAGCTTGGAGATAGATGTCCCATGAGTGTTTGGAATTGGCTAGGGTTAATGTCCTTGGGAACAGTGTTGTTGGAGGAAATCATTTAATATGGTCTAGTAAACTTTTGATGTACACAAGAGATCTAGGATATAAATTTATGCAATCATTTTGCTTAATTATTCATGAATACTTTATGGTTTCTTAACATTAGGGAGATAAGGTTTGGCCTTAGCTAGTATATAATTTGATTTAGAATTGGAAGGAACAAGGTTCAAATTTGACTCAGTATTAGAAGAAGGCAAAGGGCCTTGAAGGGTAACTCATGAGCATCTAGTTACGACCGTGTAATTTTGAATTAGTAGGGAGTTATCATAATTAGAATAATTGGGTGGTGGTTTATAAATAATAACCCACAAAAACTAAAGCACAATAAAATTTATTAAACTTGGCATGGCCTTACTTGAGGGAGAGGGTGATGAACCTAAAATAGAGGGACCAATTCTTAGTGAATTTTCAGATGGTAAATGGGGCTTAACTATAATGGTATCAATGTGATTACTATAAATATGCCCCATGGTGTTCTTATAATCATACAACATAATATTGTAGCCTAGGTTATTAGTTTGGGTATTACGATCTTAATTATGAAGATGTTGATTATCTTTTTGACCTTGTCCTTGCTAACATTGGCCCTGGACTTAGTTTTTGTTGTGTCATTTTTATTGTTGAGTGTGCTTAGGAAATGGTTCTTTATAAATAACCATATCCTGATTGGTATTCTATGCTACTTATTTTACTTCAATTTCTCCATTATCAATCTGATCCTCAATGAGATGCCTTAATTGTACACATCGATAAATGACATGGCCAATAACATGATAGAAATCATAGAAATCATCTTCATGATACTAGTTAGGTTTGCATTTATTTTTAGGAAGATATTTTGGAATAGTCCATATGATTAAATTGGTTACAACCAGATTTTGAAATACTACCTCAACAGGTTCCCCTGTCTTGATGAATGGTGGTTATTGGTTGAATCCTTTATGTGGAGGAGCTCTCTGTAAAGTGGGTGGTGGATTAGTTTGTGCCATGATTTTTTTACTCCATTTCCTACCATGTTCTTATTTTTATTAAAAAAAAATAGTTTTCTCTGTAGTATTAGCTTGAATAGGTGTTTGAATCTAATAAGATGTTTGAGCCTATGAGTAGATTTTCACTAGGCCTTTGGTAATGAGTGATATCTTGATCTTCACACACTTCTAAATTATTTATTCAAATGTGTTGGCACTAGCAAGTCTCAAATTATGATCCACCTTGAGGTGTAGGTTCTATGTAAAAAAATTAACAAGCTGCCTGTCAGGGAAATTGTGCTAAAAGTGACTAGCTAATGTTTTCCACTATTGTAGATATGTCATGAATCTTTCCCCATCTCTTTTTATTTCTTTACATAAGTCAACCAATTTCATCTCATGATCAATGTTTTGAGAAAAATGGTTGACATTTTTTTATGATAAATCATTAGAATTTGTCACCAATCATTTAGGTAATTTCAAGAGCCAATCTAATGTTTGTCTAGCCAAGCTACGTGAAAAAAAGCGTAGTCAATAAATATTATTGTAAGCTACCTCCTAGCATACCATGAATAAGGATTGAATATGTTATCTAAGATCACCTTTCCTTTTATATTTATCAAAATTTGGTGGCTCAAAATGAGGTGGAAAAGGTGCTTGAAGAACGCTCAAGTGGATTGAATAAGAACATATCTCATTAAACTTATATTTTTTGATCTGATTATTTGTTTCAACCCTCATGAATATCTCCTTCATTGAATTCCACTCTTGAATATTTGGTTCATTTTTTTGTGGAAGGTAATTATTTTGGGGGGGAATATACCCTCCCTATGTGGTCCTATTAAGGATATGGACTCTTTGCCCAAAATTTTGATTTTGGTTCATCCTTGGATGCAAATAAGTCTGACACTATTGGTTCAAAGGATTTCGTTGTTGATTCTTAGATGCTTGATACTTATTCCCAAGAATATATTATTGTGAACTATAGGAAATTTATTGGTTTTGTGGTACTTGTTAGCAGTTTATCAGAGGGCATTATCATTATTAATTCGCAAGAGGAACTTGTTGTGTTTGAGAACTTTGTAAAGCATTTTGTAAAATACCCCCAACTTATGATTGTGATGGGTCTTGAACAACATGCTCTTATGACTAGGTAAGAGTTTCCTAATGGTTAAAAAAGGCGTGCTTCATATCAAGTACAACTTAATGTGAAGTATTTATGGGTTTATTCCATTTAGGAGAAGCCACAAGGTTTACCTTAGATGTAGGATTGGCTAGATCTTACTGCATTTCTCTTAATGGTTGTTTTTTCTATAAAAAAGTAGTATTATTGATCAAATTTAAAACAAAAGAATATTTCAAATATGTGATGAGTTAATCAACATACCATTGACCAATTTATTGTATTTTGGTCACACGACCTTGATCAGTTGGGGAGGAGTCTACAAGGGGGGCCCTCCCTTTGCTATAAGAAACTATATTTGGTTTTTTGATATGAGTAAAATATTTATCTAATAATTTAGATTCTAATTGAATAATTTTAGTTAATTACTCCATTGGTAAATCAAGCATAGTTCGAGCTCCTGATTTTATCAACCTTAGAAGAGATTCATATTTATCCTCTATAGGTTGATGTTCAAAATAACCTTACTTAGATCCTACCATGGTTGGGATGTCCTAAAAAATTATGGTGTGTTCTTCCCCATCATAAAAATTCTCTTCCTCATAACTAGGTCTATAAGAGACCCCACTATGAGTATACCTTTGCATGTTGGATAACTTTTTTCTACATTTGTGAAGTATGTCAAATTTTGGTTTGTATATGTCAAAAGGTGTTTGGATTATAAAATAAAACAAATACAAGGTGGATTTGAGTTTATAATCAGAAACAAATAGTGTGATTCTTAATAATTAGAAGAAGAGAAAGAAGTCCTAAGAATACTCAACTTTGGTTGGTCAAAATCAACAATTGGAGGAAGGTAGAATAACCTTAGAGCTTAGGGTGTAGGTTATCAAAATGAAACCTAAGTTCAAAGTATGTTAGTATCATAAAAATTTGAACCCAACCATGGATATCCATGATCTAAAAAATTATAATAACACTATAGCAATCCAAGAAGATTAGGATGTATGCTAACACACAAAATCCTAAGTCTAAAATAAAAAATAAATGGGTAGCATAATAGTGCCCAATAGAAAAGAAAATCAAATGGTTAAATAACTTAGAGTGTGAATGAATGAAAGATAATCTAAGTTTGAAAAATAATATAATGAGTAATATCTAGACAAGGGCTTTCAAACCAAACAAAAAAACCCTCCGAAGTTACTCAAGCCAAGCACAAAAGGTGAACTACCCAAGCTTAAATTATAGGCAAGACTTTGACGTAGACTAATTGTGTTTTGGGTTAGAACTTAGAAAGGTAAATTTTCATATTTGGGCTAAAGGACCTTAAATTTACAAGTGATTAATAATCTAAGCCTAAACAAAAAACATAATGACACTTTTTGGATACATAAGCACAAACATTTTGATTTGTTTTTGAACAAGGTAATTTGCATTGAATTAAATTGACCTACATAATGCCTCTTTATTCAAAAGGTGGTGTCTAACAAGTGTCTTGTTTTGTATGTGCATTGGATTTTGTATTTGATGTGGCACACACACACACAAATAGTTTTGGACTCAAAAATAATGTAAGTCAACAAGAATAATAAAACGTCGAAGTGTTCATCCTATCCTAAGAATTGACAAGGTTGCTTTGTACCATTGGTATACTTCTTATTGAGAAGAAATAATTTATTAATCAAATAAATTTAGATTCACATTAAAATTAAGGTTGTTTAGACCCCCTCTTCTCCCAAAAAATTATATGACGACATGGAACTTCAGGCTACTTGCCCTGCACCAATAGTACTCTACGATAAATGGGGTTTGTCTAAAAACTATAAATTTTAATAAATCTATATGGTCTCATATGTGTGGTTAACACTAGTTTGAAACATGTCATTTAGATCCAAGCTAATCAACTTGTTATAAAAATGTCTTGTCCTTTTTAAAACAACTACATCTATTAAATTGCTTAGTGTAGTGATATGTCTAGATTAGGTCATTATTCTAAGGTAGATATTACTAATGGAGTTAGTTTAGCTACTCAAACTAATGTCCCAACAAGTCAACCTCAATTTGTATTCCCCACCATGGAGTGGGGTTGGAATGATGCTGATAAATGAAATCTCAAGTCAACAATCCCCTAAAGAACTTATGGGAAGGTGATGAAATCCTACCCATAATCCAAGTGCAATGAAAATAAATATAGGAGGACTTTAAAGGTCATTTAGGATCACCCAAGTTACTCAGATCTTAGAGAGTGCCTTTGTGACATTCCTTTTATGTTTGGACTAGGATATAAAGAAATGAATGAGGCACTTTTGGTCACCTAATTTCCCTAAAGGCAATGGGGGGACCATATGTACAAATTTCAACTTGAAAGAAAACAAATCAAACAATAAACAATAAACAACAATTGAAAACAAAAATCTTTGAAGAGCACTTGGTCTAGAATTTATGTTCATTTTAAAGCACTAAGTGAAGTGTGAAATGAAGTTTGAATTTGTTGTTGTAAAAATTAATCTAAGAAAGTGTCTTAATCCTAAAAAATAGAGTGTTAGTAGTCAAGCAAGGGTGTAGGATTTAAAAAAGGAAACTGAAACTTGTTATTTTAACTCGCTATATTTTACATAGGGTGACCTCGCCATTTGATAGATCAATCCCACCATTTCACAAGGTGATACCCCCATTCCACAGATCGATCTCTTTATTCCATAGAAAGACAAATACATTGTGTGGTGACCTTGCCAATTAATAGGATGACTTCAGTAATCAACATGATGAGTTTACCAATTTGAAATTAAGCTTAAAACATAATAGTTACCTATAATGTTGGTTTAAGATGATCTCATCGATGATTAGATGACCCCACCATTCTATAGGTTGATATCACCAATACACAGGTCAATCTTGTTGATCTATAAAAACACACAATGAACAAAAAATCACAATAGTTGATATCACCATTTGCATGTGAAACCTCATTATTTCTTAGGGTGACCTCACTATTCCATAGGATGACCTCACTAATGTTCAAGATGACTTTTTATTTATAGGGTGACATCATTGATGCTTAAGACAACCTTATCATTTACAGGGTGACCTCATTATTTGGTCAAAAAGATAGAAAATGTAAAAAAATAAAATAAAAAAGAGCAAAATGACATCAAAAGATGGTCTGAATACATAATCAGAAGGATAAAATGGTACATGAGATGTTCAATCCCATCAGGTGTGACAAAATGTAGAGCACGATTGCAAAGCAAGTTAGCTCATGCATTAGTAAGGAAAACCAATAATAAGCATAAAGAACCTAACATGATAATCCCACTCCCTCGAGGGGTGGTGTCAATGAAATCAAGAAACTAATAAGGAAATTAAGACAAACAATACCCTCCCATAGTGGCTCTCCTTCAAAGATGGTCCATAAATGTGTTCATACTTGGATTTGGTGCTCCAAGTCTTTGTCAATGTAGTTGGGAAAGTGCCTACATCATCTCTTCTATCACTAATGGATTTGGCTCCGTAATTGATCAATTTAGGGGAATTCGTGAAGCTTTTCTAAAAATATTTCTACATAGGTTATTTGTACTAAAAGGTTGTGTCCATTAAAGCTATTTTTGCATAATAACATTACACAACTAAAGCTTAAAATTTATGATCATGTATCCTTTATTTATAGCTTTTTCATAAAGTTTGAGAATCAACTGTGACTATCCATCTTCAGATCAAGATGTGTGTCCAAGGATTAGTTCAAGTTTGGAGGACAAAGCCATTAATATTTTGGAATAACGGAGTATTAATAAGGCATGGATGGTCTTAAACATGATATTTATCTTCATTAATTCCTAGTGATTGACACCCTTTTGATGATGTCATGGGTGATGTCATGGCCCAAATATTTTGAATTATGAATTTCCAATAAATAGATATTCAATAAATTTCCATATATTTTCCACTTAAGCGCTTAATCTAATTTGGTTTGCTTAATGGTTTTACATAGTATTTTGTAATTCTTAGAAATTGGTCACACATTTAATCAAAATGGTCAAAAATATTAATTTACTTGGTCATAATTTAATTGGATTTGAATCTAAAAATGATGATAGTTATAAATGGTACATTTCCCCATTTAGGGACACATAGGCACATATTGGCACTTGCACATGACATGTGTAAAGAAATTAGAGCATTTAAATGGTCCAAAACAATAATTTGCTTGTTTTCAAACTTGATGTGGAGTTTATTGGAAGAAGATAAAGATTGCATAAAATGCATTATATCATTTAGATATACATGAGCATAAAGTTACACCTACACATGATGTGTGTGGATGAATTAGAGCATTTCAATGATTTTGGTCCAAATTGTGCATTGTTATGGAATGTCATTCAAATTTTTAATTTTAGTACAAAAATGATAATAATTTAATGTCTACACTACTCACCATTCATTAGATTTGAAATATTTACCCTTATAACTCAAGGGCTTGATTAGTTATTGAAAATTGGGGCTTTATTACTTTCAATTCACTATTGGTTCAAATTATTGAAGTAATTCAACAAGGAGGCATAGTTATCCATCATATTTTAAAAATTATAGAGAAACACGGTTTTATATCCATATAAGTGTACTCCTTTCTTACTCTCTTCTTAAATTTTAAATCTCAAAGTTTAGTGTTTCAGATTTCAAATGTGTAAAAATGACTACTACATGTGTTATTACAGGGTTTGTTAACTTTGAAGTGCCCTACCCAAATGATGTATCCTCTCAAAGATAAAATGTGTTTTACACACTCAAGTTCATTTATTTCTCTTTTATTCTAAAAATTAAATTACTAAAATAAAACATGGAAAAAGGTAGACACATAAATCTAGTCATAAGTACTTGATAATGCTAATTATTGACACATCCTAAACCACATGACTTGTACCCAAATACATGATTCTTATTCACCATTTCTCTAATACATGTATCTATATGTGATCTTCCCTTTATTTTTCATCACTACTACACCTAACTTTCCAATACAAAATATCAAAGTACTTTATACTACCCTTAGACTACTTCCAGCTTAGGATGATTATCCCTAATATTATGGGGCATGCCAGTGCTAGGCAAACATGCCCATTTTTGAAGGCTTTTCCGCCTAAAGTGGTCGTGTCTTTCACCAAATAATGTCTACTTCATAAATTTAGAAATAAAATTTGTGTCTTCTTATGTGATTCATAAGGTTGGTCAAAGGAAATTATCAAAAGGTTTTTCTATAAATACACATCAAAGGTCATTCATTATCATCACTTGGTACCTATCTTTGCACTATATATTGAACACTTTAACACTATTGTACATTCATAAAATTTTCCCTACTCTTCCTAAAATCAAGATCATTAACAAGGAGTAGCCATGAGCCAAGTCTAAAGCATCTCAAATAAAGTCAAGGGCTATTATTTTTAAGTATCAAAACTATATTCATAGATACATATATATAGTCAAGGAGAAAATTTTCATGATAACTTTAAGTGGGAGAAATATATGGGCTTGATTTCCCTCCTTGTAGTATTTGATACATATGCAAAAATCAATCATCAAGGGGGTGATTGAAGTTAGCTAAGTCTATTACACTTCCCTCTTTTTTAGGTTTCAAACCTTAAAGATGACCTTAGGGTTTCAAACACAAAATAAATAAAATAATAAATTATTCATGGCACAAAGAGAATCATGATATATTAGCCTACTCAACAGACACAAACTCACAAGATGCAACAATAATATTTTCATCACAATCAACATAGACAAGTCTACATCTAACAAAAATGAGTAAATTGCATTGTTATATAAGGAAGCATGATTCTATCTAGGAATATTTTTAGATTATGTTTCCAATCTTTTATTATCATAGTGATACTATTTCTATCTTTATTTCTTAGTCATTATTCACAATTAACTGGAACAAGTCTACAATCAATAGACATGACCGACCTATGCTATTGTTTAAGGAGTGCAGACCTAACCAAAATAGTTTCAAATTGTGTTCTTCATCTTATGCATGCATAGTCATATATTTTTCTGATTTTCACTTCCAAATATATAAAACAATCAACAAAAATTCTTGATTTAAGCTAAGTATATTTCTTCTTAGTGTTTTACAAAAATAAGAGTTTTCCATATTTATCAATTTCTAAAATTAGAATTGTTAATTATTGTAAGTCTTTAACATTCTGATATCTATCAAATTTTACACCTATTAACACAAAAATATTTATTGATAAATAAAAAATAGGATAAAATATGTACAAGCATCTAAAATGTAATTTGACTTTATAATGCTTTAAATTTTGTAATGATCAGTGATCTAGGAATAATGTGTACTTTTTATGTAAGATTTTTAATAATGATTGCCTCCTCTAAATAAAATTAAGGGTTTGTGTGTGTGTGTGTGTGTGTGTGTGTGTGTGTCTATATATATATATATATGGGAACAAATGGCATGCAAAATTCAACCTAAAGATACTTAAATGTGTAAAACCAATGATATAAAAGAGAAGCATGCCCAAAAGAAACTAAAAGGGGCTTAAGATGTTTTCATCAATCTCAATCACTACCATTATATTTTAGTGCTTGTGATTGATGGAATCATCTAGAAGCCTTATAAAAATGAAAATTCAAGTATAATAGAACCAAAAATCATTGCAACACAATATATGAAGTTGGATGTGATAAAATAAAATGTTACATGTTGGAAAAAATTTATGTTACTTGGGTTTTTTCTTAGTTTTATGACTCATCCAATGGGAAGCAACACAAATTTGATGAGAAATGGATAAATCACCATTGAGATGGTTTTTTTATCTACATTTGAAAGGGGAAGCTCTAGCATATGATTATGGGGTTTTTATATTTTAATGTACTTTTAACTGGAAAGCATAAAAAAAATGAAACTGGCAAATGGTGGAAGTTGAAAATTAGAGAATAAGTGGGGGATTGAGTTGAAGATGAGAACCCCACTATTAATAAATGTAGAGGAATAGTAGAACAAATAAAAATTAAATGAAACGGTTAGAAATTATTCCTCTCACACAAAAACCATAAATATGAACAACAAATGTAATTGGCACAAAAGGATTGATTAAAATCATACAGTCTCCTCAAACTCAAATTGGGCACACTTGGCACAAAGCCCATACATAGGTTTTTCAACATAAATTTTGGAAACATCATGAGTTAAACACAACCATAAAAAGTGCAAAATTTTAAGTGCTTCTCTATCTATGACTAGAAATATGTAATTCAAAAATAAAGAGCATCAAAACCTACAAAGCCAAAGACTAATCTCACCCACTTGCTTCCATTCCATTTCTCAAATCCAAAAGACTACATAGCCCACACATAAAGTTGCAACTAAATATTCTCCAAGAGTTTCAAAAGAAAGAAGAACCCCTCGCAATGATCCAATTTTTTTGTTATGTACAATATTTCTACCCATAAAATAAGTTGAGAAAGCCATCCATCCCACTAACTCCACCTATATTTAATTTTCCTCTAATTAGATATATCCATATTTTGATTTAATTATTTGGGATTTTTTCCAAATATTAAATGCAAAAATTGTCTTACATTCAAAAATAAATAATTCCAAGAAAAAATATTTTAACCCTTGACTCCAATTTCATAGCTCTTATATTGGTGATCATTTTGATGTATTTTTATGAATCCAATAAAAAATAATTAATTTTACAAGGATTAATAACTTAATTAAATCATTTAAATTCAATCTTATGCCCACAAATGTATAATTCACAACTTTCTCCATATGAATCCACTTATAGCATTGCCTTGTATATTAGGATGTGGAGTCGTCATAGAGAATAGAAGAGTAAAATCAATGAAAATAACTCAAATGGGTACCAAAATATAGATAGATAAGTTTCACTACAACCATTTATTATAACTATGGGAATGTATTCCATGGAAAAATGCAAGAGAACTCTAGAATTCACTAGTAACTATGCCTTGTCCAACTTGTAAATGTGTGTATAGATGCTAATTTGATCAAGCAACGACAAGTAATATGTCTTATAGTTTTATTTCACATGAAGGTCTTAGTGATGAATATATCCATTTTTCATGTGGTAATTTTGGGTCTTTTGATCTTTCTTATGTCTTCTTTTCCCTATTTATTTCACCCTAGTAGTCCCGAGTCACCTCTTCCTAGTCACAAGGGCCCCTAGCTTGTCCTACCTAGTCTTAACTCTATTTTTAGGCCTTAGGACACTATAGACCTTATCTAGACAGTAATACCATGTGGCACTAGTGTCCAATTATGGTGCTAGTGTCCAACGGTCATTATCTCTCATGTTTTGGGTCCTAATTATACCTTTGAGCATTCTCTTATGTTTTTAATCCCTCTTTTGCATCTTGTTGACCAACAAACAAGGTCTTACATTCAAATAAAATTTAATTCTATATAAAGAGCCTCAAAAATCATATTGCATCTAACACTTACTATCTTGGCACATAATTACATAAAACTAGTCAATAGTACAATTCAATACTCTACACATTACTTAGCTATCACATCTAGACTTCCATGGTTAACCAAAAGAAGGGCTTAAGTGAAATTCATTCTAGCATAATGTGCACATTGAGTATGCATTTTCTCTAAGGGAGAAATACATGTGATGTGAGACCCATTTCATTAGGGTTAATATAGGTCGTTGCCAAGATAATAGGGGTTATGCTTTGTGTAATCGTAATAACCCAAAACCCAAATTTTCCCTTTCTTTTATATTTGATCTTGTTCTTATTTCATGTGTGCAGGTATTCATTAGGGTTTCAAAATATATTCAAGTAAAATAGTGACACAGGTGAGCTTTCAAAAGACACAGAATCACCTACAGGTCCCCCAAACTCTCTTCTAGCTTCCTTAAAAGTTTCATATAGGTCCTTCAAGAAGGACACTAGAACCATAATTGGCAACTAGTGCCACATGAAAATACTATCTGAAGTCTAAATTAAACTAGAATCATGAAATGAAATATGTCTAACTAATTCTCAAGCCTGTTTCAACCTCTTAAGTCATAGAAATGCTTGCTTTTCTTTAGATAAGTACACTTTATTTACATCTTTACTATTTTAGTAAAGGCTTGTCAAATCAATTATTTTCTATTTTCATTCCAATTTATTGTTGTACTCATCCCTTTAACAACTTATTATTTACATGCAATAAGTCCTAAATAGTTAAAAGATTTGGTGAACTAGTCTTACTTCGAATATTGCTTAAACCCCTAGTTTAGTCTAAGGTTTACCTTCTTCAATTTTGTGTACTAAATTAGGGTTACAAACTCCTATTTTTTTCTAATTTTTGGCATAACCTAACTTATTCAAATCAATCCTATATTAGGGTTTCATTAATTTAAAATAATTTAATTTTTTTTTAAATAGCCCTCATCAAACCCTAGATCCACATATTATGTCCCTATACATTTAAATACTAGTAATTAGGGTTTCAAGTACAATCCTAATTTTTTATACACATTAGGTTAAATATTTTCTATAGTTACACATATATCTATGTTAGATTAAATTATACCTATTGTATGCTTGTTATTCATTATTTACATTATCTTTTTTAGCAAGTTTAAAATGATATCTAAGAAGCCTCTTATCCCTCACCTAATTGATGAGTTTTTAAATTTTTGTCATAATTATTATAATGAATGGACCAATTTATAATATTGTACATTGGCACATGATAATGATTTCATTTATAATGATGATGATGACTATTGTTGTAATGATGGATATGAGGATTATTATGAACATGATAATGAAAGTGTTGATGAAGATATACTAGATGCATTCTCTTCTCTTTCCTCTCCCTCTTCTCCTATACTTCAAAATTAAACTAATAGTATAATGCCAAAATAAACTCTTATTGGTAGTGTTTTGTTTCAATGTGATCCTAGCTTCTCAACTACTTTCGCTACCTCCTTATTCAAATTAAATCAATATAAGTGAAATACATGAAATCAACTTTTACATGATTCAAGTAACATATAAAAGAACAATGCATCTTATTTACCCTTCTCATTCAAATTTGAAAAATCAATTACAAATGATATTACACTTTTTACCAATACACAAACTAAAATAGACAAAATTATTTATCACCTTCTTTTACATTCCAAGCTCAATGCAATGATTCTTTGAAATTTTTTGATGATGCAAATGTCTCTAACTCTTCTTTTACGTGCCATAATATGCCAAATGAAAACATGATTGCTACTTCTTCTACTCTTGACTTCAAGATTGAAAGTAATAATCATTTATTCACTCCACACATAACCAATGAATAAATGCATTACATTACACCCACACATGATGACATATTTCATAGTAGTAAAAAGTTCAAATATTCTCCTAATCTCTCTCTCTCTTAGTGAACATGTGAATGATACTTATTATACTCTTACTTCTATAAATAAATTAAAATTTGATGTTGATAAACTTTGGAATAATGATGATTAGTATGATTATGGTGAACAAGACATTGAGTCTAAACCTTATAGTTCTCTCCATACTTCACTTATTTCTCATGTCCAAACTAATGCTAGGTTAAATGCTAAAAAAAACACATGCACTTATTCTTATGTTCATATTTTACATAGCTTACATTCACATGATAATAAAGTACCTTCTAGTCTATTAGCATGTGATTCTTCTTTGCAAATTGACAAAATAAGAGATACTAATGAATCTCCCTCAACCCCCCTTACTAAAATAGAACATGTTTCTCAACCTAACCTACAAGAAGTTGATAACTCACTTCCCTCTAACTAGGTCCAAGCTATCACCCCTCCAAAGCGTACAATAAGCAAACCAATCCTCCTTAAAAAAGGTTCCCATTGTAATATACCAATGGCTAAGATAAATAAAAAATTAAACGTTAAATGAACCCCTTGATGATCATAATATACCTTCACAAGATGTAATCTCATTGATGCATGATGTGGGTGATTTACAACAAAAGTACACCATTTCACATAAAATATTAAATCATACTACTCTTGAGTTGATTCCAATGCCATCTATGGCAATCCTATTCCATGTAAAATATTCATTACAAAGTTGCCACCCAACTTTTAGATACTAGTGTTATCAAAATTTGATAGGCATGGAGACCCATACTTTCACCTTCAGGATTATGTAAAAGCCATGGCACATGTAACCAACAAGTTGACTCTACTATAATTATTTTTAAAGTCCCTAAAAGGTGAGGCACTAAATTGGTTTCATCATGCACTCCCTAGTAGGTCACTACATACATATGATGAGTTAGAAGCAGTCTTTCTCAGGCACTGCATACAAAATAAGGGACTTTGAGTCACATATGAGAGGTTGCCTTCACAACACTAGGGTGAGACAGAACTAATAACTATATACATTCTAAGATTTAAATCATGTATACATCAGTTGATTTCTTAGCTAACATATTTAGAGGTATAATACATATTTTTAAGTGGCCTCAATTTCCCCTTAAAGATAAATTATTATATCAAACATCCAAATCATTCTTTTATCTATGTAACACAAATATAACATTAGAGAAAAAGTTGGGACTAATTACTACAAATTCAGAGGTAGATTTGGATGTAGGTTTCTTAGAGCCATAATCATCTAACATGGTACAAGAACCTACTCCACTTATGATTAAGAAACAAGTGGAACAAAAACAACCAATAAAGATATTCAGCAAGGGCAAAGAGCCACTTCACATAGCACCTCCTATAGTGAGTAGAGCACATGATACAAATAGAAGAGTTATACAATTTTTAGATAGAGATAGGCCTCATGATATCTTACTTACATTATTAGACAAGGAGATGATCACACTTCCTTCTACTCATTACCATCCAACACACCATCTACAAAGGATATAAAATAAGCCATATTGTAATTTTCATAAGATAAATGGACATTCAAACAATAACTATTATGCACTTTGATATTGTATTAACCAGTATGTCAATAGAGGCATTATAGCATTCACATAGGGAGAAATGTGATCTTAGTCTCCATAATCTCCTAGATCACACTCCTCTATGATCAAGTTATCCTAGGACATTCCCTTTAAGGAGCCCTTGGTTACTCATCATACGAACCATGTGGTTTATAGGACACCTATTTATGAGAGATCTCATGCACCATATATTCAACAAAGATGGAAACTAGTCCACAAAGATCATAGCACCACCTCAGTTCACCCACTGATTAAGATATTTGTCAATAATCATAGAGATAAAAGTATAATCTCCATTTGCACACTAATTAAGATATTTGGCAAAAATCTTAGAGATCAGAGCATGGACGTAGTTCACACATTGATTAAGATATATTGTAATAATCATAGAGTTTAGAGCATAATATCAATTTGACCACCGATCAAGATATTTTTAAGAGATCACAGGAATTAGAACATAGTCCAATAACCAATCAAGATATTTGCCAAAGATCATAATGCTTAGAGCATAATTTCATTATAATAACCAATCAATCTATTTGCTATAAAATCTACACTCTTAGATACTGGCAATATACCACATGTAGTATTAGTTCCAAAATCCAATTCTACATAGAAATAACATGAGTAGTATGGTTATTTGTTCACCATGTGATCCATGTTCAGATAGTGCATACCACAATTACATGATCCACACACAAATATTTTATGAGACTCTTATAACACCTATAGTAACAACTAACATTTCTAGTCCACTATACATGTCTAATTACACATTTATAAATAGATAAACAGTTTGTTACCATTACTTAGACATATACCATATTCCAATATCACCATTTAACATAATGAAAATAATCAAACACATGTGAAAATATACAATGTAACAAAATCAATATACCAATATACACAATACCCATATAACAACAAACATCTATATATATTCATAACTTAGAGCATAGTTTCAATAACATAATGTAAATCACTCAATAATTCAAACTTGGCCACTAGGACCAGCCCTCTCACCCTCACTATTTGATGCATCCATACAAGAATTAGAGGCCTTGCTATCCCTCCATGACCTCGATTGAGGCCTATGTCTGATATCTCTCTCTCATAACATACCCAACTTGACCAAACACTCTACATGCTATCATTTAGATGTATATAATCATCCATTATTTGGCTACCTACCCCACCCAGAGCATCAAGTGTGGGCATGGTTGTTGAGTTGTGGAGCTAAAAGCTTCTTACACAGTAATTGACATTGGTCAAAACCAACTGACATTGGTTATGGGTCGACTGGCATCAATCGTCATCGATCAGAGCCGACTGACATCAGTTAGGGGTCAGTCGACATCGGTCATCTTCAGACCGACACCGACTTTTGTGCATTTTTAGGCATTTTTGGAATTGTTATTTTGAGGAGAATAGTTAGTTTGCATGTAAAGACTAAAATTAGTCTCGAGTCTATTTTTCTAATTATTGTTTGCTTTCAATTCTATTTAAGAGACCTATGGGGCAGTATTGTAATTGAAAGGGGGAACAATTCAGTAATTGAATTGGTTGTAATTGATTGAGAGAGAGAGAGAGAACTCTTGAAGAAAAATTACTGTACATCTAAGAGGTGTGAGGAGAGAGAGATTTCTTCATTGTATTTCCTTCTAGAAGAGTTTAATACAAGATTGGTTGTTTCTCGTATCTCCTATTATTTGCTATTTCTGATTTCTAGTTACTTATTACTTCTGGTTTCAATTCTATGTTTAGTTGCTTATACAAAAGTAATCAATTGTATTCTAAGATCCTGACAACTGGTATCAGAGCTCTAAACACTATCAAGTGGTATCAGAGTGAGGTTAGTGTTTGTTGATTATAGAATTCACTCATAGGGATTTCTGATTGAGTGGGAGCAAAGCAATGGTAGAAGAAAGTAAACTAAGAATGGAGAAATTCAATGGCAAGAATTATCAATTATGGAGGATGCAAATTAAAGATTATCTATATTAGAAAGTTCTGTATTTACCATTGGGTGGGGTTTCAAAGAAGCCCACAGATATGGAAGATGAAGAATGGAATGTTCTTGATAGAAAGGCTCTTGGATCTATAGGGTTGAGCCTGGCAACTTCTGCGTTTTCCAACTTATCACAGGCAAAGACAATGGTAGAGTTAATAGATACTTTGGCAAATTTATATGAAAAACCCTCAGCTTTGAATAATGTATATCTTATGAAGCAATTATTTTATTCGCAAATGCAGGAAGGTGGATCTGTATCTAGTCATTTTAATGATTTCCATATAATAGTAAATTAGTTAAATTCAATCAAAATAGTTTTTTATGATGAAATTAAAGCTCTCTTAATCTTATGCTCTTTACTTGAAAGTTGGCATAGTTTGGTAATGGCAGTTAGTAATACTGCATCTGCTTCAAATATCTTGAAAGTTGATGATGTTGTTAGTGTAATCTTGAATGAAGAAATTTGTAGGAAAAGCACATGAGAAACATTAGGTAATGCTTTAAGTGTTGAAAGCAGGGGAAGGCAAAGAGAGAAGGGCAAGCAAGAGAAATCAAGGTCAAAGATGGGAAGTAGATCCAAATCTAGAAATGGAAGAATAACCTGCTGGAATTGTGGAAAGAAAGGGCATGCAAAGAAATATTGTTGGTTAAAGGATAACAAAGAAAATCAGCATGAAGGTAATAAAGAAGCAAAAGTTGCAGGTATTTTTGCATGGGATGCTATTATATTTTTTTTGGATAATAAAGTAGAATCATGGGTTTTAGATTCTGGTGCCTCTTTCCATGCAACCCCAAATAGAGAATTTTTTAATGATTATGTCCATGGAGATTTTGGAAAAGCTTATTAAGTGGATGATGAGCCTTGTAAAATTGTTGGCAAAGGAAAAGTGCAATTGAAATTGTAGAATGGCAACACATGGATGTTGAAGGATGTCATGCATGTACCCATCCTAAAGAGGAATCTAATTTTTGCAAGAAATTTGGGTGATGAGGGTTGCACAGTAACTCTCATAGCTGAATCTTGGAAAGTTTCCAAGGGTGCACTTGTATTAGCAAAAGGTAAGAGAGTAAGTACACTTTATCTATCTGCTTGTATTACTAATTATTCTCCTTCTATTTTATCTACTTCAGATGTAGATGCAAAGTTGTGGCACTGTAAGCTTGGTCACATGAGTGAGAAGAGAATGAATGTTCTTAAGTCAAAAGGTAAGCTTTTAGATTTGAAAAGCATAGATCTATATTTCTGTGAGCATTATATTTTTGGGAAATAGAAGAAAATGAGGTTTCTCAAAATTAGGTCAACAAAGAAGAAGCACAAATTAGAGTTTGTTCACACAGACGTGTGGGGACCAGCTCAGGTAGCTTCTATTGGAGGATCACAGTATTATGTTTCTTTCATTGATGATGCTACAAGAAAGGTATGGGTTTATTGCATAAAGAAGAAATCTAATGTTTTTGACACATTTAAGAAATGGAAAGCTTTGGTTGAGAATGAAACAGGTTTGAGATTGAAGTGCCTTAGATCTAACAATGGTGGTGAGTACTACAGCAATAAATTCAACAGTTACTATTCTATGAGTGGAATACGCAGGGAAAGGATGGTTCCAAAGACACCTTAGCAAAATGGAGTTACTGAAAGGATGAATAGAACAATAATGGAGCGTGCACGGAGTATGAGGTTGTATGCTGGTTTGCCCTTATAGTTTTGGGCAAAAGCTGTAGATACTATGATTTACCTGATTAACAGAGGACCTTTTACTGCACTGGATGGTGGAATTTCAGAAGAGGCTTGGATAGGTAAAAAGGTAGATCTTTCATTTCTCAGAGTTTTTAGTTTTGAAGCTTTTGTGCACATTGATAAAGAAAATAAAAAGAAGCTGGATGCTAAATCTATGTGGTGCACTTTCATTGGTTATGGTTTTGGAGATTTTGGATTCTGGTTGTGGAATTTAGAAACTAACAAAATCATTAGAATCCATGATGTAGTTTTCAATGAGAAGGTGATGTACAGTGATTAGCTCAAGAGGTTGAATAATTTTGAGCAGGGTAATCTTGATTTGGAAGAGGTTATGATCCAAAATGAGCTCGTGGGTAAAAATCATCACTCATAGAAAAACACAGAGACCGACGTCGGTCAGGTGGAAATCGATGTCAGTCAAATGGAAACCAACATTGGTCATGTGGAAATTGACATCGGTCAGGTGGAATCGACATTGGTTGGTTGCAGATTGACATCGATCAAAGATGACCAGGATTGGTCACTGTCAAAAGGAAATTTGGGTAGACAGCAAGCTATAAATGAGTCTCAAATGCCCATAAGGAGGTCTAAAAGGGTAATTAAACCTCCAATTCGTTATTCCCCTTTTTTATACTACTTGTTGCTCACTGATAGTGGAGAACCAAAAAGTTTTGATAAGTTAATGCAGGTAGAATCTAGGAAATAGTGGGAGCATGGCATGAATGAGGAAATTGATTCCTTGGAAGAGAACCACACGTGGGATTTGGTTGAGTTGCCAGCCGAAAAGAAAGCACTGAAAAATAAATGGGTATACAAGTTAAAGGAAGGAGAGAATGGGCAAATGAGACATAAGGCCAGGTTGGTAGTAAAGGGATTTGCACAGAAACTGGGTATTGATTTTGGTGAAATTTTTTCTCCTATAGTAAAGATGACTTCTATTCAGACTGTATTGTCTTTAATTGCTATTGAAGATTTGCATCTTGAGCAGCTTGATGTTAAGACAACATTTCTTCATGAAGATTTGGATGAAGAGATATATATGGATCAGCTGAAAGGTTTTGAGGTCAAAGGTAAGGAGAAACTTGTGTGCAGATTGAAGAAAAGCTTATATGGTCTTAAGCAAGCTCCAAGACAATGGTATTTGAAGTTTGACAGGTTTATGACAGAGCATGGCTTTAGTAAATGTCAATCTGGCCATTGTGTTTATTTTAACAGATTGGATAATGGTAGTTATATTATCCTGTTACTGTATGTAGATGATATGCTTGTTACAGGTTCACACATGCAAGAAATTACTGAGCTTAAGGTAAAATTAACTCACACATTTGCCATGAAGGATTTAGGAGCAGCAAACAAAATCTTTGGCGTGAGTATTAAGAGAGACTAAGAAAAATCATAGTTTGATTTTGTCTCAAGAGGATTATGTGAATAAGGTGTTGGAGAGGTTCAATATGCATGATGCAAAATTGGTAAGCACACCTATGGCTAGACACTTCAATTTGAGCAAAGAACAGTGTCCTAAATCACATGATGAGGTTAAGCACATGAGTAGAGTTCTATATGCTTCAGCAGTTGGGAGCTTGATGTATGCAATGGTATGTACTAAACCAGATATTGCCCAAGCAGTGGGAGTTGTCAGCAAGTTTATGGCTAATCCAAGAAAGGAACACTGAAAAGTAGTTCAGTGGATTCTCAGATATCTGAGAGGGAGCAGTAGTAGGCATTTATGCTATGGAGGGTCAAACACTTCTCTACATGGGTATGTAGATTCGGATATGGCAGGTGACTTGGATGGTGGGAGAAGCACCACAGGATATGTGTTCACTATTGGTGGAATGGCGGTTAGCTGGATTTCAAAGTTATAGAATGGTTGTTGCCTTGTCTACTACAGAGGTAGAATACATTGTAGTCACAGAGGCTAGCAAGCAAATGATTTGGATGACTTGGTTCATGGAAGAGTTGGGAAAGGAGCAAGAGAGTTGCAGATTGTATAATGATAGTCAAAGTGTAATTCATTTGGCTAAGAATTCAACCTTTCATTCAAGAACCAAACATATACAGCTTAGGTACCACTTCATTAGACAGGTATTGGAAGATGGATAGTTGAAGTTGGAAAAGATCCATACGAATAAGAACCCTATTGATATGTTGACAATGATGGTAACAAAGGAGAAGTTGAATCTTCATTCAACTTTTGTTGGTCTTCAAGATAGAACTTGAAGAGGGAAAAACAAGCCAGAGATGTTTAAAGAATGTTGTTGTATAGGTACAGGGGCAGTTGTTTATCTCCAAGTGGGAGATTGTTGAGTTGTGAGCTAAAAGCTTTTTACACAGCAACTGACATCAGTCAGAACCAACTAACATCAGTTAGGGGTCGACTAGCATCTGTCATCATCAGTCAGAACCGATCGGCATCGATTAGGGGTCGGCCAACATCAGTCATCTTCAGATTGACACCGACTTCTGTAAGCTTCCAGGCATTTTTGGAATTACTATTTTTAGGAGAACAGTTAGTTTGCATGTAAAGACTAAAATTAGTCTTGAGTCTATTTTTCTAATTATTGTTTGCTTTTAATTCTATTTAAGAGACCCATGGAGCAGTATTGTAATTGAAAGGGGGAACAATTCAGTAATTGAATTGGTTGTAATTGATTGACAGAGAGAGAGAGAGAACTATTGAAGGAGAATTACTGTACATCTGAGAGGTGTGAGGAGAGAGAGATTTCTTCATTGTATTTCCTTTTGGAAGAGTTCAATACAAGATTGGTTGTTTCTCGTATATCTTATTATTTGTTGTTTTTGATTTCTAGTTACTTATTACTTCTGGTTTCAATTTCGTGTTTAGTTGCTTATACAAAAGTAATCAATTGTACTCTAAGATCCTGACAACTGGTATCAGAGCTCTAAACACTAGGGTTTTATTCCTCACAATTTAGTTTACATTCAGTCTAGATATTAAGGTGGGGGTAAAATAGGGTTTTGTTCCTCACAATTTAGTTTACTATTCAGATTCAGTAGAAAGGACACCCACATTATGGATTTCCTCTTCACATACTTCACTCCAGCTCCTATCCACTTTTTTGGCTAAGAAGTGAGCCAAGTCCACAACACATCTACACAAGTAAACACAAGTACACATTCTTCTTTTTCTTTTACTCTTAGTACTTTCATTTCATTGCACTAATAGAATAAAAGGGGGAAAATGTATACACCTTAATGTGGTCAAGAAACCACAAGTACTGTGTATTTTATTGCTCTTTCACATGAAGGTCTTCATGATGCATATAGCCCTTGTTATTGTAGACACCTAAAATTGACCACCGATAACCTCCAATCAAGGTTTTGGCTAGTTTCCTTCCAAAATGCACAATTTGGCCTAAAACACTAAAACATGTTAAATGATGTGAAAATGACATATTCAAGTGCCAATTTTGTCTAGGGTATCACTAAATGGAGTAATTCAATTTATGGGCCAACTAACTCTGATCAACTCATTTTGAGTCAAAATGCCAAATTTGCACCTATGTGCTCTGGATTGCTCTTTCCTATCAAATCTTCTGCACAAGATGTGTGCCTTTGATATTTGTTGTTGGTAACATTATAAATGGAAATATGTATCTAACGTGGACTTCTAATTCAAATACAATCAAATTTAGGACCAATAACAAGGCATTCTAATCAATTTGGGTAATTTGTGCACAATGTGCTTAATCATGCCTAAGACCTAATTAACCCAAATCAAGGCCTAATTAATAATTCTATGGAAAAATTTTGAATACTTGTTTTTAGAAATGAATATTGAATATCTGAATCATCAAATGACCTCATTTCTTAGGAAGACATCCCTAGGCCATAAATACCACAAATATCAAGATTCACGCCCTCCATGCCTCATCAATGACTTCCATGATGCCCTCCATGCCTCTTAATTGCCCCTTCTTCCAATTCCATGATGAGGATAATTACAAACTTAATTCCAAAAATTGAATTAATCCTCTACCACACATCTCAATCTTGAGATGGATGATTCAAGTTGATTCTAGCTAAATCCAAAAATCTATAAATAGGAGGCTTCACAACATCATTTCTAAGCTTAATTAGTACAAAGTTATAATGCAAGATTGGTTCCAAAAGTTTCAAGCAAATAGTGTTACCATGCCTAATTGATTCCAAGCCAAGCCAAGCCACAAGACAAAGGTGCCAAAGAGGAGATGAAGGTAGACACACTCTATTGAAGAAGACCTCTTGAAGCACAAGCCGAGCAAGCCACCATTACAAAGGCATTGGGAGCATCCAAAGAAGGTGAAAGAATTTTGGTGTTTTCATTCCTTGCTTTTTAGTTGTGCTTATCATTAACTTTTGTTAATTAAACTCTCCCTAGTGTCTAGGCCTAGAGATGTTATGCTATTAGTGTATTTGTTTCATTTTATTTTTATTTTAAAACTAACACCATACTAACCATCCTCTCTTGAGTCAAATTCCTAGATCACAGTTATCATGGTCATTTTGGGTCTTTTAATCTTTCTTGTCTTCTTTTCCCTATTTATTGCACCCCCAATGATCCTGAGTCACCTCCTCCTAGTCACAGGGGCCCCTAACCTATCCTACATGGTCTTAACTATGCTTTTAGGCCTCATGACACTAGTGCCCTTATCTATTAGTAGTGCCATGTAACACTAGTGTCCAATGGTCATTTTATCTCCTAGTTTGGGTCCTAACCCTACCTTGAGCCTTCTCTTATATTTTTAATCCCTTGTTTACATCTTGTCGGCCAATGAACAAGGTATTACATTCAAATCAAAATTTATTATATATAAAGAGCCTCACAAGGCATATTACATCTAGAACTTACTATCTTAGCACATAATTACATAAAATCAATCAATAGTACAACTCAATACTCTACATATTACTCATCTATCACATCTAGAATTGCATGTTTGATCAAAATAAAGGCCTAAGAAAAACTCATTTTAGCATACGATGTGTGTTGATCATACACATTCCCTAAGGGAGAACTACATGCAATCTGAGACCCCTAGCATTGGGGTTAATGTAGGTAGCATCCAGGACAATAAGGGTTCTATTTTGCATGATTGTAATATCCCACAACCTAGCTTTTTATTTCTTTTGTATTTGATCCAGTTGTTGTTTCATGTGTGTAGGTATTCAATAGGTTTTCAGAAGATATTTAGGTAAAATAATGACACAAGCAAGCTTCTAGAAGACACAAAATCACCTACAAGTCTCCCAAACTTTGCTGCAGCTTCCCTAAAATTTTTAGACATCTCCTTTAAGAAGGACACTAGCACCATAATTGGACACTCGTGCCACATGGCACTACTATACTCATAAAGGCACTGTTGTCTGAAGTTTGATTTCAACTACTGTCATGGAATGAAAGATGTCTGATTGATTCTCAAGCCTGTTTCAACCTCTTGAGCCATAGAAATACTTGTTTTGCTTTAGATAAGTACAATTTCTTTACATCTTTACTATTTTGGGAAAGGCTTGTCAAATCAATTATTTCTTGTTTTCATTCTAAGTTATTGCTATAGTCATCCCTTTAATAGCCTAAGATTACATGAACTAAGTCCTAACTAGTTAAAACAATGTGAAACACAATCATATATTTGATCTGATCAATTCGTAGCCAATTCGCCTATCCCAATCATATGGAATTGAACACGTGTTGTTGGGGCATATCATACCTATTAAAACCTTGTAGATGTCAATGTAACACATTATCTTATGTCTTGATCCAATCAACTAGTAGCTAAATCACCTATCCCAATCATATAGGAACGAAAATGAACTATTGGGCCAAATCTTTGTTTTTAAAATTTTCTCTATTTCCTTTTGGGGCCGATGAGGGAGTTTATTTTGCACCACCAAGCTCACTACACAAATGTTTAAATCGCTATATTTGTTTGCCTTTCTAGGATAACCATCTTGAGCTATTACTAGACTTGAGTTTTCACTATTTCTATAAAGCTCCAAAGAGGCATTCTGAAAAACAATACCAAGTAATTGTCATCAATTTGCTTAGAAAACCACCATGATAATGGATATCCCAATCCCAAGAATGAATATTACTCGGGAGCAACTTCATTTGTATTGATGAGAGCCCATCTGAAGTTACTAAAGCAGCCAATCCTCACAATGACCATGAAATATTTATGAAAATGCTTCAATGAAATTTGATCGAATACATGAGATTTTCTTTACTACTAGTACTACTTATTCATATAGGTTCATCACCTTTTCATTTCTGATTAGTTGTGTTTAGATTCAATCCAACCAACGTTGAGCCATATTCATGCCAATCATGCTTAGGAATTTTCAATTACAAACTATGCATGTGAAAAGCTTGCTGGAACATGTTGTTTTCATCTCCCCAATTTACTTGATTTTGCATATGAACTGTGCATATTTAGGTATAATTCTATCACAAAAATGTTAAAAGTGCATGCCTTTGTCAAGTTTAGAATGAACATCCTACTCCATTTCTCTTGATCCTTGTATGCCTCATCAAACCTTGAACCTGGGCTGAACTTGTCTTCCACTCTATTTTGTGATATCGAGAGGTAAGAGATGAACCATACTTTAGTTATCAATTAGTTCTAACACCTGAGTTGCCAGAATGTGTAAGTAAATCTCTATTTGATCTGGATAGCCAAAACAAGATTAGCATTATCTAAATAAACTTTCAATTGTTCTGAAAGCCAAACATCTAAACAAGATTGCCATACAAAAGACCAGATACTTGTTTCATGTCAATTCATAGTTTTTTACCAGCTTGAGATTAGAGTTCCACGCCCTTTATAGATCTTGCAATGATTGAATTATCCCCAAAGTGGAACAAAATGACAAGTCATCTTACTGTCTCGGTGCGTATGAAAACCTTCTAAAAATCAAAATGAATGACTCTTTGTATCATTTTCTCTAGATGTGAAATAGGAACGCAAACCCAAAATATTGTTAATATATTCAAATGTAACTGTCGTTGGAGCGGATCTACATGGATTTCTTTTGTTTCTTTTACAAGACTAAGCCCATTGGGAAGCACATTCATGAACTGTTTGACAAAAATGTCTCAATGAATTGTTTTACCCGACATGTTTGCTCCTATTCACATAGGCACAAGTAGGGAGAATGTTGGCGAAGATCGACGAGTCTGACTTTACAACTACCGACTGCTTGCTTTGAAAGTTTTCACGATATTTTCAATAACTCTGGTTGGAAGCAGGTGATTGTTTGAAAAAAATCCTCAAAGACATCCGACCATTCGGAATGCATGGGAGATGTTTGACCAAATGCCTCAACAAATACATGCACACATTATGTCTTCTAATAGCAGAGTATCTAGTGGGATCATATTTCATACCTTCCTGGCTAACTTTTAAAAGTCGAAATGGACTTTGATGACATCTCTCATTAACATACATATGCATATTAATTCTGAAATCAAATGTCTGTTCCACAATAGGTGAGCACCATAAAGATGACTCAAGACCAATCAAGGTTTGAAAGCTGGACAGAAGAAATATCTCCATATTCCAACTGAAGTTTCAAAATCCTGTGACCATCTATGTCAGCCAGTACAATTATATTCTGCTTCAACCTGTTTATGAATCTACGTATAGTTTCTCCCTTACTAATATCAGATAAGGGTAGAGAGTATGTAGTGTCTCTTCTTTTTTAGCTTGCTATCTAGTTTGGCTAGATAAGAGTATCTAAAAGAGACTTTTGAAGATAAAACAAATTTATATTTGTTATCAGAAAAGTCTCCACTATGCAATGAGGCTATCATTATTAATATTTTGTCTCACAATGCTACTAGTTGACTGTAATCTCCAGATTTATCACAAAATTCAATCAAAATCAAAATCAAAATGAGCTTCATAAGGTATTCGGAAATTCATCATCAAGACCAAAATACCACTTAACAACACTATTTTCATGGAGACACTCAATAATTTCCTTACAAAATAAGAAATATGCTTCAAATTGACATTTAAAATACAAAGAAAATGAGACATATCTCCAAATTTTTTTGCTTCTTAGGTGCTCTTGTGGCTCTTGTATCATGAATGGCTAAGCCAAATCATCTCTAAACGCCCCCAAAGGTTGGCTTGGGACCAAAACCTCGTGGCACTCAAAATCATCGGAAATGTTTTGTTTCAATTGCTCCTTGTCGTTTCCTGAAAAAATTGTACTTGCTTGTGCTGAACATCACCACGTCTCCTCTTCACTAGTGTGCAACTCACTATGCTCATGATTTATCTCATGTTCTTCAAAGGGAGTTGAAAATGGTTTTTCAATGAACTCTTCCATCTAATATTTTCTTGTGCTGAATTATCAAGATCCTCTTCATTTTTCGTTTGTTCCACTTCTTATAAGGTTTAAAGTGAGGAAATTTCTCTTTACTTGAATTGTAATGCTCCATTAAAATCTTTCAAAATTGCACTGTGTTGGGATCATCAACAATTTCATGAATTGGATTTTATTTGAAAATAAATATAAAGAGGAAAACATTTCTCACCTTATCATCATTTGTAAGAACCCAATCAACCATTAGTTTGGGTTCTTCTATTTTTTTTATAATTTATTTCTTTTCTTTTCCAACAACTATCCATGCTATCAATTTTTATAACAAATCAGACTTTAGGCTTCGATAACAAAACTCAAAATATATAAAGCATAAGCCACATTATATCATTTTCGAGCTTAATTTCAATAGTCACCAATTTTCTTTTAAAATGGAAAGATTCTTTTCAAATCTTGGAATTCAAATGCACCATTTGATTCTTAGTAGAGTTTTTAAAAATTGTTGGCAAAAATTAATGTTTCTTGGGATTTTTCTTGGTTGTATGATTCACCCAACAAGAAGTGATATAATCTTAATAATAAATAGACAAATCACCATTGAGCTAGTGATTTTCTTCTGCGTTTGAGAGGGGGAAATTCCTTGTATGATTATAGTTTTTTAATATTTTTATGTGCTTTAAATTAGAAAACACAAAAAAGAAATAAAATTGGGAAATGGCATAAATTGAAAATAGGAGACGAATGGAGGGGGGTGGAGGTGAAGATGAGAAACCCATGTGAAATAAATACAAATAATCATTACAATAACTTGAAATTAAATGAAATGATTGAAAATTATTTCTCTCACACAAAAACATAAATATGAACCCCAGATGTAATGGGTACAAAAAGCTTGCCTAGAAACACAAAGTCTCCTCAAACTCAAATTGAGTATAGTTGGTACAATTTCCATACATAGAGTTTTTAACACAAAGTTTGAAAACACTGTGATTTGCACATAATCAATAAAAGTTCAAACTTTTAATGGCTTCTCTATTTATAAATAGAAATACAAAATTAAAAAAACAAAGAGTATCAAATTCTACAAAGCCAAAGATTGATCTCACCCACTTGATTACATTCCATTGCTTAAATTTAGAAAATTACATAGTTCACACACAAATTACAATGATTCAGATTTTCTCCTTTGTACAATATTTCCACTCACAAAAGAAGTTGGAAAGCTATCCATCTCACTAACTCTACCTATAACTAATTTTCCTCTAACTATAATCTACCTATATTTTAATTTTAATAGTAAGGCTATTTTACAAATATTAAATGAAATTTTTGTTTGGGCATTCACAAATAATTACATCTAATAAAATATAACTTGACCTGGGACTCCAATTTCATAGCTCTTATTTTGGCACTCATTTTGACATTCTTTTATGATTTTAATTAAAAATAATTAATTCTAAAAATAATTAATAATTTAATAAAGTCATTTAACTTTAACCTTGGGCTCATGAATGTTTAATTCACAATTTTATCCATGTGAATCTACTTGTAGCATTTCCTTATCCATTAAGATGTGGAGTCATCACAGAGAGTAGAAAGAGTATAATCAATGAAAATAACTCAAATGGGTAGTGAAATCCACATGGAAAATTTTCACTACAACATTATGCTGCCAAAAAAGTTGAGAAGATATCAAAAATATTAAAACAAATACGCCAATAAGTTTCCTATTCATAATTGAGGGTCTATACATGAAAAGTCAAACAAAAGCATGATGTCAACAACATTGGGACCAATTTTGGGTGTCTATAGATGCCTCAATTTAATCTATAAATTTGTGTAACTATAAATAATAGATTCCATAGAAAGTTGGGTGGAAGAGTTTCAGTGCGAAAGACCTTCAGCATTTTGAATAAGAAATTTTGTGTAAATTTTGGGTGTCTATAGAAATTTGGGTGGGAAAGATTCAATGCAGAAGACCTTCAACATTTTGAATTTAAATTTGAGAGGGAAAACTAGAAAACCTATTTTGACTTGGATGGGAGCGGAAGGACTAAAAGGAGACTTCTTCTAATAAAATGTGGGAAAAAAGGAAAATAAGGGAAAGGAGGAGATGAATATGACCTAGATCTGGGTGGAATAGGGGTTGTCCATGCCATCAGTGACATCCCCCTGTAAGACTGAATGGTAAGTTGGGTGAGAAAGAATCAGTTTTGTAGATTGGTGGAAGGAGGTTTTTGGGTGTAATTTAGAAAAGAAAATTAGAGCAGAAGTTACTCACAACACTTTTTGGGTTTACTCAAGAGCCCCTACTTAGGCAGGGAGTGAATCTACTTGGGGTTTATATGAGGAGAGCCCGGTCCCAAAAAAGTCTTGAGAATGGAAGGAGCAAAAGACCTTCAATAGTTTGAATTTTATTTCGAGGTGAGAAAATAGAACACCAATGGGTTTTCCTAACAAATTCATGAAGGCTGCAGGGCCCATCACTATAGTGGTTCTAAATGGATTGTATCTATTGGCAGGTATTAAAGTTTCAAGATAAAAAAATAATGAGGAAGATAGAGGACTCCTCACAAAGCTTTATGAAGTCAGATCTGAGAATGATGATCCCTATACACGAGCGGTGGTATTTTTGAGTGATTCTATATGGTCACTTGCTACACACATGATCTACAAAGGATGGGTGAAAATTTTGTGAAAGCCCAAATATGTGGGGGACTATTTTTAGACTCATTCAATTTTGATCATAGTGGATAAGGGAAACCAAATCAAAAATTGAATTACCATAGTGGATGATAGAGGATTCTACCCTTGCCTCTTTTGGGTTATGGGGCTTGCCCAATATTTCAATAATATTACTCATATTTGGAGAGAAAAACCTATGGTGCTTAAAACTATGGTCAAAATGCTGAGGATGAGATGGTTAGGTCCTTGTTGTGAATTAGCCACTAATGGATCCAGTGGGAGGAAAATCCCACTTGATGTGTATCAAATGTGCGGAGGTTGTGCAAAAGTCCCAGGTGGCAAAAAATCTTCTACTCCTGATGAAATCTTGTTTCTATAGTGCAAGTCTCAGGAAAGTCCTTTTGATGGGATTTACCTTTTTAACTCTTTGATGCAGGAACATCAAACATGAAGACACCATTTTTTATTTATTATTGGTAGAGGTCAAACTTGGTCAAATTTTGGATGTCAAAGTGAGTGAGGGACCTTCTAAGGTACATTCATGTCTTTGGAGTCCTTTTTGAGTCATAGGGGTGTGTTATATAGGTTCTAGGAGTTTTCCCTCCAAAACTAGAAATTTGAAAATTCAAATGTTTAAACTAAGCCTAAAGAACCCATAAGCATGTATGGAGTTATTAGGTGAGAAAATTTGGTTTAAGGGGTCCAATCAAGTCATGAAAAGGAGGTGTGAACACATTTCATGTTTAGTCATTGAATCAAGTCATAATCACTAATGTAAATCAAGAGCTCATATGTAGAAGTTGGTTATGGTAGGCAAGTTGATGTAACTACCCAAAACCAACATTGAAGTTGGAGGGAAAGTCATGGTAGTTATTTGGATGACATAGAGGAGGTGAGATAGAGATCCAAAAAGGAGAAATAGGGAGCAATGTAGAAGATATGATAAAACTCCTCAAGAAAGGTGGTAAAGTCCTATGAAGGATAAATGTTGTCATTTTTTGATGATCAATATGAATTAAAAAAGGAAGGATTATGTAGGTTTATGTACTTGAATATTATTTGTCTTTCGAATCAAAAAATGTCTTTGAAAGGCCCCTGAGGCCATCATTATGCAAGATTTGTGTGTACTTGCAGGTTGGTGATAGACTGTAGACATCTGTTATAGTCAAGAAAAGAAGGTAAATGCTTGTTTCTTAAGACATAGACAATCTATTTGTTAAGATAGTTATTGTTAGGTGAAATCTTGTTTAATTTGGTTATAATGTAGTTGTTTTGAATCCAAGAAAGGAATAGAATCCAATGCATAGGCTATAAGAGAGTAGTCATTCTATTGTTACAGTTAGAACCCTTTATGCACTGTCCTAGACAAGGAGGAGAGTTTAAAAATAAGAAATAACATGGTTTTGAAATAAATTGAATCTCATTATGATTGGAAAGAGGTTAAGGTTTTGACAGTGACCATTGGAAAGTGTTTCAACCTTTTGAATGTATATAATTTTGAGAAAACCCTGTATGTGCAATGTAAATTCTATTTGCTCATCCAAAGACATTGAAGAATATATGTTTTGAAAGGAAGAATAATTGGTGAGGTAGGTTGGCATATTGATAAGTTCTTGTCTTGGAAGGCACATTTGGTAACAAGAACATAGTGCTCAATTCTCTATGGATCAAAATTTATTATCTAGAAACCCTGTCTTACAGTCAAAGGACTCTATTACAAAGTTATATGTCCAAGAGGAATGTGTGTTATTGAGTAATGAATGAAAGTGAATTTTATGGATTTGACATGTAGGCAAATGAGTATAAGTGGAAACACTATCCCTTGTAGAGTTTGTAAAACCATTTTAGGTAAAACAAACCCCTACAGACCTACACAATCATTTAGAATACATAGAGTTCTATGTTTTGAGTGCTAGGATGGCATAAATGGTTTGATAAAAGTCTCTTATCCATTGGGATAGATTTTTTGTGGTAAAAAAAAATTGGAATAGGTCTTAGAATGATTGTAAAGTACTTACATTTAAATATATGGCAATTTACCCCTTCTCAAGCCTGCATAGAACCTAAAAACCCTAATTTAGGGTTCAAACACTAAAAGTTGAATAACTAATGTTCCCACCAGTAAAACAAGATGAAATTTATTCCAAGGATATTTTTCAAGTTTTGGGTTGGTACAGTCTCTGTCTATACATATATCAGTGGTTGTGTCTAACAAGGAAGCCTAAAGACCGAATTAGGTATATTCTAGTGAGATAAAAGGTATCTAGAAAAGGAGATGGGTCTTGAAAATTCATGAGGAGTTAAAGAAAGATAAAGGGTGATCTAATGTGCTTTTAGATCTTTAGGATAGGTTATAAATTTCTCAAACAAGGAAGAATTATGTAAAAAAAGGATACAAGTCTAGTAGAGTCATTGAGAGCCAGAGGTATAAAATCAAGTGGTGAATTGTGATTAAAGGCTCGAAGGAGGTTAATACAAGTGTGAAAATACCATATAATATCATCCATGATAATAGATAACATTGTTGAAACATAAATCAAAGTTTGATGTCTTGGATCCCTTTGAAGGTGGTCTAAGGGGAACTAGAGAGTGAATTGTTGATCAAGGTGGTTTAGCAAAAGTAGATGGATTGAGGGGGTACATGGAAAAATTACAAAGTGTATATCAATAGTAATAAATTATTTCAAAGTGTTGGACAAACAAACTATGGTAGAAGACTATATAGCCTAGTGTGCAAGATGGGAGAGATTAATGGAGAGGGAACCTTATAGATAAAGAATGGCATTGAATGTGATCTTTATTGAGACTAGAGCAAGGAGTGAATGTTTGGAGACTTCTTCCAGGTACCTATGCATCATTTAGTATTAGAGCAAGGTAATCTCTTCGTTTACTTTTGGTTTTGAATTTTCTTGAAGCTTACTGATTTGAGATTGATAAAGCATGCTATGAGGTTTGCAAGAGATGACACTTGCAGGGTATTTTGGGAGAAGAGAATGTTGTAGGTATGGCCTAATGAGGTCAAAATAGATAAATTGCATAATTGATTAAGAGAAGAGTATAAAGCCTCAAATTCCAATGAAGAGGACTTGAAGCTAGTCAAGAGAGGACTGGTGAAGATAGTGTGAAAGAAGAGCCTTGAAGCTCAAGTGAGAAAGAGAAGAAATAAGAATCCAAGAGAGAGTCAAGAAGGATATAAAGAGGTCCTATGTAGAGGACTAAAGGAAGCAGAAAATATCCAATAGAGTGATCTAAGAGGCAAGTAGGCATCTTGATAGTGATTTGTCTAGATAGGCTTAGAAAGCAAAGAAAAGTGAGAGAAGATGGATGTAGAGAGAAAAGCGGAAGATATGAGAAGAGAATTGGGGTAGAGTATTGAGAAGGTAGAGCTCATGGTGAAGCTCCTGAAAGGATAAGGAAGCCAATGGATTGGTTGTAGTGCAAGGAAAAGGGTGAAGTGGCCATTAGATTCACTTGTAAGAGAGAGAAGGCACAGAATGAGTGTCTTGAAGAATGAAAAGAATAAAGAGAGGACAACCCATAGAGGCATCAGGAATGAGATTTTTTTAAGTGAGCAACTAGATAAAGAGATAGAGAATAGGGTTCTCATTGAAGAGAACATGAAGGAGATATAAGTGACAAAAAGAACACTTGAGAGAGAAGACAAGAAGAAAAGGTGGAGAATATCTATGCAAGAGACATTCAAGGAGACTATGTGGTCTCTCATTTTGTATTCTAACATTGCTTTTCAATTTTTGTATGTAGGAGTGAAGAAAGGTTTGGTGAAGACCAAACATAAGGACTTAAACTTTAGTGAAGGATGGGCCAAAAACATTACCCATCAAGTGGAAATAGGATGACAAAGAAAGAGAACCTCTTGTAGAAGACACAATGATGGATATTGAAGGCATTCAACATGTTGAAGATGAGGTAGAAGAGGAATACTATGATGCCTTTCCAAGTAAGCAGCTAAAACAAAAGAAATAGTGCACCAAAAAACCATAAAGATAAACCATGAAGACAATAAGGAATTAATGACCTTGCAGTAGTAATCTTTGGAGGTAAATGAGTGTTTGAGCATTGATTTTGATTGTATATATGAATAAGAAGATGTTAATATGCAGATTGGGAGAAATAAGGATAAGGTAGAACCCTCAAGGAGAGAACAAGGGCATGGATATGTTTGACCTAAATAATTGAATCAAATAGGTAGTGAGAAGGAAGAGGTGAACCTAAAAAAAAGAGGTTAATCAAGGAAAGAACATAGGTGGAAAACAAAAACAAATATATAATCAAATAACAAAGGGCAAAGAACACCAAGTTGGTAAGATAGGCTACCAAGGTATGAAGCATGAAGGAAATGAAATTAGAATCAAGTGCATATCCAAGAGAATACAAGGCATCAAGTGGGTTGAAAATACTATGAAAAGATCACAAGAGGATCATATTTCAGATGTGTCCCAAGGAAGCATGAAGATTGAGGAAGAATACAAGCCTATGAAGCAAACAAAAGACATAATGCAAGAACACAGAGACCAAGAGATGAAACTACAACAACAAGATGAATGTAAATAATATGAATGGACACAAGTTTTGATGTTTAATGTTATTTATAATGATGTGTATGAAGTTGATTCAAGTAATGAAGACATTTTATATATGGAAACAATTGCATTGATGAGTGAGTTTGTAAAAAGACAAGGTGAGGATGAAGCACCTCAAGGAGTGCTTAAAAAACATGGTGTGTAATAGAATTAAGTTATTTTAATTATCATGAGTGAGGGAATCCAAGGACAATACAAAGATCAAGTTTCACAAGAAGATGAAGAGCAATGTGGACCAAGATTTTATGAAGATTGTGAGGAGGTGGATGCTCTCAAGTTGTAAAAAGAGATGGAGACGGTAGAAGAGATGTTTAGTCCATAAAATGGACTGAAAGTGGGTGAATTACATCAAGTAAATTTCATTGATGAGCTCAAATAAGAGACATATATGGATCAACATATGGAAGCACAAGGAGTTGTGCAAACAAAGCCACAAAAAAGCAAGCTAGTTAGCAAACAAAGACAGTATGAGCAAGTAAACAAGGAGAGTTATTAAATTGGTCAAGCTAAAGCTGATTTTATAGTTGATATGAATGGACATAAAAATTCAATAAAGTTCCAAACAAAATTTTACTATGTTGAGAATGAGTGGGACAAGAAGTTGCTTTTGTAAAATGAGCAAGGTGATAGAAAGAGACATCAAGAAGTGAAGAAACGTGAAAAAGAGGGAGTAAAAGAGAGTAGAATGGAGAAAATGATAGAGGTTGAAATTCATGTGAGGCCATTATAACCTAAGGAAGAAGATGTTAGTATGGTCATGGAGTAAACATCACTGAAGAAACAAGCAACAAGCAAAAATAATGAAGAAGAAGGCCATGAAACAAACATAAGCAAGAAGAGAAAGAACCATTTGGTTGCAGCTGAGTATGATGAAGTTCAAGGTGAATTGGAAAATTTAGAATATACAAAAAATAAGGAACTACAATAGTTGGTACACTTCATAGAGGTGGAGGATGCATTGACAAAGAGACTAGACCAATCCAAAAAGAAGAAATGCAAGATCTTAGAAAAGAGAAAGGAGAAAGAAAGGAGGAATAGTAGGAAAGTGAATATGAGAGACCCTCGAATGCTAAATTGAAATTCAAGAAATAAATTTGGTGTCACAATTTTTTTCCCTCCTGGGGGGTATGATGTAGGAGCATCAAGCATGAAGATGCCAATTTTGAGTTATTGTTAGTAGAGGTCAAATTTGGTCAAATTTTGGATGTCAAAGTGAATGAGGGACCTTCTAATGTTAAATTGTGTCTTTGGAGTCCTTTTTGAGTCATAGGGGTGTGTTATATAGGTTCTAGGAATTTTCCCTCCAAAATTGGGAATTTGAATATTCAAATGTTTAAACTAAGCCTGAAGAACCCATAAGCATGTATAGAGTGGTTAGGTGAGAAAAGTTGGTTTAAGGGGTCCAATCAAGTCATGAAAATGAGGTTTGAACACATTTCATGTTTAGTCATTGAATCAAGTCATAATCACTAATGTAAATCAAGAGCTCATATGTAGAAGTTGGTTATGGTAGGCAAATTGAGGTAACTACCAAAAACTAACATTGAAGTTGGATGGGAAAGTCATCATAGAGGAGGTGTGAGAGAGCTCCAAAAAAGATAAATAGGGAGCAATATAGAAGAGATCCCTCCAAAATTGGGAATTTGAATATTCAAATTTTTAAACTAAGCATTAAGAACCCATAAGCATGTATAGAGTGGTTAGGTCAGCAAAGTTGGTTTAAGGGGTCCAATTAGGTCATGAAAAGGAGGTTTGAACACATTTCATGTTTAGTCATTGAATCAAGTCATGATCACTAATGTAAATCAAGAACTCATTTGTAGAAGTTAGTTATGGTAGGCAAATTGATGTAACTACCAAAAACTAACATTGAAGTTGGATGGGAAATTCATCATAGAGGAGGTGAGAGAGAGCTCCAAAAAGGCTAAATAGAGGCAATGTAGAAGAGATGATAAAACTCCTCAAGAAAGGTGGTAAAGTCCTATGAAGGAAAAAAGTTGTAATGTTTTGATGATCAATATGAATAAAGAAAGGAAAGATTATGTAGGTTTATGTCCTTGAACAATATTGGTGCCCTATGAATCAAACAAATAAAGGCCCTTGAGGCCATCATTATGCAAGATTTTTGTGCACTTGCAGGTTGGTGATAGACTACAAACATCTGTTATAGTCAAGAAAAGAAGGTAAATGCTTGTTTCTTAAGACACAAAACATTAATGTGTTGATATAGTTATTGGTAGGTGAAAGCATGTTCAAGTTGGTTATAATATAGTTGTTTTGAATCCAATAAAGGAATAAAATCCAATGCATAGGATAAAAGAGAGTAATCATTTTGTTGTTATAGTTAGGACCCTTTATGCATAGTCCTAAACAAGGAGGAGAGTTTAAACATAATAAATAGCATGGTTATGAAATATATTGAATCTCATTGTGATTGTAAAGATGTTAAGGTTTTGATAGTGACCATTGAAAAGTGTTTCAACCTTTTGAATGTATACAGTTATAAGAAAACCATGTATGTACAATGTAAATTACATTTGCTCAATCCAAATACATAGGAGAATATATGTTTTGAAAGGAAGAGTGATTGGTGAAGTAGGTTGGAATATTGATAAGGTCTTCTCTTGGAAAGCACATTTGGTAACAACACAATGCTTAGTTATATGAGGATACAAGCTTATTATCTAGAAATCTTGTCTTACAGTCAAAGGACTCTATTACAAAGTTATATGTCCAAGAGGAATGTGTGTTATTGAATAATAAATGGAAGTGAATTTTATGGATTTGGAATGAAGGGAAATGAGGAAAAGTGGTAACACTAGCCCTTGTAGAGTTTGGAAAATCATTTGAGGTAAAACAAAACCCTATAGACCTACACAATCATTTAGAATACATAGAGCTCTGTGTTTTGAGTGATAGAATGGAATAAATGGATTGATCAAAGTCTCTTATCCATTGGGAAAGATGTTTTATGGCAAAAAAGACTTGGAATATGTATCAAAATGATTGGAAAGTACTTACATTTAAAGATATGGAAATTTTCCCCTTCTCGGGCCTGCATAGAGCCTAAAACCCCTAGTTTAGGGTTCAAACACTAAAAGTTGAATAACTAATGTTCTCACTAGTAAAAAAAGATGAAATATGGTAGTTTGAAATTTATTTACATTTCCAAGAAGAATTTTCAATTTTGGGGTGGTACGGCCTCTATTCATATATATATATATATATATATATATATATATATATATATATATATATATATATATATATATATATATAAGTGATTGTGTTTAACAAGGAAGCCTAGAGACCTAATTAGGTCTATCCTAGTGAGAGAAAAGTTATTTAGCAAAGGAGATGGGTCTTGAAACTTCATGAGGAGTTGAATAAATATAGAGGGTGATCTAATGTGCTTTTAAATCTTTAGGAGAGGTTATAGATTACTTAAACAAGGAAGAATTGTGGGAAAAAATGTTACAAGCCTAATGGAGTCATTGAGAGCTAGAGGTATAGAATCAAGTGGTGAAGTGTGATTAAAGGATTGAAAGAGGTTAAGACAGTGTGACAAGACCATGTAATATCATCCATGGAAATAGATAACATTCCTAAAACCTAAATCAAAGTTTGATGTCTTGAAGCCCTTTGAAGGTGGTCTAAGGGGAACTAGAGAGTGAATTATTGATCAAGGTGGTTTAGTGAAAGTAGATGGATTGAGGGAGTACATGTAAAAATTTCAAAGGGTCTATGGGTAGTAATAAATGATTCCAAAGTGTTGGACAAACAAACTATGGTATAAGACTATATAGCCTAGTGTGCAACATAGGAGAGATCAATGGAGATGGAACCTTATAGATAAAGAGTAACATTGAATGTGATCTTTATTGAGACTAGAAAAAGGAGTGAATGTTTTGAGACTTATTCCAGTTACCTCTACATCACTCTTATACTTGGATATAAGACCTAAGATTCTTGGTATTCATCATAATATTTTATGAAATTAGATCCGATAGGGATGAAGCCTCCTCAAGGGATTTGGTTTCATTTAGACATGTTTACACTCATAATGCATGTAGGGAATGTAGAAGAAGGGAAAAAATATGCTGAAGATCAAAGTTGTGGAGATATCTATTTAGTTTCAGTTGGTTTTGTTTGGGGTGGTTATAGTAATCCAAACCAAATATTATCCTATCAGAGTGGATGATAGAGGAATCCACCTTGTTGGTTTTAGGGGGAGGAAAATCCCACTTATTGTGTCTCAGTTGCATGAAGGTTGTGCAAAATACCCAAGTAGTAGAATACCTTCTATTCTTGGGGGATCTTTATTATGTAGAGTAAGTCTTATAAAAGTCCTATTGAAGGGTTTTAACCCTTTGAATCCCATTAATTTGAAACATCTTTGACTATGTTGAGGTTGTGAGAACCTTCAAAACCTCATGTTATGGTTGTGGAATCCTTAAAACCCCCTTATTGTTTGATTTACCAAGGTCACATGATTCTCAAAACCTCTCTTTAATGCACTTTGGTTGGTGGGGAATCCTCAAGTCCCTTTTATTATTCTCTATAATGTTTGGTTGTGGATCCACCATATAAAACCCTCCCCCTGGATGTGGGTCTTGTTATCAAAACCCTCACTTGTTCGGTTCATAGCTCCAGGTTCAAAATCATTTACCTCATAAAATAAAAAATAAATAATGGATTTAAAGGGATAAAGAGAGTATAAAATTGCATTGGTATTTGTGAACTTGTTGCCATAGTGTCCATGATGTTGGTAATAGAGTAATATGGCCAACCAGTTATATATTTTAAATGATAGAACCCATATTTGCATGTTAATAATAAGTGTGGGATTGATGGAAACATCTATGAATATAAAAAAATATAATCCATATAAATAAGAATGAAGAACAACAAATTAAATATGAATATCTCCATTATGATAGCTTATCCAACTTAGTCATATGGGTGGAAGGCCATATGGTTTTCTTTCTGGACTGTACAAGCTCGCTTTCTCCAAGGCTTTGCTTCCTTCTCTATATAACAAAAAACAAATATGTTTGGCTTCCCTAAACTACTGTTTGCTTTATAAGTGACTTTTAAAATTTATTTTGTCTCTAAATGACATATATATGAATTTTTTCAATTTTCACACTTTACATAATGCCAAATTATAATAAATTTAACTCACATATGCATATGCTAACATGTATTTATGTCAAAGAAGATATATGTAATTAGACATATTCTTGTTCAATTAAACATCATAGTCATAATAAGAAACCAAATGATATTCAAATTAAAACTACACCTATTTATATGTGGTGTTGTGTCACTCTCAGTTATGCTTGTGTTGTGTAGAGTGGAGATGCCATGAGTCACCAATTGACCCAACTCATGGAGAAAGATGATTTTCACAAAATGGACAAGATTCCAAGTGGTTTTTTGAACTAGTGTGTGGACTGTAAAAATATTTTAACCCTAACCACACACTGTGTTTGTTTGATTTGAACTAATTGAAAACAAAGAGAAGCCATATATTAGGCCCACAGAGTAGTGTCTAGTATATTGAACATTGTTGAATATCAACCACACGACTCATATAGCTAATGTAAAACTGATAATATAACCTCAGGATAAAAGGTGGGAGACACACATTGGGATCATGGAGTAATGTTAGGTTATTGAGCGACATGAAACCTTAAATACAATACTCATTTAAAAATGAATCAAACACTATAGATAAACTTACATATTTAAGGTTTATCATTATTCACTACATTTAATGTGTTTAATAAATAGAAATTTAAAATAGTAAATGTGCATCAATAAATTCATTCCCCATTATTTAAGCTGCTTAGTGTTAATATTGGTAAATTATGAAAATGTGTATGCATTAAATAATTTTCATGATTTGTAATATGAACTAATCGATGCTAATATGTTATATAATGATATGCATCTATATGATAAACATGTATCATAGTTGAAAGGTTTGAAAATATATAACTCATGCCATATGAAATGAGTGCATATGGCCCCAAATGTATCTAAATATGTGCATATGTCCCGTATGTGAACAAATATGAAATTTATTAATCATGTAATTTGTATGACATATATATAATATAGACCCTAATATGTATAATTTTGTAATGTGTATCATAATTTTTAACCAATCTAATATAGCTGAACTAATTCTAATTAATCATAATGTTTGAATAACTCTACCCTTTTGAGTATCTATCTGCAATGGAGAAGGCTTACTATATGCCCCCTTTGGATATGATAGATGAGAGTATATATTTAATCATATAAAAAGATGTGTATGCATATAAAATCACAACCATTGGTATAAATTGTATGTAGTAATGCACAAACCATGTCAAAGGTGAGAGTAATGTGTGTTGTGAATATGATAATATTGGATTTTGATTTTGTATAATGTCACTTGGAATTATTTGATTTTTGAGTTATAAGTATAATGTATTAATAGTAATTTACCTTGGCACATGTGTGATATATTAATTTTCATTGATTTTCACATTGGGTATCATTAATAATTACCAAGGAAATATTAATGATATTGTAATACTTGGTAGGAATATTGTCCCCATTCATTGGAATTAGGGTAAATAAGTGTATAAAAGGTGAAGTTGAAAATGTAATGTTATTAATTTGTCATAAATGTCTATGGAAACATTACCATGTGGAATAAAATATATCATGTATTCCAACACAACTAATAGGAGTAAATTTGATATACTTAAATGGAGATATCACGTGCACAAATTTGAGAAATAGCATAAAGTGACCTCATATAAATAGATTGAATTTCTAATTATTAGTTATTCATTTGAATTTTTATAATTTTTTATTTGAGATATGAGTATCTAAAATTATTATGTGATGTGAAAAATACCCACTTGATTCGAGCATTTAGTGACCACCCTATAGATGGAGTGAACATAAGACTTGGTATGTGTAATTTTTTAACATTTTTTGGTAATTTTTGGCATTTTAATTTTTTTCCATTTTTACATATTATATATATTTTAAGCATGTAGGAAGTGTTTTTATGTTCAACAATAGCATATTGTATGTGATGGTACTGTCCCATGCTTAATGGTTCTATCCAAAATCTTAACAATTTTATCTAACAGAAGGGTTTTTGTTGGAAGTTTCTATCTGATGAAAATATCTAAGAATGATGATGGTTTTTGTAGATATAAATTAGCATATTAATGATATAATTTTTGTCTTATTGTGAATATAATGTCATTTTATGTTTATTTATTATAGATATATATGCATGTACAAGAGTTTTGATATGCCCATCACATAGAGACTATGCTAGATTTGGATCTTATAGATTATGATAGGTAGACATTGGCTATGACTAGTTTGAGTCATATGTCACGTCAGGGATATATTACATATGATATGCATCCAATGACCATGTTATGAGATATGTGTAATGTGGACACATTCACTTTTTATCTATTGATAAGAGAGATGACTATAATAATAGAGGAGTGTGGTGGATTCTAAGGTTGTCAATAGTAGGCACCTAAATTTTGGTTGAAAGTGTTGTCGGTTTGGCTTATATTAGGCAAGCCCATTGATATATGATTAGGCATGAATGAGTATTGATATATGAGTATCACATTATATTGAAGAGCATGTTACTATATATTCTTATGGTCATATGATATTGGCTCACTTGTATCAATATTTTTAAGGATTTATCTAATAATAATTACTAGTGGACTACCAACCACTCTACTACATCATTGGGTTTATGAGCATGATGTTATGAAACACTTTGTTGGAGTTTCCCATGCAAAATTGGCCCACCCCAAGATATATGCATAGATGTGGGTCGGTATGAGTCTTAAAGTGAAAATTACAATGGATTATCTTACTAATTTGGATATATTGACACTAAATATGATTAATTAGAGGTTTTATCAAATATTTATAGAGTGGATTGATGATGTGTCTAAGTTATGGAGGATTCATGTTAGTTTGTAGATACATGATCAATTTCTAAGAGTTATAGAGAGGTTTCAGTATTAGTGGGTGACATGCTAATTTGGAATTAGGTAGGAGGCTCCCTAAGTTGGGTATCCCAAGACTCATTCTCTGAGATCTGCCATCCATCCTAGTGATAAAGATCATCTAATGGTGCAAATCTAGTTTCACTTCTTATAGAAATGTAGACCCTCTTATAGTGATTGTAGACATAAATGATGTCATGTGTACCATAGAGTACATGCGCTTGTGGTTATATATTAGGTGGCCACTAGTGTTTCATGTTATAACTAAGGATCCATAGGAATAGGTCCAGGGTAGAGGAAATGGTGGATTTGATCAAGGGTTGATACAACCTACAATTGCATAGCTTAGTTCTATATAACCTATTATGGATAGTGGTGTTGATCATAAGTATAATATGTCTAATTAATTTTTATCTTGTAGTTTTTATTTAGTATTATGATTTTGATCCATTGGAAATAAATTGACATTATATGTTTTACAAGTTATTCATATTGGTCAGTGATGGTAGTTATTGTTATATGTAATTTGACACAACATTAAGAAGGATGTCATAGGTTATGGCCTATTGGAAAGAGTGGAATAATTATCAGCATGTATGCACATTTGTTTAATTGATTATCTATTACAATAACAACCTATACTATATTATTAAGATATGGGGGTGAACTAAAAGCTCACTTGGATAGAAAAAAAATGCCCCACTAGATCTAGGAGACTTGAGTCAAATCGTGTGTGTGTGTGTGTGTGTGTGTGTGTGTGTGTGTGTGTGTGTCTTTAGTGGATAATGCAAGGCTATTGGAAGAATGAGGTAAATTACAAGGTAGTTTGGTTGTATATCAAAATCGAGAGAGACATATTAGGTTTCAATCTAGTGGACATAGGGAGGATAGCGATGCTTCTTCTAGTATGGGTATAGTTGATTTAGATGATATAGATTGTCAGTAGCAAGATGCTCTAATTGTCAATTGATATCATCATAGACACTTATTAGTTAGGTATATGATGTGACTTTTCTTATGGTCATATTGTGTTTGCATATTTTAATTTTTGGATCTATATGTGTTTGTATTTAGTAGATGTATTTGTATTTTCATGTAGTAATTTTATCTTGAAAATGTATCAAATAAAATGATTTTGCTTTGTAGGCACATCACTTGTATGTAAGAATCTAAATTTTGAACTATTAGAATGAATGATTTTTGGATTATAGTTTTTTTTACCAACTACTTAGGAATAAAAATGCACTATAATCATGTGAAATTAGTTGATGTTTCTCTTATGCAACAAATCTAAATAGTTATATTTCATATTTCTATTGTACAACATTGTTTATTGGATTTAACTCTTAATCTTAAACTACTTGCTTAGCTTTTGGAACCCATACTTTCATGGGACTTGATGTAACTACCTCTTGGTTTGCACTAACTTTATAGGTATAATATATGTAATTATACATTCTTGAAAAGTAAAAGAGATAATCTTATTAACATTTTTAAATTTTGCTCATATCTATTATAGCCATGATTGTCCTAGTGTAACATTACTCTAAGCAATACCTTTGTATACATGTAATAATGTGTCAACTAACTTAGGTCCTAAAGAAATTGGAATAATAATATGTAATATTTCATCCCCATATGCATGTCTTAAATCTCGTTTATCAAGTCCCAAAATATTAATAAATCCAAATTTGCATGTATTGAATTGTTTTGAGATGAAATTACTTAGATGATTCATAAATATAAAATAATATATCATAGAATTAAGGACATAATAAGAAGATCCACAACAATAATTGGTGAAAGAGTATAATAATTGAATATTATGATTGAGTCACTTGGAGGGGAAACTTCCACAACAATGCAATAAGAAAAAAATTCACAATCTGATGATAAAAGCCTAACCACTACCTCCTATATATACTCTACTTAGCTATGGTTATTACATAGGATGACCATACTTGGAACATAGATAAATGTAATGAGATAATAAGAAGGTATGCAAGTCACAATTCAACCACACATATCCCTAGTTGTACTATATGTTAAGGGTATAACATACCCCTTCCATTCAAAACAACATTGTCCTCAATGTTGAATCAAACTTGAATGTTGTTATAGGAACATTTCATCCTCCCATGTTGTATCTTTACATTGAAAATTCTTCCATTTGATCAAATACTCTTTAATCTCTCTAGTCTACAGTTACTTAGTGCACATGTGAATGATCTCTTCAAGATCTAGAATGACTCGGCATTATTCATCCAACTCAAGTAACTTAGTCTAAGTGGAAACTCTATGTTTAATTACCTTATTCAAGAAAAATACATGGAATATCGGATATGTGCAAGTGGACAAGGGCAATTCTAACTTGTAGGCCACATTACCAATTTTTTGCAAGATTTGAAAAAGGCCATAATACTTAGGGGACAACTTGTTATCCTTTTTTTATTACTTCAGAGACATCTACTTATATGGTTGCAAACACACAAATACCTAATCACCTATATAAAAATTTAACTCACTACTATGTTGGATTTTCTTGTTGCTTCATTCTATTTTGTGCCATTACTAAATCTACTTGTAATCTAAATAGTACCTCTTATTTATTATGAATGTGTTCCTCAATAGATCAAACCTGGGATGCACCATCAAGGCTGAAGTGATGGATGGGTAGTGATACCCATATAATGCTACATAGGGAGACATTTTAGAAGAAGTGTAAAAATAAGTGTTATACCACCAATCATTAAGTGGCATCTAATGAACCCATTTGTCCTAGTTATCAAAAATAAAACAATGAATATACCATTATAGAAATTTATGGGCCACCTCTATTTATCCATCAAATTGGGGATGATAGGATGAGTTATAAGGTAACTGGGTGCCCACACATGCAAATAATTCAGTCCAAAAAGTAATAGTAAATATGGAATCTTGGTCACTTACAATGATCTTTAGAGTATAATGTAATTTTTGAACTATATTGAGAAAAGAAGAAGCTATTATACTACAAATAAATGGTTGTGATAAGGAATAAAAATGAGAATACTTGGTGAGTCAATAAACAACTACCATGATAACATTTTTACCCTTAGACCATGGTAACCCAGTAATGAAATCCATGGAAACCTCCTCCCAAAATTGGCTAGGGATGGATAAAGGCTACAAAATACTTGGGGTTTTAATGGTTTCAACCACATTTGTTCTATTGACATATCATGCATTCAACCACATATTTTTGGGCATACCCCTTTAGGCCTTCTCAAAATAAATCTTACTTGATTCTATGATATGTTTTAAAAATCCTGAGTGACCTCCCAATAAAGAAGGATTTTATATTTGAGGAGAGAATTCTTATAGAGATATAATCTATATTTATACCATAATGTGTTAATTTTCCACGTAAATTTTTTAAATCTCCTAGAACCCTACTGAAGATTTTGAATCAAATCATGAGTAGTACTATTATTCTCCCATTTTGATCTTACTACCTCTAGCCAATCTACTTGCTAAATAGTCATTGTGCATAATAATGTCTCATATGATTCATACCTATGGGATAGTGCATCTACCGCCACATTATATTTTAATTTATTATAGACTATTTCAAAATCATGGTTTGACATTTTAGTCACCCATTTTTGTTCTTCATAAGATAATTATTGTTCCAAAAAATATTTGAGGCTATCATATCTTTCTCATATATTGGCCCGAGCCTATTTTTCCCTTTCAATTGGTGAATTTCAAATGAAATTTTTTTGCCTTCTTGCATGAGTGTAACCCCCATGCCATATCCTAATGAATCACATTCCACAATAAAAGGTTTAGAAAAATTAGGAGTAGCAAAAACTTGAGTGGTGCACATAGCCATTTTCCACTATTCAAATGCCTTAGAAGTTGTATTAGTCCACTAAAAGAAGTCTTTCTTCAAAAAATATGTGAGTGGGGTGAGATGTTACCATAATTTTTGACAAACCTATGATAGTAACTAGTCAGCCCCAAAAATCCATAGATATTATTAAATGTCTTGGGAACCTGCCACTCCATCATCACTTGGAATTTTTTAGGATCAATTTTCACTTCATGTGAAATAATATGACCCAAGTTCTCCACCTATTGAATTCCAAAAACACATTTAGAAGGTTTTACATAAAACTAATGTTGTTCAAGAACCAAGAGTACCTATTTTACATGATTCAAATGGTCTTCCCAATTTTTTTTTGTAAATGAGGATATCATCAAAAAACACCAACATAAACTTTCTTAAAAATGGCCTAAAACTAGTGTTCATCAAACTTTGAAATGTAGATGGTGCATTTGTGATGCCAAAAGGCATGAGCATAAACTCGTAATGGATTTCATGAGTTATAAAAGTTATTTTAGGTATGTCCTCTACTTAGATTTAAATATGATGATACCTAGAGTTAAGATCTAACTTGGTAAAATAAACCATACCATGTAATTCATATATAAAATCATCAATTATTGGAATAGGAAACTTATGTTTGATGATGTACTTGTTGAGTTCTCTATAGTTTGGGCACATCTTCCAAGTTTCATCCTTCTTCCACACCATGACCATTAGGGAGGAATATTCACTTTGGATGTGTCAAATGATTTTTGAATCTAACATCTATTGTACCATATTTTTAATTTCACTCTCTTAGGCATAGGGATACTTATAGGATCTGATGTTGGTGGTGTACTTATAGGAAGTAGTTTGATAGCATGATCATGTACTCAGCTTATTGGAATTCCTTTTGGCATGTCACCAAAAAATATAGAATGGTCATCCAACACCATTTATAAATCAGGATGGGTAGAATATTTGGTTGATCAAACTTTTATGGAAAATAAGTGCACCATAAATCCTTTAGCACATTTTTTGAGAATCTTCATCATCTCATGGGAACTAACTAGTTGTGTAGTTTTATCATGTAATCCATGTAGTGAAAATGTTTTGCTTTATGAATTAAATCACATGAATAGTTATTGGAAATTCATCTCAATAGTGCCTAATATGGTGAGCCAGTATACTCCCAGAACCATGTCATCTCCTCCCATGTGAATAAAAAACATATGAGAATCTAACAAGTAGTCTCTCATAACAAGCTTAATATAATGATATTTTTTAGAATGGTTGATGGTACCACCATCTGTAATCATGACCTAAAATTTTGGATCTAAGTAAATGAAATAGTTAAAAAGAGTAGTCAACTTACTGTTGATGAAGTTGTGTGTACTCCTAGAGTCAATCAACATAGTCACCTTCTATTTCTTGAGGAAACCCACCACTTTAAGAGTTTGAGGAGTAATAATAATGGAAATTAAATGAAATGAAATAGTAGGTTGATAATATTTAGATTCATCCTCATGTTCATCTAAACCTACACCTAAGATTTCATCATCTTCATCATCCTCATTGATGATTTTAATGTAAAATAACTTCTTTTTAGCATAATGATGTCCTTTGCTCCATTCGATATCACAACCAAAACACAAACCTTTTGCACGCTTCTCCTCAAATTTTTGAGGGGTTAATCAAGTAGGCTAAGGAAATGATGATGATGGGAAAGTGGATTCATAGACATTAATGAAAGGTCTTCATTTGATAATCTATTTTTCCTCTATCACACATTCCCTTGGGATGGCTTTAGATTATAAACTCAGACTAAACATGGGAACCTCCAATTGGATGTTATCTTTAAGGACACCTAAAAATAAGTTATTCAAATTTTTATTAGTGATGTCTACCACACATAAGGAGAGATTATGAAATTGATGAATATAATCCTTTATAGTCCCTATTTGGTGTAGTTTAGATAGATAACTAAAGTAATTTTTTAAGACATTATTATGATATTGGAGTTGTAGCTCTTCATAAAATACATACTAGGAAATTGAGAGACCCTTCTTATTTTGAGCACATAACCATCAATATCAAATGAAATACTTAGGTTCCAAATATAGAGAGGATATGACCACCTTTTTTAAGCATGAATTTTGATTAGATCAAATAAATTTTCAATTTGAGGTATCCATGTGAGTGGATCATTACCATCAAACTTGTGTAGGTCCAATTTTGGTAACATCAGCTTCAGACCAAGATTGGCATTGTGATTGTTTGGAGTAAGATAACCAAACTAGAGTTGTGGAGGGTTATTTTGTAATGGCTAAACTACAATGTTGGCCAATTACCTAATTATTTGTTGTAATTGGTCCTAAAATCCATTTAGGTTCCCTCTCAGCCCTGAGATGTCCACGTTTAACCACATTGAGATCATCTTTCTACACCATGTCATGAAACTTTAACTTAAGTTGTTGAACCACCTCCTAAATACATAGATCATAAGTTTTAGACTGTATTTCATCCTTGTGAGGAGTTTTAGGATTTTATTTTCTTTCCCACATCTATGAGTGTTAGGACCATCCATGCACAAACCCTAAAAGGGTTTTAGTCCCAAAAAAGTGTAGAAAAAGATGAGATAATTATGATCACCTCATCGAGATGAATCTAACAACTAATTTGCCAATAGTAAAAAAAATAGTATTTTTTTTACAATTTTTTCCTTTTTTTATAAAAAATACATAACAAAATTATGGTGACAAAAAAATAAATTCTTCCCAAATCACAAGTTATGTTTTTCAACCTTCTAGTGCTTAGGATGCTAGATCCAAAAAACTTGCACCATGAAACTTGCCCAGATTGAAGCTCTAATACCACTTGTAATGAAATTAATTAGATGATTCATAATAATAAAATAATTTATTAAAAAATTAAGAACATAATAATTAGATCCATAATAACAATTTGCAAAAGAGTAGAATACTTTACTATTAATACTGAGCCACTTTGAGGGGTAAACCTCCATAATAATTTAATAAGACTAGAATTGGCAATATGATGATAAAAAACTAACCACTACCTCTTATATATACTTTACTTAGCCATGGTTATTTCATAGGCTAACCATAATAAGAAAATCAAGAAATACAATAGAATAATATGAAGGTATGTAAGCCACAAGTCAGCCACACATATCCCTAGATGCATTATAGGTTAAGGGTGTATCAAGTAGTTTGTGTTTAACACTAGTGTATTATCTAGGTTCACCTCTAATAAAGGTTTGAATGACCAATGGATCCTTAAGAGGAACACCCTGGGAAACATTGATCCTTAAAAAATGTGAAATAGAAGAATATATTCTCTTAGTAATATTATCTTTAGAAGCTTGAAGGACCATTGGTTCCTTTGCAAGGATGTCCTAGGATATCTCGGTCTTTGTTAGATAAGTAGTAAGATAAGATGGAGAAGGGGATATTGGTGACATATTAACCACTTTTCCAAATGTAAAAAATCATACATCCTTAAGATGCTCAATATTTTATTACAATGCATGATAATTATTATCATTATGCCCATTGATACGATGATAATTAAAAAATGGTCTTGTAACCACACACTCCAAGAAATGGGGATTTTTATAGTGATTAGGAGGTAAATATATTAATATTTTATCTAGTAATATCTATAAAATAGTGCTTGGTATATCTTTAAAATTATCAAACTTAAGGGGTTAATTCATCTTTGGCATAGGTGCCTTCTCTTTAAATTTTTCCTTTGATTCTTGAATTTTAAGGACTTTAATTGCACTATTTACTTTGGTATAAGATATATTAAATTCCACCTCCTTATGAATATATTTCTTCTTAGGTGAAGGCAGTATCAACTAGCGTATGCTAGTATCAAAATTTGATTCACTAGGAAGGCTATAAAACCACTCTAAAGCATCTCCTTTAAAATTTTATAGAAGGATTTTAACATAATTCATCCCTCATTGGGATATTTTCCAAAAGAAAGTGTGTTCTTAGTTAGGTTAATAGTAAGGTCTCCATGGCCTTCAAATAATTAGAATTTAGGCATAACAAAACCATTTAGATAACTGGACACAAATATAAACTGTGTAATAGGTTGTCCTAAAATGACATTGTTATTCATATTAGCCTTACATGATCTAATATTGTATTATGAGAAAAATAACTTACTTTTGGAGATAGCTATGGCATGCATCATAGAGATGACATGGATAGTAGGAATGGTAGTGGTTTGAAAAGGTTCATTCACTGGTCTTAATTCATTATAAATCCTAAACATAGGCATTATGTAAATATCATGACTATCATTACATTGCATTGAACATAATATATATACATATTATTTCATAATTTGGAATCATTATATATAATGGAATTTTCTTTATTTTTTATTTCTAAAAAATCAATAGGATTTCCATCACATTTTATCTCAATAGAAGATTCATGTAAAGAGACATTTCATCTTTTATTTCAAGAGAAGAGAGAGAAATATCACATTTATTTGCATAATTTTATACTTGAGGAGAAGAGGGATGAATATAATTTTCCTTTGTTTCAATAACCTCATTTGTCATTTCAGTTGAAGAAGGCATATTACACTCATTTACATTATTTTTTACTTGAGAAGAAGAAAGAGAAAGTTCATTTTCCTTTGTTTCAATAACCCCATTTATCATTTAGTAGAAGAAGGCATATTACACTCATCTACATTATATTATACTTGAGGAGAAGGGAAATAAATTTTATTTTCTTTTACCACAATAACATAATTTTGTATTTTAATATAAGAATAAAGAATTTCATGAGTACTTTCCAAAGAAGAGCTAGTATCACACACTATTTGAGGCAAAGGCATGTCCACATTTTCTATCCAAGTAAGGGTGTCATTACAAGTAGACATATAAGTGTAAGGTAAAGCATCATGAGCATTTGAACATAGAAAATTAAGACAATACTATTTTATGCTCCTCAATATGTGGAATGTTATAATTAGTAGAGAGTGCATGGGATAATTCATTATTATTTTCCTTTTGTCTTAGTGAATAATCAATAGAATAATGCAAAGAAGGGGAACTTGTCTCCTCTATTTCAGGATTATTTTTTTCATTTCCCTCTTCACTATATCTATCATTATATTACCAAGTTTATTTATTTTCATGATGATAATCAAAACTATAATCATAATCATTTCCTCCATAATCATATTCCTCATCTATACAACTAGCCTCATTAATCATGTAATTTTAATAATTAGTCTTGTTGATGGGTGTTTTACACTCCAACATACGGGGCTCTCACCCTCTCATTTTAGGAACAATGGAATTAGTCCAAGGCATGATTTTCATGTATTTGGATTTATAGATAGCCACATGGTAGGATAGCAGCTATAGTGACATAGACTATTACAATGTTTTTAGACATAAGAATTCGAGTAGCAATGTTGAGAAGGAATTTCATAGGTGAGGGATGAAGTATAAAAAATGGGAACTTATGGTGATATATCAAGTATCAAAAAATTCAAAATGGAGGCATAATGTAGGGCAAGAAAGAAGGGTATCACACACTTGCAAATACAAAGTCATTTAAACCAATCTAATTAGATGAAACATGTTAGAATAAATATCAACTCTAATTTAGTTATAACTTAGATTAGAGAAAATACAATTAAGAGACTAATAGAAACAAACTTAGTAAACATCCCTTGGCATCAACCCAAAAATTATTAACTCCTGATGTTGGGGATCAACCAACAATATGATTACACTTATGAAAGCAATAAACCATGGAATTAAATCAAATAGATAAGTAACTAGAATCAGAGAATAGCAAAGAACAAGAGATACAAGAAACCACCCTAAAAACTTGTATTAAACTCTTTACAGAAGGAATACAATTGAAGAAGCTTCTTTCTTCCACACCTCTCTCAGATGCACAAGATCTCTCTCTAGATCTCTATCCCTCAAGAGCTCTCTCTCTCAAGTACAATCAACTCCAACAACCTGGATTGATACAACTCTGTACTGTTCTTCAACATTCACAAACAATGAACTACTACAACCACACTAAGCTAAGATCTAATTCTACATATAGAATTAGGAGACTTGAGCATGCACTTACAACCAACATTTAAGCCTCTTGAACAAGGGCTCTAAAAACAATCTTACTAATAATAGAGACGCAAACTTAAGACTAAGACTTAAACTCATCATGCAAACACTCAGTTCTGTCCTCAGAAATAGCATTTTGGACGCATAGGTAATCGACACCGGTTCCTGCCTGCTTGCCTGTGACCGACGTCGGCCAATCCTCTGCCAACGCCAGCATCTCTTCAACTGCACCTGACTGACGTCGGTCGCTCCTGACCGACGCCGATGACTGTGTAAACCTGTAACTTTGGTAATGCGCTCATATGTGAAGCTTTTAGGCTCCACACCTTAACACCTGATAAATAGTTATTGCACATTTGATCAGGAGTTAAGATGATACCAGGGTTGATACACACTAGGTAGCTAGATTATCCATATGTTCAACCTAACTATTGTTAAAATAATAAAACATGTTCACAAATTGAATCCACTTGATGGAATATGTTTTTGCATGATACAAAACTAAAAAAGGGAAATAAAAGAACATAATACATATATATCATAAACTCTTACAACTTGTATTTATATTGTTAGAATTCCTTTTGGGTGACTTGTAGATAAATAAAACCAACTAAAAAAGTAGTAAATACAAGATATCCAATGAGTATACCTTTAAAAAATATTTAGATAGTAATATATATAGAACCAAGGGCCTACTTACTCATTTCCACTATGGAAAATCTTGTTACAACTATAATCACATCCCTGAGATGACAAAAGAGAGCATGGGGATAGGAGATCAGAATCAATTATTCTTCCCTAATGGAACCATTTGGAAGTATAAGGATTTCGTTATGATCTCCTATAAGGATAATAAATTTTTTTGAGATCTTTTGCTGCCTTACATATTTTTATCATTTTGTGGCCTGTAATGTTGATGGTAAGATGTCATCATGTGTTTTCTAGTCTGGATAATATGTAGTGGCTATACAATGCTTCCAAGGATATGAGATGCCATAGCGAAGTTGGGGAAAACCCCATAGTTCCATGAAGACTTGGATGGGTTAAGTATATGCCTACTCTTCACACTTGGAAACATTGTTAGTATTCATGAAAAAAAACATACATGGTATAAAGGAACATTATCAATAATCTTAACATATGAATTATTTGATAAATAACTTGACTTATAAACCTTTTCTAAGCTGAAGAAACTCAAATGATTAAGTTTAGATTTTATAAGTATGCACTTAAATTATTCCTCTAGGATGCATTCATGAATATAAAAGGTGGGTCTCCATTTTTAAGGAAATGGGGACATGTTGACAACAAAAAATGGAGACTTGTGTGTGAAAGTATTAGGACATAGGATTCTTGGTTAAGATCTAAAGATACACCCAAACTAATCATGAAAATATCATGATGCTACTAAAATGTGAACTTATTGGTTAATAAGAAACCAAGGGATGAGGAAAGTTAAAACATCAAAGTAAGAGTCATACTTGTGTGTGTAATGAATTAATTAATGCCTACCATAGGCTCAGGTAGAGTGAATTTGGGATCATCAACTCTGAGCCTAAACTTATGATGGAAATTTTATCACTTTATTTTATTTTTAGACTCATAATGGATGGCATAGGCATTACTCTACTACCAACTAGGCATCCATATCCTTGGTAGAGATACTTTTGGATCCATTCTAGGCCTTTCTCCACTACCATCCATATAGGAAGCCTTTGGTGGAGGTTACCTGAATCACCCTTTCCTAGGAGAAAAATTATGCTTCTTCTTTTGGTATTTAAATTATCTTTTTGATTAGATTTTGCACTTATTTTCACCAAGGGGATTGGGAACCAATGCCACCAAGTCAAGGGATTTATCAGGTAGTTCCATTAAATCATCTTTCTTAAGCTATTTGACACTATATAGGTAGTTATTTAAATGTTTGGAAGTGTAGGTAATACCCTTATATGATGCATCAACATTATAACTTGTTAATAGATTGTTTAAATTAATTCTACAATTAATACAGAACATAAGGTTTTAATGAGCCATCTTGGTGTAAATTTAAATACTTTATAGTTTTATAAAAGTTGAACACATGAAAATACCATGATATAAGTCCTCACCAATTATTCCCCAATCAAGTAAGTAGTGATAAGGATACAAGCTTCAAGAATGCCACACGAAAGACTTTATCTGAAGGACTTATTCAACAACAACTAATGAAACGAAACTACTATAGAAAGATGGAAATAAAAACTAACTAATAAAACAAATCAATTAAATAGAAAAACAACAAAATAATAAAAGGCAACCACCTACCAACTTACCACAAGCTTATACCAGCAACCTAATATTATTAATAAACCACTTGTGAAGGTGCAACAAAGAATTAATGCTTTAAATATTGCCCATTTATAGGATATGCCAGGTTTTGGCCTTGAAGATTTTCCAGTATGAATGTATTTCCACCAACTATCTCTAAAGTTTGAAAATTTCCTATCTATAATGGTGATAAATTTTCATACTACCCCTTATTCTCATGGGATTTTCCCATAGCAAGACTAAATCTAAAATCATGAAGGCCTTTATGTAGGATATTTTATCAAACCATCTCTTGACAATGTCTTAATTCTTGCTAGAATTTTGAAGAGATTCATCACACATCTTTCATATGGATAATGTTCAACAATCTAGACTAAATTCTATCATCATCCTCCATATATTCTAGCATGAACTGGTAAGTAGGAAATTTGAGAGTGGTGGGGAAGACTAGTGCTTGACCATATATAAGTAAAAAAGAGAAGTATTGAGGGCCTGATTGACATGAGTTATGTATTCCCATAGTGAATATTTCAATAAAGAGTGCCATTCTTTGGGATTCTTATCAATTATTTTATTGATAGCAGTAATCAAATTCTTGTTATTTGACTTAGCAATGCCATTACCTTATGGGTAGTAGTTAGAAGAGAAATTTATCATGATTTTGTTTTCATAACCCCATTTAGTGAATTATATATATTGGAAAGTAGGACTATTATCACAAAGTAATGAGATTAGTGTACCAAACCTGGTGATAATATATTCCTCAAGAATTTGAGGTAATCAATTACGCCCTAGTCCTTCATGAAAATAACTTCAATCTATCTCATGTATTAGTAAGTCACAATTAACAAGAACTTGTGTGTTGAGGGTGAGTTGGGATTTATGACACCAACAAAATCCAATCCCCATTGAGAAAATGGGTGGTCTTAAATTACTAGTTAGAGAAACATAGTTGGATGTTTCTCCCTATTAACAAAGACTTGAAATTTATGGTAAGTGCACACATGGTGTTGCATGTCTTTGAAAACTATTAACTAGAAATAACCATCTCTAATTTTTTTTGAGATTTTCCATTACCCAAAGGATGTCCACTCCCCATCCTCTCATGTACATTCCCTAATAAATATTATGTTTCTTCTCTTGATATGCATCTCACGTAGATCCCCTTATAGTTTTAGAGGTATAGAATTTCTTTCTTTATCATGTAATGGGTGAATTTAAACTCGAGGGACCTCTTTTTTTCTTTTTTTTTTAACTTGACGAGATAGGTTCCTTGTATCATATAGTTTATGAAATGGTCACATAAGTCATTACCTAAAGTATGGGAATTATTGAATTATATTGTTAATATTAAGATTTTCTAGATGAGGCCCTAGCCTTGCACTATTCTGGTATATCTAATTTATAGGTTAAACTCTTATAGTTTAGCCATCTATTTGCCTATGTGTTATCCTAATTCATTTTAACCCAACATGAGCTTGATTTTTAGATTAGGGACAATATCACAAACCTTGTTACATAGTATGCAATGCCTAAATTTATTGATGACCTTGACCAAAGAGTAAGCTTGTTTGTCTATCATTGAGTATTTGAGCTCTACATCCTTGATGATGGTGCTTATGAATTCTATGGGGTATTCTAGTACATCCACCTTATAAGTGAGTAACATATTAATAATATGGTCTAACATGATCAAATATAGGAAAAAATTCCTTCAAGTCTACGTTAATTACAAACTGAGACTGAGTAATGGCTTTTTTGATGTCCCATAATGCTTTTTTAGCTTCAGGCATTTGTTAAACTTGGGCATCATATTTCAACATATACTTAGTGGTCTAATAACTTTAGCAAATCTAGAAATAAAATAATGCACAAAATTAATTTTCCCAAATAATGAATTTAATTCCTTTTTGTTATTGGGAAAAGGGATTCAAAAAACGGCATTGACCCTATCTAAATCTATGAAAATTCTTCCCTAATATTATGTGGCCAAATAGTTTACCGTCATTGATGCCAAATATGATTTTCTTGGGATTTAGGGAGATTCCATATGTACAACATCTTTTGAGTATCTTCTATAAATAGTTTATATGATGCAATCTATTTTTTGAAAAAATAATCAAGTCATCCATGTATATAATGATGCATTTATCAATTGACTCATGGAAGGCATCATCCATGCCTCGTTGGAAGGTTGCAATTGTATTTATCAAACCAAAGGGCATAATTTTTTTTACCAAATGAAAAGTCACATTTTTATTCCAAACATAAAATTAAAAAACAATCCACAAGTACATGTAGCATAATACAAACAAAAATTACCCAAAGGTAATCTATCATAATTTATAGAAATATCTTCATGTTAATGAATAAATCATACCAATAAACGATCTACATACTTGACCATCTCCTCTAAGATAAAAGGTAAGCCTCTATCATATGTAAAAATCCTTGATCCATCTTTTTTTCCATTTCTTCTTTTTCATCTCAATCTAACCCCTTGGAAGAGTTCCCACAACCATAACTCATAGGTATGGGTCTTTTATCCCTAAATAGACAACCATGAATGGTTCCTTATCTGACTCAGTTGTATATGACTCATGTAATATATTGAATCCTACTATTATATTTTAATTTGTATTTTCCCCTCTTATGGTTGGTTCCCACACCTTCATTACTTCCTCTTAATTCTTTGTAGTCTTATTTAAATTAACATTGTTAAATTTTGTCCCTACATTGGTATATCTCTCTTCATCTATAATATGTGATTTTTTATGCTCTTGTAATCTCTATCCTCTGATAATAGAGGCTCATATGGCTACCAACTCTTTGATTTGGTAGTATATCCCTTTTTCCCCTTTTAGTATCATCTTTATTGAGATCAATATTCTCATAGATTCCCTATTGAGTGACAAAAATGATACCTAAATGTTGTATTTTCATAATCTAGCCTTTGACTCCATGTTGATTCACCATGTTTTATAATAATGCTTTTAGGCAATCCATTACTTAGATTGATCTCCATATGGATGTGAGCAAAGGTGAAAAGACTTTGACTGAATTGGTCAAATTCACCTTTTACAAATCTACCCAAAGATTCTACTGTCTATGAATACTACCAGATGCCAAAAAGGGAGAGGCATATTTTGAAGGCAAACCCAAATAATAATTTTGGAAATAACCATAGGGTTAGGATCAAAATTTGGAAACCAAGGGGTATTTAGAGTCCCACTCTTCCACAAAACCATGGTCCATCTTCAAATATTTCTTTATATTATTTAAGGGGATAAAATTATACTACAAAGAAGACTTTTGAGCACATAAGTATCTGACATTGTTTAGTCTAGTGTGTATAAATCCACTAATTCAAAAATTTAGATTGAGGTCAAAATACATTAAAGTGGTAGATGATTGATTTAGATTTAAGGGAATCAAATATTTTGATTACCTCAGGATGTTTAATTACCACAATTGGCACTTCATCCATTTTATCAATAACATATGGGCTAGACCTGTCATCATGGAGCACTGATTAGGTGGAAGCCGTAGAACGCATTGTATCCTTGTAAGAAATTAGCTTGGAAATAGTAGGTCTTCTAGTTCCCATTGTACCTCCACATAAACATAAAACCAAAAAAAGGATGGAATCTTTGTAGATGTTCTAAGTATTCAACTATGTAGAGTTCTCCAATTGTTTACCCTCATAGGATAGGCCATTATTTATCCCAAGGGATCCCCACCTTGTGTTGAATCTTATGTTTGAGTATAGAAATAATATCTAATGAATTAGTTAAGAGTGTAATGGGATACCCCTCAATAGTTTTCACCAATAATTTAAACTTATTGATTCCATATAAAACTAGATTAGAGGAGATTGGTTGGCCCTTGTGATCAACCTGATCTATTGTCATACCATACCTTGAAATATATAAATGTTATAACATTTTGTCAAACACTTTTCATGTTTCCTCCTTTTACATCACTTCCCAAGGTGGACATGTAGTCAAAAAGAGATCCAAATTCTAAAATTTGGACAGAAAACATTTAATTTGTTTCAAAGGCTTCTAGGCCTCCAAGTCCCCTTCATGGTGCTTATTCAAAATAGTATGTTGAGGTAATAAGATAAAATATCTCTTTAGAATTTTTTCAAATAATTTATGTGAATTCTAAATATGAATGGTTTTAAAATCATTATAACATTATTTATGAAAGATAGGGGCATCACAATCCACTCAATCCAATATCCTAGTTAAGAAGGAAACCTTTTCACTGATGTCAAATATCACTACCCAGATCTCTAGTCAAACATGTACATCTTATTTGAGGGACTTGTCTATAACTATAGTAGGTCCAAGATTCATCGATACTCATTAATATAAAGATTATTCTTTGTACCCCTACCCAGGCTTTCACCTGAAACATTTTTGGTTATGGTGAATGATCTGTATGTAATCAAAAATGCATCAGATCTACAAATCAATCCTAGCTCGAAGAAGATTATCCTAATTACACTTCAGATAGGGGATACATTAGATAATCAATAACATGACCACTATGGTTCTTCTATACCTAATGAGGGGATATCTTACCATAATAATATCACTAGGGAGGGTTCCAAAGCCTCCAGTCAAGTAAAACTATGAAAAAACCCTAACTAGGTCCTATATTTTCAAATTCACTATATTAATAACAAGTAAAGTAAAATTCTAATCTAGTGCTCACCAAATCTTGTGGAACAAAGTGGGGTTTAATAAACATAAAATTAAACATGCATAATAGAATCCTAATTAACATATGTTTAGGTAAGACCCTATTGCATGGAGAGGAAGAGTAATATTATTCAAAAGCCATTACTTATGATACTTCTATCTACTAAAGAGAGGAGCAAAGCTAGAGATACTTACCTAGAAGATGAAACCATCGAGACTCAATCTCTCCCTTAGACAAAGGTGTTTTACAAGAGGTTATTGTGGTTTATAAGGATTAGTAAGAAAGTCCAAAGCATCTAAGATTTCTCCACAAGACTAGATTTTTCTCCAAGTAAAAACCCTAAGCTAAGACTCCTCAAGTAGAATGGTAGAAGAAAATATTGTAAAGAAGTGAAAATGAATAATAAATCTTGATGTCTCTCAAATAATATCAAAATTGATGTGTTCATATAAGTGAATTTAACCCTAAACCCTTACAAAAGTTTTGGATGACAAGGTTGACCTAGTCGACCTAGTATTGTTATTGATAAAAACTTATTAGGTCACAAACTAGGTCAGTCAGAAGCCAACCTAAAACCTAAATAAGTATTATCAATAAGAGTACAAGGTAAACATAGTCATGCAAAATATAAAAAGAGGTTTTAGATTAATAAAAAGGGGTAAGAAAGGTGGAAAATGACTAGAGGAGTGTGAAAAAGAGGATTCAAATCTCAGGGGAATGTTTTTAGGATCTGGTTGGATTCGTAATAAGTGATAATAAGGGTTTAAAATCCTACAAAGCACCAATTATCTACCCATCCCTTTCTTAGTGCACCCCTTAAGGTGTGTAATCAGAGAGATTGAGACTCAATGGATTCCTACAAGATAAAAAGCATCCATAATTGATAAAAGTTTTAAAATATTATGTGTATACATATGCCTCACTCGAACCTCATCACGTGTTACTCAGGTGCAAAAAGGGATATGGTGCTTTGAGAAATAACATAGTAACACACAACACTAAGGCTAAAAAGATTATAGTATTTTAAATTAAAAATAACTAAAATTTAAATGACTAAAAAGGGAAATAACTGAAAAGGTAAATGTGATGTGTACCTTGACTTACCTTTATCATTGAATGGTTGTCTGCTATGTTTGTAGTTTTGATTGTGGAGGGAATAGAGGTTGTTTTAGACAAACCCAAGAATACAAAATTAAAGAGAAAAAATAAACAAACATAGGAAAGCCAAGATAATTAGTGCTATGTGGATGGGATGTACTTAGAAATTTGGCAATCTAGGGTGACAAGTGCTATGTTAGACCAAATGACCAAGTCAAAATTTAAACTAAATCAGGTAACCAAAAATCCAAGGATACTATTGAGGTCAACATACCCCCAAAAAATGGGGACACTTGTTTAAAATCATGCAAATTTATGTTATAAATTGGACATTTAACTTGATCAGGAACTAATATTGAATAACTTGTGTTGATCTAGTTTACATATGTTTGTTAGCACATATCTTCATTTGACCTTGATCTCATTTTCTAACCTTGAATCTCTATGTTTTAGGTTGTAAGATTAATAGAGTCCATCTAAAATGGATAATGTCTAATCTTCATGATTTAATGTTAATTTAATCTTTTACTAGCCTATAGTCTATTGAAAAATAAGTTGAATCAATGCCTGGTCATCTTAAAATCCTCATTATGATTACCCTATCTCAGGTTCTTTTGATTCATATTCAAATTTGAGCAAGATCAATTTTACATGGGAAGCACTTTATATGTTAAGCTTAGTTTAAGTTTTAGCCTAGGTCCTAGTCGTATTTATATAAATACCACTAAGACCTTAATCTAAAACTTTATGTTAAGTCCTATATGTCTTATGGTTCATGGGGGACTCTTTTATTATAATATAATCTTATCTTAAAATTTATACTAATTTTAAAATTGTATTTGTTAATATAAAAAAACTTTAGGCTAAGGCTTTATATATTTCCCAAGTATTAACTAAGATTTTATGCCAGTAGAAATGAATGAAAGGGTGATAGGTGGTGAGATATCAGGGCTTCAAAATGGATTAATGACCCATGGAAAAGGTCTAAAATTAAAAGGGGTCTAAAGGAATATTGGTGGTGCACATTAACTCATGCACCAAATATCTAATGGTGCGTGATCAAGATCAAAACAACAAAGAATTTTTCAAAAGTGAATGTGGTAGTGATAAGTGTCAACATCATGGAAAAATTTAAATAGAGATCCAATAGTGTGAAGGTAGAGCCCAATATATGGAGATCTATGAACTTTATTGATCTATATAATCAGGATCAATGGTGCAACATCAATAAATTTTTTTCAAAGGTCTCAGAACAAGTGAGAATATGACACGTGACACAAAGGCATTTGAGCTACAATGTCTGATTGTAAGGTACTCAGAGATCTTATAAAACTACCAAGTATCACACTCACATTCAATCACAAAGAAATAGATCGATGGAGTGAATTAGTCTAGGTGAGGATGATTTGATGGTATGATCCCAAGTGGACTTTTCAAGGATATTAACCCAATGAGATGTTAGCATGTGTCCTAGGGCCAACAATCACATTTCAAGTTAATGCCACATAGGTAAACAACTCACATTAAAATATCTTTTTGGTACTTGAGTTAGAGTGTCATCAGATGCACAATTAATTAGGTAAGAAATATTCCTTTGGTAACTAAGCTTGTGTAATATTTTGAGGAGTAACTGACATATCTCATGAATTGTCTATATAAAGGAGGTATTTCCAATTGTAAAAAAAGAAAGGGGAGGGATTTCTTAGAGCCAAAAATTACTTTGTAAACTTAGAGCAAGCAATACAAGTTAGGAATTTTGCAAAATTTGTCCAATATTTGTCTATGTGTTTTTTATCATGGTTTCTTTCTCAGTTATCTAGTTTGATATTTAGATTTGAATTGTTTTTATGGATCCTATATTTGCACATGTCAATGCAAATTTGTCAATTTATGCTTATGCTAGGTTGATTGAAAGATCTTAGGTTCATTTCATTCTCTTTTTCTTTTATTTAAGATGTGTAGAATCTATTTTCCTATGGAAGTAAACCTTTAAAGTGAACCTGATTTCTTATTTTCATTACATTTCCTTAGACATTTGCCTGATATATAGTAGGATCTGTGCCTAAGCAATTTCATGTTAATTTAGTGGTGTAGTGCATGTCTTGATAAAATTTAAGCTCTATCATAATGTCTATATTAAAGATCAAAAACACCTTCTTTCTTCCATACCCTCCCTTTTACTCCTTTTTTATTAGATCATTGTAGTTTAGCTTTTCATTGTAAATATTCATGTTAGCTTAGGGTTTAGACTTTAGGTTTTGGACATCATTCATTTATTTTAATTCAGATCACTTTCACCTTCACAAAGGTTTAGGACCACAGTTACTCCCAACAATCATTTACATTTTCATTTTGTGAAACAGTCATTTAACTTGGTCACTACTCTACCATAGATCTTGAGAAGATCACAACCAATGACTCATGCAATAGATTCTTTGGATCTAGAAATGATAAGTGTTTCTTAAACACTATATGAACTTGTTGATATATTTAGGTGCATCGACAGGGGATAAAATTGTCTTGCTAGGAGCGTCTAAGATAAAGCTTTATGAGTTTGAATTATCTTTACTAATTTTAGTGAATTATGTTTAAAGATCAGTTGATTCTTTGCATATTTGTGTTATTCTTGGTTCAATTATGTAAAGATCATTGATGCCCATGGTTTTAGATTAGTATTTAAGCTTATTTAGCTAAAGATAGATATTCTTTGAAGATCTATGGGAAAAATTTTCAAATATTTGAGGATCTATTTGTCTTTACAAATATTTTGTTTCTATATTGTATTGTGAATAGGATTTGGAGCTGGAACTACCATAAGTAAGATCCTCACCAAGGTATGACATGGTTAGGTGGATATTCTATCAATGTGCCTGGTTAGGTACATGACTTACCAATAAATACTGAAAGGTATTTTCCTTCTTTCAATCCCAATAATTTTATCACAACTGAAGAACATGTTAACAGCTTTAATGCTACTTTGAGACTTCTGAATGTAGTTCATGAAGATGTAGTATGTAGATTGTTTCCATTTACATTCAAGGATGTTGCATATGAATGTTTCCTTAACTTACCTGAGAATTATGTTTTCAGTTGGAATAAATTTAATGATTACTTCATTGACCAATTTTTCAAAATCATTAGTCCATGCATTTTGTATTAATAATTCACCACTGTTAAGAGAGATTCTAATGAGACCATTAGAGCCTTTAATGCTATATTTAAAAATATGTTCAATAGAACCATATCCCCTTATAGACCTAATGAGGATTTATCCTTAGAGATTTACAATTGGATATCATGACTTATGCGTTTCTTAAGTCTATTGGAGTCACAAACACCTTAGCATTGGCTTATACTAAAGCTGTAATAATCAACGATCAAATGTAGCCTCAAGGTTATCTTGCATATGTTATCCAAAATATTAATCCTAATTTATCAATACTAAATATCATTCCTAATGACAATCAGACTGTGTCTACCTTAAATCAGACACCAATCATGAACCAATTGCCCTTAAGCCATGCCCATCCTAGCCAATATTTGGGGTTCTTGAATAATGCTACAAATGGATTTCATCCACAAGGATAGAGAGATTTAGTGCCCAATAGTAATAACAATCAAGTTCATAACTCAAAAACACCAAATAATGAGAATGAATTCATACTTAAGATGGTTCAAAAGTTAATCACTAATTTTTTTCAATTGCAAAAGCAATTGGGCAATACTGGGGAAAAATCTAATAGAAACTATGCTTCTCAAAGGTTTAATAGGCATACAAATAGGTTTCATGATAAAATAAATAATAGGTCATCTAATAATGTACATGAAATAAATCTTTGTGATATAGGTCTAGTTGATCATTGTAATGTCTTTGAAGCATATCAAAATGAAGAGGATACATTTGAACCTGTGTTTAATCAAGACAATGTTATAAGGACATCTAAATCCTTCATGGTATAGGATTTTGATTTTCCATTTGAAGAAGAAAATAAACCTAAATACTCTCTATAAGAAGTAATAGCCATTCAAGATGAGCATCCCCATGAACAAGATCAGATACAAGTTGACCTCTCTTCAAATTATAGTTATGAGGATAATCCATATGAGGTCATTGTTAAAATTGAGGATATCCCTAAAGAAGATGATCATTGGAAATATTTATACAATAATTTTTTGAAGGAACTTGAGGTATTCCAAGACAACAATGTCATTTTAGAGATCCCAAAGCAAGATGAGGTGGGACTCGATTGGATAAAAGATATGTCATTCTGTATATAAGATGAAGATGAAGCAAGTGTAGTAGATCAAGAATTTCCATATAACACCTTCAAAAGTTTGGAAGTAGGTGGCCAGCCTGATTCAAATGGTAAGGTTTTAAATGAATATCATGTCCTTTTAGTTTATTATGATGAAGAGGACTTTCAAGTTGAGCTGAAGCCTAATGAAGACATCAATCTAAGCATACTAAGTTTAAAATCTAACCATGGAAGGTGAATGATACAAATCATGATCAGTATTTAAATGAATCAGAGATAGCATTATTTATGCAAGAAATAAGAATTCAGTAATAATATGATTTGATCTTGGATCCATATCTTGAATCCATACACTTGAGAATGAAGGTGGGAAACCAAGTTGCATCATACAGAAAACACAAGCATACAAGTGCTCCTACCCACAAGAGAGGCCATTGAATGGAAGAAATCATGTTTCAAGGTTATATAGTAGTTTAAATATATTTCCATTTCATCCTAGAGGTAATTTCTTTTTGGAATTAGTTTAGGTAGGTTTTAGATTAGTTTCTTTTCTTATCCCTTATTTGTAAGCAGTGCTTGTAAATACTTATTTGCTTGCTATTTATTTTGATTTGTGTTTGGTGTGTTTGCTTTCTTTGCTTTGTTATTTGATTCTAAATAAATACTTTTAGACATCCCTCAGATCAAATTTCACCTAATTTCTCAATAACTTCATAGTTCAAAAATGCAAGTATGACTTTTCAACATTGGTTGATCATGGATTGTTGAAATGTGAGTTTGATGTTGTAGTTTGGAGATAATAAGAAAGACTAATGGATAGGTTAATTGTTCCTTGAGATTTTAAGACTTGATTTGATATAATCTTGATTATAATAAGGATTTCACATGTGAGATGAAAGCTTGTATTATTGAAACATACTCATGTTTTCACTTAATAAACATTATTGTCTGAAACAAAGTTTGCAACCAAGGATGATTGTCTGAAGATCAAAATACTTGAAAAAATATTAAAACCTGGATAACCTAGTTCCCAAAATTTTCTAGAGAGTCAAAAATGATTTGGAAAATACAAAAATAAGAGCCTTACTACAAAATTCAAGATATTTCCAAGCAAAGGTGATTCTAATAATCTCCACTGGGGCTATAGATGCCTGACTGGTAGTGGAGCAAGGCCTTGAATGGATCCAAAGGAATATTTTTTGGGGATATATATGTTTTATTGGTAGTAGATTAATTCCCAAGCCTTCCTTAAGCTAAGACTTGATCCTTAATGCACATCCAAGTTTGCTATAAGTTAGTGTTAATGGTTAAAATCATGAAATCTAGAAGTTGTTCCCTAAATCCCATGGTAAAAAATAAGTTATATCAAATCACACACATAACGTGACTAGGTTTTTATGTTTAAGCCTAATTATACATTTTTAAGACTTATTTTAATCATGAATTGATCTTAATATTGGTATTTGATCATGTGGAATAGGTAGCCTAGTTATTAGTCTAAACCAAGAGAACTTGAATTCTAACATGTTATTATGTTCCCCCAAAAGTTTCCATTTATTGAGGTCAACACACCCCCATTTTTGAAAATAGGGACCCTTGTTAAAAATCATGCAAATTTATATTACAAATTAGACATTCAACTTGATCATGAACTAGTACTAAATATCTTGTGTTGATCTAGTTTACATGGGTCTATTAGCATATATCTTCATTTGACCTTGATCTTATTCACTAACCTTAGATCTCTATGTTTCAGGTTTTAGGATTAATGGAGTCCATCTAAAATGGAAAATGTATGATATTTATGATTTAATGTTAATGTGATCTTTTACTAGCTTATGGTCTGTTGAAAAATATGTTGAATCAATGTTTGGTCATCATAAAACACTCATTCTGATTATCCTAGCTCAGGTTCTTTTGAGTCAAATTGAAATTTGAGTAAGATCAATTTTATGTAGGAAGCATTTTATATTTTAATCTTAGTTTAATTTTTAGCCTAGGTCCTAGTCGTATTTATTAAATATCACTAATACCTTAATCTAAAACTTTATGTTAAGTCCCTTATGTTTTATGGTTCACGGGGGATCTTTTATTGTATTCTAAGCTTAGTTTAAAATTTATACTAAGTTTTAAATTATATTTATTAACACAACAAAACTTTATGCTAAGGCTTTATATGTTTCCCAATTATTAACTAAGATTTTATGCCCACATAAAAAGACAAAAGGGTGACAGATGGTGAGATCTTAGGGATTCAAAATGGATCAATGACTCATGGAAAAGGTCTAAAGTCAAAAGGGGTCTAAAGGAAGATCGACGGTGTGTGTTAACTTATACATTAAATATATAATGGTGCATGATCAAGATCAAAACAACAAAGAATTTTTTAAAAGAAAACAAGGTCATGACAAGTGTCACCATCATGGGAACATTTAAATAGAGATCCAATGGTGTGAAGGCAGAGCCTAGTACATGGAGATATATGAACCGCATTGATCCGTGAAATTGAGATCAATGGTATAAATCAATGGAGCCTTTTCAAAGGTCATAAAACAAGTGATAAGCTACCACATGACACAAATGTGTTTGAGCTATGATGTCCAATTGTAAGGTACTCAAAAAGCTCACAGAGCTGCCCAGTGGTACACTCACGTTCAATTATGTAGAAATAAATTGATGGAGTACATTCATCCAGATGAGGATGATTTGATGGTGTCCTAGGGATAATAATAACATTTCAAGTTAATAAATATAATTACATGGCATTGCCACATAGGAAAACAACTCACATTGAAATATCTTTTTGGCGCTTGAGTTAGAGTGTCATCAGATGCATAGTTAGTTGGGTAAAAAATATTATTTTGGTAACTAAGTTTGTGTAATATTTTGAGAAGGAATGACTGCAATATCTCATGAATTGTCTATATAAATTATGTATTTCCAATTATAAAAAAAAAAAGGGTGAGAGTTCTCAGAGCCAAAAATTACTTTGTAAACTTGGATCAAGCATTACAAGCAAGAAATTTTAAAAAATTTATCCAATATTTGTCTATGGGTTTGCTATCATAGCTACTTCATCATTTATCTAGTTTGATATTCAAATTTGAGTTGCTTGTATGGATCCTAGATGTGCACATGTTAATGTAGAGTTGTAAATTTGTGATTATGCTAGGTTGATTAAAAGATCTTAGGTTTATTTTGTTCTCTTTTGATTTTCTTGAAGATGTGTAGAAGTTATTTTCCTATAGAAATAAACCTTTAAAGTGAACCTAATTTTTTATCTGCATTACCTTTCCTTAGACATTTGCCTGATATACAATAGGATCTATGCCTATGCAATTTCATGTTATATATTGGTTTAGTGCATGTATTGATGAAATTTAAGCTCTATCACAATGTCTAGATTGAAGATCAAAAACACCTTCTTTCTTCCCTACCCTCCCTTTTGCTCCTTTTTGATCAGATCATTGTAGTTTAGCTTTTCATTATAAATATTCATGTTAGCTTAGGGTTTGGACTTTAGGTTTTGGACATCATTCATTGATTTTAATTCAGATCACTTTCATCTTCACAAAGGATTGGGACCATATTTTCTCCCAACAATCATTTTCATTTTCATTTTATGAAACAGTCATTTAGCTTGGCTAATACACCATAGATCTCAGGAAGATCACAACCATCAAATCATGTAATATATTCTTTGGATATATAAATAATAAGTGTTTCTTAAACACTATATGAATCTATCAATACATTTAGGTGTATCAATATCTACTAAAGATTGAAAAACTCAAACAAGTAAACCTTAAGTAAGAAAGGCAAACTCACCAAATCAAACTAAGGATACATGTCAAAAATATGGTAATAAAACATCAATGTGAAAGTAGTAAAAATCCTTACTTAAACAAAGATGGGAAAATTAAATGGTAAAAAATATTGATGAGTGAGTAGTAAAAATCCTATCTCACTTATCAATTGGAAAAGGTGCATAAAAGGGAAAACAACATTGATGAGTGAAAAGTAGCCAACCTCACTCAACAATGGAAAAAGTACATGAAAGTAGAAATGGACTCATGTGTATAAAAAACATTGGTAGTAAAACAATTATAAATGGTAAAAGAAATAAAGACACATCTAGAAATGTAGAGTCAAGGTGTAAAGAAAGTAATCCTAGTCACTCAAGCATATTGTTTTTCTCTAAGGATAGATAAAACTAAAACAAAGTAGTGCTAGCATGTTTGTAAGATGTGAAGAAGAAGGAAGTATAGAAGAGGGAAAACATATTTAGAATCATAATTTTATTTTAAAGGCGGGGAATGAAATGGGTGGAGGGGAGAATGAAGGAACAACCAAAGTAGAGTAACTCTTTATTGAAGTCAAGACACTCAAATTAAGTTTATCAAAATAACAGGACTATCAACATTAAGGACTCTGAATAACTTCTCCTAGCCACACAAGTCTTAGGTTAAGAAATGAATTATGTAGATCATCCCATGAAGGTTAAATGCATGAAAATTAAAACTGACCTACCTTCCCATAATGTGTTCCTCATTGCCCAAAACCCTTTATAGAGTGGTCAGTCTATTGTGAAGATTGGGTACTTGTGTGAGAAAGTAGATAGAAATATAGAGTTTATTGAATTCTCCTATTCCAATCTACTGGCCTACTACACCCCAATGGACCTTAGCTCTATTCTGAAGCCAACTATGGAGTTTAAGCTTTGATTGAAGATAGGAGACGGGCTTGTAATCATGTTTTTTGGTGTGATATTAATTTTTGAGATTTGTATGTTTCCTTTTGTATATCATTACCTTTTGTTTTAAATGATTTGGATTTTAAATTTATTGATGGATTTTTCTATTTCTCCATATATATTTAGAGAACCAAACATGGGTGATAAATATGAATTTCATTTGAATACTTGTGACTTGGTTTCTAAGAGAGAAATTTAAAGAGCATGGTGTCTAAGAGTCTCATAAATCTAGGTGAAATAAAAATGAAATCTTAACTTTGACCTTATTTTATCCAGTGTGGAGTGAAAGGAAAGGAAGTCAAGAAGAATTAAACATGAAACAATTTGAATTACTTCAAATCACAAAAATGTTACAGAGGGTGGAAAAGGGATATAATGATAGTAAACTGTGATTCCTTATCATAAGAATGAGGGAAATGTAGGGAAACATGCTAACATTGGTTGTTTGTGCAAATCTAATCTATCTAAAGAATCAAAATCTAAATTTGAGAACAAAAGATCAACAACTCATAACCATTGCAAAACATATTCTAGAAAAAGAAATGATAAGATGGTGGTTTTATGAGGAAGACTAGGTCTTATCCAAGGTCTTACACAATAACTCATAAAATAAAAACCCATGGGGGTGCCAAAAATTATTGTAAAAATAAATGGGATAAGAAAAATATGGTATTTGTGAGGAAGGCCATGTCCTATCCATGGTATTATACTATAACTCATAAAAGAGAAACCCAAGGGATGTTAAAAAGTGTGTAAAAGTATGAAAATAAAGAGGATAAAAGTACATCATGAGGAAGACCAGGTTCTATCCATGGTTTTACAATGTAACTCATGAGAAAAAGGGAAACCAAAACACCAAAAAGGAAAGACAAAGGTTTTTGAAAGTAGAGAACTATTGTAAAGGGTGAGACCCATGCGAGTATCCTACTAAAAGTGTTATATAGATAGTATATAGAAAGCCTAAAAAGAAGGGAAGAATCAGGTAAAATGCTTCTTGAGGAATTGTAAATTAGTGATATCTTTAAAAATATGGCCTTTATTGTTTTGAAGGTGATATGTACTTGGACCAAGAATATCTTTGACTAAATAGGGATCCCACCATTTTTAGGCATATTTACCTTCTTTTTCATAGGTGTAGTCTAATTTAAGGATAAGATCACCAATATTAAAAGTGTGAAATTTAACTTATTTGTTATATTGTTTGGAAATATGATCCTTGTACTAGGGATTATGTTTCAAAGCAAAAATATGGTGCTCATCGAGGAGATCAAGAGTATGAAGGCGAGCTTCACATAATTATTAATTAGGTATGATACCATGAAGAGATATATGGAGAGAGGGAAGCTCAACTTATAATAAAAGGAATAATTCAAAACCATAGACTAGAGAGAATGGCATTGCCCTAGTGGTAGTACATATGCTAGTGTGATAGGCCCAAAGAGCAAGATAGAGATGTAGGTGTCAATCTGTGTGGGTTTCATGAATTATCTTCTGGATAATTTTATTAATAATTTTTTTAGTGGCCTCAGCTTGGCCATTACATTATGAATGATAAGATGTGGATAATTTATGATTGATTTTAAATTTAGCATAGAGTTGTTTGACATCTTTGTTTTTTAAATTACCACCATTATCTGAAATGATAGTATGAGGGACACCAAAGTGGAAAATAATTTGATTAAGGATAAATTTGGATATGGTGGTACTAGTGACATGAACAAGAGGCATAAACTCAACCCATTTGGTAAATTATTTTATGGCTATGACTATAAATACATGCCCATCTTGAGATCAAGGTAATTTGCCTATGAGATATAATCCCCACATGGAGAATAGCTAGGGAGATTCAATATTTTGAAGCTCAACTAGAGGTGAATGAATTAAATCATCATGAAGTTGGCAAGGGGTAAACTTTTTAGAAAAATTTATGGCATTTTTTTGAAGATTAGGCCAAAAATATCCTATATGTAGGCATTTATGGGCAGTATCATGTTCTCTATAATGGCCACCACAAATGCCCCCATGTTCTTGTTCGAGAAGAGGAGGGACCTCATCTTGAGTAACACAACAGAGCAAGGTACCTTTAGCATTATGATAATAGAGGATGTTATATATAACTACATACTTGAAATCTTGTTTGTGAATGCGAGTATTTTTGTGGGAGTCTAGGTGGGGAGGATAACTTTGATGTTTCAAAAATTGAATGATGTCTTTATACCATGGGTTTTGTCAAATGGTGATAGCCTCAATGTGGTAGATAAGTGAATCATGTCGTTAAATAGAGTATGGATACTTTTTTATTTGGATAAAAAAGTGGGATCAATAAGAACTTGGTGTGGATGAAAAAGAGATGCTAAAGAAGTAAGGAAATCAATGATAGAATTTTGATCTCAAGGGATATGATCGATGGTGAAATAAATGAAATATTTGGCAAGAGTAGCTGAAATTTGATGATAAAAAATGAGATTTTCCCTTTTGCATTGGTAATCACCATTAACTTGTTGGAAATTGAGTTGGGAATCACCTAAAACATGCAAATATTAGATATATAAATCAAGGGTATCTCTCACACCTAAAATTAAAGCTTTGTATTTGGCTATGTTGTTAGTGACATCAAATGTTAAGTGAAAAGATAAACGGATTATTTTTATAAGAGGGATCATAAGAATACAACCTATCCTAACTCCTTGAAGGCATTTAACACCATCAAAGTGAAGGGTCTAAGTATCCTTGTGTAAATCAACATTAATTTCAAGGAGTTCTTTGATAACTACTTTTGGTTTAGTAGTATCAGGGAAAATAGTAGATTCATCAAGATTACTTGCTTCAATATTAGAAGTGAAGTTATGAAAGTAATCTTTCAGAGATATTTCTTGGTTGAGACCTTTAATATAGAGGATATTGTCATTGGGAAGACTATCTTGAAGGTGGTCGGTAACAGGCATAGGAGCTACAACAAGTTAATCAGCTATGATTTATCCTTTAACAATTTTTTGAGTAATAATTCAGAGATCAAATTCCATGATAAGGACCATCACTTTCCAATTTTGTCCCTAGGATTAAAGTCTTTAGAGAAAAAGTGATGAAGGGGATTGAAATGAATGATAACATAAGTGGTTTGATAAAGTGTATAATGTTGAAGTTTTTTAGCTGCATAATAGATTGTGAGGAAATCACATTTGAATTTTGTGTAACATTTCTCATAATCAATGAGGCCTTAGCCGATATAGTATATGGCATGTTCTCTTCCAGTATCATCCTGTTGGGTAAGCAATTTCCCAATTGATATGGGTGTAGAAGTGTATAAGATCAAAGGTTGATCTTTAGAAGGGGATGAAGAGTAGGTGGTTGAAGCAATGATTATTTCATATTATTAAATCATTTTTTATAAGGATCCATCCATTCTAATGCATTACCTTTCTTAAGAAGAGAATAGATAGAATATATACAGTAAGCCATTTTGGGGATGAATCATCTAATTGCTCCAAGTTTATTGAGATAAGTGTGAATGTCTAGAGTGGATCAAGGGATGGGCATGTTGAAAATAGGGTTAATATTAGTAGGGTCAACATCAATGTCATGAAGAGAGATTAATAATCCTAATAATTTTCCAAATGTGACACTGAAGACACATTTATAAGGATTTAATGTAACTTTATATTTAAAGAGGTGGTCGAAGATGATGGCAAGATGAAAAATATGAATCTTGAGACATTTATACTTAATAATGAGGTCATCCACATAGGTTTCAATAATTTTTTGGATAAGATCATGAAATATATGATTCATTTCCCATTGATAAGTAACTTCAACATTTTTGAGTTTGAAGGGCATTTTAACATAGCAATAAATGCCCCATTCCATGGTGAAATTTGTCTTATGTTGATCTTTGGGGGCAATGTGAATTTTATTTATAGCCTGAGAAGCCATCCATAAGAGATAACATTTCATAGCTAGTTGTGGAATCGACAATGACATCTATTGAAGGCAGAGGAAAATTGTCCTTAGGATAAGCAAGATTAAGATTATGGAGATCAATGCAAATACAAATGACCATCATGACCTTTTTTCAAATAGGAATGATGGTAAAAACCCATTCAGAATAATCTAATGGTTTGATAAACTTAGCATCAAGAAGTTTGATAATTTCTTTGTGGCATAAGGTGGAAACCTTAGGTGGAAATTTCCATTGCTTTTGATGCATAGGTTTGGAATCAGGATAAATGATGTTATTGTGCACCACAATGCTAGGGTCAATACCAAGCATGTCCTCATAGGACCAATTGAATATCTCATGATATTTATCAAAAAATAAGCTAAATTTATCATGGTTAGTAGGTGAAAGTTTTTAATAGACTATAATTGGTTCGAGGGCATGATGGATTACCATATTTGATGTGAGTAGTTTCTTTGATAAGCACAACATTGCCATTTTGGAAGTGGTATGGTGAATTTGGTAAAGAATAAGTTGGATTAGCTTTAGGGTCAATGTTAGTGATGAATTTTTTGAAACAATGGCCTTTGTTTTTTAAATTTCAAAGTTTGTGATGTTATCGATGAAGTTGAGGTTCTCGAGCATGGAGTAATTCAAGAATAACTTCATCATTAGGCAAAGTGGGAAGAGAACAAAATACTCAAAATCTACTTTGAGATTGATAATTTGATTACCATGGCTATCATATTCAAGTTGTATCTAAAAGATATTTGAGGCCTTGGCATCTAATGTAATCATGGGAATAAGAAGAGTAGATTGATCAGATGGGATTGGTATATCACTAGTTTCTTTGACAGGGGAAGAATTAGATGTAGTGATGGGATATGTAGGTGGTAAAGAAGATGCAAGAATATCTAGAGGTTCATAAGGTAGGACTTGTTCTACCACCCAAGGAGTATCAAGAAGTGGATAATTATTAGGAGGTACATGATCTTCAGGATCTAATTCATGATCCATGGAAATGGTATGAACATCTTGGTTGAAAGCATGTATTTGAGCTAAAGTTTTTTGATAGTGTTGAACATCCAAGTCTCAAGATTGAGCTTGGGACATGATTTAGTTATCATCTTAGGTTGAAGAAATGGTACATGCTTGAGATTCAAAGGGAGTTTTAGAAGGTGAAATTCCAATGTTACTAAATTTTTGTAGAGACATGATTAAAGGAACTTGGAATAATTTGGCCACTCCATAGTCATTATAGGTGAAAGCATCTTCTAGGTAAGAAGGTTGCTGAGCATTATATGGAGGGGGAAATAAATGATCTCATCAATGAGAGGAATAATTATCATGAGGTAATAAATAAGGAATAAGCCACTCTAAGAGATAAGGAGGTAGCTTAGTAGTGTTACAAGTATGTTGCGAATCATTAGGTTCATCATCATTTTCGTGATCTGTAAGTCTAGATTAATGTTGATGAACTCAAGTAATGGAGCACTATTGATGGTAATAATTTTAGTGATGTGGTATTGATATTTTGGTTTAGGAATTTGAATGCTCCAAGGATTAGGATCAGCCTCATGTTTATACCATTTACCGTTATGTAGGAATTTGATGCATTTGCTATTGGAAGAAGTGATGGCCCTCATTCTATGAGTCCAAGGGTGACTAAGGAGTATGTTATAAGATAAGGGTAAATTAAAGACCATAATTTTAGTTGGAATGGTCTTAGGTTTGATTGTTAGGGGAAGCCAAATACAACCAAGTGGCCTTTAATTAGTTTTATCAAATCCATGACAAGTAAGGTGGGTTTGCTTGAGATGATCCTTATTATAACGAAGTTGTTGTATAATCCATAAAGATGTCACATTAATACCATACCCTTCATCAACTAATACTTTACAGATAAGGGTAGTATTAGTGTCTATTTTAATGAATAGTTGTGGATTATTGGCATGAAAAAATATATCATCATTAATCATGTCCTCTTTAAGAAATTCCTTAGAAAGCTTAGAAGGACAAATACTTTCAATGGTATGCATGTTGGTAAGTTGAGGCTCCATAGGGGGTGGTTATTCATTTATAGAATATGGATCTTCAATTTATTGTAATTGTTACATATGGAACTTATGATGATAAGAGGAGATATGACCTCAGTCCATAAGTGGAATCTTGCAACACATGGAGTTAAGTTCTTCGAGAAAGTTCCAATGGGATTTAGAAGAAGAACCAGTATGAATTTTAAAGGGTAAGGTATATTTTGAAGGAATAGAAGTTAATGGGGTTCATAAGGAGGTGGTTCCTCAGGGGATTTTGAATCTAAATGAGTGGTTGTAGTATCTTTGAGAAGTTTTTCCTCCAAATATGGTTTCTTGGGTTTTGTGATAGGATCTTTGTGAACTAGTGTATGATGATAATTAACCTTAGTTATGTTAACATATTGAGAATTATTGTAATATTGGTCATAATCGACATCAATAACACAAAAATTCTTAGTAGTTTATTGATTATTAGTTTTGGAAAAATATTTTTGGTTATTAGAAGAAGAAGCTTTGGAGCTTATCATTTTTGAGAAGCATTGTTGTACTTTTGATGATGGATTTGAATCATGGCTTGATGGTTGAAGGAATCACCAAGAACATAGGAGATAACAAAATTTAGTAAGTCCTCAACAATTTTCATGGGAATGATCAATGTGAGCATGGAACCAAAAAAATTGGTTAGGGTCATACCATTTAGGAGGATTATTAGGATAAGTAAAGGGTTTAGATGGTGCTAGGAATTGTTTCTTTTGCTACACAGTGAGTGGTATGTGATAAGATGGGGGATTTTTAGCTTTAGAAACTCTTGGTTTAGTTGGAAGAATATTGTCGATGATGGCATTATTGGAAGTTTCAAAATATCCTTTAAGGAATTTGGTATTAGGTTCAAATTGCTTCATGAGGAAGTTTTGATGTTTGGCTTGGTCAAGAGATTAATTAAGTGTTTGAAGAACAAAATTTCAAACCTTATATTGAAGTAAATGAGCAAAAGTAGTTATAATGTTTTTTTAAAATATCATCAATCATGTTATGGTCAATTTAATGGAACAAATATTTCCATCATTTGATAAAATCAAGAGTTGATTCGATGGGAGATTGCTTAACATTGATGAAATGGTTAAGGCAATTTTTGGGAAGATTATTATTTTGATACTCTTTAACTAGAATATTAACTAAATCCTGAAGTTACCAAATGAAATGTTGGGGAATTTGGTTGTACCATTCCAATACATCACCAGTGGAGGTTTTAACTAGAAGTTTAGTTGTGGTTAAAGTATTAGTTTGGATCAACTCTTTATAAATATTTCCAAATGCTTTGAGAAAGGATGCAGGGTCTTTAGTCCCATCATACTTGATAGTTGGAGATATATTACCAATATCGATGGACACGATAAAAGGAGCTAAAGGTTAATTTTGGATGTTTTAAAGATTTTTTTTATTCATTATAGGTTGAGGAATAACATTTTTTGAGGCATCCCTAAGAGGTGGAGGAATAAAATTTGGATTGGTTGAGGATAGATAACTGGAGGTTGATTAGCCATATTGATCAAATGACATTGTAATTGCATCATTTGAGAGGTGTTCATTTGTTAGATGAATTGTGCATGAAGTTGAGTCATATCAATTGGTAGGTTGGTGTTGATAGGATATCTCCCCAAATTGGTATTAGGGGGAAGGTTGTTGGAAGGTGGATTACCCATGGGATTGTTCGATAGACTTGTGTCAATTTCTCCAAAATTATTTTGAAAGGCTTGAAGATTGGAATTATCTTGATATATATAAAAAGTATCGGATCCACCTACTTCACCTTAGGGTGTGATTTGCACCATGTTACAATACAAAGATGAAGAAGATGCAAAGGTGCTACAAGAGTGAGGGTTATCTTGTGAGGAAAAGAGAGGGATAAATGAATATCTCATATGGTGTATAAATGGATAAAATTTGTCCAAGAAGATTATAATATGAAACTTCATGATGATTTAAAGAAATGAATAGAATGCCAAGGAAATAAAAATAGAGAACTAAGTTGTTCAAATAGGAGAGTAAGGTCAGCAATAAGAGTATAGATTTGACCAGGTTGAACTAGTAATAAAAATTGGGAAAAACACAATCTGATGAGGATACAAGGTCGATCAAGTTGACTTAGTTTTATAACCTGACTAGCAAAAGGGATATAGAGTCGAATTGGTCAAATTAGTAATACAGGTAGGGAGAAAAATAGTGTGTAAGAGACTGTGTCGAGTAGAATGATAGTGTACTAAAAATAAGGGAAAATTTTGAAATGTACTTTAAAGAAAGAAATGGAATTAAACACACAAGAAATTGGATCAAAGAGAATGATCCAATCAGGGCACACAACACAGAACCTTGCACCAATGCTAGCCAATGCAAGTTTTTTCAATACAACATACAATGAGCAAGCGATTAACTAAAAAAGTAAAAAAGATAACTAAGTGGCCATCCTGAATGTTGTTATATTATTATAAAGTGTTATTTTAAGTGTGATAGTGAAGTTGGTAGAAAGTAGGGAACTAAAAATCAATCTATGGATGGTTTCAATATGTTAGGCTGAAAGCGATCTATGTTGGCAATGTTATTGGCTTGGTATTGGGTCCTACTCCCTCACTTCACAATCCCACAATGGTAAGGGTGTTAGGTGTTTCACCAATATATACCATTAATCATGTGTTTATACTTAGCCATAAAACCAAGTTAGCTTCCCTCTTGGTGATGAAATCCAAGTAGGTAGGCCTTGGGTAGACAAATGTTTAAATGTATTTTGAAATTATGTAATTTGGTAGTATGTGCAAGAAAGAGAAAAATAGTGTAACTAAATGGTATGTTGAAAGACCACATAATTAGACTATGTGAGCTAATCTAAGAATGTGAACAATTGAAAATGAAAGTATGAATTAATTAAAATAATATATTTATTAATTCCTAATTTAAACATAGTATAGAGTTGGTTCAGGTGACATTGTATGCAAACATTATTAAATAGAGTTGATAGGGTCACTATTGTACTGTATAAGCAAGAGCCCTTAATAACTAAGTTGACCAAGTCAACCTAGTCTTTTAGATAAAAGATAGACTACAAAACTAGGTTGATCTAGTTTGTTTTAGGATTATAGTTTTGGACATTGTAAACTTGTGCAAAATAAAACTATAATGAAGAATTGAATTGAAAGAGAGAGAAAGAAAGGAACTATGATGGGTTGGAATATGCTAAGGACTATGAAATTTATATTAAAGTGTCTTGAATGCTACTTTCAATTTATGCCAATTGTGTCAACTAGGTTGATCTAATTCTTTAATTCCCTATTTGTTGAAGCTTGTTTAAGATGACTGAGTTGACCTAGTCGACCTAGTTTGTTATATGGAAGTTGGCTTGCACGACTTAGTTTGTTGTTTTGAAGTTAAATAAGAGACTAAGTTGACCTATTTAACATAGTTTGATGTCTAACACTAAATAAGAATATTGTGTTGACCTATTCAATTTAGTAATTTATATCTGATAAAGACTTGCATAGAAAGAATATAGTTATTTTGATATGATTATGTGTTAAAATTGTGCATAGAAGTTAGAGACTATACTGGCTTGGTTGACCTAGTATCACAAATATATAAAAAATAAAAATGGTAGAAATAAAAAGCATGAAAGAAAACTTTCAAGGGTTAGATTCACATTGGGGTCACTGAATGTATGTAATCAGAAATGCATCAGATCTACAAATCAATCCTAGCTCAGAGAAGATAAATCTTATTTACACTCCTAATTGGGCATACATTAGATAATCAAGAACATGACCAATATGGATCCCCTAGACGTAATGAGGGGATCTCTTACCATAATAATATCACTAGGGATGGTTCCAAAACCTCCAGTCAAGGAAAACTATGTAATAACCCTAGCTAGGTCCTATGTTTTCATATTCAATATACTAAAAACAAGTAAAGTAAAAGTCAAATATAGTGCTCACCAAATCTTGTGGCACAAAGTTGAGGTTAGTAAACATAAAAGTAAACATGCATAAGAGAGTCCTAATTAAGCTATGTATAGTTAAGACCCTAATGTATGGAGAGGAAGAGTAATATTATTTAAAATCCATTACTTATGCTACTTCTATTTACTAAAGAGAGGAACAAATTTAGAGATACTTACCTAGAAGACAAACCCATTGAGACTAAATCTCTCCCTTGGCCAAAGGTGCTTCTCAAGAGGTTTTTATGGTTTGTAATGATCACTAAGAAAGTCCAAAGCATCCAAGAGTTCTGGGCATGCTTATTTGTAGTTAACTTCCTCCATCCCTATTTTAAATCTCTTCTATTTAGACCTTCAAATATGCATAGTCATGGCATCCTTTTGTATGTAAAATTTCCCTATTAAGTAGTAAAATTAGTTTTCATTATATCTTATTATTTAATTAAAACTTGATTACACCCAAAAAATCCACCAAGAAAGACATCATCTCATAACCATTAACAATATGAATAACTTCATTAAGTGAGGTCATGGGATAGTTTTATTCTTGAAGACTCTATTTAGGTTATGGAAATTGACACACAGCTTGATTTTTCTGCTCTTTTTGCACACTAGGACCAAGTTTAGAACCTAGGTTGAATGTTTGATAGGGAATACAATTCTTGCAGTTAGTAGTTTTTGGACTTCTTTATAGATGAAATTTTGTAAGACTAAGTTTAATAGTATTTATCACTTCCTAAAGGATTTTTAGGCATCTTTAAGTGGTATCATGTGTGTGATGATCCATGGGTAAATTTTTTTCAACTCATCTTAGGACCATGCAATCACATCCCTATATTATTGCAACAAAGCTTTCAAACTCTCATTCTCAAGGTTAGAGTAGCCAAGTCCAATAATAACATGCTTTGGGTATTATGCGATTCCTAAATTGATTGTTGTGAAGTTACTTTCATTAGTTTTTAGCCACCTTTCCTTCACAAAATATGCATCTTGGTAAAAGGCTCTCTTCAAAGACACCATTTCATTTGGGATGTAGTTTTATCTAAGAAGTATGACCCCATCATCATCTACTCTTGTGCCATGAACTATATTTATGTCACCTTCATCAATGATATGGGATTAGAAACCCCCATGTAATGCATGAACTAGATGATATGTATATCATATTCAAACACTTAAAATTTATCCACATTATCTAGGACTGAATGACATGGGGCAAGTTCTACTAAAAAATTATGTAGGTTCAGCGCCTGAAGTGGACTAAGTTTATAGTAGAAGATGCTAAGGAATATGTGGCTTGCTTTTTCCTTCTAGGGATGGGTGTGATATTGAATGGATCAAAGGATTCCATTAAATTCTAAGTGCATTGGTTATATTTATTTAAGTATGATATATTACACTATAATTTAATTTTTCCTTGTTTATTACTAGCCAGAAATCACCATAGACAAGATTTTTTTAACATTGTGTTTAAGGTTGGGATGCAATCCCAAAACTAAATCTACATATGCTATGGATTGTTCATATAGGGGAATTTAATTTTTAAGCCACCTGGTATTGCTTATTGCAAGGATCTATCAGAATGATACATACACCTGCACCTTATTTTAATCATGCCTCATCAAATTATAGGGTCCAAATTTTTAGGGAGGTTGCATGTTCATCTCTATTTGGAATGTCTTTTGTTTCCAAAGTGTAAATGTTAAGGTTAGATGAAACAAATTTCACCTTATTTTTTTGGCATTATACACTATAATGGCATGTTCCATTTTAGGCTCCTTACTGACTCTAGTTTGGTTAGATACCCCTTTTTAAGGAAACCATAAATGAGAATAATTAGTGGCTATGTACCCATTGAGTGTCTTTGACTAGTCACAACTCAGTAGCATGCCATAGGTGTCTAGGATCTCAACTACCTAAAAAAATATGAATTTTTGAACTCATGATTCTAAAGCTAGTTACATGTACACATTCAATAATCCACGTACCACCTTAACATCATATTTATCTAGTTGAACTATGACTTTTTTAGACTTAATATGTGACAATACTAAGTTCTTATAGATACCTATGGGCATGACATTGACCGATGCTCTTGAATCAACTAGGCAATTATGTAAATGTTTTCAAAAGATTATCATAGTGAGTAAGAAAGGGGGAAACCCAATTTTTTCCCTATGGATCATTATATTCTTTGCACAATTTTTTGTTTAATTAGGGAATATAATTCCCATTATTTATCAGTCAAAGCCTTTAGAAATAAGTATTTTTGTTTGGGGATCTAGGATAACTCATGAAACATGATGCTTTCCTTTACCTTTTTCATATCTTCCACTATGCTTTACCCATTCTTGTCATTACTCTATTTCTAGCTGAGCATTACTCTATTTCCATCTAGGCATCCATAGCCTTGACATAGATTATTTGAATCACTCTTCCTCTATGAATTTTGTTATTTTATTTATTTTTAACATTTCTTAGAAGAAGGATTAGAAATCACCATGGGATATGTATATATGAATAGACTTCATCTTCAAATTAGATATATCATTCATGCTTTGACTTTTCTCAATGTTTATTATCTCTCAAACAAGTTTTAAATATGTAGATGTGTAGTTAATCTTTTAGAATGAGAAGTCTTTATAAAATTTTCATGAAAACATTATATTAAATTCCAATGGCCTGATATACTTATTTAGTTTATATGAATTTTTTTGCTCAATCATGATACATACCTTGATCTAAAGAACCCAAACACACCGAGAGTAATCTACACAAACACCATTCAAATGTGATTTTGGCCACCCCTTGTTAGGAGAATTTTGATGACTTCATGACAACATTAGATTTTTATGAATATAAATAAACTAATCTATGAAATAATAATAAATAAACTATAAAATCAATGTGGAAAGCAATAAATCTAATCTAGAAATCTAATTTCATCAAAAAACTAGATCCTAAAAAAAGCTGGGAGGGTGGGTTTAGAAATTTTGATTCAAGTATATCCCACTATTTGGTAATAATGAGGTTATATAAGTTAAGTTCCTTAGATAGTAAAATTAATCCTTGTAGCTTAACCATTATCTCAATTTCCTTCCTATGCATCCAAGATAATTAGCAAGCATGTGTTTGAAATAATTGTGTTCCTTAGTCCCAAAATTAGAATAAGCAAATAAGCATTGGAACTTAAAAAATAAAAATAGGCATTATTATAAAAAATACTTACCTCACTATCAAAATCATAATATGGATATTAATATATCTAAATCTTGGTGATCATGGTGTTATGATGAGTATTAGGTTCAACACACTAATTTTATAGGGCTTAGATCAACTAATAAACACATGTCTTCCTCTTCTTCTTGCATTCTTTTCTCATAATATTATGGGTCTAAAATTTGAATGTATTCATCCCCATATGAACTATCATCTTATTCTATAAGGATATCATGATTAATAAAAGAGGAAGCTTGATGACCAGCTAGCTAAAACTAAAGGGATTCTACTTGAACTGTGGTGAGAATAATATCATGAAAGGACTCTATTGGAACCATGATAGGAGGACCAAGTTTCTAATTTTCTATTATATCTCTTTGGAAATAAAACAAATATTCCATTTTTCTCGAATTGAGGCATAAAAATTGATCTTCCACCTGAATAGCTTCTACATAATCCATAGCCAAAGTTTTTCATGCAAACCTTCTCACAAAAGTGGAGGTTAATGGACCCAAAACATGTAAATATATATCTAGAATGATTGATTCAAAAGGTCTATGAATTTTTGGGATTTTTTTATAATTCTTTTGAAATCTAAAATTGAAATCCCTAATTATCTCAAAAGACTATCTTTTGATCATGACAAATACTTGTAATAAACTATGAGAATCAACATATGACTGTAATAAAATAGAAATAGATTTTTAAAATCATTCTATCTTGTAATACAATTAATTTATAACCCTAATAACCAATCAAATGCCTCTCCTTCTAAATAAAAAAGAAATAACTTGCAAGCAACATCTTCATATTTGACATTTAAAACATGCATATCGTATTGATAAACAACAAGATGTTCCTCAACAGTTCTTATGCCATCATTTTAAAATTTAAGAAGATAAATAAGTGGATCTTAAACTTATATAAAATCATGATTAATACTTGGGATGTTGATAGGTGATTGGCCTAGCCACAATTGTTTTTTGATATTTATATTTTAACAAGCATCTAAAATGCATTGGATGAAAAAGTGATCACAAAAGTACCCCCTTCTCGAGTGAATCTCAATAAATAGAGATTGTGCCCTCCTTAGAACACTAATTTAGATTCATTTTGATGTGGGTTTTATTCACACCATATAAACTTATGAGGTAGCATCTAAAATTTTAGGATTGATGAAAAGATTCACTATAAGGCATGAGTTACAGGGTATTTCATTTTGTAAACAACCTGGTGGTGAAATAATGGTGAGTGGAGTAGTTGTTTACCTTAAATGGTTTGGATATGATGTGAGCCTAAGATCTAATTGAGATGGATGGGTGGATATAACCTAAGGTGGATTGGATTAAAATAAAAAGAAGGGAAAGGTAGGGGAAAAATAAGGTTTGTGAATCAAAGATAGATGAAACCCTTATAAGTTGGTATTTAACTTTATGGCTAGACAAGTGAATGGAAAATAGTGTCTGTTACAAGTCATTATCAACCAAAAAAACATACAACCACAAATATAAGTCTAAATAAATAAATACAATGAACTTTATGCTCATAATCAAAGGTTGTTACCAATACTGAATTACTTTTGCACATCCTTTGTCAATGAGAGATTACAATTTAATCTTAAAGCATTTAAATTAACTATTGTATAATTTTAAAAACTATATGAGGACACTTATACATATCCTAAAGAAAATATTTAGTAAGTTTACTAGTCATAATCAAATATTTTATAATATCTGAACTAATTTTTCACATTCAATGTTAATAAAAAAATACTAGTATGATATATGAATAACATGAAATTCAAATATTTTATTGAACAATTCAAATAGTTAATATACCAGCTTGATGGAATTTCCTCAATGAAACACAGGGTTCGGAGAAGAAAATCACATCAAAAAAAAATTATAAAACAATCCATAGAATTTATTATTCACCTTAATTGTAAAATTCTCCTCCATTTGGAATATAGAAAACACATATATATATATCTTGGGATGGGGATGCCTCATCCTCTAAGTTGAGTCTACAGTTGGACTGTATCCTAAAAATTCATGCGAGTTGTGTATATGAAAAAAAAATCCTTAATTTAGACACAAAAGTGCTTTTATAAAATAATCTATGGCTAAAGATAAGAATTGAAACAAAGTCCTGGTTGGAATGATTTACTGGAATTTCTAGTTCAACTCGACTCAAATAATTAGAATGATGTTATCACATGCTTTTATGATATACATGTATATAATACATTTTCACCAAAATTCTCATATTTAAAGGTATTCAAGCTAAGAATGAAATCGAGTCATAACTTAGACATGAAATTTCATAAACAAATTGATGTGATCCTTGCTTGAAAGTGAAGCCTACATGCTTGAAACTTTGAGTTTAAGATGCCTTCCTTATAGTTTCAGATGAATTTACTCTTATCCAAGAATAATGTTTCCATCTAAAACACTTCATATTATTTATTATTTATATGAGCTCACTTTATATCTCTACTTTAAAACTATCTGTTGCCCTTACAATAAATCCTTGAAAAGGGGCTTGGTTCTCTAGATGATGATGTTATGAAACTTCTCTATATCATAATGAATAAACTCAAAAATCCAAGTTTTCTAATCATTTCAAAACTATGATCATTGTTTTGTAGCTGATTTTGTCTTAGATTTAATTCATATTTGAAAATTTGACCCCTTTCATTGCTTATACAAATAAATTGGTTGTAGACAACACTTTAGTTTCTTGCCAATCTTATTTTTTATTTTGCTTTTATAGAGTAAACTTTTGTAGGAATTTTTCCACATGGTGTATTTTCATTGTGTTTTGACTGGGTCATCAATTTTTACATATGTCATTATATCATTTTTATATGACTCACTTTCTATTATTTGTCTTTATTCTTTATTTAAGTAGGATACATGGTGTTTCCTCACTTCTTCACTTGGAATCTATCCTTGCCTTTTTACTTCTTGACTTGTTGATTGTAGGTAAATGGGATGATGACACATGGATTTATATCACTTCCCAAGTATTCAATGAGATTTAAAATATTCCCCTTTGGCCTATAGTTGTGATTAATCAAAATTATGACATGTGGGTTGATCTTAGTCCCCAGGTGAATATCTAGCTTCAAGCTTTGTATAATTGTGTTTAAGTTTCAAATGAGCAAGATTGTGACAAGTGGTCAATCCTCATTCCTAAAGATACTCAAATTTTCTCACAAAATATGCATATATTCATTGGCCATGGATAAGTTGGATGTAAAAAGGTGGTTGACCCTTTCTTGTCCAGGTGTTCATTGGGTCTTGGTTATACACTTTCTTGATAGGCTATAGATTCTTGGGATGATGACAAGTGTCATGGTGTCATTTGATCAATTTATCAGAGGCCTCCCAATGATATTTTTATCTATATTCATGTATGAGGGAGTGATATGATGACACATGGAATGAACCATGATAACTAATTGTATAGATGAGGACATATGGTGTGATCTCACTTAATTATTTCATCTATAACCTTGTGTTCTATCATTTTGACTGTGACATATCGATTAATCACACTTCATCTTAAGGTTTCTATGTTTTTACTAAGTGCCTTGGTGTGTTAGAATATAATTTCTTAATATTATGCCACATGGATGAATATCACTCATCCAGAGGGCCATTATACATTATTAGATATATAGATAGCCATTGCAACTAATGGAAGTGAGTAGATGAGATGAAGACACATGAAACAATATTTTTAGCTCATGTTCCTAAAAGACTTCACAAAATTTAAATATAGTCATTGGTCATGGATAAATAGGATCGAGACACATGGATGATCCTCACTAACCCAGATGAAAGGTATACTATCTCTCCACTCTTAAATTTGATGGTTGTTTAGGCATAAAAGAGATGTGCAGCCTGATCAAAGTTAATTATTGATATTTCTGTGCCAAAAATATAAAAACACCTTGTACCCTAATGGAGACCCATAATTTTTAGAGGAAAAACTTTAAAAGTGACCAGAAAACCTTTTCCAAGATACCTAACAAAAACTAGAGATTTGGGTGCAGTTTGTAACTTTTTAAAGTTCTAAAGTGCACCCAAACCTCTACTTCATGCTTACCCAATGCCTAGTAGAAACCAAAATTTGGGTTTCACTTTGTAATTTTTCAAGTTGAAAAATGCAACCAAAACTCCAGTTTTAACTCTTACATAATACCAACAGGAATCAAAAATTTGGTCTTACTTTGTAACTTTACAAAGTTTCAAAGTGCAACATGAGTTTTGTTTTCCATCATTCACCATTACCCCATATAAATGAAAACTATGGTTGCACATTATAAATTTGAAAATTTTCAAAGTGAAACTTGAACTCTACTTTTTGCCTTTCATCCCTACCCAGTAAAAATTAGAACTTCTACTACACTTTATAGCTTTATAAAGTTAAAAAGTAAAACCAAAGTTCTAATACCTACTTCCACAACATTTCTTACCTCTAACAAATCACTTAGCAGAAATAAAATATCAAAATGCAAAATATAACTTTGCAAATTTCAAAATTACATAATGACTATGAAACCCTGCTTTCCCACCATTTATCTAACCACCACTATGTTTGGCATTTATTTCATGTTTTATTAATAAAATTAGATTTGTTCCAATCATTATCACAATTGAAAATCAAAGTTGGAACTCCACTACCAAAAAACATACAATCTAGATCTCCAAGACATGTCATGCAAGCACCAACCTCCATCTCCAAGTAACACAATAGCCATGCATCACATCCACCATTGCTAACCTTGCATGCACAATCACGATATTTTTTTAGGTCTCCTACGTTTCCTTCAAAACACTACAAAGCATATCTTTCATTGGCAAAAAAATCTAGGGTTTTATCTATTTTCTAATGTTTTTCAAAAAATTATCTGCATTCTAAGTCTTTGTGAAAATTCACCTAGGTACTTATCGTAGTTAGGGTTTTTGTAAAAAATTATTAAAATCCAAAATATTACCCTAGATCTCATACACAAATTCTAGTGGAAATCCCTCCTACTTTTTCAAGATCAAAACCCATAAAGATTCTAATTATAAAAACACATAGAATCCCCAGTGGAGATTTTCCTTGTTCTAACCACTATAAGTTCCCATCAGAAGTTTGACTTGCCTCTGCAGACCAATTTTACCATCAAACATTTCATTGAGATTTATAAGTTAAATTACAATTCAAAACCTTGCTGGACATTTTGGTTGGACTTTTTAATTGCAATTGCACATCATACCTTTGCCAGACTTTTTAACTATAATTGCAAGTCAAAACCCTACCAAGTTCAAAGCGAAAGAAAACCTGCAATAACAAGTCTAAACCCTAGTCAACTCTATAGTTAGTTTTCTCATGATAATTTACTATGGTACATTTCTATAAAGGAGATGAAGTATAATTCAAAGGGACCTAGTGTCCCATCCGTCCTAGATTCAAAAATTAACACGATCACTGACATAGATCTAGGTCAAACAGACCTAGAAAATTTTTAGAGTAGAGTAAATACAAAATTTAAGAATGATTGGATTCAGAGCATCTATGATAGTGGTTTTCCCCATGTTGTAACCTTCCCACTCTCATTATAAATCCCCGAACTTGTCCTCACCATTGAAAAACACTATGATGTTGAGACGAGGGAAGTGATGAATGACAAAGGAGAAAATATTTTGAATCTTGAACCTGATTTCATTGATATCATGTTCCTAATCCCAAAATATCCAAGCTAACTAGATATAACCCTTGACTCCTCAAAAAATTTCTATCAAAATAATAATGCAACCTGTCTATTAGTTTTAAATAAATAGTGGCTAAAACCCCTAGACCTATAGCCAAAATAATGCCTAGGACCATGGTTAGAATAGACATCAAAGATGAAGTAAGAGACATTATTATACTCTTTCATAGAGTTATAGGGGACTTAAATGCCAATAATTATTAGGATTGTATGTACCAGTATATCTAAGTAATCTATCAAAATAAATAGTACATCCATTAGGCCTAGTTGATTCATGACTCCATTCATAAATAGTTGATAGAGGTCTAAACTACATGCAAGTTTTATATGAATTCATATTTGGTCTATATATTATCAAAAGGGAGGAAATTCCCAAGATTAAACATAGTGACCAATCAAATCAACAAGGTCTTTAACTACTACCCTAATCTCACCTTTGAGGTAAGCAAATAATAATTTAGAAGGGTAAATGATGCTTTTGTATAATGCATCATAGTTATCTTTGAAAATGAACTAGGAAGAAGAAGATTTTTTGATGTTAAAACAATAGAAATTATAAAATGAGGGTCATTTTTCATTTAGTTCCCAACATATTCATCTATCAAAATGGGTGGTTCAGTGGTTGTCCCTATGCCCTTCCAAGGAATGTAAGTGACAAATGGCCCCTAATGGAACTTGTGAGGCAAACTTGTGGAAACCCACAAGTTTTTATCAAACAAGCATAAGATAGGGATCTAATTTCTTATTAGTATAGGGAGTTACACCTACCCTTCCCTACCAAAATCCAAATGTACAGATGCAAATGACTCAAATGACCTTGAGATCTCTCAATGCAAGACCCTTATATGATGTGACTATGTTACCATCCAGTAGGTACAACATATTCCCACATTCATTTCTATTAAGATTAATGGGAATATATGTAGGATGAAGAGGAAGTTAAGTTAAGATATTATTATATAATGACCATAGAACAATTCAAAACCTCCAACATGGCACCAGTCCTTAATAATTTGAAAGATGATGATAAAATAGTAGATAGGGTGTACTATGACAATAAAATCTATCTCCAACCTCTTCCTCTAGTTATGTGGTCTACACCTAAATCCCTCTCCTTGATGGACAGGACCACCCAAGTTATATACAAAACAATAAACTAGTTAAGGAGCAAAGGGGTAAAAATAACCAAAGAGACCTTAAGTATTATAGATAGGTTAAGAGAAGTGAGAGATAAGGATGTAGTGGTAGCAGTAGCAAAAGGTTCCAGTAGTAGAACCCAAGTATACCAAGTAGTGAGGCTAGTTGTATCACATAAGAAAAAGCATGAGCAAAAGGTAAAAAAGGCTTTTTTTAGTAGTCAAGAACCATCAACCCAACTGATGGATTAACCACTATAAACTTCTACAAAGGACATAACTACTACTCAACTAACACAAGTAGTCCCTCCTCTTATCTCTACTATTCAACCAACCACATAACTCCCTCCTCCTATCTCCACTACCCAGTCAACACAAATAATTATCCCTCCTGCTTCCACCATCTCACAAGTACAAGTAATTGCACCTTCATTTGACCCACCTATGCAAGTGACTCCCTTGGAAATAATACAATAAACATATTTGGATACTCCAACTCCACCTTCACCTCCCTCTTCAATAATCACTTCCACCTCATCCCCAATATCCATTACCACTCCATTAATCACTAATAAACAATACATGACTGTAGACTCATTCATTCTGACTATAATCCTACTAGCTATCCCAACCAATGGGATAGATATAACTTCATCTTCATCTTCCATCACATTCCCCATTTCATCTAAATGTTCCCATTGCATTGATTGATTCATTTATTGCCTTGGATTCCATCCTTCTATAGGTTCCCCTTTTCCAACTACACATGCCTACCTCTCACTTGTGTCACTTTCAGCTTTTGCACCCCTGATAATCCCATCTACATATACTTCACCCATTAAAGTACCAATTTATTCCACTCTTAAATTAACCTAAGCCCCTATCAAGGAGGTGGAAATAGAAGGACCCACTAATATAACTGTGGCTACTCAACCCACCAATGGGGAAGAGATATCCAAATCATCAATCAAGGATTTGATGGAAATATTAGTGATAGACACAACTTTTGTCATAGTAACCACCAATGTAGCATCTTCAATTATAGATTAATAGATGGTAGTGACTATTAGAGAAACATAGGATTCACAAGTTTCCACTCCAAGTTCGATAACACAATAAATATCAAAGGAAAGGAAACAAATGGTGTCTCCCATCACTCTAGACTTTGGTCTATTGGAGGTATCCAAACAACCAAAGACAGGCCCCAGGACCATCTCCAAAATATCATATGAGGGGAAAGATATGTGGAGATAGTAGTTCCTCCACTAGATAAATAAAGTGAATATTTACTGGATGAGGATTATCAAATATCTAAAGTACACGTAGGTCATTTGACAAGAGAAGGACTGAAACATGATGTTCATTCAAGTATAAGCTCTCTTTTTGAAAAAATAAATAGTGTCAAGGTCACTAAAGATGAACTAAAGAACAAAGTTGAGCAATTGACAACTACCTTGAGAAATTTCATAGAGCCAACAACCTAGCCAACTCAATCTCTTTCTCAGTTCCCTGACAAAGAAACATTAGAGGCAATGACAAAAATTTGTACCATGGGAAGGGATACAAAATTCTAGGTTGATGAACTAATAACAAAAGGAAATAGAGTAATAAATCTAGTAATGGACTATTATAAGACTCCAAAGGATGATTGTGCATCTCTGAAGGTAGAGATAATAAAATATAAACAAGAGATTAAGGTTGAACCTATACTTTCCAAAATTATAGGTTGTTGACCTAATTGAGACTAACACCCTCATGTCAAAAAATATATTAAAGAGATTTGAAAAGCATGAAGAGTTAGATAGGTCAGCCAATATCAGATTCATGATACTCATTGAGAGTATTAATAAGGCTAAAAGTACATGTGACAAGGCCACAAATATAATTTATGACATTAAAGTTTTACTTGGTAGATTGTCATGTGAAGCAAAAAATTGCCAAAATCAACCCCTTCTTGTTCAATAGGTCTAAGAAAAATTCAAGGGGGTATTCAAGAGATAATTAGCATAGGATACAACTTTCAACTTGAGTTCCATCCATCGATTCATCAAGTATCATAATATACTAGATCAAATGGGAAAAGATAGTCAAGTCTACAGAGTTGCATCTAGGGAACTATCTAAAGTAATATCAAAATGTGAGGTCAACAAAATTTACACACTTGGTCCTAAAAAATAGAACCTTTAAGAGATATTCAACATCTTTGATGCTTATATTTATAAGATACAATAAAAAAAAGACAGAATCTTCAGAAGTCATGATTATGGATTGATTTTTCAATTAGTTGTAAAATACATTCTGTAAATTAGATTTTGTTGTAAGATACATTGTAAAGTTACAAGTTAAAAATTTCAACTATCATTTTTACAAATCTTATCTTTAAGTTGATAAAGATTTATTTGTAATTTTTAATTATATTTTTGTCAGGATTTAAGTTGAAAAAGCACAACTTGTAATTTGCACTTTTCCTTTTGACAAGTTTGAATTGCTTTAGTTGTAAAAACTCCTGTTTTAATTTGCCCTTTTTTTTTTTGTCAATTTGAATGACTTAAAAGTTGTAAAATTCTTCACTTCAAATTACAAATTAGGTTTTGCAAATTATAACTTAAAATATCTTTAAAAAATCAATTTTTACCAAGTAATGGTTCCTTTTGGTGCCCCATTTCTTGGGAGAAATAATAGTTACAAAACTCAAAGAATAAATGGTTCAAATATAATATTCCAATGGATTTCTCTCCTCTTCTAACACTTGTTGATGTGTTAAATAGTTTCATACTTTTTTTCCACTATCTACTCCAGTAAGGATGTTATTTCAAGCTAAAAAGGAGGACATTCACATGAATTTTCCTATATTTTCTTACTCTGTAACTGAGCGTAAGGTTTTGTTAACTTCCTCTCTCTAAAGGGAGTTATTTTTTTATAAATATGGGTTCTCTACTAAGCCCAACTATATTTTTATTTTCAAAGAAATTATTATGCCTTTGAAGAATTGGTGTATGTACGGTTATTTATTAAATTTGTGAATACTCTGATTCTTGTTTCAATCATATAGATTCATCTATGGTATTATTTTAACCTTTTCAAGGCTTGTTGATGAAAAATAAATAAATTTGTTCCTTATTTGATAAAGATTCAATATTACCTTTGATCTGATATTTTTGTAAGATTGTACTTTAGTAAACTTAGTATATTAAATATTCAACTGTGTTCAAACAAATCAAGAATTAATTTCCACTATACTATTTAGTATAATCACCATTTTCTAGTTTTAAACTCATTATAAAACTCTTTTCCTCACAATTCAAAACCCTAGTTAGGAGAAAGATCAATAATAGGTAGTAGTTTGGCATAATTGGTCATATACCAGTTGCACTAAACTTAGTGAAAGGAAGACGACCTTCTCCATAGGTTCACCTCAATTCAACAAGGTTCCACATTTTGGAGATGATCTCATTATGTCATTATATTTATCATGTACTAAAAATCATGTTACTCATAATAATATAAATACAAATAGGTAAAATATCTAATTGATAACAAATTTTGGTATGTCTGGTGGGACCTAAAGATCATAGCTAAGAAATCGATGTTATTCTCATCAATCATTACACAAGTTTAATACACATTTAAATAGCACTTGGTGACTCCATTGGATTATGAATTTAGGAAATCCAAGTTTATGTATGCCAAATATATAGAGAAGATCATCTATTAAAGGTAAGAGAACTGACGTTCAAAAACTATCATTTCCATATAAAAAGAAATCAATATTAGTTGTACCTTATACTAGAATAAATCCTATTAATATGTCTGCATCTCCCAAAAATACCCATAGTTTTTTCATACATTCAATAATGGCCCTAAGAAATTAGAATTTCATAGCATTCAATGGAGGTATCCCACTTATTTTGGCCTAGTATGATGATATACCCACATCAACTCTGAAAAGCCTTATTTTACTAGTGAAACTTTCACTACTCCCATTAAATATATACATGATATTACTAACATCTATTTAGTTCATAACATAACACAAAAAAAATTTGTGATTAGACTTCTTACCTCCTCATTTAAGGTTAAATCCTTACAATGGTACAAAATTCTACTTCCCAATTCCATCCGTGTTTAGGATGATCTAGGGTTTACACTATACACATAATTTGAGGATAAGAGTGACCACCTCTCACTATTTGAATAACTTACAAATATTAACTAGGATCCTCATGAGTTTATGAGTGATTTTAATTACCACTTTCAAAAAATGTGGAATAAAACCTTGGTGTTGGTTAAGCCAACCCCAAATAATGATTTTTTGTATTACTTGAGAGCTTTAAATAGTGATATAGTTGTTATGATTCATTAAATGGGTGGCACCACACTTCCCAATGCTTATGACATAATAATAAGAGCAAAACATTACCTCATTCAAGATTGAGAAATTTTCCCTTGACATCCAATGTCATTATTTCTAGAGATGCCTCCCATGTAACCCACTGTAGCCCTAATTCCCACCACAAGTAATGCACCAACTTTATTTCTTGCCCCTTTTGATGATTTGTACAAGGTTAAGTCACTACTTAAAAGCTTTAGAAATGAGCTGGTAGTAATGAAAAGATAACAATCTCAAAACTATAGGCCTTATTAACTAGCTAACCAAACATATCATCCCAATAGGCAACCATACCAAGGTAGCTCACAACCCCAAAGATAAGCCATGCAATAAAAACCTCCAAATATATGTGCCCTACATGCATCAAGTACTTCTAAAGCCATCATACCTATTTATAATAACTTGGCTCAAGAATTCAAGTGGTGTTATCCTTTTTCTCAATCATATAATCATAATACTTTCCCTCATGGTGTCATCAGTCAAACTTTGATGTTACAAAGCATGTAAAACCCCTAAGGGAAGTAAGAGGAAGTTACTTCTCAGCAGGAAGATGCATAATTGCCTACTCAAAATGAAACCACTATTTTGAACTAGAAAGAAAAGGATTTTTATGGCATGAATCAAGAGGAAGCACTAACCAATAGTGTTAGTTCAATGGAAACAAATACACACTCTAAGAAGAGAGCAATAGAAGGTGATCGACCCCCCCCGGATTGACTAGACTACAACTTATAAAGTTGTTTAAGAGGTTTCAAAAGGAAACATAGTTCAAAAACCACCCAATGTGCTAATGGGTTAGCCAAAGTCAAAATTATTGACCCCAAATCTCATGAAATAAGATAAAGCTCCCACAAAGGCACTAGCAAAATTCGGTCACATTATTTAAATATTATAGAACAAATGAAGAAGACTAACTTGAATGCCACCATTTGGGAAGCATTGTCTATTCCAACATAGAGGGACTTGCTTTAAAAAGCTCTAAAAAACTCATAAATAATAGATAAAGTCTCAGCTAAGGGACCTACTACTATGGTTAACTTATGTCAACCTTAAATAGACATAAAATAAAGTAAAAACGGTAAGCCTCCCCATTTTTACATTTCACTCATAGTTGGGAAAATCTTGTCCATAACTGCATGGTAGACTTTGGGGCTAGAAATTCTATTATGCCTAAGAAAATAGTGGATGGTCTTGGTATTAAATATACACCTATCACAAAAGGTGTGGTTTAATTAGATGTTACTATTGTCTAAATAGTTGAGATGATAAAAGGTTTATACCTTACCATCCATGTATATCCAAGCTTATCCATATCCCAAGATATATTAGTTATTAATCTACCCCCTATTTTGATATCTGCCTTTCTCGAGACTTCACTATAAAAATGGGAGGGTACTTATCTATTGATTGGTCCTATATGTTGCTCAGGACAAGATATGGGACTAGAGTGACAATAAGAGCTAAGCCGATTGCTAAAGACCACATTGAGCCATACACTCCTCTCTCTATGGATATGAATTGCACATTGTAAGATTGAGAGGTGTAACTTGACTATGAGGTTGCAACACCCATGAAAGAAATCCTAAACACTCATTTAGATTAATGGGGATCAGATTATTTCACTAAATTTTTCTTTGTTTTCTTAGAAGAAAGTTGTAAACCTTGAAAGCAGGGTGAGGTTAGTAGAACCTAGATTTAGTTTGTGCTCCATGATCTAGATGGTTATAGATACTCCCCTTTGTCTTGGGAAGAATGACATGTAGATAAGAAAGCATTAAAGAAATGGTTGATTAGTTAGATAGTAGGGTAGACTACCTAGCAAGCTAGATTTAAGAAGCACAAGCTTCTTTGGAAGATATCAATCCACACTTTTAAACAATCAAGTTTTAAAAATGCAAGATAAATTACTTTCATGAATAATAGAAGGTACTGAAATCAAATATAATAAGTGCTTAAAAGATATGAATTTGACTAATTATAACAATAAATGATTAGATATTAATGTTAAATGAATCAGGTGCAGTTTTAGAAAATAGAGTGATGATCTATGCTTAGGTGGACAGTTAAAAATTAGGATTTGGTTGGGGTTTGATAGGTGAAAATATCTTTCTATTGAAATTGTCACATAGTTATCATCAATGATTAGGGTGACCATCGATAGTTAGGGTGACCATAGGTGGTTAGGACAGACTATCAATGGTCAGGATGATCATCAATGGTTATTATGGGTTTTGATCTAGTTTAAGAGGCTAGTGATGATGTTGCAAAATGGATTTTAGAAGGTGGGATAGAAGGTAAAATAAAGAAATGAATTAATGATTATGATAAAATATAAATACTTAGCTTACTAGTCTGAAGAATGTGGAGGTAATTGGCTAAAAAACTTGTTGGTGGAGTTTAGAGCAATCTCGGTAAAGTAACAATGTCTTGGTTGTGACTGATGAATTATGAAACTTCAGATCTCTAACTTGGTTTCTAGAAGAATACCTACAAAATAAGTTCTAATATAAGAAGCTCTGATAATTGTTGATGATCTCTAATAATTGTTTCCCTTTTGGTGATTGATTTCTCTTGACTTCAGATCCCTTTTACCTCCTCCTCCTCTCTTTTTATAGAAGGAAGGGAGAGATGGAACAATAGGTTTAATAAGATATTTAATAGGGTTTCTAAATTTAGCTTTATCATGCATTGATTTGCATGCAGATCATATAAACCAAATATAAAAAAGCAAGTTGTAGTTAGTTGGAGTTAACCCTTAAGGCAGTTAAAAGTATGACCATAGGTAGTTAGGCCTAACCATTGGTGGTTGATAGGTTTAAGGGTAGAATGGTCAAAGTTTAGTCATTTTGCTTTAGGTTTAGTGGTTGAGGTTTGTTAAGTGGTCTCGAGGGGGTCCAAGAGTGGTCTAGGGGTTAATTCAACATCTAGAACCATCGTGTATGATTTTCTAGTGTCTATATAGCTATCTAATTTGATCCTTATGATTATGTCAAGGAAATAGGTTTGGGTACATATTACATTCATGAAAATGATGCAATCATCCCAAACCTTGTGAAATCATGTGAGGATATCAAGGTGATGCGGCAACTATACTTTGATGGCTCAAGAAGTAGGAATGGTGCAATTATAGATATTGTTTTGATCTCTCCCTAAAAGGAGAGTAATTTATATTATCTTAGACTTTATTTCAACAACACTAGCAATGTGGCTAAATATGAAGCATTTATCTGAGGTCTCAAGTTATCCAAAGAAATGGGAATATAGTCACTATAAGTGTTTGGTGACAGTGAATTGATCATTCATCAAGTAAGATCAAAAAGCACAACCAAGAATAACTTGTTAAGATCTTACAAACATAGGGTTTAGGACTTATTGGAAGATTTTATCACTTTACACATTCAAGCAGTACCAAGATCACAAAACAAGGATATTGATCACATGGCCTCAGTGGGTTCTCAATATAACCTACCTGAAGAGATTAAGGACAATAACTAACATGTAAAATTAATAGTGAGACCATTTATTCTTGTAAATGTAACCAATTAGAAAGTTTTTTATAGTGATTAGTAAATTATTAATTTTTTAGTGAGATGAGGCTGAATTCTCAGACAAAAATCAGTCAAGACTCCAAGAATAATATGGGGATCAAATCATGCAGTTGAAGATAAATAAGTTACCCATGGGTCTTGTTACTTTGGAAAGTATATTCAAATCTAATGATCAATTGAAAGGTGAGAAGAAAAATCTCACAATCAAGGAAGAAGACTACGAGCTAGTAGTCATCTCAGAAGGTAAAGCATTGAAGATTAGTAAGGTATGCAACATTTACAAAAAATAAGATTTTATTAGATTGTGTCAAGAATTTAATGATTACTTTGATTAGAGTTATAAATCTCTAAGGGGTTTGACCCTAGCTTATCCCAACACACAATAGAACTTGACCCAAATATTAAGCTTGTTAGACAAAAATAGAAATCAATCAATCAAAAAATAGATCCATTGATGAAGAGCAAGTTATTCAAATTTATATAGGCTAATATCATTGTCTTAATCAAACACTCATCCTAGGTTGCTAACTTGGTCCTTGTTAGGAAAAAGAAAGGTGAAATCGGGATCTATGTAGATTTTTAGGACCTAAAAAAAGCATCTTTGAAGGATCATTATCCCATTCCACCCATGGAGAAAATACTTTAAACTATATTAGGATCTGAAAGGTTTTCCCTTCTAGATGATTATTCTAGATATAACCAATCCTAGTACAGGAATCCAACTAGTTCAAGACTACTTTCACTACAAATTGGGGCACATATACCTATAAAAAGATGAGCTTTAGTCTAACCAATTCTAGTGCTACATTCTAAAGGGCTATGGATATGGATTTTAGAGGTTTTAAAAATGAGTTGATTCTAGTGTATCTAGATGACATCATTATTTATTCAAAATAGGTTGGTAACCACTTAGATCACCTTAGAGAGGTTTTTGAAAGGTGTAGGGAATTTGGAGTATCCCTCAATCCAAAAAATTGAATTTCCATAATTCATAAAGGGAAACTACTGGGACATATTGTTTTAAAAGAAGGTATTACAATAGACCCAGAGAGAGTAAGTGATATCTATTCATTAGCACTTCTGAACCATAAAAAGGGGTTACAAATTTTCCTAGGGAAGATCAAATTCATAAGGAAGTTCATTCCAATTTTTCCTCCATGGCCAAACCCCTTACTATCATGCTTAAGAAGGGGGTCAGTTTCATCTAGAAAAGGGAAGGAAATGATAGTTTTGAAGCCATCAAGCAAGCTATTTCTCAAGCTCATACCCTTGTAAATACCAACTAAGAAAATGATTTCATTCTCTATGCTTTTAGAAGGGAAGGCAATGTATCATCTATTATGACCCAACAGAACAAAGAATAGTTGGAGCAGCATATATCTTTTTTTATTCAGTCGTTGAAGGATTATGAGGGAAAGTATAATATTGTTGATAAGCAATTTTATCCAGTAATTAAAGCTATCAAAAATTTCAAGCACATGCACTCAAATAAAAAAAATCATCTGATGGTTAGTCACCAGAACATTAAGGAATTTATGTTGAGTGGGTAAATAAATGAGAAAAGAGTGGGTAGGATCACAAAAGTCAAGGAATATGATGTGAACATTAAAATAATTAAGCTCATAATAAGAAAGGAATTAGGTGAACATCTTGATTTTGATATAAAGACTGTTGATGTCGTAACTAATGTATGATATGATCAATAGGGATTCTAACTAGCCATTCCACATCTACTCAACAACTGGATCAGTGACATGACTATCTTCCTAAAGACATGTGAATACTTGCATGAGATCTAGTAGTCCAAGAAGAGGTACTTCAGACTCCAATCTATTATTTATGCTCTTATTGATGGGATATTATTTAGGAAATATATTAATGGAGTTATGTTGAGGTGCATCAATCATGATCAAATTCCCAAGGTGCTAAAGGAGTTTATGATGGCTCATCAGGTGACCATTTCTTTACAGGACCATCACCATCAAAATAATGAGGGCATGATACTATTGGCCTGACCTATTCAAAGATGCACATAAATGGGTATGTAGCTATGATAAATGTGCCTAGTTTATAGGCAAGTAAATATTAGCAACTCTCCCTCTCAAACCAATCCAAGTTGACCAGCCATTTGCTCAGCGTGGATTGGATTTCATTAGCATGATCAATCCAACATCAAGTGTAGGACACAAATTAATCCTTACAATAAATAATTATTTCATTAGATGGACTGAAGTAGTTGCATTTAAATATGCCATTAAAGCATCTATCTTAGAATTCATATATGGCATTGTCATTAGATTTTTTGTTCCTTACACAATTATCTTAGATAATGCCGAAGCTTTTGTGGGCACTTAGGTGAGTGAATGGGTGGTAAGACATAATGTATACTTGAATACCTCATCCAATTATTAGTTATAAATTAATGGCTTGACTGAATCCACCAACAATAATCTCATAAGGATTATCAAAAGGACAATGGAGGATAACCAAAAGACATAGCACACTAAGTTGAAATCAGAACTTTGGGCTGACAAGATGACTCCCAAGAGAGCCATTGTAAATTATCCATTCATGTTGGTCTATGGAAGGGAAGCTAGAATTCTACTATCAATAGAGTTACCATATCTAGAACTCAATCATCAGTTGGAATTGATTGAAAATGATGAAATGACCATGAAGTTGGTAGAACTCATGGAGATAGAAGAAATCAGGAACCAGTCAATGTAAGTTCTATAAGTGAATCAGGATCAAATAAAGAGAACTTCAACAAAAAATAATCTAATAGGAGCTTCAACAAAAGAGACATGGTTCTGAAATGGGATGCTAAAATAGCCAAACCAAGAAAACATACAATGTTTGATGTAATATGGAGTGGTCCATACATCATAACTCAATGCAAAAGAGCCAATGCATTTTATCTATCCAGGATCAATGGATTAGAGCTACCTATCCCAATTAATGGGATATACCTTAAAGCTTGATTCTAAGGTTGGAATTCTTTCCAAACATTATTTATATTAGGTTTAGTTGGTTTCCCCAAATAAGTGCTTTCACACAAGTCTATAACTCATTAGGAGTTTTATTTCTTTAGTTTATTTACATTTTGTTTTTCCCTATTTTATTCTTGTTTAGGAAATTACAAATTTTTGATCTCCAAATAGAGTGTGTTAAAGCTTAAAATGACTCCATGCCCAATGAACTATAAGGCTACTAGAAAGAAATTGATCAACAGGAAATCACCTTATAGAGATTGCAAAAAATGTTGATATTTTTATGCCAAAAATATCAAAACACTTTGTACCCTAAGGAAAACCCATAATTTTTTGAGGAAAAGCTTTAAAAGTGACCAAGAAACCTTTTCCAGGATACCTAGCAAAATCTAGAGATTTGGGTGTATTTTAAAACTTTGCAAAGTTACAAAGTGCACCGAAAGCTTCACTTCTCACTTACCCAATGCCTAATAGAAATCAAAATTTGGGTTGCACTTTGCAACTTTGCAAGTTGAAAAATGCAACCAAAAGTCTACTTTATGCTCTTACCTAATACCAATAGGAATCAAAACTATGGTTGTACTTTGAAAAAATATAAAGTGTAACATGAGTTCTATTTTCCACCATTCACCATTACCCTCATATAAATCAAAACTCTGGTTGCACTTTATAACTTTATAAAGTTTTAAAGTGCAACTAAAACTCTGTCTTTTGCCTTTCATCCCTACCTAGAATAAATCAAAACTTTTGCTACACTTTGTAACTTTGCAAAGTGAAACTAAAGTTCCAATACTTGCTTCCATGGAATTTCCCACCTCCAAGAAATCACTCAATGAAAAGTGGAGATAAAAACACAAAATACAATTTTGCAAATTGAAAAATTATACGATGACTTTGAAACCCCACTTTCCTACCATTTATCTAACCACCACCATGTTTAGAATTTGTTACATGTTTTATTAATGAGATTAGGTTTTTTTTGTCATTATCACAATTGTAAATCAAAGTTGGAACTCTACTACCAAGAAAATTATGATCTAGATCACCAAGACATGTCATGAAAGCACTGACCTTCATTGCCAAACAATGTTAGAGCCACACATTAGATCCACCATTACTAGCCCCGCATGTTTAGTCATGGTATTTTTCTAAGTCATCTGCTTTTCCTTCAAAACATTGCAAAATATAGATTTCATTGGCAAAAAATCTATGGTTTTATCTATTTTACCATATTTTATAACATTTTTTAAGTTTTTTACTTGCACTATAGAGCTTTTATTAAAATTCACCTAGGTACTTAGCATACTTAGTGTTTTTTAGGGGTTTTTATAAAAAGCTATTAAAATCTAAAATATTCCCCAAGATCCCTTACACAAATTCTAGCAAAAATCCCTCCTACTTTTTCAAAATCAAACCCTATAAATATTTTAGTTGTAAAAACACATAGAAGCCCCAATAGAGATTTTCTTTATTCTAACCATTATAAGTTCCAATTGGAAGTCTGACTTGCCTCTGCAAACCAATTTTCCCATTGAACATTCAATCAAGCTTTACAAGTTAAATTTTAAGTTGAAACCCCATTGGACATTTTGGTCAAACTTTTTAACTATAATTATACATCATACCTCCATCAAACTTTCTAACTACAATTATAAGTCAAAACCCCACCAAGCTTAAATCAAAAGAAAAACCTGTAATAGCAAGTCTAAACCCTAGCCAACTATGTATTTGGTTTTACCAGGCCAATTTTTTAGGGTACATGTCTAGAAATGAGATGAATTTCAAGTCAAAGGGACCTAGTGTCCCATCCATCCTGGATTCAAACACTAACAAGATCACCAACACATATCTAAGTCAAACAGGCCTAATAGATTTTTAGAACAAAGTAAATGTAGAATTTAAGAATGATTAGATTTAGAGAATCTATGACAATGGTTTGCCCTAGGCTACAACCTTCCCACTCTTAGTACAAATCCTTAAACTTGTGTTCACCATTGTAAAACACTATGATGTTGAGAAGAGGGAAGTAGTGAATGACAAAGGAGAGAAGATTCTAAATCTTGATCATGATTTCATTAATACTATGTTCTTAATCCTAGAATATGAAATATATCTAGATATAACCCCCTACTCCTCCAAAATGCTATATCAAGATAATGATGCAGCTTGTCTATAAGTTTTAAATAAACAATGACTAAAACCCCTAGACCTACAGCCATAAGAATGCTTAGGGCCCTAGCTAGGATAAAATTCAAGGATGAAGTAAGAGACATTATTATACTTTTACATAGAGTTATAGGGGACCTAAATGTGAAGAATTATTAGGATTAGATCTACCAATATATCTAGGTAATCTATTAAAATAAATAGTATATTCACTGGGCCCAGTTGGTTTCTAACTCCATTCACAAACAATTGATGGAGGTCCAAACTATAGGCAAGTTTTATATGAATTCATACCTGGTCTATATATTAACAGAAGGGAGGGAATTCATAGGATTAAACACAATGCTCGATTAAATCAATAAGTCTTTAACTACTACCTTGATCTCACCTTTGAGGCAATCAAACAATAATTCAGAAGGGTAAATGATGCTTTTGTATACTGCATCATAATTAAGTTTGAAAATGACCTAGGAAGGAGAAGATTTTTTGACGTTACAAAAACAAAAATTTAAAAATGGGGGTTATTTCTCATTCAGTTCCCAACATACTCATATATTAGAGTGGGCGGTTTCAATGGTTGTCCCTAACCCATCCAAGGTATGTAAGTGACAAATGGGCCCTAATGGAACTTGTGAGGAAACTTGTGGAAAACCACAAGTTTTTATCAAATAGGCATACGATAGGGATCTAGTTCCCTATTAGCATAGGGAGATACACCTACCCTTTCCTATCAAAATCCAAATGTATAGATGTAGAGATGACTCAAATGACCTTGAAATATCTTGATGCAAGGCCTTCTATGATGTGATTGGCTATGTTACGAGTCTAGTAGGTGCCACATATTTCCATATTCCTTTCTATGAAGATTACTAGGAAGATATGCAGGATGAAGAGGAAGTTGGGTTAAGAGTTTATTCTAGAATGACCTTGGAACAAATCAAAACCTATAACATGGCACCAGTCCCTAAAGATTTGAAAGATGAGAATCTAGTAGATAAGGTGTACAATGACAATAAAATATATCTCCAACCTCTTCTCTAGTCAAGTGGTCTACACCTAAATCCTTCTCCTTGATGGATAGGACCACCTAGGTTATAAACAAAACAATAAAGTGGTTAAGGAAAAAGGGGTCAAAATAACTAAAGAGACCTTGATTATTACATATAGGTTGAGAGAAGTAAAAGATAAAGATGTAATGGCAATAATAGAAGAAGGTTTTAATAGTCAAATGCAAGAAAACCAAGTAGTGGGGCCAATTGTATCACATAAGCAAAATTAGATGTAAAAGGTAAAAAATGCTTCTTTCAGTAGTTAAGAACTAACAACCCAATTAACAGATCAACCAATATCAACCTCTATGGAGGATAAATCTACTTCTCAATCAACACAAGTAGTCCCTCCTCCTATCTCTAGTGTTCAACCAACCACAATAATCCCTCCTCCTATCTCCACTACCCAATCAGTACAAAAAATTACCCCTCCTACTTCCACCATCTCACTAGTGTAAGTAATTACACCTTCATCTGACCCACCTATGTAAGTGACTCCCTTACAAAGAAGCTAATAAACATAATTGGATATTCCACCTTCACCTCCATCTTCTACAGTCACTTTCACCTCATTCCTAATATCCACTACCACTCCATTAATCACTAATACCACCCAACAATACATGGTTGTTGACTCAATCATTCTGACTATAATCCCACTAGCCATCTTAACCATTGAGACAGATACAACTTCATTTTCATTTTCCATCACACTCTCCATTTCATCTAATCTAATTGTTCCCACTATATTGATTGATTCATTTGTTTCTTTGGATTTCACCCTTCCACAAGGTCCTCTATTCCAACCACACATGCCTACGTTTCCACCTATGTCACTTCTAGCTTATGCACCCTTGATAAGCACATCCACATCCAATTCACCCATTCAAGTACCCATCTATTCCACTCTCACAGTAACCCAAGCCCACACCAAGGAGGTGGAAACAAATGGACCCAATGATACAACTGTGGCTTCTCAACCCACCAATGGGGAAAAGATAGCCAAATCATTAGTTGAGGATTCAGTGATAGATACATCACTTTTCATAATAATCACCAATATAGTACCTTTAACTATAGATTCATAGATGGCAGTGCCCATTGGAGTAACATAGGATTCACAGATTGCCACTCCAAGTTGGTTAATACAATCAGTATCAAGGAAAATGAAACAAATGGTGTCTCCCAGTACTCTAGATTTTGGTCTATTGGATGTATCCAAATGACCAAAGACAAGCCCTAGGACCATCTCTAGAATATCATATAATGCAATAAGGGAAAGATATGTGGAGATAGCAGTTTCCCCATCGAATAAACAAAAATAAGATTTAGTGATGGGGGATTATCAGATATCTAAAGTGCACTTGGGTCATTTGATAAGAGAAGGATTGAAGCATGATTTTAAATCAAGTATAATCTCTCTTTTTGAGAAAATTTATATTGACAAGGTCACTAAAGATGAATTAAAGAACAAAGTTGAGGATTTGAGAACTACCTTGAGAAAGTTCATAGAGCGAGCAACCCAACCAACTCAATCTCTTACTCAGTTTCCTAACAAAGAAAAACTTGAGGCAATTACAAAGATTGGTACCATGGGAAGGGATACAAAAGACTGGGATGATGAAATAATAACAAAAGGAAATAGAGTAATAGAGCTAGAAATGATTTTTTATAAGACTCTGAAGGATGATTGCATGTCTTTGAAGGCAAAGATAAGAAAATATGAAGAAGAGATTGAAAAGTTGAACCTATACTTTCCAAAATTATAGGTTGTTGACCTAATTAAGACTAACACCCTCATTTTAGAAAAGATATTAAAGAGTTTTGAAGAGCATGAAGAGTTGAACAGGGTATTCAATTTTAGATTTAGGATACTCACTGAGAGTATTAATAAGGCCAAAAGTACATGTGACAAGGCCACATATATAATTTATGGCATTGACGATTTAATTGGTAAATTAATGTGTGACGCAGTAGATCACTAAGATCAACCCCTTCCTATTCAAGAGGTCCAAAATATATTAGAGGGGGTAGTCAAGAGATAATCAATAGATGATACAAATTTCAACTTGAGTTCCATCCACCGATTCATCAAGTATCATAATACACTAGATCAAATGGGAAAAGATACTCAAGTATATAGAGTTGCATCTAGGGAACTATCTAAAGTAATAGAAGAATGTGAAATTAAAAACATTTACACAATTGGTCATGATGAAGAGTGCCTTCAATATATATTCAATAGCTTCTACACTTATATCGAGAAGATACAATAAAAAGGACAAACAATCTTTAGAAGTAATGGTTGTGGATTGATTTTTCAATTAGTTATAAAATACATTATATAAATTACATTTTTTTGTAAGATACATTGTAAAGTTTCAAGTTGAAAATTGAAACTATCATTTTTATAGCTCTTATCTTTAAGTTGAGAAAGATCTATTTGTAATTTTCAATTATCTTTTTGTCAGGCTTTAAGTTGAAAAAATGTGACTTGTAATTTTTACTTTTCCTTTTGACAAGTTTGAATTGCTTTAGTTGTAAAAAATCATGTTGTAGTTTTCACTTCCTTTTTATCAAGTTGAATGACATAAAAGTTTTAAAAGTCTTCACTTAAAATTATAAATTAGGTTTTACAAATTATAACTTAAAATATCCAAAAGCATTCAATGTTTACCAAGTAATGGTTTATTTTGGTGCCCCTTTTCTTGGGAGAAATAACAACAAAAATCAAATAAGAAATGGTTCAACTAGAATATTCCAATGGATTTATCTCCTCTTCCAACACTTTTTGATGCATTTAACAAATACATACTTATTTTCCATCGTCTACTCCACTAAGGATGCTATTTCAATATGAAGAGGACATTTGCATGAAGTTAACTAGATTTTCTTACTCTATAACTAAGTGTAAGGTTTTATTAACTTCCTCTCTCTCAAGGGAGTTATTTTTGTATAAATATGGGTTACTCACATAGCCCATATATCGTTTTACTATTATAAAAATTATTTTACCTTTGAATAATCAATCTGCATGTTGTAACCTAGAGAAAGTTAATAGACTAAAGTTTTGCCTTCCTTGTGTCATCTTTCTGTATGTATGGCTATTTATTAAATTTGTGAATGTTTTGATTCTTATTTGAATTATATAGATTCATATATGTTATTATTTCTTCCTTTTTGAAGGATTATTAATAAAAAATAAAGAAATATGTTCTTTATTTGATAAAGATTGAATATTACCTTTAATCTCATATTTGTGCAAGATTGTTCTTTAATAAACTCAGTATATTAAATATTCAACTATGTTGAAAAAAAGAAAGCATTAATTTCCACTATACTATTTATTAAAATCACCATTTTATAGTTTTAAACTCATTCTAAAACTCTTTTCCTCACAATTCAAAACCCTAGTTAGGAGAAAGATCACTAAGAGGTAGTAGTTTGACATGAACTGGTCATATACTAGTTGCACTAAGATTAGTGAAAGGAAGTCAGCCTTATCTTGAGGTTCACCTCAATTCACCAAGGTTCTATAGTTTGGAGGTGATCCCATTGTGTCATTATATTTCTCACTTACTATAACTCATGCTACTAATAATACTACAAATACAAATAGCTGTAAAATCTAATTGATAACATTGACTTGTCAACCAATTTTAACTCAAAAAATAGTAGACAAAACCTTGAATAAATATTGTATTATTTTTTTTAGTCATTAAGATCAAAAACAAAATTGAAAATCATTTAGAATTGAAATATATATTATTTTGACATTTAATGTTTGTTTAGACTTTTAAACTAGAGGTCATAAGATGATAACTGGATTGATAAGATAACCTATAGTTTAGACTTCCATAGTTTTCATACAATTTAGACATAAACATGTATTTTTCATCCTAAATTGGGTCCTCATTCAAATTTTGAAAATGGGGGTGTTTTGGTCACAACATGGCCCATATATCTTGGTCTCAAATTATGTTTCGTTACATTTCACATTAGCCCTAATTTGACTCAATATAATGCTACACTTTGAAGATCATGGGTAATATCAACGGATGTAAAACTAAGTAGGAATCATGATTATATTACCTTTGAGCTCCAAGGTAATACTATTTCCATTTAAAGGGATGGAACAACTTTAAATAAATAAAAGAAAGTGAAAACCATTTCTTCAACTAGTGCTCACACAATGACATCTAATTCTTCTATGACCACAATTGAAGTGCGTGATATTGATGATGGAGAATATGTTGAAGAGAAAAGAAATTATAATAAATGAATTCCATAATAAGGTGTGGTTAGTTATGAAAAATCTATTATGTCTCACCTATGGATTCTTTGTTTTCTACAAATGTTTTGCCTTATGATTATGCCAATGAGTTGGAAAAAATGGATGTAGAAAATCATGCTCATGTGTCTAATGATAATGCTTATGTAAATGATGATAATGCTTATGTGATGAAGTATATTATTATTATTATTATTATTATTATTATTATTATTATTATTATTATTATTATTATTATTATTATTATTATTATTATTATTATTATGTAGAAGATTGGTGTGTTAGTGATGTATCCTTGTAGAATGGTAGTGAAAGAGAAGTAGGTTAGATTAATGCTATAATTCAAGAAATTGATCTTCCCTCCCTTGCTTAGATATTTCCACTAGTCATGAATTAGAGAAAGAGGAAAGTAAAAATGAATTAACTAACATACTTCTTGATATTACAAAGCTTCCAATTAAAAAAGATGATACAATAAATAAATGGATAGATGATATGCATATTACTTCTCTTCCATGGTGTCTGACATTCACACTGGTTGATCCAAGACCTACATGTAAGCATCCCATTGATGATATAATTGGTTAGTATGAATATATTTCAATTCAAAAATTAAAAAAAATAAAAATTTACAATATTCAAAATATATAAAATCAGGACCTATGCATGATGTACTTTTCTAGCTTCATGATTGATGATGTTCTTTATCATATCCATGGTGAATTACACATATATTATATATGCACATGATTTTAATGGCATAAATTAATGGGATGTAGGACATATAGATTACATATGATACATAAACATACATATGCAAGGTATTCTTTACACCTAGGGGCTACTTTTCTATATTGGGGGAATATGTTTACACATATCATGTTATATATTTATATGACCATTCCATTGATCATATTGAGCTAATTAGATGTTTATAACATTAATTTATATTTTTTATACTATTTAAGTTGATATTACAAATGGATATTGTGCTTTGCTATATTCAATTATGACATTAATTAATTATGTGGGCTAACATTACTTGCTCTATGCATGTATGATATTGTTGATTATTACATCATGTGATGATTTATGTATGTTATCTTACATGGTTGTGCATGATTTTATTGTGTTTAATTACATCATGTGTTATTCTTGTCAAATATCCTCTAGTCCATGTCATGGTTGTGTTGTTTTCTATGTCAGATTAGAGTCAAATTAAGTCTTGAGTGCTTTTGTGATTCATGATCATGATATTGTATGTGTATGTATGTGGTTAAATATATGAATATTATTGATCTTTGTGTCATGATATCTATTATGCACATTTTTATTGTGTGTGATTCCATGATTTATATCATGCATCTTTTTTGATGCTTATTACTATGATGACTATTACTAAATGCCTAAACTCTGTATCTACTTTACATGACACATGTATGTTTATTGCCTTAAATTTCATGTTTCATACATTCTTAAATGATCAAATATTTATATCATGACATATATTATCATGTTTGTATACATAATTTACACAATGACATTTTTTTATACAACATATTATTCACATGAATATTTATTTTGAAATGAGTGATTCATCGACTTTATCTCTCACCTCAAAAGGGGGGTAGGCAATGGAATTATCATTGATACTCAAGCCATGATAGATAGATGATTTATATTCTAGATCAGATTATGTAATTTAAATGGGACAAATTTTACATATTGAGGCATATGTGGGGAATTATACATGATTATGAGGGGAAATTGATATATTATATGATATTCTAAAATAGATTATATAGGACAACTTGAGTATGTTTTATCATATTTTTTAGATTTATTAGATTGATGGAAAAATTATGGAATTCTAACCACATTAAGGTACAAATGGATCAAATTTGGGGCATGAATTTTGTTCATGCAAATGCTTTTTTATGTTTATGTGTATTGAAGAGGATCAATGGTACTATATAATCACATTAGATTTAAAATACATCTGCAGTAGTTGATTCAGAGTTTCAATTTGCATACAAACCTAATTCAAGGTTCCACATTTTATATACATTTACCTATTTTTAGGTTCCACCAAAAGAGTTATGATGATATTTTGAGTTGTGTGAATGATTTTATACATCAATCAACTAGCACTTCTCATTCCCTAATGAGTTTTGATGTATTTATACTTCTCAACACATGGTTTTAAAAGTTATATCTCTTTATGGAATAATCACCCCATGGCATTCTCCAATTTAATTTAATATAAGGCAACTTGGTTCACATACTCATAGGTGTTTTGTTCCTCAACTTTTCAATTTCAAGTAATTTAATGATCTAAGATTTTTCAATATTTATATCATATGGTGGACATTGATTTTTACATGTTTCTTTATAGGTTTTACATGTTTTTCAACATCATGTGCTATTAGATATAGGTACCAAATTTATTTATTTAATTATTTTAATCTATAAGTTTCAATACTAGACTAAAAGGGGGCATTTATAGACACCTAAATTTGGTATTAAACACTTTGCAACATCAATTTTGACATATATGACTTCTGCTTAACTATTGTGTACACTTTCCCTTATCTATTTTTCTATTTATTGACTTATCCAACACCATTTACTAACATTCATATTCATAGTCTCCCTAAACTATGCCAAATGCCCCATAATCTTAAGTAGTTTGTTACCATATTCTAAGTCACTAATTTTCCCTTCCTTGACAATTTCAACAATAGTGAGAAGGTGGCATATGTATGCTTTTATTGATAGTGTCCCAAGATCCTTAATGGATATTTTAAAATTTAAACAACTCCCTTGGGTAAGCCTAAGCATGTTCTCTATGTCACTTATGGGGTAAAATATCAAAGAGTCATATATAAATATAAATCAATCCTAAGGTTATATGTACCTAGTATTCATATGGGATAACTTGATCACTATTTGGCATACAAATTAAGTAATCTATTTACACACCTTGAAACATTATCCAAAAGCATTCACATATAAAAATCCCTTAAAGTGGCAACCATAAATCCAAATCTAAATGTAAATGCAAGGTAAAATTTACATGTTGTAATATGTCAAAATCTAAAGCCTTGTATTCCAGTCTAGTGGATCAATATTTCACACACACACACACACACACACACACACACACACACACACACACACACACACACACACACACACACACACACACACACACACACACACACACACACACACACACACACACCTAGATGGGATAACTATGTGTGGTTTAAGGGATCTTCAAATTATTAGAACATATGTAATGCCCAAGAACTCAGAGTGGAATGGTTAGGGATATTTTTAGTAACTTAAATTTGGTCACGAATGCTTGATAATGTTAGTTTTGGTTATATTTCACTTTAGTTGACTTGAACACTTAATCTAGACCTATTTTACCACCTCACTCTATTGTAAGCACTTATGCAAATCCATTCCATTCTAAATTTCTATCTTACACCTAAAAAAATGTTATAAACTACTAAAAACACACCTAAGCATCTGTACAAACATCCCTAGACCCAAAATTCACATGTTTCCTTTAAGGATAAAAATTGTCTAGTAGGGGAAAATAATGGCAGACGTTTTTAACCCCTATGAGTCAATCTTGTCCTTAACCCTTTTAATGATCAATTTTAAAATTTAGCCTTCTCTTACAATTTGGTTTGTATTTTTAGGATAAGTAGCATGAGGTTTTCCCATTTCAAAATGATATAAAGGCACACTTAATTCAAATATTCTATGACTTGGAAATTTCAACACATAAGCACTCTTACTCTAATTACACACTGAGTAAAGCTTCCCTATTCTTCCCAATTTTGATTCTAATTATTAGAAGCATTCCTTAGCCAATTCACAAGCCTATTTTATCCAATCCAAATCAAAGCATGATCAAATATTCAAGACATATCTAGATGCATTCATATATTCAAAAGAGCACAATTGCACAAAACACTCTAGGTGGGAGAACTATGTGGGTTATATTTATCTATTCAAAGTATTGGATATGTAGGAAGTGTTCAATCATCATGGGGGTGATTGGGGTTAGCTCATCTCATTACACTCCCCTATTTTATGCTTATAGGTTTTTAGTCATTACAACCCTGATTAGGGTTTCAACTTTGAAGAAGTCATTTATAGGTCTTTTACGTACACCTGAAGGTTAAATATCTACAAACATGCATGATTTAAGATGTTTTAGACCATCATGACCTGATTCCTTGATTTTTAAAAAGGACAAGATCGACCAACTTAGGACTATAGTGTCATCCAATCCTATCCTTAACCAATTCCAATCTTAGTCTTTGTTCATTTACAAAATTAATCTTTACGATTCAATTCTAACCATAAGTTAGTTTCATATAGTAAAATCTCATATAGTAAATAATTAAGTCTTTTATTTTGTTCATAGTTAGTATTTTCTCATTCATTTTACATATTCCATTTCAATGTTTTTCTTTCACTCTATTTGTCATAAGTTGATTTATAACATTTTGATGTATTCTATTCAACTTATCAGAATTAGGGCTAATCATCATATTAATTCAAAATTCATTAAAACATATTTGTGAAAATGCTTTTTATTCAATTAATGCTTACATTTTTTTGTCTTGGGTTTTAGATAAATTTTTGATAAATTATACTAAAAGAACTTGATTTCAATCTCAGATCTAATATTTGACACTAAATGAACTTGTTCTCGACTTTGGATCTAATATCTGAGACTAAATTAACTTACTCTTGACCTTGGATCTAATACCTGACATTAAAATAACTTGTTTTCAACCTCAAATTTAATAGCTGACACTGAAAGCATTTTATTTTGACCTCAAATCTAATAGCTAACATTGAAAGCATTTTATTTTAACCTTGAATATAGTATTTAACACTGAAAGCATTTTATTTTAAACTCAGATATGATATTCAACATTGAAATCACTTTATTTTGACCTTGGATGTCATGAGAATGTATTTAACTTCACACAAAAAATTTCCTTTTTTTTAGGATCTAAATTCTAGTTTTTTTAGTTACCTTCTGTTCAATTTTTAGGAATAATTATGGATACATTATATTGTTGGGTGAATATTTTTTCAAGAGCTAACTAATGAGAAAATTAGGTCTCTTCAACTATAGTAAGGGAGATTGGTTGGCCAAATGTGCAGGTTTACAGCATCAGAGGTGGACAAATCTCTCCTCTCATCAAGGGGAGGTTCCCTATAAATATGAGGAGCTATATACTATATATGTGTGTGTGTGTGTGTGTGTGTGTGTGTGTGTGTGTGTGTGTGTGTGTGTGTGTGTGTGTGTGTGCAAAAAATAACACTCAAGGGTAGGGCTACACCATCCATCTCTCTTTCTTCAGAGATGATGTTCACAGATAAAGGAGAAAATCTTGGTGAAATCACTAGGAACACTTCTCTTCTTTCAGAAGTGATCTTGCAGGAAATAGCAGGAGTTCTTTCAAGTAGAGACAAGTAACTAGTAGGATGAAATGGAACACAAAGTCTCCACCTCAACTGCCCAAAAAGTGAAATAAAAAGGATAATGGGGGCACAAAGTCATCCCAAGACCCTTTACACTAAAATAACACTAAAAACACACTGAAGACAACTATGACAGTGCAAAGCCTGAAAGTAATTGGCTTTAGGACATCTTTTGGATTACGCCCACTAATTATACATGTTAAATTAAATAAACAAGAATGCTCCTAGGAAATGGACATAAGAACAATTTCCTAAAATGACACAAGCTATAATAGCACATAGTCTGAAAGTAACTTGCTTTCTCATTCAGATAAAGTAATATGATCAATAATCTGAGCTCCAAGTCTCAGTAATCACCTTTCAATTTTGGCAGAGTTTTGCTTATTTATTCAAAAAGATCTCCCTTAGACAATAAAATAGATTACAATGTATAGCAGCCAAGAAAGGCTTGGCACATTTTTCCATGGAACGGCCCATACTACATTCAATGCCTTAAATGTGCTTTTAGTTCTGTCGAGGGGCCATGCTTGGAACAGTGCATTGCCTTAACTATGGCGTGCCCATTCATCTTATATGTCTCCTCCTTAGCATGGGTTGTCTTGTCCTTTTTTTTATGTCTACACAGCTATCCACTTTGCCTTTACTTCTTAGAATAAAAATAGGCCGCGTCCTTGATTTGGTGTGCTTAGATGACCACTTGGTGAACTGTTTCACCTACTAGAAATAACTCCCTTGTAGATATTTCTAATATTTTTATATTGTTCTCTCTTCACTATAGCAATTTGAGCTCTCAGGCTATCTTATTCAGCTGGTCGCTTGGTTCATCCTTCAAGTCCCACTCTATATTTGAAAATCAACAGATAATCTATTACCTTAAATTTGACATTCGTGGGGGTGTCAATGGTTGCTATTTGTTTGAACCATGTTGAACCATGAACCTTTGAAATTTCATTGGCCCTGATAGTTCAACGATTTAGGCAGTCTTGGTTGGTTCTTTGGTTCCATCACTCCCCTAGTTCAATCGCTTTCTTGCTCTTTGCTTGAACCATCCTTTTGAACTGGTCTCTGTAATCTTTGCTTCCTTCCTTTGTCTGGAGCTTCCTTTGAACCGTTGAACCTGTGAACCATTGAAATTTGAACTCTTTTGGTTCAAGGTTCAATCAGTTCATTGGTTCATTCTTTGTTCCATTACTTCCTTTATCTTTCTAAGTCCCTTGATCTCTTCAAACTCGTTGAACCTTTGAACCATTGAGTTCAAGGTTCAATGGTTCAATCTTTATTCTTTGAAGTTTTCTTTTGTTTAATTCTTTCAAAGATTTATTCTTCATCTTTATCAAGCCTTTGGAATTCCCCAAAGGGAAGGTGTCCCTTTGGCTCTTTGAGAAAGGTCCATTTTGTGGGTGCTGGGAACCCCCCGCAAGGGTACCTACCCTTCAAGATCCTTCAGGTGGTCTTCGGGTTAATTCCTTTGGATGGCCTTGATCTTTCATTTCCTTCAAACAAAATGTTCGAAGGAATTCCTTCAGATAATTTGTCTGAAGGAAATCTTCCTTTGCTTCATCCACTTTTCTTCAAGCTAATTCCTTCGGATAAAAGTCTGAAGGAATTCCTTCAGACATTTTGTCTGAAGGATTTTCCTTAGTCATTTTTCCACAAAAAATGTCTCTGAAGGAATCCTTTTGGTTCCTTTACTTAGTAATTTCCTCAGAGCAAAATTCTGAAGGAAATCTTCTCTTTTGGCCTTCTCTTTGATCTTTGAACCAATGTTCCCTACCCTCCGCAAGGGCACCTACCTTTGGTCCATTACCCTCTATAAGGGTACTTTGGCCTTTGGGCTTTGGGGCACTCCTTTGAACTGACCATTTGAACTGATCGATTGAACCAACTTTGGTTCAATGGTTCAATCTTGCATTTGAAGCCTCTTTTCTTCTAAGTCTTTTGATCTCCCCAAACCAAATGCGTTGAACCAACCACTCATTGAACCTTTGAACCGTTGAACCTATTGAACCTTTGAACCAAAATGGTTCAAGGTTCAATGGTTCAATGGTTCAATCCTTCCTTTGAAGCTTGTCGATGAACATTTTTGATTGAACCAAGGCATTGAACCAATCTTGAAATTGCCTAAGTGTTGGGAACTTGTTTCTTTATGAGAATTTGCCTATTGAAGCCATTGAACCTATTGAACCTGCTAGTTGGTTAATTGAAAAATATTGAAAAATGAGGAGTTTTAAATGCTCAAAAAAAAACTTTTAAGAAGGGAAGAGATAATTTTGGCCTCAGGACCAAAATAGTTCATATGTTGTCCCAAAAATGAGAGGTAGATTTTGGGAACAACAGTTGGCTCCAGTTGAGGAACTTACTTCAGTTGAAGACTTGGAATAGCTAAGGGGAGTAGAAACTAGAATCTCCAGTGCCTTGAAGTATGCCATTGGGCTATGGAGTCATGCTACCCAAAAAAAAGGTGCCAAAAATGAAAATGAATGACACAAAATAAAAACAAAGACTATACAAATATACATATGTATAGGTGAACTTATCTGATACTTCAAGAATTGAAGTACTTCAAATGATGCCCATTATGAGGCAAAGAAAAGGGCATGCCATCTTTATATCTCAATAAAAAACTATTTTCACCATTGAGCTGATGAATAGTAAAAGGGCCCCTCCAAAGGGAGTCAAATTTCCCATGCATTCCCTTTGGTTCTCTTCTCTTGTCCCACAACAGGACTTGATCTCTAATCTAGAAATCACAATTTTTTGCTTTCTGGTCGAAGAGCTTCTTCACCAGACTTTGATGCGTAGAAATTTGGTCCACCACCATAGTTCGTTACTCATCTAGCTCAGTCAAGCACATGATCCTCTTATCGATGGAGCTTTCATATGTTTGATCTTCGATTGCCTTAGCTAATTTCAATGCTAGCAATTCTAAGGTGATTGGTATCTCAGCATTGAGACCATAAAGAAGTTACAAAGGTGACATACCAATTTCCCTCTTGGGTGTAATTTTGTCTACCCATAAAGCATCAACTAATGCTTTATACCATGTTCATTGGTTGTCATCTACCAGCTTCTTAGTGATAGTCATCAGGTTCTTGTTACTTGATTCAGCTTGGCCATTCTCTTGCATAAAATAATTAGAAGAGTGGGAGAGTGTAATCTCATAGTAAAAATAGAACTGGGTAATCTCCTGGGAAGTGAAATAAGTTGCATTGTCTATGACAATCTTGGTTGGGACCCCAAACCTAGAAATGATGTTCTCTTTGAGGAAATTACACACTACTTCTGAAGTAGCATGCTTGGTTGGACTTGCTTCCACCCACTTGGGGAAGTAATCTGTGGCTATGAGTACATAATCATGTCTAGCACTTGAAGATGGGTTTACAACACCAATGAAATTGATTCCCCATTGTTGAAATGGCTCTTCTATGACCACTGGCTTGAGAGGCAGAGTAGCTAACTTGGGCCTTCCAATGAACTGTTGGCATAGTTCACATCTACGTACCTATTTGTATGAATCTTGAAACAAAGTAGGCCATTAATACCTAGCTCACAAAATTTTATGGATAGTTACAAGAGTAGAAAAATTTCTTTCATAGGCCAGATTATGGAAGGACTTCAAAAGTTGGTTCTGTTTCTCTTTGTCCATGCAGTAAAGGAACACTCCATCAAGGCTCCTCTTATACAGGCCATTGTCCCAGAGGACAAAATTGGCAGATTTTAGTTTAACAGTACTCCTTTCTTTATGAGATAGGTGAGCAAGACACTCACCATAAGTAAGGAAATGAGAAATATTTGAATACCACTCACTCATGGTGGAGACAAAGAGGACTGTTGGTGTGTCTTCAATTTTTTCCTCTTCATGCCCTGCTTCCTTTAGTCTGTTGTCAACAATCAATTGGCATAGGCCCCTTCCCTACACTAGCTTCATTGGTTTGATGACTAGATCAAACTCCTAGATTTTAGCAATCCAATTGCCTCTTTTTGTTTCAAACTCCTGCTGAGTTAATATGGATTTGGCTGTGGTGTCAGGAACCAGGGCAGTAGTGTGTGAATTCAAGATGTAGAAGTAGAAATGCTTCACTGCCTTCACCATTGCATAAGCATGCTTCTCCATGTTTGAGTACTTTAGCTCATGAGCTTTGAAAGGATATATCATGAAATAAATGGGAGATTCCACACCTTCTTGGTTCTGTTGAACCAAAATTATTAAAAGTGTGTGCTCAGAAGCATAACTATACATGGTGAAATCCTTGTTATAATCTGGATAAACTAGAATTAGGGCATGGACAATAGCTATCTTGATGTCTCAGAATGCTAATTTGCCTTCTTCAATCCAGCTAAAAGTGGCCTTTCCCTTCATCATGTTTGCAACATGGTGAGTCTTCTCAGCAAACTCAGGGATGAACCTTCTTAAAAAATTCACTTCTGAAGAAAGAGTGAACTGCAGTCTTACTTGTGGGCAAAGTAAGCTCCTAGATGGACTTGACTCTTTCTGATTCAATCTTTATGCCTTCTCAGTACATAATGTGTCTAGGAAGTTTTCCCTCTATCACTCCAAAAATAGACTTCTTGGGATTTAAAGAAATGCCATTCTAGCGGCAACATTTTAGCACTTATTGCAAATGGTGCATATGGTCAGGGCAATGCTTAGAAAAGACTGTTAAATCATCCAGGTACACTACAATGAACTTACCCATTTCATCTTTGAAATTAAAGTCCATTTCTCTTTAGAAGGTGGTGCCAGCATTTATCAGGCCAAAAGGCATTCTTCAGTATGCAAAGGTGCCCCAAGGCGTGGTGAAGGCAGTTTTATGTTGGTCTGCTTTACCAACTTCAAATTGATTGTATCTTAAGAAGTCATCCAACATTGATAACATCTCTAAACTAATCACTATCTGAAGGACTTGATCCATGATGGGTAGAGGATAGTTATCCTTTAAGGATGACTGATTTAAATTTTTGAAGTCCACACAGAGGTGAATTTCACAATTCTTCTTCCTTATAGGCACTATGTTGGCAATCTATGTGGAATGATGGATTGGGAAAATTATTCTAGAATTCAACATTTTCTATATTTTAGATAGAATAGTACCTGATATTTTTAGATTGTACTACCTAGATTTTTGCTTGTAAGGTATCAAATCACTCTTGAGAGGAATCTCATGGCAGATTTCTTCAAGCCTGAGCAACTTCAGATCATAATAGGAGTATGCTAGGACATCCATGTACTGGCTCAGTAGAGTAGTGAACTTGAACTTTTCTTCCTCAGTGTAACACTTCCCAATGTTCACCATCTTGAGATTTTCCTTGGTACCCAAATTTATTTGATCAAACTCATGGGAAGAGCTTGAATCTGTTTGCTGCTATTTGATGAACCTATCGTGCTTGTCAAACAACTTCTCAAGGGAAACTAGGCCTTTTTAAATTTTATTCCCTTTTGGTTGTAGGAATTTCTCACCTACATTTGAATTTGATTTAGGGGCTGGTTCAAGATTTTGAGGCTCACTATCTTCGAAGTGAAGCTGTTGAAAGCTATCTTTTTTCTCCAAGAAGGTAATGATTTGGTTGTCACTATTGAACACTTGCCAATGATTGGCATTGTCAGGCACACTTGGTCAAAATACCAGTTCAATAGTGTACCTATCTCCCTTAAAATTAGGGTGAGGAACCAAGAGAGTTATTGAAATAGTCTATACATCAGCTCAGTCATTGAATTCCCTGGTATGGCAGAGATGCTGAAAGCGTCAAATCTTTCAATTTGATCCCAGACTAGATTGTGGTAGTGGCACAATCTCTCATTTTTGGTTTGATACAAGTTTCTCACCTAACAAACCACCAGTTCAGCATCTCCTTTGGCATGAAGAAGTTTGATGTGTTGTCTCAAGCAGCCTTCATTCCAAGTAATAGAGATTCATATTTAGATGTGTTATTGGTATTGCTAAACTATAATTTGTATGAAGAAGGAAAAATATCTCCTTAAGGAGATATCAACACAACCTCAGCTCCTAAACAAGTAGAGGAGTAATTGCCATTGAATTCTAGAATCCATACCTCATCAAACACTAATTTTTCCTTAGATTCTTCTTCATTTAGAGGGGGGGATTCTTTTACACTTACATTATGCTCCACCAATCCTTCTGCTGATATGTTTGAACTAATTTTCAGATTGTCACCTTTAGGAGTTTCATCAGATGCCTCATGAACTTCTTTTATGGATAAGAAGTAATTACCCATGCCTAAAGACTCAAACAAAATTTGAGCTTTAGGCACTGATGTTTGAGTGACCACATATTTTGCTTCCTTCTCAGGGAGAAATCTATGCATAACACCTTTGACTGGGATTCTTGCCTTGGATAGGTCCATGCTCAATTATCCAATAATATCTTTGTAGAAATTTTACTTGAGAAGGATGCCATATGATGCTGGGACATCAGCCACCAGGATAATCATCTTGATTCTCTTGTCTGGGAATGTTGCAAATACAAATTGAGCATCCTTGATTTGTCTCAATAGTGGTACTTGTTTGTTCTCCATGAAAAAACATCTCCCAAATGTCTTGGTCAGTGTGAGACCAAGGGATTCAACTACTTTGGTAGGCATGACATTGTCTGAAGCTCCAGAATTAATGATGTAATTGTTCAGCTAATGTCCATTTATTAGCAGGGAGACATAAAATGGTTCAGTCCTCCTAGGAGCAGCAGGAGGAGTAATGACAAGGTTATTCCGTGTGGGTGTATTCTTGGGGGAATCATGAGTTACCTTCAAAATCGCTTGTCCTATAGGGATGGCTTGATTCTTTACACATTGAACAAACTTATCCAACTGCTTAGGGTTGGACTGTAGGAATTCAAATTCAGACATTTGAATTTTGGTTTTCTTTATATGGTCAATTATGTCACATGTTTGAAATGAACTAGTTATAGAGGATGGGAGTTCATCCTTTTGATTTTTGGGAGGGGGAAGACTGATCTATGAATTTGAAGTAGAAGGCATAGGGATGTTTGATGTACTTACCTTTCTTGCTATCACTGGGTCCTTTGGCTAGAAAGGTAGAGTGGTTCCCTGCTTAGAAATTGAAATTGTTGGTTAAGGTCACTCCTCTATCTTTTCTTTATCAGCTTGTTGGGTTGACTGGTTCTTGGACCAGGTGAACATAGCATATGATCCCTCAGCTACTTTTCTTTCACTTCTGGGTTCATCTTGGTAATTCAGGAAACCAATGTTGGAGTCAGTAGCTAATTCCTCTTCTTCCTTTGTGAAGAGATTAGCATCATCTTCTATGTTCAATTCAGGATGGAAGGAGAAATCTGATTCTGCTTCAAGGTATCCAACTGTTGAATTGGTTGGAGGTGCTTTAATGGCAAGGTTCCCCCATGGGGGAGGAAGATGATTTATTTGCCCTTGATTCCTAACAACATTGCCTTGGTATGACTGATTGGGGAATGTCCTCCTTGGTACATCTTTATATGAAGGAGCAGATGACATCCCTTGTGCCATTTTCTTTCTAAGAGCTAGCAACTCATTTTTTAGCTTCTACACCATTGGATCAATGGTGGGTGTAGGTGAGTATTCAGAGGATGAAGAAGATTTACCTCTGTTTAGATCTCTCCTTATATTTCCTGCCAAGATAAGGTCATTTTCCACCTCAGTAGCCAAGTCTTGAGCAGCAACAAGGTCTATGTGGCTAGCACATCTCAATAGAAAACTCACTTCAGGTAGCTGTGAGTTGATGAAGAAAAATTTAAGATTCTCAAGTGTTGGCTGAGCAATTGTAAGAATTTTATTCCTCAACTTGTCAAACTTGGCAATGAAGTCTCTCATAGGTTCATGAGGTTCTTTCTTCATCTGTGTGAGTAAGGATAGCAAGGCATGTGCATCTTTTGTAGGCTTGAACCTAGCTTTAAATTTAGCTTTAAGAGTGTCCCAATTAGTCATTGACCTAGTCTGTAGATGGTAGAACCAGTCTGTAGCAGTGCCTTGCAAAGTTTCCACAAATAGCTTGACTGCCACGTCCTCAAATTCCACGCCTATCACACCATGGGCTATACTAAAATTTTTAATGTGTTCATTAGGATGAACTCTCCCATCACAAAAGAATTTGGGGAAATTCTTCCTTGAACTGTGTGGTAGCTCATGCAGAGGTGGAGTAAGATTGAGTGGACCAAAAGAGTTACCTTAGGGGCCTTGAACTTCCATGATTTGTTTATGGAAAATGGGGATAACAAATCTGGGTGGAGTATGTATAGGCAAAGCTCTGCTAACAGTATAAAAATAAGCTCTGTCTTGTGTTGGTGTCCTGGTATGGGTAGGAGGAACACTCTTGGATCGTTGAGCTTGAAGTTAGGGAGGGAACAAATCAAATTTACCCTACTGTACCAACTCAAAAATATGATCAACAACACCTTGGGCTCTCTGGCTTTTTGTAGAGCATGGAGTTACCAGATTGTAGAATAAAAATGGGAAAGAACTAGTCTTACTTCAGCTTAAAGCTTGAGGCTTCAAACTACACACTCTTCCCCAGTAGAGTCACCAAAAAGACTGTTGGGTGAATATTTTGTCAATAGCTAACTGATGAGAAAAATAGGTCTCTTGAACCATATCAAGGGAGATTGGTCAGCCAAATGTGTAGGTTTACAACATCAGAGGTGGACAAATCTCTCCTCTCCTCAAGGGGAGGTTCCCTATAAATATGAGGAGCTATATATATATATAAATATATATAAATATATATATATATATGTAGAAAATAACACTCAGGGGTAGGACTACACCATCCATCTCTCTTTCTTTAGAGATGATGTTCACAGATAAAGGAGAAAATCCTAGTGAAATCACTAGGAACACTTCTCTTCTTTCAAAAGTGATCTTGCAGGAAATAGCAGTTCTTTCAGGTAGAGACAAGTAATTAGTAACAAAGGCACAATAACTAGCAGGATGAAATGGAACACAAAGTCTCCACCTCAACTACCTAAAGAGTGAAATACAAAGGATAATGTGGGCACAAATTCATCCCAAGATCCTTTACACAGAAAGAACACTAAAAACACACTAAAGACAACTATGACAGTGCAAAGTCTAAAAGTAACTAGCTTCAAGACATCTTCTAGATTACTCCCACTAATTCTACCTATTAAATTAAATAAACAAGAATGCTCCTAGGAAATGGACATAAGAAAAATTTCCTAAAATGACACAAGCTATAATATCACAAAGTCTGAAAGTAACTTGCTTTCTCATTTAGATAAAGTAATATGATCAACAATCTGAGCTCAAAGTCTCAGTAATCGCCTTTCAATTTTGGCAGAGTTTTGCTTCTGTATGTGAAAATATCTCCCTTAGACAATAAAATAGATTACAATGTATAGCAGCCAAGAAAGGCTTGGCACTTTTTTCCATGGAATGGCCCATACTGCATTCAATGCTTTGAATGTGCTTTCAGTTCTGTCAAGGGGCCATGCTTGGAATAGTGCATTGCCTTAATTATGGCATGCCCATTCATCTTATATGTCTCCTCCTTAGCATGGGTTGTCTTGTCCTTTTTTTTATCTCTATGCAGCTGTCCACTTTGCCTTTACTTCCTGGAAGAAAAATAGGTCGCATCCTTGATTTGGTGTGCTCAGATGACCACTTGGTGAACTATTTCACCTACTAGAAATAACTCCCTTGTAGATATTTTTGATCTTTTTATATTATTCTCTCTTCCCTATAGCAATTTGAGCTCTCAGGATATCTTCTTCAGCTGGTCGCTTGGTTCATCCTTCAAGTCCCGCTCTATATTTGAAAATCAACGAATAATCCATTACCTTAAATTTGACATTCATGGGGGTGTCAATGGTTATTTTTTGTTTGAACCATGTTGAACCATGAACCTTTAAAATTTCATTGGCCCAATAGTTAAATGGTTCAGGTGGTCTTGGTTGGTTCTTTGGTTCCATCATTCCCCTGGTTCAATCGCTTTCTTGCTCTTTGCTTGAACCATCCTTTTGAACTGGTCTCTGGAATCTTCGCTTCCTTCCTTTGTCTAGAGCTTCCTTTGAACCATTGAACCTATGAACCATTAAACTTTGAACTCTTTTGGTTCAAGGTTCAATTGGTTCATTGGTTCATTCTTTGTTCCATTGCTTCCTTTATCTTTCTAAGTCCCTTGATCTCTTCAAACTCATTGAACCTTTGAACCTTTGAACCCGTTGAACCATTTGGTTCAAGGTTCAACAGTTCAATCCTTTTTCTTTAAATTCTTCTTTTGTTTAAGTCTTTCAAATCTTTTTTCTTCATCTTTATCAAGCCTTTGGAACGCCCTGAAGGGAAGGTGTCCCTTCGGGTCTTTGAGAAAGGTCTATTTTGTGGGTGTTAGTAGCCCCCCGCAAGGGTACCTACCCTTTGGGGTCCTTCAGGTGGTATTCGGGTTAATTACTTCTGGCAGGCTTGATCCTTCATTTCCTTTAGACAAAATGTCTGAAGGAAATCTTCCTTTGCTTCATCCACTTTTCTTTGGGCTAATTCTTTCAGACAAAAGTCCGAAGGAATTTGGATTTGCCTTAGTCATTTTTCCATGGAAAATGTCTCTGAAGGAATCCTTTCGGTTCCTTTACTTAGTAATTTCCTCAGAGAAAAATTTTGAAGGAAATCTTCTCTTTCAGCCTTCTCTTTGATCTTTGAACCAATGTTCCTTGCCCTCTGCAAGGGTACCTTCCTTTGGTCCATTTCCCTTCGCAAGGGTACTTTGGCCTTTGGGCTTTGGGGAACTCCTTTGAACCGACCATTTTAACCGACTGATTGAACCAACTTTGGTTCAACGGTTCAATCTTGTGTTTGAAGCCTCTTTTCTTCTAAGTCTTTTGATCTCTTCAAACCAAATGTGTTGAACCAACCGCTCATTGAACCTTTGAACCATTGAACCTTTGAACTGAAATGGTTCAAGGTTCAATGGCTCAATCCTTCCTTTGAAGCTTGCCGATGAATATTTTTTATTGAACCAAGGCATTGAACCAATCCTGAAATTGCCTAAGTGTTGGGAACTTGTTCCTTTGTGAGAATTTGCACGTTGAAGCCATTGAACCTGCTAGTTGGTTAACTGAAAAATCTTGAAAAATGAGGAATTTTAAATGCTTAGAACAAACTTTTGAGAAGGGAAGAGATAATTTTGGCTTGCAGGACCAAAATAGTTCATATGTTGTCCCAAAAATGAGAGGTAGATTTTGGGAACAACATATATGAACATTTCTTGTTTCAATCTTTCTTAGTTTCCATCACATGTTCCCTTAATAAGGAATATTATTAACAATCATGTAATACTATGAATAAATTCAATAAGGATCCAATACTTAATAAATAATCTCTAGATATTTTAATGTCTTATTCTAATATGCAATGTGTGTGTATGGTTATCACTACACGAAGCAGAAGAATAATCCCTTCCATTATACCAAACCTTCCTCAACCCCTTCCACCTCCCACAAAGACAACCAAAGGGTATGATATTCTAGATCAATTACAACATACCCATGTGAAGGTTTATTTATTATATTTACTTTAGAAAATACCAATTTATAAAGATCTCCTTTATACAACATTGAAAGAAACCATGGTACCAAGTGATTCAGAACCTTCTTATACTTATTCTAATGTTAATACATTATTATGGATAAAATAAAGTATTTCCTTTGAAAAATAATATCTATTTCCCAGGAATATAATAGATGCATACCTTTCATTACATATTTAAGTACAAATTCACAACAAGGTAGTCTAAAGAGTTTAGGTTGATAATGGATTAGGATTAAACATTTATAATATATCTTTCCTTAAATTATTAGGTATGGAAGCTAATGATATCATTCATTCTAATATGAAAATTTGAGGATTTGATAATATACCAATGAAATTATTAGGACAAATTGCATTGCCTATCACAGTGGGTCCTAGAACAATAGATATAATTTGCCAAGTTATGCCAAATGATATAAATTATAATACCCTACTATAAAGACCATGAATTTATGAAATGTATGTCATACCATGTGCTCTTCATCCATGTATAAAGTTCATTTATTAATGATAAATTTACACGCCCATTTCAAAAAGAACTATTCAAGTATTGTGTGAGGACGTAACCTAAGGATCAATACATTCATCATATGAAACTACAAGTGAAATAATTCAAAATAGTTAAACCACTAATTTTACCTAATACTCCTATAAAATCATCAACCAACTACAGTCAATATGGATTTAGGTATATATCTAAAAAAATAGATACACAAGACAAGGGTTGGGAACACATGCACAAGCTATTATTAACCCTATTAAAATAATTTAATCAAAAGGATGACAAGGATTAGGTTATTATAAAGATCCAAGCCAGTCAAAGTGGGAATCATCTACACCTTTTACTATTTATACACATTTACTCAAAGCACAACCTAAGATAGTATAATAGGCTCATCATATAGCTGCATTATTTTTGGTATACCTAGACATGATAAATGATACAACTTCACCAAAAATTTTGACATTAGATGAATTTTGTAATGATGAATCTCTCCTAGAATAATTGGATGCATATGAGGATATTCCTCCCTTCTACCATAAGAATAGGTTTCCTTATACTAATACTACTCATGCATATTTTGGAGAGACTGATGAATTTTTATTACATGTCCAACTAGATGGTCTAGATATTATTCCTAAAACACCTTTTGTTGATGATACATCATCTTTAATTAATAACCTATCTTTCTAATCCCTTTTTATAAGTCACCTTATGTTGAAAGTGAAGCTAGGGTTTCAATGCAAGAGAAAGTAAAATCAATATTTTTGTAAGGGATCAATGTCAAAAAAGCATATAAAAATATATACATGCACGTGTAATGATCTGAGGTAGAATAGATGGTGATAATCAAATTGGATTATGTTAATAGATAATGGACAATGATATTTTACATGAGTGTTTGGGCATCATTGACAACATCAATGTAAATTTCAACATGTTTCTTAATCTAAGTAGTTATAGATCTATTATAGAGTCATTTTGAGCACTTTGAAATAGGCAGTGACTATTATAGATAAAAAAAAATATGAGTGCCATTTCTTCCCTCTTTGCTTGGTCATTTATATATTGTGTCCAATCAATCTCTCTTTAGCATTCATATTTATATGGTAAATACTTTATTTTTCACAATATGAATTTCAATAATTTTATGTTATTTAGATCACCTAAATCTTAAAATAAATAAAATAAGAACATATCGTAATTCATGGAAACATTTTGATAGGAAATATTATATAGATATTTAAGGTCAGAGTGTTTCAGTATGAATAGTGTTCAACAAAAATGTATTGTAGAGGTAGACTATTGAAGGAAGATTAAAAAAGAAAAGGGAAGCCATCAGGGAGAGCAATGAATTAACAACGTCGAAGATGGAAGAGGTTGACACTATAATAAATATCAAAATATAAAGAATGGAGCATCAAACCTATAAAATATAGGGAGAAGAAGAAAAGGCCAAGAAAATGAGCACTAAGGTGCACACATCAACTCATCAATGAAGGACAAAATCCAAAGATTTAATGTTGACTAGATGAGAATATATTGCCTATATTTTTCTTTAATAAGTGTCAATTTATGGATCAATGAAAATTGCATGAGTTGATCAAGGACATAATGCATTATTTGAATGTCAACATGAGGATGCTTGCTAGTCAAAATGAAGTTATATGTGGAAGAATCAATGTGAAAAAGAGAATGATGATGAAGAAGTTTGGATGTATAATGAATAAATAGGAGAACATTTAACATGAGAATAAGATACAAGATTAGAGAATGAGTTTAGAAGGACATACATTTTTTTCTAGGAGATAGTAGCTTGAGAAGCACATTTTTAGATTAGATTTCTCCCTTGCACTGTTGTGGGCAAGAGAAGCATCATGTACACAATATTATAGTAAAAATTAATGGGAATTAAGATTATTACATTACTTATTATGTATATTATTATTTCCATTGTTAGTTTATAATTTTTTAGTATATTAGAGTCTATGGTTTGTAGAATACATCATGGTAGTGGTATTTATGTTAAATAGATGTACTTTTGCCTGTATGTGTGTCAATGCTAGAACATGGGATGGAGTCTTGAAGATGTTTATTTGGAGGCAACACACTATAGTTGTATGTCTTATGTAATTTCACATGGTATACCTTGTATCACACTTAATTCATGATTGTGTACACAGGGCACTATCACTGATTATTTAAGGTTGTAATTTTTTTAGTCTTATCATAAATGATAATACAATTGAACAATAGTCACCAAACATTCTAATGAATTTAATCATTTAATTATAATGCCTTTAGGCTCTCTCATAATTTGGGTTAGATGACATTTTCTTTTGATGGATGAAATATTTCCTACAAAGGAATATGTGGTGGTACATTAGAGTGTGTCATTCAATTGATTGCAATGTAGTACAAAGGAAGATGTAAGGGTACATCAAGATATATCATTCAAATTATTTCAATTTAGTTTGAAACTATAATCACATAAAAGTGTTAATTGGATGCTAAGAGTGTTGCTTGAGTTACTCTATCCTTAAGCTTATCATGGACCTATTCTAGAGCCTTAAACTTACATTCCCAACCATTCAATAGACCTTGTTCACTTACAGCTAGTCAAGACATAGTCCCTAAAATTTCACCTCTAACTCCAATCCAACCTTCCCAAAAAATTTCCAAAAGGACATTAGCACCACATTTGGAACACTATAGCCACATGGTGCTAGTGTCCCCAATTGGGCACTATTGTCCTTAGCCCTAACTCTTCCCAACAGATAATTTTTCAAATGTGTACCCCTCTTAAATTTGAACTAATCTCATTTTATTATTCACACAAGCAACAAAACCCTATAAATACAAGTCTAATACACCTATAATCACTATATGGAACATAGATGCAAAAGCTATTCAAACAAAAGACAAAATTTTACAAAATCAAGGTATATTATCCCTATTCTACCCTACTTTCTACATACTACCTCTATATCAAACCTAAGTACAGTTTTTAATCATTACAAGGCTCAAGCACATTCAAGGCATTTAAGGAAAATCTCATTCTAGCATTCACTTACACATACATCAAGCACTGAGTGGGAGAACTACATTAGACTTGATCCCTCTTCGTAGTATTGGTATGTTGGCAACTCTATACACAACGAGATGTTGAGGATGTTCAGTCCATCCTAATAACACACTCAAATCTTTCTCATATCACATTTGTAAATAGATCTAGGGTTTTCACACAAAATCAAACTTTTTAGGTGCAATACACAACTATAGGTTTCAGTTTCAGAGGAATAGAATACACAAACACGGGTGTATGTGCTCCTTGAAAATAGGAATAGTCTTTCAAAGAGGACATTAGCACCACATCTAAGACACCACACATAGATGGTGCTATTGTCCAAACTAATAACTACTATTCAGTGAAAATATGAATATCAAAAATCTACTTGTGATACTTAGAACTACTTAGATCTCTAATTTTAGAACCTAGATCACCTATAATAGTCTATTTTCAGCTAAGTTTATATTTCTCCATATTTATTGTTATTATTTGAAAGTCAATCAAGGTTAAATTCAATTACAAATTAGTAGGTTAATTATTGTAATTTATTTCATTGATTTAGACATCTCATCTCTTTAACCAAACATAGGTAATTACTCATGTAAAAACCTAAATGTTTAAATCATTTGGTGAACCTAACTTACTTCAAGCATTACATAAAACCCTATCTTGAATTTAATTCCTATTTTTGTGAAAAAAAATTACGATTGCATACTTATGATTTTTTTATTTTATTTAAACAACCTAGCTAAATAAAATTGATTTTACATTAGGTTTTCAATTTATTCTAAATCTAATTTAAATTGTTACAAAGAAACCATAGATGCCCAAAATGCTAACCCTAGACAACCCTAGGGTTCAAATTTCTAGCCATCAATAAATCTAAATTTACAACTTAATATCATGATTATCATGACAGAAGCCATCTTTTAGTTCATGGTGCAAAGCTTGACACTTTACTTAGCATGTTTATTTCTAATTATTTGTCGAAATCTTGGATTCAGTTTGGGCTAAGATTATTTCACATATTGGTTATCCATCATGTGAGCACTATTTTCCTATGGATAATTGATATATGCCTCACTTTTATCTACCTCTAGTCACTACCAGATGACAGAGGGCTCAGAGGACTCCCTTTGTTCTACCTCTACCTAGACCACTTGATTAACTCCATTCCCATGATATCTCTACTACTCACCCCAGGAAAATAGTAGATCATGCAGTTTGAGTTGTTATTATGCATAATAGGGTGCCTCCATAGCCTATGCAGGAGAAGTGTAACCCTACCATCCCTCCTCATCCCTAGTAGACTATAACAACACCCAGAGATCAATAAAGAGAATTTGACATTATGGATTAGTTGAGGAAAAGACCATTTAAAATGTCTATCTTGGAATTACTTCAAAAAGAAATAATCTTCAAAGACATTTTATTTTAAACACTTAATCACACATTTATGCCTCATTATACTAAGCCATCATATTTTTCATATATCATAAATACTATTAAAGATGTGGAGGATGTGATATCTTTTTCAAATGAGGATTTACCTTCACAATCAGTCGTTGATAAAAAATTTCCACTTTTTATTCAAGCTCAAATCAACAATACAACTATTAAGTGAGTTCTCATAGATAGTGAACCAGGGCTCAATATATGTAACCTCAAATTCTTGAAAATCATGGGGATTAATATAGCATTTATTCAAAAAACATACAATAAAATTTGAGGGTTTGGCAACATTCCTAGACAGACATTGGGATCAATCACATTGGATACTATAGTGGGACCAAAGACATTATCTACCCACTTTTAGGTCATGTCAAATCATTTACATTATAATTTTTTACTAGGGAGACCCTGGATACATGTTAAGGGGGTTGTACCTTCCACTCTTCATATATATATATATATATATTAAATTTTTATATGATGGGTACCTATACATATGCCCAGCAATTAATCAATCATTTTGATATTGAAGGCTCACTAAACCTCCTACATTGAGTACATTATCTGATGGGACACCTCAAGTTCTCATTGAACACCCACCTCATTGGATTCTTATTGAGAAGATGCATACTTATGAGGTGGGGGAGTATAGTAAGACTATTCATACACAACCTTTAGAGCATCTTACATCACAAACACCTTTATTGATGATAGAGGACTAGCCTCTCTAAGCACAAACACCTTCACCAATGATAGAGGACCAGCCTTTCTGAGCATGAATACCTTCTATGATGATAGAGTACCAGCCTCTCCAAGCATAGGTATCTTCATGAAGCATAGAGGAACAACCTCTCCTAGTACAAACATCATCATCCAGGATAGATGATGAGATTCTCACATCCAGTTACCTTTAATTTTAAATTTAGAAGCTTACATTCATAATTCTAACACAGATTCACATGCTAGTATAGAGGATGATAAACCATGTATAGACATCGATGATTATTTATGTGGATTGAGATTTGCACCAGTGGGTCTAGGGGAATATAGAGATAATTTAAAGGCACTTATACCTCACCCTACACTAGCAACATCACTTGTTCAAGAATCTATAGCTATAGGATCCCATACTCAGCCATAGTCAATAACATATCCCTTGATCCATTCAATACATATGGTTGCATCCATGGATAACTATTCAATCATATAGATTTAAGTAGGTAGATCATAGGACAGACCATTGTAGATATTAAAACTATTTCTTGATAGGGGATTGATGTTATTACCCACAGTTCAACACAAATAAGCTAGCAGATTGGCACCACAAAAAGGGCAACCATTTTGTCATTTCCATAGACTCACAGGACATGATATAGACATGTGTGCAACACTACAACATAAGCTAAATAAATTTAAGGTTAAGGGCATTATCCAAATTATACAGCCTCCACTTCCACAGGCACCACCACCACTAGTGATACAGGCTACTACAAAAATATGAGCACCATGATAGAGTCATCATCGACATAGATATTCATGACGTGATCTATTGGCTATGCAAATATTTTTCATCGATAGATATCTTCCACATGTGGCTATAGATGAGGATTCTAACCTAATACTTTTACTTTGGGATTTTTACACCACATTGGTTATCATAAGAGTGAGATATAACATGTTATACACTGTTAGGACTCCATTGGATATATTACATTACCATTTTTATGTGGCCCCAAGGTGGCCAATATATTATTCTTTATTTTAAGCAAAGACACACATATATGGGCTACACTTAGTAGTACATGGTTACAAGTGATGGATGTTATAGTTGATCAATCAAAGAGATGCTTGACATTCACTCATGATGGACACATGGTTCACATATTACATGATGACATCGATGAGAAGCATAGGTTTCACATAGATACTCCATGGTTTAATGTGGTTTAACCTAGGACCATGTGAGAGGTATCTTACATAGCTGAGTAACATTCCATTTGAATGCACAAAATCCAGACTCATGCCAAGGATAAGGCCCCATTGATACATACAAATTGGTACAATAATCATGAAAATGATGACTTATTTGAGTTTAGACAAGGTCAGTATTCGACACTAGATAATCTTCCACCAAATATACCATTTGATTATTCCCATCCCATGTATGTGATCTTGGGTCTTTCAAAACATTACAATTTCCTTGTATTTTGTTTCATTTACATTTCTAGTATTTACTTTCTGTCTTTCTCCTTGTTCATTATTTACTTTCATATGCTTGTACATAGCTTATACTTAGAAAACACAAATAATATAATATGTTAAAATATAAAAACATTCAAATATTTCAAAAAATATAATTTTTTTATAGATTGCATGCATTGATTTGTTTACATTTCTACTACTTGCTAAATATTGCATATTTCTAGTTATCCTAGTGTAGTTGGTTTTATCATACACATACGCTTCATTTGTTCTTGTCATGTGCTTGTAAATTCTAGATAGGACTTTGGTCCACTACACTACTCCAAACTAGCTATCATCTATCCATTAGAAGCATTTACATCGATCTAATTTTATACATTTCTACATCTAACCACTTGGGGGCATCTCTTACACAATTGCTATAACCATGTTTTATCTTTACATACTATACATTTTGGCTATGCATTGATTTATCTTATTATTGATCATTGTTATTCATTTCTTAGATTTTATTACAACTATCACTAGTCAGCTTCAAGTATATATGCACCCTAGCATTTACATAGATTTGTATTACACAATTATACATACCTTCAATTCTAGTTCCTAGATTAGACTTTATTGTGTTACTATGCTTTCTACATCTTCAAGGGAATTTGAATATGCCATTGTTCCTTGGATTCTATTCCACTTTTATGTTTGTATGACTTTTACATGTGTCCATGTCCCTTGTGTGTGCTCTTTCATGCTTATATATGTGGACATTTGAATATGTCCTTCTTTATGGCTCTATGCCAAATTACTTGTTATTTATGTATGTAGACATTTGAACATGTCCTTGTATGTTTTTATTCTCAGATTTAGTGACATGTGCCTATGTCCCTTGTATTATGGCCCTTGGCCTATTTATTGCATGCCTCATATCCTTGTATGTTTACTTATTTGTATGATTATACACCATGATAGTTGTATTTACTTATTACACACATGCACTAGTTTTCAATGCCATGAGAGACCTCATGCATCTACCTATCCTACTTGGGTGCCTTGATGGACATCATGCCCCATCCCCCTCGGTAGTTACTTAGATTTTACTTCTATTATGCATTGATTACATATATCTTGACACCTTTGTTTAATGCTAGATTACAACATACATCTTACATTTCTTACTATTACTCATTTACATTTACATTGTGATGTTATGTTTGTACATTATATTGGAATATCATGCTCTGGCTAACAAATTTTATAGAGCTATTCTTTAGAGGGAAGCTCTTCCATAGATCTCGTAGCTACCCTCATAAGAGGAGGTATTTACAAGGGTTTTCACAGATATCAAGCTCCTGTTTTACTTTTCATATATACATTTTAGCACATAAACTCAGTTGTAGAGATCAAAGTCAGGGAAAACACATAACAGAATAGATATACAGTAGTTAGTTCAAACCACATAGAGATCAAACTAGGAAGTCATTAGTGCCCAGATTGGGACACTAGTGCCATAGGGTGCTACTGTCCACTATAGGGTGTTATAGTCTAGTAGCCCCAACTTTAGGATAATCAAGATAAATTAGACTAGTCCACTAGGTAAAATATAGATTTACAAAGATACAGTCACAAGTTTGGTAGTTATGTTTAGATTTAGCTTAGATTCAATCATTTCAATCCAAATTCATACCAGTTACTCTAATTTTGGGGCATCATGCACATCATGATCACTCATACATTTAGATCAATACACAAATTTAGCTATTAGATACTTGATTTAGATTTTGTATACTCAAATACCATATTGGTGGCATGTGCATGACACATAGTTTTCATATACTCAACTTCAAACATGTTGATCAAATGGAATGGCAAACTCCATGTCATTGTATACATTGTATACACTTGCTATCACATTTCAGGTTGTCACCAGATTCATGCCTTACTCCATCTATAGTGGTTGGCATTCCTAAGTGGCCCAAAGCTGTCTAATATACCTCAGTGGCCATGAACTTAAATACACGGTTAGAATACTCATTTAGATACTTTAGTCACTTTACACAGTATATTTATAGATGCATCTACTTCACATAGGGTAAATTATGGAGTCATGACCTACTTGAGTTATTTAGCCACCTACATGAGAGGGTTCAACACACTTACAATCTTATCCAAGCCATTCACAGAGATAAAGATCCACCAAGCAGGGGTGGGCAATAACAGAGTCAAAACTGGATTGAGTTCTTAAGCCACCCATATGAGGATTGAAAAAGCCATCAACCTAGTTCAAGTTATTAAATGATATGATCACTATACACTTTCATACATGTAGGTTATCACTAGGTTCATGCATTAGTTTGCATACCCAGTGAGGTATATTCATTCTTTTCCTCTCTCTTTACTCAGTTATTTCATTTCAGCATAGTCTTTTACTTTCGATCATCTCTTAAGGACTGATTTTTTCATGTTTCATTATATTAAATTGTTTTGGATCATGTTTCACATATACAGACCCAGATTCACATATTCAAACTTAGTTACACAGGGTTCCCTTCAAAGTAAGTCCAAGTACACTTCTTTTTCATTTATACTAGTCATTTCACTTTGTTGCATTATTATCATAAATGGGGGGCAAATTTAATCACCTAAAAAAGGGAATTGGATGTTAGGAGTGTCTCTTGAGTTACCCTATCTCTAGGCCTACCATAGACCTATTCTAGAGCCTTAAACTTGCATTTCCAACCATTCAATAGAACTTGTTACTTACTGCTAGTCAAGACACAGTTCTTGAATTATCATCTCTGATTCCCATCCAACCTTCCCAAAAATTTTCTAAAAGGACATTAGTACCACATTTGGGACACTACAACCACATGGCATTAGTGTCCCTAACTAGCTGTTACTATCTTTAGCCCTAACTCTTCCCAAAAGATACTTTTTCAAATGTGTGCCCCTCTTGAGTCGGCCTAAGCTCATTTTCTTATTCTCACAAGAAATAAAATCTTATAAATATAAGTCTAATCCACCTCTATTCACTAGATGTAAAATAGATGCAAAAGTTATTCAAACCAAAGATAAAGTTGTGCAAAATCAAGGTACATTATCCCTATTTTTCCCTACTTTTTGCATATTACCAACTACAACAACTCTAAGTCCAATTTTCAAGCATTTCAAGGCTCAATCACATTCAAAGCATCCAAAGCCACTCTTATTCCAATATTCACTTACACATACATCAAGCACTAGGTAAGAGAACTATGTTGGACTTGATCCCTCTTCGGAGTATTCGTATGTAGGTAACTCTCTACACAGTCGAGTGTTGAGGATGTTCAATCCATCCTACTAACACACTCAAATTTTTCTCATATCACACTTGCAAAAAGAGCTAGGGTTTGTACATAAAATCAAACTTTTTAGGTACAATACACAACTACAGGTTTCGATCTCAGAGGAATAAAGTACACAGACACAGGTGCAAGTGCTCTCAAAAAATTGGAATAGTCCTGTAAAGAGGACATTAATGCCACATCTTGGACACTACACATAGATGGTGCTACTATCCAAATTGGGTGCTACTGTCTAGTGAATAGACAAATATCATAAACCTGCTTGCGACACTTAAAACTGCTCATATCTCTAATCTCAAAACCCAAATCAACTGCGACAATCTATTTTAAGCTAAGTCTATATTTCTCCATATTTATTGCTATTATTAGAATGTCAATCAAAGTCAAATTCATTTACAAATTAGTAGGCTAATTATTTCAATTTATTCACTAATTTAGACATCTCAACCCTTTATCCAAACATAGGTAATTACTCATGTAAAACCCTAAAAGGTTAAATCATTACGAGTGTGCAAATAGGGCACAATCACTGATTGTTTAAGGTTCAATTTTTTTAGTCTTATAATAAATGACAATACAATTAAACAATAATCACCAAACCCTCCCCTAAGTTTACTCATATAATTAGAATTCCCTTAGTCTCCCTCACACTTTGGGTTAGATGTCCTTCCTTTTTAATGGATAACATCTTTCCTAAAAAAAAAGATGTGGTGGTGCATCACGACATGTCATTCAAATGCTTGCAATGTAGTACAAAATAAGATGTGATAATATATCAATATGTATCATTCAAATGTGTACAATATGATTTGAAACACACAAAAGAATAAAAAATAATCGCAACATCTTGTATGCATAATATAACTTAATTAGTTAAAACTCTTACAAACAATCATTATTTATATTTTATACTTGCTATGTTAATTCTAAACTTGTAAATTAAATATTCCAAGAAGGTTCATACAATGCATCGTGCATGATAAGAATATGGGGTCCCCATAAAGAAACTTTTAAGTAGTTCTTATGGTTCAAAGCCTCATAGAGTGGTGATTTTACCAATTCTCATGGTTAATTTTCATGAGCTACTTTTTTCCACTTAAACTAAAATTTGACAATATTTTCAAATCTTATATTTGCCCATCACCAAATTTTTGGCAACACAATCATAGAATTTTGATACCTTACATCATATTTTTATAAAAGAATTTAGTCAACTACTTCACGTCATACCTCCTATGGATTATTTATAATATTAAATCATTTGCGTGTAACCCACGTGATGATATCACTATATGGAACATAGATGCAAAAGCTATTTAAACAAAAGACAAAATTTTAAAAAATCAAGGTATATTATCCCTATTCTACCCTACATTCTATATACTACCATCTATATCAAACCTAAGTCTAGTTTCTAATCATTACAAGGCTCAAGCGCATTCAAGGCATCCAAGGACACTCTCATTCTAGCATTAACTTACACATACATCAAGCACTAAGTGGGAGAACTACATTAGACTTGATCCCTCTTCGTAGTATTGGTATGTTGACAACTCTATACACAATAGGATGTTGAGGATGTTTAGTCCATCCTACTAATACACTCAAATCTTTCTCATATCACATTTATAAAGAGAGCTAGGATTTGCACACAAAATCAAACTTTCTAGGTACAATACACAACTATAGGTTTCAGTTTCAGAGGAATAGAATACACAGACACGGGTGTATGTGCTCCTTGAAAATAGGAATAGTATTTCAAAGAGGACATTAGCACCATATCTTAGACACTACACATAGATGGTGCTATTGCCCAAACTGGGAACTACTATTCAGTGAAAAGATGAATATCGAAAACCTACTTGTGATACTTAGAACTACTTAGATCTCTAATTTTAGAACCTAGATCACCTGTAATAGTCTATTTTCAGCTAAGTTTATATTTCTTCATATTTATTGTTATTATTTGAAAGTCAATCAAGGTTAAATTCAATTACAAATTAGTAGGTTAATTATTGTAATTTATTTCATTGATTTAGACATCTCATCCCCTTAACCAAACATAGGTAATTACTCATGTAAAAACCTAAATGTTTAAATCATTTGGTGAACCTGACTTACTTCGAGCATTACATAAAACCCTACCTTGAATTTAATTCCTATTTTTTTGCAAAAAAAATAGGGTTACATACTTGTAATTTTTTGATTTTATTTAAACAACCTAGCTAAATAAAATTGATTTTACATTAGGTTTTCAATTTATTTTAAATCTAATTTAAATTGTTGTAAAGAAACCATAGATTCCCAAAATGCTAACCCTAGACAACCCTAGGGTTCAAATTTCTAGCCATCAATAAATCTAAATTTACAACTTAATATCATGATTATCATGACAAAATCCATCTTTTAGTTCATGGTGCAAAGCTTGACACTTTACTTAGCATGTTTATTTCCAATTATTTGTAGAAAGGTACACATGTATGTTAATCCTATCTTGGATTCAATTTGGGCTAAGATTATTTCACATTTTGGTTATCCATCATGAGAGCACCATTTTCCTATGGATAATTGATATATGGCTCACTTTTATCTACCTCTAGTCACTACCAGGTGACAGAGGGCTCAGAGGACTCCTTTTGTTCTACCTCTACCTAGACCACTTGATTAACTCCATTCCCATGTTATATCTACTATTCACCCATTGAAAAGAGTAGATCATGAAGTTTGAGTTGTTATTAAGCATAATAGGGTGTCTCCTTAGCCTATGCAAGAGAAGTGTAACCCTACCATCCCTCCTCATCCCTAGTAGACTACAACAACACCCAGAGATTGATAAAGAGAATTTGACATTATGGATTAGTTGAGGAAAAGACCAGTTAAAATATCTATTTTGGAATTACTTCAAAAATAAATAATCTTCAGAGATATTTTATTTTAAAAACTTAAAACACACATTTATGCCTCATTATACTAAGCCATCATATTTTTCATATATCATAAATACTATTAAAGATGTGGAGGATGTGATATCTTTTTCAAATGAGGATTTACCTTCACAATCAGTCATTAATCAAAAATTTCCACTTTTTATTCAAGCTCAAATCAACAATACAACTATTAAGTGAGTTTTCATCGATAGTGCTTCAGGGCTCAATATATGTAACCTCACATTCTTGAAAATCATGGGGATTGATATAGCATTTATTCAAAAACCATACAATAAAATTTGAGGGTTTGGCAACATTCCTAGACAGACATTGGGATCAATCACATTGGATACTATAGTGGGACCAAAGACATTATCTACCCACTTTTAGGTCATGCCAAATCATTTACATTATAATTTTTTTACTAGGGAGACCCTGGATACATGTTAAGGGGGTTGTACCTTCCACTCTTCATATATATATATATATATATATATATATATATATATATATATATATATATTAAATTTTTATATGATGGGTACCTATACATATGCCCAGCAATTAATCAATCATTTTGATATTGAAGGCTCACTAAACCTCCTACATTGAGTACATTATCTGATGGGACACCTCAAGTTCTCATTGAACACCCACCTCATTGGATTCTTATTGAGAAGATGCATACTTATGAGGTGGGGGAGTATAGTAAGACTATTCATACACAACCTTTAGAGCATCTTACATCACAAACACCTTCATTAATGATAGAGGGCTAGCCTCTCTGAGCACAAACACCTTCACCAATGATAGAGGACTAGCCTCTTTGAGCATGAATGCCTTCTATGATGATAGAGGACCAGCCTCTCTGAGCATAGGTATCTTCATGAATCATAGAGGGACAACCTCTCCTATTACAAACATCCTCATCTAGGTTAGATGATGAGATTCTCACATCCCAGTTACCTTTACTTTTAAATTTAGAAGAGCTTACATTCATAATAATAACACAGAATCACATGCCACTATAGAGGATGATAAACCATGTATAGACATCGATGATTATATATGTGGATTGAGCTTTGCACCAATGGGTCTAGGGGAATATAGAGATAATTTAAAGGCACTTATACCTCACCCTACACTAGCAACGTCACTTGTTCAAGAATCTATAGCTATAGGATCCCATACTCATCCATAGTCAATAACATATCTCTTGATCCATTCAATACATATGGTTGCATCCATGGATAATGATTCAATCATATAGATTTAGGTAGGGAGATCATAGGATAGACCATCGTAGATTTTAAAACTATTACTTGATAGGGAATTGATGTTATTACCCATAGTTCAACACAAATAAGCTAGCAGATTGGCACCACAAGAAGGTTAACAATTTTGTCATTTCCATAGACTCACAGGACATGATATAGACATGTGTGCAACACTACAACATAAGCTAAATAAATTTAAGGTTAAGGGCATTATCCAAATTATATAGCCTCCACCTCCACAGGCACCACCACCACTAGTGATACAGGCTACTAGAAAAATATGAGCACCATGATAGAGTTATCATCGACATAGATGTTCATGACGTGATCTATTGGCTATGAAAATATTTGTCATCGATAGATATCTTCCACATGTGGCTATAGATGAGGATTCTAACCTACTACTTGTACTTTGGGATTTTTACACCACATTGGTTATCAGAAGAGTGAGATATAACATGTTATACATTGTTAGGACTCCATTGGACATATTACATTACCATTTTTATGTGGCCCCAAGGTGGCCAATATATTATTCTTTATTTTGAGCAGAGACACACATGTATAGGCTACACTTAATAGTACATGGTTACAAGTGATGGATGTTATAGTTGATCAATCAAAGAGATGATTGGCATTCACTCATGATGGACACATGGTTCACATATTACATGATGACATCGATCAGAAGCATAGGTTTCATATATATACTCCATGGTTTAATGTGGTTTACCTTAGGACCGTGTGAGAGGTTTCTCACATAGCTGAGTAACATGCCATTTGAATGCATAAAATCCAGACTCATGGCAAGGATAAGGACCTATTGATACATACAAATTGGTATAATAATCATGACAATATGACTTATTTGAGTTTGGACAAGCTTAGTATTTGGCACTAGATAATCTTCTACCAGATCTACCATTTGATTATCCATATTCCATGGATGTGATCTTGGGTCTTTAGAAACATTACAATTTCCTTGTATTTTGTTTCATTTACATTTCTAGTATTTACTTTCTCTCTCTTTCTCCTTGTTCATTATTTACTTTCATATGCTTGTACATAGCTTATACTTAGAAAACATAAATAATATAATATGTTAAAATAGAAAAACATTCAAATATTTTAAAAAATCTAATTTTTTTATGGATTGTATGCATTGATTTGTTTACATTTCTACTACTTACTAAATATTGCATATTGCTAGCTATCCTAGTGTAGTTGGTTTTATCATACACATATGCTTCATTTGTTCTTGTCATGTGCTTGTAAATTCCAGATAGGACTTTGGTCCACTACACTGTTCCAAACTAGCTATCATTTACATCGATCTAAGTTTATACATTGCTACATCTAACCACCTGGGGGCATCTATTACACAATTGCTATAACCAAGTTTTATCTTTACATACTATACATTTTGGCTATGCATTGATTTATCTTGTTAGTCATTACTTAGATTTTTTTACAACTATCACTAGTCAACTTCAAGTATTTATGCACCCTAGCATTTACATAGATTTGTATTACACAATTGTACAGACCTTCATTTCTAGTTCCTAGATTAGACTTGATTGTGTTATTATGCTTTCTACATCTTCAAGGGAATTTGAATATGCCATTGTTCCTTGGATTCTATTCCACTTTTATGTTTGTATGCCTTGTATATGTGTCCATGTCCCTTGTGTGTGCTCTTTCATGCTTATATATGTGGACATTTGAATATGTCCTTCTTTATGGCTCTATGCCAAATTACTTGTTATTTATGTATGTGGACATTTGAACATGTCCTTGTATGTTTTTATTCTCAGATTTAGTGACATGTGCCTATGTCCCTTGTATTATGGCCCCTTGGCCTACTTATTGCATGCCTCATATCCTTGTATGTTTACTTATTCATATGATTATACACCATGACAGTTGTATTTACTTATTACACATATGCACCAGTTTTCGATGCCATGAGAAACCTCATGCATCTACCTATTCTACTTGGGAGCCTTGATGGACATCATGCCCTATCCCCCCTAGGTTGTTACTTATATTTACTTCTATTATGCATTGATTACAAATATCTTGACACCTTTGTTTAATGTTATATTACAGAATACATCTTACATTTCTTACTATTACTCAGTTACATTTACATTGTGATGTTATGTTTGTACATTATATTGGAATAGCATGCTCTCGCTAACAAATTTTATAGAGCTATTCTTTAGAGGGAAGTTATTCGATAGATCTCATAGCTACCCTCATAAGAAGAAGTATTTACATGGGTTTCCACAGATATCAAGATCCTATTTTACTTTTCATATATACATTTTAGCACATAAACTCAGTTATAGAGATCAAAGTCAGGGAAAACACATAATAGAATAGAGAAACAGTAGTTAGTTCAAACCACACAGAGATCAAACTAGGAAGTCATTAGTGCCCAGATTGGGACACTAGTGCCATAGGGTGCTACTGTCCACTATAGGGTGTTATTGTCTAGTAGCCCCAACTTTAGGATAATCAAGATAAATCAGACTAGTACACTAGGTAAAATATAGATTTACAAAGATACAATCACAAGTTTGGTAGTTATGTTTAGATTTATCTTAGATTCAATCATTTCAATCCAAATTCATACCAGTTACTCAGATTTGGGGGCATCATGCACATCATGATCACTCATACATTTAGATCAGTACACAAATTTAACTATTACATACTTGATTCAGATTTTGTATACTCAAATACCAGATTGGGGGCATGTGCATGACACATAGTTTTCATATACTCAACTTTAAACAGGTTGATCAAATGGAATGGCAAACAGTTTTCATATACTCAACTTTAAACAGGTTGATCAAATGGAATGGCAAACTCCATGTCATTGTATACATTGTATACACTTGCTATCACATTTCAGGTTGTCACTAGATTCATGCCTTACTCCATCTATAGTGGTTGGCATTCCTAAGTGGCCCAAAGCTATCTAATACACCTAAGTGGCCGTGAACTTAAATACGTAGTTAGAATACTCATTTAGATACTTTTATCACTTTACACAGTATAGTTATAGATGCATCTACTTCACATAGGGGAAATTATGGAGTCATGACCTACTTGAGTTATTTAGCCACCTACATGAGAGGGTTCAACACACTTACAATCTTATCCAAGCCATTCATAGATATAAAGATCCACCAAGCAGGGGTGGGCAATAACAGAGTCAAAATTGGATTGAGTTCTTGAGCCACCCATATGAGGATTGAGAAAGCCATCAACTTAGTTCAAGTTATTAAATGATATGATCACTATACACTTTCACACATGTAGGTTATCACTAGGTACATGCATTAGTTCGCATACCCAGTGAGGTATATTCATTCTTTTCCTCTCTCTCTTTACTTAGTTTTTTCATTTTAGCAGTCTTTTACTTTCGATCATCTCTTAAGGACTGATTTTTGCATGTTTCATTATAGGAAAGTGTTTTGAATCATGTTTCACATATGTAAACCCAAATTCATATATTCAAACTTAGTTACACAGGCTTCACTTCCAAGGTAAGTCCAGGTATGCTTCTTTTTCATTTATACTAGTCATTTCACTTTGTTGCATTATTAGCATAAATGGGGGGCAAATGTAATCACCTAAAAATGGTAATTGGATGTTAGGAGTGTCTCTTGAGTTATCCTATTTCTAGGCCTACCATAGACCTATTCTAAAGCCTTAAACTTGCATTCCCAACCATTTAGTAGAACTTGTTCACTTACTGATAGTTAAGACACAGTCCTTGAACTGTCACCTCTGATTTCAATCCAACCTTCCCAAAAATTTTCTAAAAGGACATTAGTACCACATTTGGGACACTACAACCACATGGCACAAGTGTCCCCAACTAGGTGTTACTGTCTTTAGTCCTAACTCTTCCCAAAAGATAATTTTTCAAATGTGTGCCCCTCTTGAGTCAGCCTAAGCTCATTTTCTTATTTGCACAAGCAATAAAACCTTATAAATACAAGTCTAATCCACCTCTATTTACTAGATGGAAAATAGATGTAAAAGTTATTCAAACCAAAGATAAAGTTGTACAAAATCAAGGTACATTATCCCTATTTTGCCCTACTTTTTGCATATTACCATCTACAACAACTCTAAGTCCAATTTTCAAGAATTTCAAGGCTCATTCACATTCAAAGCATCCAAAGCCACTCTTATTCCAATATTCACTTACACATACATCAAGCACTAGGTGGGAGAACTACGTTGAACTTGATCCCTCTTCGGAGTATTGGTATGTAGGTAACTCTCTACACAGTCAAGTGTTGAGGATGTCTAATCCATCTTAATAACACACTCAAATTTTGCTCATATCACACTTGTAAAAAGAGCTAGGGTTTGCACATAGAATCAAACTTTTTAGGTACAATACACAACTACAGGTTTCGATCTCAAAGGAACAAAGTACACAGACACAGGTGCAGGTGCTCTCAGAAAATTGGAATAGTTCTGTAAAGAGGACATTAGCACCACATATTAGACACTACACATAGATGGTGCTACTATCCAAATTGGGTCTTACTGTTTAGTGAATAGACAAATATCATAAACCTGCTTGCGACACTCAGAATTGCTCATATTTGTAATTTCAAAACCCAAATCAACTGCGACAGTCTATTTTCAGCTAAGTCTGTATTTCTCCATATTTATTGCTATTATTAGAAATTCAATCAAATTAAAATTCATTTACAAATTAGTAGGTTAACTATTACAATTTATTTCACTAATTTAGACATCTCAACCCTTTAACCAAACATAGGTAATTACTCATGTACAACCCTAAAAGGTTAAATCATTACGAGTGTGCAAATAGGGCACTATCACTAATTGTTTAAGGTTGTATTTTTTTAGTCTTAAAATAAATGACAATACAATTAAACAATAATTGCCAAACCCTCCCCTGAGTTTACTCATATAATTAGAATGCCCTTAGTCTCCCTCACACTTTGGGTTAGGCGACCTTCTTTATTAATGGATAACATCTTTCCTACAAAAAAAGATGTGGTGGCGCATCATGACATGTCATTCAAATGCTTGCAATGTAGTACAAAAAAATATGCAATAGTATATCAATATGTATCATTGAAATGCTTACAATATGATTTAAAACACACAGAGGAATAAAAAACAATCACAACATTTTGTATGCATAATATGACTTAATTAATTAAAACTCTTAGAAAATATTACAAACAACCATTATTTATATTGTATACTTGTTATGTTAATTCTAAACTCGTAAATTAAATATTCCAAGAAGGTTCATACAATGCATCATGCATGATAAGAATATGGGGTCCCCATGAAGAAACTTTAAGTAGTTCTTGTGGTTCGAAGCCTCATTCACAGGGTGGTGATTTTACCAATTCTCATGGTTAATTTTCATGAGCTATTTTTTTCCACTTAAACTAAAATTTGACAATATTTTCAAATCTTAGATTTGCCCATCACCAAATTTTTGGCAACACAATCATAAAATTTTGATACCTTACTTCGTATTTTTATAAAAGAATTTAGTCAATTACTTCACGTCATACCTCCTATGGATTATTTATAAGATTAAATCGTTTGCGTGTAACCCACGTGATGATATCAATACGAATCCTCTTTAATAATCCCTATCGAAGTCAACAAATCTTTATAATGCTTTAAGTACTATTCGAATTCGGTGAGATAACAACTCAACCCTGATTTTCTTTATTTTATGGTGGGGTCCTTTAGTCTTAAAATTATATTATTTTAGGTACTTATATGTTTATCTATTATTAGTTTATATTGGAGTGTGTTATTTATTTATTTATTTTGGGTGGTTGTTTGTTGTTGTTTTTTAAATATTTTTCATATTTTGTTTTTCATTTTTTCTCTATTTTTTTTAACACACATATTTTTTTTGAAAGGTTTTTATGTTTTTTTTTTTACAATTATACAATTTAAAGCACTTGAAAATGTGCATTATAAAGTTTTTAAGGTGGGTTTTTTAAATTTTTGTTTTAGGTCTCTATTATTATGTATTTTTAATTTGTCGTACTTTTCTATTTATTATATATTTATTTGGGTGTCAACAAAATCTTAATTTGAATTTGAGAATTTTATAAATACAAGTGCATTAGTGCATATATGACATGAATGAATTGAAAAAATTATTCTAGACATCAATTATGAAAATGCCAAAATAGTTAATTCAAGCATTTAAAACACAAAAAATCATATATGATAGACTCTACATTCATTAGAATTTTAGGTTAAATATGCATTCTGCTTAATATGTCATTTTTGAAATTGTACAAACATTTTAGGGGCCTAATAATAATCAACTAAGGAAACAATATATCCCGAAATATACTCCCCCCTTTTTATAGGTCTTCTAGAAGTCACTACCATGTTAGGATTTTGAAGAATTAGGTGATCAATTTTCTAGAGATTCATAAATGATTTTAAAAAAGTGAGTGAGGTTTTCAAAGCACTAAAGTTAAAAAATGGGATCTCAAATTTAAATTTTCACACATCTATAATTTAATAGGTTTAATCTCACAATTTCAAAAATGTCACTACTCTTTTTGAAACATTTAGATGGGTCCTAGGGAGTCGTCTTTATTCGTTCTTGATATTCCTCTTAAACCCCCTCTTATCATTTATTCACACTACAAAAAATTATTTATCCAATTAAAATTGATTTTACTATTTTAAATCTAATTATACTTATTTACAATGTTTATGAGTAAATTTATTGCATCTTCAAGAAAACTCACTTTATTGTAATATATTTTGATGAACCTATAATCTTTTACACATATTCTAAGATTATATTTTTCTTGCATTGTGGTGGGTATGATTTTCTTTTTAAGATATTACTTTCTATAGTGTCAAATTTATATGATGTTTGTGTTCTTCCATGTTTAATTTTCCCTTGCAGTAAACACTAAATTACTTATTCTTAGGATATTTCTTACCATTATATTTATTTATCCCAGTTATTTATTATATAAATTATTGTAAATATTGTGTTTTAGCCATTTTATAAATAGGAATACATATAAATTCAATTTCATTGTAGAGCATGTTTTCTAAAGTTTATATTTACATGGCACACTTATAGCTTGTGTATATTATTATGTATTATGTTGTTATTAGTATACAAATTGTTAAAATTTATAATTAATTTAATGTTTGTTATGATATATAATACAATGGTAGACTATTTTTCAAGATATGTTAAGGTTTCATTTAATTACAATAGTAATTTATATCTATGTCTTTATTACCCTTGCTAATGATAGAATAGTCTTAGTGCCTTATAAAGATACATATTTTGTTTATATATTTTTCAATGTATGATAATTTACTATGATGTTGAACATGCCATTCAAAGGAGGATTACAACAAAAAATGTGATAATATTAAGGTAGGAATAACTAAAAAATCCTCCTTAATCTACCTCTAGCTCCCAACCTTAAGTTACATATAGAAAAATATTATGATATCATAGATCAATTAAAAAATACACATGTTAAGATATATATTTTCAAATTATTTTAAAAAATATAAAGTGTATAAGGATATCATTTACAAAGTATTAAAGGACAAAACATTGCCATGTGAAACTCAACCTTCTTAATTTTATTCTTTTTTTAAATATTTAAAAGACAGTGAGAATAATATTACCCTTAAGAATGATGAGTTTCTTTTAAAATATATTGTTGATAAATATTTACTCTTACAAATTCATATTACAATCAACAACATAAGGATCAAAAGAGTATTTCTTATCAACAATCAAGGATTAAACATTTGTAGTGAAACTTTTCTCTTGCAATTAGGAATTAGTAAAAAATCCTTAGGTAATTCAATGATGATCATTAAGAGTTAGGATAGCTAAATAAGAAAGTATCTAGGATAAATTATATTGAATATATCACTTGGACCCAATATTGTATCTACAAAATGTCAAGTTATACCTATTGATATGAGTTACAATATTTTACTTGGGAGATGTATCTATGATAATTGTCCCATCCACTCTACATATATGTTCAAAATTTAAATATGAGGGAGTTATATATACATATCCTATAATTTATGTAGCATCTAGAGTTTTCAAAATGACAGACACTTGTTTCAATACTAATCAAACAAAGAAATCTCTTGGTCCATCTTAAATTACTTTAGAAGAATATGGAATAGGTTACATGTAAAAATAATACAGGATATTAAGGTAGTATATTAGGGTAAAATGAACCAAGTATTGAAGAGTTAATGATCCTAACTCTTCATCGATTCAAACTAGGTCTCGGATATAGTGCATACACTACAACTAAAGATAAATCCTTTTAACAACATCACAAGAATATTAGTTATTATATTCATTATTGTGATTCAATGTATAAACCTTTATATATCCAATTTTCCAAGTCTAGTACATCTCATCAAAATGAACTTTGAAATGTTACATATTTAGAACTTATCTATCTTAAGTTAATTAACAAATATGTTTCACCTAAGCTACTTTCTCTTGATAATTTTGCTAATGATGAAACCCTTCAATAATATGTGAGATCTTAAGTTGATTACCATATTTTTATCATTAAGTAAGATTTCATTATCAACTTAGTCACAATGCATACTTTGGTGAATATGAGCCTTATCCTATTGAATATGACATCCTACTAGATGGTCATGATTCTTTTCCTATTACTCATACATTGCGAACCGATCCACATTACTTAATAATAGAAAAATAGTTTAATTATAGAACCCAAAAAGACCCTAATTTTTTTATTACTTAGTGCATCATTGACACCACAATAATATAATGATCATATATAGATTTTGAAAAAAAATTGAAATTAATTACTTGGGCTTACTTCAATATTCTTGACATTGCTACTTACATCACAGTTAATAATCTAATTATATATCTTGATGCTAAGCCAATTAATAAAAATATTACAAATTTGCATCCTAATGCATATTTATTGGTTAAAAATGAAATCCAAAAGCTATTAAATTTTGGGTTTATACAACCCATCAATTATTCATCTTGGATTTCTACTATTTTTTTGGTTACAATACTTGATGGACACATTTGGATATGGTTAGAATTTAGAGATTTTAACAAGTGTTTTACAAAGAACGACTTCATTATACCTAACATTCATATGATTATCGATTCCACCATTGGGTACATGATGATCTCCTTCATGGATGGATTCACCAACTACAATAAAATTAAGATAAATCCTATTGATAAACATAAGACTATTTTCACTACCCCATGGGGCACATTTTTCTATGTTATTTTGCCTTTAAAACTTAAAAATACTAGTGCTACTTATCAAAGGGTTATGAATCATATATTTTATGATTATATGCATGATGTTGTGGAAAACTTGTTAATGATATTTTGGGAAGAGAAATAAAAATGAAAATCATGCTAAATCCTTTAAAAAAAAATATTTGAGCGATTAAGAAAATATAACATTAATTTAAATCCTAAGAAGTGTTTCTTTGGTATTACATCTATAAATTTATTGGGTTCCCAATGTGGTATCAAGGTTGATACTAAAAAATTATAATATATTGTTTATATGCCTCCACCAATGAGATTAAAATAATTGATAAGTTTACAAGGGAAAACTCAATCCATTTGACAATTTATAGCTCATTAAGATAACAAAACTCAACCATATTATATATTACTATGCAAGGGCATCAAATTTAATTGTGATGAACATTATCAAAGGCTTTAGATGAAATAAAATAATATTTAGCTAATCCACTAGTCATGATGCCACGTATCCTCGATAGACTATTGTTATTATACACAAATGACACCAAGCGTGCCTTGGGTAACTTGTTAGCATAATATGATGATGAAGAAAGATAGAGAGATATTTATTACATCACTTGCGCATTGGTTGATTTTGAAAATAAATATAACTCATTATAAAAAAAATTCTTAGATAGTGTGTTCCCTACATAAAAACTTAGATCGTACATGCTTAATACTAAGACTCATGTTATTACGAAGATTGATCCTTTGAGATATATCATGTCTTTACCTTACTTATCTAGACATATAGATATGTGGGTCATGTTTCTTATGGAATTTGATTTTAAGTTTATACCTAATAAATTAGTGAAAGAGAAAGTTATCTTTGATCATCTTGTTGCAACTCCCTTATTACACCACAATCCTCTGAAACATTATTTTTGAGATGAGTTTGTTATGTGTATCAATATGAAAAAAACATGAACCATGTCATTTTATGGGTCCAAATGTTCTTCATGTGCTAATGTAGACATGACATTAATGAGATTTTAAGGTCATACTATGCCATTAGCATATTGATTGATATTTTTAGGTACCAATAATAAATTAAAATACAAGGCTTTAATTCTAGATCCGCATGCCACTCTCACTTCAAAGATTAAATATATAAAATTTACATTGATTCTTAAATTTTCATCAATCAAGTGATAGGCACTTATCAAATTAAGGAAGATAAACTAATTTCTTATTGAGATCTTGTACATATTTTGATTGCTTACTTCAATTATTTTGAGACTGGAAACATTTGTAGAATAATTAACCATTGTGTCAATGTTATGACTAACATTGCTTCACTTATTGATATCACAAATGATAATGTTATACTTACTATTAAGATACAAAAACAACCAAAAATTTCACTTCCATATCTAGATAGATTAGGTGTGTTTTATATTAATGTTAATACAACTAATTCATAACATATATCAACATTTTAAAAAAATTATCTGAAGAGAAAATTCTTTCAATATATATACGAAACAATTTTAGAATATATTGATGATAGACTTGATTGAGAAGGAAAAAATCATGCTTATATTTGTTGATACCTTAACGTATAATATGATGATCTCACTCACCCTAATACTTTATATTCTAATAAAATGAATGAATTAATGAAAAGATTATTTCAAGGGATTCAATCTATTAGTGAGAAACTAATGTTTATGTTCTTTTGTGTACTAGATCACTAATCATCTAATTTGAGTTGAAGACCCTCTTCCACTGAGGTACATTGTTTAGCAAGTGCCTCCCAAGTTTCTTCAACACATTCATGATTATTTCTTTAGTATGGAAACAGATATTTGATCACTAACTTAAAAATGAAAAAGACATTGATATATTTATTGATTGTTCTATATTCATTATTAATTTTTTAACACTTATAATGATTTCTTTTTTTTTTTATTATATCTTAATTTTTTTGGTTCTATCTTGTTTGATGACATTAAGTGATTAGTTTTCTTATTATTATAACATTTTATTATGATAACAATATTTTTAGTTTGTTTTTGAATATTATAATACTATTTTAATTATGTTAACCATGGCTCAATTTTAAAAATTACTTTGCAAGTGATGTATTAGACATCATGATTTTGAAATTTTGGTTCAATGTACTCAAATTATTTTTTTGTTAGAAAAATAATTTAAAATTTTATATTTCTTACAAGAATTCATGCAAATTTGTTTAAAATAAAATATGAGCATTGGCCATCTTTAGCCCCTTTTCCACTTGAGGTGATTATCTCCATTGGCCCAAAAGTAAAAGAAGATCTTTAGATGCAGAGTCAACATTCAAAAAATGGTAGTTTTTTCACTTCATGGATCAATTTTTTATAAACATTATCAGTTACCATTTTTTTTATTTAATTTTTTATTAACATAATGGCAACAAAGATGGATTCTTTTTTTGAAATCTAGCATAAATGGAATAAGTTGAAATGAATCCTACATTTTCCAAACTTGACCAATTGAGAAAATATGTCATGGATACTTTATTTCCACAATCAAATTGATGTTTCCAAACCAACCTGACACTATTCTATAATTTGTGTTCATAAACATGGGTATTCCAATTTGTTGGGTTCCTTTTGATAGTTACAAGTAGAATTTGGTGAATAGAAAAGAGAAACAACTCTAACAAAATATTTAAGTTAACAAAATAATAAATTGGAATACATAGAAGATTAAATAGTACACATGATTTCATATGAGAAAACATTTTTGGACAAAAAACCCAGTAAAAAAATTCATTTATTGTATTAATTCAATCGCTTACAATACAATAATATACTTTAAAGTTATATTTTATCCTATTATATGTGTGAGTATATGTAAGCATATCAATAGATAACTATTGGAGTGGTATTATAATACCATGGATACCAAAACTATAGGCTAAACCCACCCAAATAGATACCAATATGGTCCCAAAATTTTTTGGGGTGCTACCCTGAATTCTATTGGGAGCTACCCATCCCTAAAATATCAAATTTATCTGAGGCTATTGCCTCATTATGATAAAAGAGGTAAGCTTGTATTCTAACTCTATAATCTAATAGTGTAAATCATGGAAAATATACAACATATTATTAACATTTAACATGTTAAGGAGATAATGATCTAATCTAACAACATGGCACTTAAAGCACTCAAGGAGAAAACATCAATGTCTTATTTCTCTATGTGAGAGTGTTCCATTTATATGGTTTTTAATTTGCTTAGTAATTGAAGGAAATAAAACATATAATGGGGTTTTTTAAGGTAAAAATTGTTATGTTTGATGGATTTTTCTCTTGTTTCACTACTAGAAGTGGCTAATAATGGTAGAAACCTAATTGTTCTGTATTGGATTTAACTTGGTGGCACTCATACAAATAGATTAAAATTGGTTACACTTTTATCATGTGAATTTTCTTCCTTTATTGATGTTATGAACAAAGCATGGGTAACTTATATACATTTAAAATAACCAATTTAAGGGATTAAGCTACAACAAATACAAAGGCTCCATTGATACCCTAGGTGAATTTTTTCAAAGATAATATTGATGGCATTCGGCATGGCTGATCAGGATTGAATTTATTAGATTATGGAAATATTATTGCTTGTTCCAAACCTTTTAATGTTAAGCTCTCATCAAATCATAAAAAAATCACATAAATACAAATAAAATAAAATGTTCAATTTTGAATTATTATGTAGATGATTATTCATGCTACCCTCACCCTCTTTGATTGGATAAAATTATTTTTGTTCATCCTATCTCCAAAATATTAATAATGGAAAATCCTTCTTTTAACATCAAACAAGACAATTATTGTAAAAAATACCAATAACATGATTTTAAAAATGTGTTTTTGCTTTAACCTTTTAGGACTTAGATGTATGTAATTACTATGTTTATTAAAGAGTTGAGTAGACTAAATCATGGAAATTTTATGAAATAAATGCATCCATTTATTTATTATATAATTGAATAGTTTTGACTTTTTTTAAAATAGTAATAAATGGTGCAAGTAATAACTTAGCTAGAGAATAATGATTACAGATGATCTAGGTGCTAAAAATTGATATGAAAGTTAATCTAAGTGTCATAAACTAGATCATGATGTCAAAGATCCTCCTGGATAGTAGCGCCACAATTAGATAGTATCACCATTATTGGAAAAGTAGCAAAAATGTTCTAATATTGGTAGTAGTGTCTTGTATGCAAGACTGTCTTGAGCTTTTGGTGCACTTATATCTAGATCTCTGAGGTCTATTCATACATGCAAAAGTATTGAAACCCTATGCTTTTTTGTAATGATTGATTTATTATATAAACCCTAATCCTCCATATAATTAGGGAATCTAGTTGATATGATCTGAAAAGTGTGTTTGTTAGTAGGGTAGGCTGGACATCCATAACACCTCATTGTGAAGAGAGTTGCCTAAATACCAATACTTTGAGGAGGGATCAAACCTGACGTAGTTCTCCCCACTTGATTACTAGTGAAAGTGTAAGTGATGCTATTATGATAGTGGACTTGAGTGCCTTGAATGTGCTTGAGACTAGAAATTTGGATAATCTAAACTTAGGGTTGTTGTAGATGTTAGTATACAAAAGTAGGGTAGAATAGGGATTGAGAACCTTAATTGTGCTCAACTTATTCTGAGTTTGAATGTGCATTTTGCATCTTATTTAGATTTAGTGGTTAGAGGGCTAAAATTCATGTATATATATTATTTTGATGCTTATGTGAGTGATAAAAGATGTCTAGGCCAACCCTAGGAAGTTTTAGTTTTGAAAAGATATTAATTTGGGAAAAGATACATAATAAGACATTAGCACCATTTTAGGGACACTAGAGCCATATGACACTAGTGTCCTTATTATGGTGCTAGTATCCAACTAGCAGAACACTAGGCATGAAGGGAGCAAATTGAGAAATGTGGGTCTAGGACTACTTTGGGGGACTAGGGATGCATGTGGCCCATACAAAGGTTGGATAAGTGTGATAATAGGATCTAGGATAGTTCAAGGGCTGAGCTAGGGATATGTAGTCTCAAGTATCACTCTTAGCACTCAAATACCACTTGTGGGTGATTACATTTAACCCCCCTATTCTGTAAATGCAACAAAGTGAAATGACTAGGATAAAGGAAAAAGAAACGTACCTAGACTTACCCAAGAGGTGAAGCCTGTGAAGTTGGGTCTGAGTATGTAAATCATGATCTACTATGTGTCTTGCAAGTTAAATGTGCATAAATCAGTCCTTAATAGATATCAAAATAAAAATATTAAACTAAGTAAAACTGAGTAAACAAATAGGAAATAGGAAAGGAATGAATACACCTCACTAGGTACATGAACAAATGCATGAACCTAGTGTCAACCTATGTGTGTGCATGTATATAATGATCAATCAGTGAATAACTTAGACTGAGTTGATATCTTGCTCAATCCTCATTTGTGGGCGGATCAATAACTCAATTTATTTTTAACTCCATCATTGCCCACCCCTACTTGGTGGATCATCCTATGAATAGCTTGGATTGGATTGATAGTGTGTCTAACCCTCTCATGTAAGTGGCTTAAGAACCCAAGTAGGATATGACTCTAGCATTTCCCACCCATGTGTATTAAATGCATCTAATACTAAATTACACAAAGTATTGTAAATATATTACTGGGTATATCTAACTATGTATGTTGGCTCTATGGCCACTTGGGTACATTAGGTGGATCTGGGCCACTCAAGAATGCCAACCACTATAGATGGAGTAAAGCATGAAATTGGTGTGCAACCTAGAATATGATGTCATGTGTATATAATTTATAGAATGACATGGAATTTTTCATTCCATCTGATCAACCAATGTGTAAATGAGCATACAAAAATAATCTGCCACCAACATACCCCCAAATCTGATATCTGAGCATATGGATTCTAGATTGAGTTATAATAAACTATACCTAGGTATATAAATTCAATATGGGAATGTTTATGCCATGCATGATGCCTCCAATCTAAGTAAAATGATATGAATATGAGATAAACTACTATGAATCTAAGCAATACTGAGTATAAGTGGTAAATATGTAATTGAATATGTGCAAACCTATACTATACCTAATATAATGTTATGGACAATCTGGGTTATCTAAAATTGAGACTATTGGATAGTAGTGCCATGTTTTGGATAGTAGCACCATTTTAAAAAATATGGTGCTAGTGTCCCAATTTGGGTGATAGTGTCCTTCTAGTTTAACTATATGCAACTGTACTACTTTATGGGTCATTATTTTCCCATTATGTTTACCTAAGTCTAATTTTCTATAATTGAGCCCGTGTGCTAAAAAATGTACTGAGAGTGTAATATAAAAACCTGATATCTATGACAAACCCATGTAAATGCCCCCTCTTTTGAGGGGAGTTGTTAAACCTATGCAATAACTATCCTCAAAAGAAAGAACTCTACAAAATGTGTGTTAGCCAGAGCATATATGATAACTATATGATAATCCAATATAATGTGCATGCATAACATCAGAATGTAAGAAAATCTGAGCATCAGTATGTAATGTAATATGTATGTCATGTCTAGCATTCATGAGGGTGTCAAGATAAATGTAACAATGTATGTAGCAATAAATTTGAGTAAAATTGGGTAACTACCTATGGATATGGGGCATGATGTCCATCATAACACCCAGGTAGGAAGGGTATATGCATGAGGTCCCTCATGGAATCGAAAACTAGTGTGTGTAAGAAGAAAATACAAGTGTCATGGTCATGACACATAAAAGAAAGCATACATACAAAACACATGAGGCACACAAAATATGCCAAGGGGCCATAATACAAGGGACATGGGCACATGTCACTAAATATGAGGAAAATAATACATATAAGGACATGTTAAAATGTCCACATAAATAAGCAACAAGAAAATGGGTGTAAAGCCATACAGAAAGACATGTTCAAATGTTTGCATACATAATTAGGAAGGAACAAACAAGGACATGGGCACATGTCCAAAGCATACATACAATGAATAGAAGTGGTATAGAGTGAAATAATAATAGCATATTAAAATGCCCTTGAATAGAAGAATCATAGAGATACAATCAAGTCCAAAATAGGAAATATATAAATGAAAGTATGCATGAATATGGAATACAAACCTATTTAATAACTAGGATGTACATATGCTGAGTCTAAAGTAGTAATAGTCGATAAAACATTTGAGTAAGAGTAGCGTGAGCAATATCAAGATATAACAATGTTAAAGGTAGGATGTAGAGTATAAAAAGATAGAACCTTGGAATCAAAATTATGTATAGGGTGCCCCTAAGTATGTGAATGTGTCAAGTGAAAACCCATGTATCGATGTATATGCCCCCAGTGGGTAGATCATAGCAAGTCTAGATTGGTGTAGTGGACCTGAGTCCTGTAGTGATTAGAAAGCACTTGATAAGAAAAAGTGAAGCATATGTGTATGATAAAACCAAATTTATTAAGATAGTTATTATATGTAGTGTCTAGAAAATATAATAAGTGTAAACATAGAAATGCATACAATCTATAATTTTGTGTTTTCTGAGTAATGTTTGAATGTTTTTTTTTTTTTTTGACATATTATATTATTTTGTAATTTTATATATATATAAGCTATGTACAAGTAACATGAAAATTAAATATGTACAAGGAGCAAAAGAAAATGAAATTATGTACAAGAAGGGAGTAAGAATACTAACTGATGAGTCTCATGGGAGACTCACTATCACTATGGTCTATGTCAAATAAGGGAATTGTGATCATGTGTGCTATGTGGAAGGGTAATTATGGTCCTATAATCTATTGTACTAAGTGATCTATATTAACTATGGAGTGATGCTAGGAATATTTGACATTGATTGTGGTATCCTAAGAATTATAGGGGTCTTAGGGACACATATGGTAGAAATGGATGTAGGTAGCATAGGTGCCCTATGCTGAGAACCCCAAGAACTTAATAATACTTATCTCAATAAAAATTGGGTAGAGGGAGGCCTTCTAGAATCTATAACATATCTCTGATGTAGGGGTATCTTTAGTAATGGTCTCTATGTGAGAGTATGCATACATGTCAATATTATAGGAGTAGACCTTGCCTACACTAATGGCTCTACTAAACTCTATGGTGTATTAATCAAAACTATGCTTTGATTTGTAATTGATAACTATGATTCCTTTGATAACTATTGTAACTGATAACTGTGATGTAACTACTTGTGGAATAGGTAGAGGATACTCATATAGAAGACCCTCAACTGTGACCACCTGATTTGCATGTATATATTTTAGGCATCTGTACATTATGGATGGAATAGATCATAACTAATGTATTCATGGATTACCCAATAACATATAAAACATGCCTATACTAGGTACTACTAAAAAACAAATGGCCATAGGTGTTGGTCCAACCTACAATGGAAGCACAATCTCCCCGATAGAGCTCTAAACATGACCATTGAAACCGCTAATGACTATGTTTGTAGAGGATAAATCTTGGTATAAATACCCCAAATGTTGTAAAAGTGTGATAGTGCACATGCTAATACTTGACTTGTTATCAACCATAACACTCTAGATAGGATGATGATCTATGTAGACTCATACAAAGAGTGCATATAAATATGTATTATCATCAATAATCTCCTAATCTGAAAAGGTGATGAGTGGTCTAGATGGAATTTTAGTGTGGTACATACCAATTATATTATGCAATGGGTGTGCCTCCTTTATAATAATATGATATGAAACTGGTGTGGATGTGCCTGATATGTGTAGTAAACACTTAAAGTGTTCCTTGCCTCATTTGTTATGTGCTTTGAAAATGGATATGAGAATAGCTTTAATGCCTTAGCTTCTATTTACTATACTTTTGGTGCCTTTGTGGATGTGCCCACATCAATAATGTTAGCCTCAATCAAATCTTGTATCTTATGTTTGAGGCTAATGCATTTATTTATTGTATGGCCTGGTACCCTGTGATACTCGCATAATGCATTGGAATCATAGTTATTTATAAGATGCCATGTTGTATCAACCTCTTTTATGAGAGGGAGAGATATGGCTTTGCATTCTAAGAGCGATTTTATAACTCATGTTGGTGATTCTATAATTTTGTTGAAGATTTTGCATGGAGGATTTGATAAAACTAAGTGAGTATATGGCTTTGAAGTTGTGTTAACTATGGATTTTGGATCATTCTTGTTTTCATTGACCCTTATCTTGTAGATAGGCTTACTTGAAATCTTAACAGTTGATTTTGATCCAATTATATATTCTAGTTTTCCCATTGATAGAAGCTTGAATTCTCTTTCTTTTACTATGTGGCATAAATCTTTAAATGTTGGAAACTTCTTAAATAAGATAGCTTCATGTAATGCTAATAGAAGGCTCTATTTGAAGATGTCATAAAGCTATTTATTTTCCATGGGGATAGTCAATTTAAATAATATAGTCTTGTACTGTAAGACATATTCTACAATAGGATTATTTTATTTTATTTTCACTTGTGCAACTTGAGCATATGAGATCTTGTTACTGATGTTTATAGAGAAGTGTGGCAAAAACATGTCTACCAAAAGATTGAATGATGTGATAGATTGATTTGGTAAGTCATTAAACCTCTGTAAGGCATAATCCTTTAAATTACATATAAACAACTTTGTGAAAAGCCAATCATTGGACACGTAGTCCAAACATGCTACATGAAAAGCTTGGAAATGATATTTTGGGTCATCCTTACCATCATAAAATGTAAGCTTAGGTGTCATGAATCTATATGGCAAGGGATTTGATGTTATGTGCTGTGTCAAAGTTGTATGTAATAGAACATTAGAATCCAAGGCATATGATGGATTAGTGGTTCCCTTATCAATATGTAACACCTTAGCCTATAGAGTATGAAACTCATGAATAAGGGATTGTGCATATAGAGTGGAAGAACTAGCCACAAGAAGTGTAGCTTTCACTAAAGGTTGTTGAGTTACAATTATTGGTTGTGCTAGATCAGTTGGCTCCACTATAGGCGTAACAATGTTATTAGCTAAGAGAGTTGAAGATTGACCATTATTTCATTTTTTAAGTTCTTCTTGAATAATAGTAATGAGATCATATTGCATATCTTAATGTTTGGACACAAAATCTTGCAAATATTTCTTATCGATCTCTTCTAATCGACTGTTAAATTTTGCCATTATAGTTTAGGAAGTAGGAAAACAAGTTGTTTATTTTAACCTTTAAAAAAATTTAATCTAAGAAAGATTACAAAAAGTAAATATTGAAACAAATATGAAATTTTGGAACTAATATCTAAGCTTAGACATAAAAAGGATATAAACCCTAAGAGCATATAGGGTTAGGGTTTGATCAATGTTCGAAGTAAGTCAAGTTCACCAAATGTTTTAATATTTTAAGATTTAGATGTATGTAAATCCTATGTTCGTTAAAGATCTGAGTAGACTACACTAGGAAAATAATATTCAATAAATACAACCATTGATTTGTTATATAATTGAGTAGCTTTGACTTTTCTAAAAATAGCAATAAATAGTACAAGTAATAACTTAGCTAGAAAAAAACTAATATAGATGATTTGGGTGCTAAAAATGGATATGAAAGTTGATCTTAGTGTTGTAAACTAGATCGCAATGTTGTAACCCCTCTTGGATAGTAGCACCATAATTGGACAGTAGTACCATTATTAGAAAAGTGGCAATAGTACCCTAATATTGGAGGTAGTGTCCTTTGTGTAGGACTATCTTGAGCTTCTGAGTGCACATGTATTTGGATCTCTAAGGTCTATTCATGCGTGCATGAGTCCTAAAACCCTACATTTTTCCTATAATAATTAATTTATTATGTAAACCCTAATCCTTCATGTAACTAGGGCATCTAGTTGATATGAAAAGTGTATTTGTTAGTAGGGTAGATTAGACATCCTTAATGCCCTAATATGAAGAGAGTTACCTACATACCAATACTCTGAAGAGAAATCAAGCCTGATGTGGTTATTCCCACCTAAGTGTTGGTGTAAATGCAAGTGACGCTAGTATGATAGTGGCCTTGAGTGCCTTGCATGTGCTTGAGACTATATATTTGGATAATTTGAGCTTAGGGTTGTTGTAGATGTTAGTATGTAGAAGTAGGGAAAAATAGGGATTGATAACCTTGATTGTGCTCAACTCATTCTGAGTTTGAATATATATTTTGCATCTAATTTCCATCTAGTGGTTAGAGGGATAAAAGTCATGTATGTATATTATTTTGATGCTTGTGTGAGTGATAAAAGATGTCTAATCCGACCTTAGGAAGTTTTAATTTTGAAAAGATATTTGATGGGAAAAGATAGGGCAAAAGACATTAGCACCATTTTATGGACACTAACACCATGTTGCATTAGTGTCTTTATTATGGTGCTAGCGTCTAGATGGTAGAACACTAGGCATGAAGGGCCAGGATAAAGAAATGAGGGTCTACGACTACTTTGAAATTGACTAGGGATGTATGTGGCCCATAAGGTCTAGGGATAATCTATAGATAGATAGCCTCAAGTAGCACTCTTAACACTCAAATACCACTTTTGGGTGATTATAGTTTTAGATATAAGAATGTTTTAAAGAATAACATACCAATTTTTTCTTGGAATAATCATGTGATGAAAATAAAAAATTAATTTCTATTATTTTATTGGAGCAATCATGTGATAAAAAATAAACAATATCTAGTTAATATTTATTAGAACAATCACTTATGATACAAAATAAAAATTTACTTGTTATTTTTTAAATAAAAATTATCTTATAATTTTTTCTTGCATCAATCCTATGATACCAAATTGTAATATGAATTACTAAAATCATTTAATAAAATGAATTAATTAAATGAGATCATCTTTTAACTTAACTATTTTATTTGAATTGTGAGATTTTGGATAAAATTTAATTCAAAGTCTTTCTTAAACCAAGTAATATTAGAATAATTAACATTATAGTCCATTTATGAAGGATTTTGGGTAAAACTTGATCTTAAATATTTCTTTAACCAACTCATATTTCTATAATTAAAATTATAATTTATTTATGAAAAATATCTTATAAAAAAATAAAACATATTTAAAGAAAAATAAATAGTCTTTTATTTTTTAGATTTAAGAAATATAGATTCATTAGGAGGGTTTAGTGAACGTGAGCATAATACCAATGAAGGTGAGATAATATTATGGTGTTTGGACCTATGATTGTTAGTTATTTCTATTTTTATTGGTCACCTTTCATGCTAATAGGTTCATAATTCAAAATCAATAAATCTATATATACAAATCCTCTTAAAGGTATTTCAATAACAAGAATCAAGATGAATAAGGTATAGGTACACTACAAAATTCTACATTTTTTCTCTTAGTGAGTATTCAAATAATTTGAATGGTTTTTAGTTACATCTTTTATTTTAAAAAAGGGCTAGGTAAATTTTCATGTAGTTTCACTTGATTATCTAGGGAGAAAATGTGAATCCTTATATCTCTCATTTGGGTTAGGATTACACTCGCATAAGAACTACATTGGATATGATTATGTACATGCAAGATATGTAGCTATAAATTCTTGAAAGGTTATGCGAGTCAAATAACCTTACACTTAATTTGTTCCTTTTGTATCACTTTATGGTAAATTAGGTCAATTAAAAAAAAAGACAAATCTAACAATTTAGCCATAAACTTAGTGAAGCAAGTTCACTAACATGTTTCTCATATGCTTGTGTACATGTATAAAAAATTACAGAACTTGAAAAATTAATAGAGAACAAAATTCATGGGGAGGTATAAAATTGGAAGCAACACAATTACACAATTGGTGACCTATTGACTCCATATAATGTTAATTCTATTCTTTTCCTAGTACATACCCAGATTGTAGGTTTTTACTCTAGATAACTTCTAGATCCTATTTCCAGATGTAAAATTTTAAAATAAAGATTAAGTGTGTTTGTTTCCATCATTATTTGATTTTATTTTCAATTTCATTTCTTCTTTTAACTTTACATTTGATTGGTACAAGGGTACATAGGGTTAATAATATAGAAATGAATAAGCATAAGGGTGATAAAGAGATCTATCATAGGCTAATTAATTTGACAACTCAGATAAACAATATTATAAATTTAAAATATTGAGATATACCAAAAATAAAAATAAAAACTATTGATTGATATTAAAATAAATTGAAAACAAGAGTACTTAGCTAGTTCATTGTGCATATGAAGATATGTCTTGAAACAGGCTGGAAGTGAAATGGATCAAGATTATGGAATTTTGTATTTTATGATCTCAAACACTTATATTAGATCTATATGGTTACATCAACATTGGTGTTTGAGTTGGACATAGGTATCTAATATGGAATAGTCACTGGATCTAGATATGACCACTTAGAGATTATTGGGTTTTTTGTCACCTTTCTTCTAGTAAGTTCATATTCCATGCATAGGTTGTTTCTCTTTGTCAAATGATTGGAGTGATTATGGGAAAAATGGGTTAGTGTGCATATTGTATCGAGCTACCCCAATGACCCCTCTATTAGTGGGAATTACCTATATAGCCAATACTCTGAAGAGAGAGTTAGACTTATGTGATTCTCCCCTATGTGTTGGTGTGTGTGTGCATAAGGATGCAATGTGTGATAAAAAAAGTATATAGAGTGACTCATATTATAACTTGGCAAATATGTCTCATAGGATGCTCCTTCAGTACTTCAGACCTATGGGGATACTTTTCCTATGCTTGGTATGGAAATAGGGATGAATAGGGCAAATTTACTCACTTGAATTCTTGATTGAGTGATCTTGGTAAGTTTCTTTATGAGTCCTGATTTTTTTTAAGTATTTTCTGTGTCAAATAAATGAGGGTTAATCTTGTATACATACCAATCCTTTTTTAAAATATCTCACACTAAATAATTTAGGCTGACCTTGAGGATATGTTTTATTTACAAACTGAATGAATTTTGGGCATTGGACACTTAATTTGAATAAGGAAACTTGCATCAGCATAGGCATCTAAGTGGGATGCAAGTGTTCAGGAAGCTAGAGAACATGTATATGTCTTAAACTAGTAAAAAAAAAATTATTACGTTTATAGAATTATATAGAAGACTTGGTCTTCAAAATAACATTGGTCAGACTAAGAGATAAATAATTTAGGCATAAGAGATAGTGGACACAAACCTTTTGGTAGTTGAAAGGTTTTAGAACTAAAGGGTACAACCATGATAGGTATTTTTTAAGTTTACAAAATTGAGATCCTATATAATTCATATTTAGTGTCTACATTTCCCCCTTTTAACCTAGTAATTAAATTGTTAGTTTAAAGGGAAAAAAATGCTTACTTGGGTGTGTATAACACACTTGTATTTGTGTGAGTCCCACTTGAGTGCTTTTCTAGTGATTGACCTACAAACAAGAGCATGTTAAAATATATAATCAGTGCATATAATCTGGAATTGAAAGAATTTGAAATTATTGAAAGTAAAGAGAGCAAGGTTAGGAGTACACTTATGTATCGATGCAACCATCTTGCCTTTTGAATATTTAATTTGAAGATATGATTTATTATAAAGCCTTGGAGCTAAGATTAGGATAATTTATAAACCTATAAGTGTATACATATACATAGAGATTGGGGGAAACCATGCCCCCAACCATGGCAAAAAGGTGAAATGCCACATGGCCATTGAGCTTATCTCAATCGTGCAACCTAATCATATCTATAACCTCTCAAGTGTGAGTAATCCAATCAAATAACACTATATATCTAGTGAGGGAGAATGATTAAATCATTCCATCTTATAAATATGGTGAAGTTAGATGATTTAATCAAGTCTAACTTATAAACTTGGTAATCTTGAGTGAATTAATCACCTCAACCTTAATAAAAGGTGAACTAACTACTACAATAGATTGGCTTAATAAAGTCCATAAAAGTCCATCTTGGGTATGATAATAGTACATAGTAGTATTTTAAATTTGAAATATAATTTGATTTTACAATTTTAGGTGCCCTTTGCATGACATATACACTTCATATATATCTCAAGCTAAAAATTAGGTATAACAATGGTACCAATGTATATAATGCTACCAAACATGTGTCTATGAGTAATTAAATATGAAATTTGATTAATTTAATAGTTTTCAAGTGTGTAAGACATATTCCATGACATGCCCCAACTGAATATGAGATTTGTGTAAGTGTGGAGAACATGTTTCCATAACGTTCCCCCACTTTAATACGAAGCTGTGAAAATGTGGAAGCCATGCCTCTATGATATTCCCCCTCTTTTGAGGTGAGGGGAAGTAGAAACTCATAGGTACCTTACCTTAAAAGGATAATATAACTATATAACATGTGTATGGATCATGTATCATATAGGAGTAGCATGTATAGGTAGATACAGTAATGAGGTACATAGTATGTGATCACATAGATTCTTGAGATGCATGATGTGAATCATGGAAATGTCTAAGGAATAATAGTACAAGCTCAACATTCAATAAAGAACACACACAAGAGCACTCAAAATCAGAACAAATGGCAAATGGTCCAAGGAGACCATATACAAGGGGCATGTTTAATTTTGCACAATCGAAGGGACATGACTTAGTCAAATGTCTACAAAGCATATAATGACATGTTCAAATGTCCACATATAATGAACTATGACATATGCAAAAGTTACAATGGGAAAACAAAGGCATGGGAATCGCAAACAATGGAGCATATTTAAATGTTCAAAAAAGTAACACAATGCAAGGTAATAGAAAGCAAGGAACGTATTCAAGGGAATGTAAAAAAGGAAAGCATAGAATCATAATTAACCAATGTAAGCATATCATATTGGTCCTTATATATTGTGTTAGTAAATAATGGTAAGTACATAATATATCAAGTATAATATGAAAGATATAAGCACATGGACAAAGACATTTATAAGTACATAATCTCAAAAATGATAATGGAAATGAACATATAATAATGTAACCTAGGTGTATCATGATCAAGAAAAAATGAATCCCCAAATGTATTGATGACGTGAGTAGAGGGAAGGCTGAACATTTGTATGTGCATATATCATGTGCTTAGGTATGCATGTATCACCCTTAAAATATGCATGAAATATATGTGTATATAGAAAAAAAATATATGTTATCTACCAACATGGAACCAACAACATAGATGTTAAGTAGCTAATAAGACATGGAAAGCCTAAATATTTTTATTTTTTTGATATTTTTGGGATATTTAATTTTTTTACTCTTATCTTGGATCATTTTCATTATTTTAATCATAATTAGATAGGTGAAAATGATTCATGGCATGTTCTCCTCACAATTTACTTGTGAAGTAGAAAAATGATTGCCATCATGATGAATATGGATCAATGTGACCTCATGAGAAAAGAAAATACCTTGTTGATTTTGGTCATTTTTTTATTCCATTTTGTATAATCAAATGGCTCTTACTATGAACACATATTGATTTTTTTTGTGGCATAACCCAAACGCTTGTTTAAATCACTTTAGGTCTATAAGCAATTTGTATTGTTATGTTACCCAAGGAGTCTTTCCAATTTCCTTTATGTTATAAGTCTTTAAGATCAAAGGCAAGTTGTTGCAACCATCTTAAATTTCAAGTGGTTTTTATTTATGTAGGATCAACATGGTTATGCCAAAAATAATCACCACCCATCAATAATGTGATTTTGAGATTTTGTTGTTGTGGATGCTTTTTAATTTGTGCACTTGACGTGTTGGTTTTGGATGTGTATCTTGTATTGATCCCATTTTAGTAATGATTGTAAAACTCCTATATAAATGTGAGTAACACCACACATTTGCTTATAATTTTCATTTAGTATCTTATCTTCCTCATTTATATGTGGAATAAAACTTTTGTATTTGGAAGGAAATATGTTAAGTTTGTTTGAATATGTAAGTATGAATGACACATATCTATGAACATACAAATATAACTAGGTAAATGCTTCATATTATTTATGTAATGCTCTTTCCCTTAATGAGGAAATAAGACCTATACTAAATATGAATTTTAATTCCAAATATGATGGTATAAATGCTAAGGCATATGATGTACTTTTAAATCGAATATCATAATCTTAAATGGATTCATCATCATGTTGTTTGAAATTGTGCAAATGTTCTAATATAAGTCTAGGCACCTTATGTATATTGAAAGCCAAAAAGAAGACATCCTTTAATTGTGGAAAAGTATTTAATGAACATTTAAGTAAGCTATAGATCCAATTGTGAACTTCATTGGTGATATTCATATGAAAGGATTTTAGAAATAATTTGTCATCTTTATCCCATTGACCAAAAGAATGTACACATTTAATCATGTGATCAAAGGGATATTTATGATGATTAAAGAGTGGTAATTGTTGTAGTTTAAAACCTTGTGGACAATGATAATTAAGTATATATTATGCAAATGGTTGATTATGGAATAAGGTAATATTTGTGTTAGCATAATTGCAGGCCATTTGCATTTGAATTATATAAATTTGTCTTTGAAGCTCTCCAATAGCACTCATCATGGACATGATATCATCATTAGGCATGGTATTATTTGGCAAGGGTGTTATCATTGATTCTAATCCACCATCTTTTTTGAATTTAGGCATATTGATATTATCATCCTCATGAATAAAAAGTGCAAGCTCAACATCATTGAATTTAGGATGCATTGTTAATGGTATTGGATCTTGAAAATTTGGAAATTTTGGCCTATCCTTTGATAGTCCATCCATATTTAGTAATGATATAGCAATTGGAATTTTAGGTGTCTTTGGTAAAGGTGCTTCTTTTAGAACATTATGAGTTTTTTCCACTTTAGTTTTGTAATGCACCCTTCTTCATGGTGGTTTAATGTTATTGGGCAAAGAGTCCATGATATCTTTATTTACCTTTTGAAATTTTTTGATATCAAATGAAGGAGAAAGAGAATTATCACCCTCAATGAGGGGGGATATTTTTTGGAAATGTTAGAATAATAGAATTTTGAATTGATGTGCTTGTAATAAAATCTCCTTTGTGACTAGTTTGTAAATTTCCATGATATCCTTATAAATTTGGCAAAAGTTAGTACAATCAAATGAAGGAACATTTTACTCATGTGTAGCCAATTTGTTTTTGCAAGGTAAAGGTACATGAAGAGCATTATTGGATGGCCTACTTTGCTAGTGGATAATAAGATGGACCAAATAATCCCACATAATTTGTGGGTGAATAATGGGTTCAGGATGGTAGCTATTAGGAGCACCTTGAATGCACTTTGTAATCTAAGGCATCACATATGTCCATTTGTGTTCATTTGGGATGGTTTGATACTTTTGGTTTTTAATGGTTATAACTTGATGAATGAAATCTTATTCTTGTTCAAAGAAGTCCTTTTATCGGATGAATTTTTCCATGGGGAAATATTTTATTATATATTTTGAAAAATAAGGGAAGAAATAAATCAAAAATAAAATAGGAAACTAAAATACCCTAGGAAATTTTGAATTCACAAAGGTTGGTTCACCAAATGTTTAACCCTAAATTTGACTGATACAAAGGTACATAGAGTTAAGAATATAGAAATGAATAAGTACAAGGGTGATATATATATATATATATATATATATATATATATATATATATATATATATATATATGTATCTTTATATATATATATATATATATATATGTATATATATATATGTATATATATATATATATGTATATATGTATATATATATATATGTATATATGTATATATATATGTATATATGTATATATATATATATATATATATATCATGTTTATTAATTTACAAACTCAGATAAACAATATTCTAAATTCATAATATTGAGATATACCAAAAATAAAAAGTACAACTATTGGTTGATATTGAAATAAATTGAAAACAAGAGTACTTGGTTCACTATGCATATGTAGATCTGGGCTGAAACATGATGGAATTAGACTAGATCAGGATTCTAGAACATTTTTCATACTCTAAAATTTTACATTATGTGGTCTCAGACTGTTATATTAGATCTAGATGGTTACATCAACCCCAGTGTCTGAGTTGGACATAGGTGCCTAGTACATAATAGTAACTAGATCTAGATGCGATCACCTAGAGCTTTTTGGGTTTTCTATCACCTTTCTTCTGCTATGTTCATATTATGCACATAAGTTTTTTCTCTTTGTCAAATGATCAAAACCCTAACTTCCTCACCCTTGGAGTGATTGTGAAAAAAATGGTTTATTGGGCATACAATACCTAGATATCCTAAGGACCCCTCTATCAATGGGCACTACCTACATAGTCAATACCCTAAAGAGGGTATCAGACTTATGTATTTCTCCATTATGTGTTGGCTTGTGTGTGCATAAATAAGCAATATGTCATAAATAAGAACATAAAGTAACCTATTTTGTAACTTTGAAAATATGGATTGTGGGATGCCCCTTCAATACTTCAAATATATGGGGATACTGCTCCTATGACTGATATGGAAATAGGGATGAATATGGTTTATTTTCTCACTTGAATTCTTGATTAAGTACTCTTGGTAATTCGCCTTGTGATTTTTTTATGTTAGGTATTTTCTAGGTGTCAAATAAATGAGGGTTAATCTTGTGTGTGTGTGTACCAATCCATTTTGAAAATAGATTGCACTAGAGAACTTAGGATGACATTTATGATATGTTTCATTTAAAAAATAGATGACTTTCAGGAATTGGATACTTAGTTTGAAAAGGAACACTTGCATCGATATAGGTGTCTAACTAGAATGTAAGTGTTTGGGAAGTTAGAGAATGGGTACAAGTCAAAAACTAGCAAAAAAGGATGATTATCAAGTTTATAACATTTTGCATAGTATATAAGGTCTGATCATCATAATAACATTGGTCGAACTAATAGATAAGTAATTTAAGCATAAGAGATAGTGAATGCAATCCTTTCAACAACATGAAGGTCTTAAAATTGAAGAGTACAACCATGATAGGTATTTGCTAAGCATACAAGATCGAGGTGTTATATAATTCAGATTTAATGTCTAAATTCTTATTCATTGTTTTGTCATACTTTTAGCTTTTATTTTAAAGTATATATAAATTTGAATGTTGTTTATTATTATAGTATCTTAGATCTACATTGTGCCCTAGTTTTAATTTATTTGTGTGCATGTTATTTAGTCCCTAAACTATAAATAGTTAAAAAAATAACTTAAAAAGACCCTTATGCATTTATTAGTTATTAAATTGCATTTTTAAGGTGTTTGTGTCATTGTTGAGTATTAGTTTAAATTAGGCATTATTGGTACTTTCAATGGTCTTTGCATATTCTCTCGACACCCTTTAGATGTTATTTTTTTCATCCCCAAATTTTACTCTAGTTTGCCTCCTTTTTTAAAGTGTATGATGACACACTAATAATATGTGTACGTGTGTGCATGGTTTTGATAAGAGAATTTGTGTCCTTCTATGCTTCACTTCATATGACCCTTATCTTTTCTTTTCTCTTTTTTCGACCATTAAATGTTAAATTATATATCAATATAATTTTAATTTTAATTTAAATTGTTTATAAATATACATCCATCTTAATTTATTTAGTTATATATTATATTCAATAAAAATTAAATGAAAATTAGAGAATTCACAAATGTATTCAGGATTTGCAAACACTTCAGAGAAACCAACCCATTTTGTAAGTTAATACAAATATTTATCATAAATTGATATAAATGATTTTAAGACACAATGCACTCTGACCTTTGCCTATTGACATTGAATCAAGGTTTAGTAGAAACATTTAACAAAGTTAAGTTTCTTAAGGTTTAGTGAAAACATTTAACAAACATTATACAACTTGAGGTGTTGGTTGTGGATATGTATCTTTTATTGGTCCCATATTTAAAAATGATTGTAAAGATCCCATATAAATGTGAGGAACACCACACATTTACTCATAATGTTCATTTGGTATCTTATCTTCCTCACTTATATGCAGAATAAAAAAATTATATTTGGAAGGAGATATGTTAAGTTTGTTTGAATGTGTAAGTATGAATGACACATACCTATGAACATGTGAATATAAGTAGGTAAATGATTCATATTGTTTATGCAATGCTCTTTCCCTTAATGGGGAGAGAAGACCTCTAATAAAGATGAGTTATAATTCTAAACTTGAGGGTCTAAATGCTAAGGCATATGATGCACTTTTCAATTGAATGGCATAATCTTGAATGGATTCATCATCATGTTGTTTGAAATTGTGCAAATGTTCTAATGTAAGTATAAGAACTTATGTCTATTGAAAGCCAAAAACAAGACATCCTCTAATTGTGAAAAATTAGTTAATGAACATTTAGTAAACTATAGAGCCAATTATGAGATTCATTGGCGATACTCATATGAAAGGCTTTTAGCAACAGTTTGTCTCTTTAGCCCAGTGACCAAAAGAATGTACATATTTAATCATGTGATAAGAGGGATATTTATGATGATCAAAGAGTGGTAATTTTTTTAGTTTTAAACCTTGTGGATAAGGATAATTAAATATACATTGTGCAATTATTTGATTATAGAATGAGGTAATATTTGTGTTAGCATAATGGTAGGCCATTTACATTTGAAGTATATAAATTTGTATTTGAAGCTCTCCAATAGCACTCATCATGGAGATGGTATCATTGTTAAGCATGGTAGTATTTGGCAAAGGTGTTATCATTGGTTCTAATCCACCACCTCTTTTGAATTTAGCATATTGGTATTATCACCCTCATGAATAACAAGTGAAATCTTAGCATCATTAAATTTAGGACACATTGATAATTATATTCGATCTTGAAAATTTGGAACTTTTGGCCTATCCTTTAATAGTTTATCCACCTTTAGTAATGATACAACAATTGGAATTTTAGTTGTCTTTGGTAAAGGTGCTTCTTTTGGAACATTACTGAGTGTTTCTCACTTTAGGTTTGTAATGCACCCTTCTTCATGGTGGTTTAATGTTATTGGGCAAATAGTCCATGATATATTTATTTACTTTTTGAAAAGTTTCGATATCAAATAAATAAAAAAGAGAATTATCATCCTCGATGAGGGGGATATTGTTTGGAAGTGTTAGAATGATAGGATTTTGAATTGATGTGATTGTAATAAAATCTCCTTTATGACTAGTTTATAAATCATCCATGATATCTTTATAGATTTGGCGAAAGTTAGCACAATCAAATGAAGGAACATTTTGCTCATGTGTAGTCAATTTGGTTGTAGAAGGTAAAGGTACATGAGGAGCATTATTGGATGACTTAATTTGTTGGTGGCTAATAGCATGGACCGAAAAATCCCTTATAAGTCATGGGTGAATAATGGGTTCGAGATGGTATCTATTAGGAGAACCTTGAATGTGCTTTACGAGCCAAGGCATCACATATGTCTATTTGCGTTTATTTGGGATGATTTGATACTTTTGGTTTTTAATGGTTATAGTTTGATGAATGGAGTCTTCTTCTTGTTCAAGGGAGTTCTTTGGTTGGGTGAATTTTTTCATAGGGAAATATTTTATTTTATCTTTTGAAAAATAAGGGAAGAAATAAAATAGGAAACTATAACACCCTAAGAAATTTTTAATTCACAAAGGTCGGGTTCACCAAATGTCTAACCTTAAATTTGATTGGTACAAAGGTACATAGGGTTAGGAATATAGAAATGAATAAGTAAAAGGGAGATACATGATGCAGGAGCATCTACAATAGCTGCATGAAGACATGGTCAAGTTGGAAATTCTCAAGCATACAAAGCTCAAGTCATGTCTTAGTTTTGTATTTAAATTCATATTGTTGTCTTTTCCCTCCAAAATGTTTTTAAGGAGGCATAAATGTAATTATTAAATATAAAAGTAAAAGGAGTGAAAAGGGGTGAAAGTGGGTTGAAAGGAATCCCCACGTTGGGAGTTTGTTGAGTAAAAGAGGAGGAGTGGTTGAAATTATTTCAACCTTAGTATATTATTACAAATAAAAAACTGTTTGTTGTTTTATCCTGAGCTCAAGTTGGGCGTAGAGGTGAGGGAGAAGATTCTTTAAAAACAAACAAAGTAAGATATGCATTGGTGGCATGAGAGGGACGTAGAGAAGAAGAAAGATATAGAGGAAAGAATCTCTCATTCAAGGAGAGAGGAAGCGTAATCAGGCAAAGCATCATTATCATATTAATTAGAAGGTTGAGCTCAAGCTTCATGATTATGAGGTAGAGTATCAGTTCTATGCTGATTTAATCAATGGGTCACAGTATATACCTTTTCTCAGCAAGGCCGGGATGAAGCTTCCTCCGGTACAGATATATTTTGATCATTACTTTTTTGGTTTTGGAATCTTGAATTATTTCAGTGTGAAGTGGTCGTTGTATTCTTGGTAATGAAAGATGAATTCGAATGACAAAACCCCAATCCTTGTGAAACTTATCTGTTTAAATATTTGCTTTGTCGATTATAATCCCCTGCTGGAGTAGGTTGGTCTTATTCAAATATTACTTCAGGCTATACATGTGGTGATGAATCCACAGTGAAGGATATGGTCATATTTCTTCCTAAATGGATTGAAAGATTTCCTGAGTATGCATCATAAGCGTTTATGGAGGACTTATTAGGTATGATGGTGAATCAGATGAAGATGTCATTAATAAAATTTTCCAAGAACTTGATTCTGACAAAGATAAGTGTTTGACAAAAGGAGAGTTGCGTGGTCTCATTGTTGGTCTTGAAATCGATGCATTAAAGGATGAAATTACAAACACTGTGGATCATGTAATGGCAGAATTTGATGTTAACCCAAATAATATGAATTACAACACTCAAATGGACAAAAGGATGCGGTTCTCATTTTGATATGGCTTCAGCCACTGAAGAGGGAAATGCAATAGATGCACAAGACCAAGACACCACCATTGGGTAAGGGTTTCTTGTTCTCCACAGTCATTAACCATATGACCAGGTCATTACTGATTCCCAAGCGGTGATGGTTATGGATCCAGGTCAGACGGTAGAGGTGCCCTCGAGTGATATAAATTTGAAAGTATATCACAATCTCATGGGTATGAGGCATTTTGATGAGTGTGATGGGTCTGATATAAACAGTGCTACGTCCAAGAAAGGTTCTGCCAGCTATGATGGATATTTTGAAAAGTCTGGATATTGATCATAACGACGCTGGTCAGTTATTCACCGCATTGTTAGAGGGGATTCACGAAGGATTGGCCTGTCTTGATGTCTTTACAGCAAATAACACAAGCGTACATTGCAGATTGAAATACAGGTTTTTAAATCCATAAACACTTTGTTTGCAATCTAATAGCAACGCATCAATACACAAAATATATAACAATCATATTAATTTACAAACTCAGATAAATAATATTTTGAATTTATTATACTAAGATATACCAAAAATAAAAAGTATAACTATTGATTGATATTGTAATAAAATAAAAACAAGATTACTTAGCTGGTTCACCATGCATATGTAGATATGGGCTAAAATAAAATGGAATTGGATTGAATCAGGATTCTAAAACAATCATCAAATTATAGAATTTTGTATTTTGTGGTTTCATATTGTTACATAAGATCTAGATGGTTGTATCGATTCTAGTGTCTGAGTTGAATGCAGGTGTCTAGTATGGAATAGTGACTGGATCGAGATGCAATCACCTAAAACATTTTAGGTTTTCTATCACTTTTCTTTTGGTGTGTTCAAATTATGTGCACATGTTGTTGTTCTTTGTCAAATGAGCAAAACCTAACTTCTTTGCCCTTAGAGTGATTGTGGAAAAAATAGGTTAGTGGGCACATAGTGTCGAGTTATTCCAAGGACCCCTTTGTCAATGGGTACTGTCTACATAACCAATACTCCAAAGAGGGCCTCAGACTTATGTAGTTCTCCTCTACATGTTGGATTATGTGTGCATAAGGAAGCACTATGTGATAAACAAGAACACAAAGTGACTTAGCTTGTAACTTGGAAGATATGGATTATGGGATGCTCCTTCAATATTTCAAACCTACAGGGATACTAATCCTATGCCTGCTATGGAAATAGGGATGGATAGAGCATATTTGCTCACTTATATTATTGTTTGATTTCTCTTGGTAAGTCACCTTGTGAGTTCTCAGTGTTTGTTTAAGTATTTTCTAGGTGTCAAATGAATGAGGGTTGATATATATATATATATATATATATATATATATATATATATATATATATATATATATATATATATATATATATATATATATATATATATATATATATATATCTTTTGGAAATATCTCACACTAAAACACTTAGATTGACCTTTAGGATACATATCATTTGCAAATTGGATGAATTTTGGGCACTTGACACTTAGTTTAAAAAGGGACACTTGCGTTGACATAGGCGTCTGATTGGGATGCAAGTGTCCGAGAAGCTAGAGAACAAGTACATGTCTGAAACTGATAGAGAAGGATAATTATCAGGTTTATAACATTTAACATAGTATAGAAGGCCTTGTCATCATAATAATGGTGGTCAAACTAAGAGATAAGCAATTTAGGCACAAGAAATATTGAATGTAATCTTTTCGGTAGTGGTAAGGTCTTCGAATTGAAAGGTACAACCATGATAGGTATTTTCCAAGTGTACAAGATCGAGGTGCTATATAATTCAGATTTAGTGATTACATTCTTATTCATTGTTTTGACATACTTTTAGTTTTTATTTTAAAATATATACAAATCTGAATGTTGTTTATTATTATACTATTTTAGATCTACAATGTGCCCCAATTTTAATTTGTTTGGGTGCATGTTATTTAGACCCTAAGCTAAAAATAGTTAAAAAAATAACTTTAAAAGACTCTTAGGCATTTATTAGTTATTAAATTGTATTTTCTAAGATGTTTGAGTAATTGTTGATTATTGATTTAAATTAAGAATTATTGGTGCATTTACTTACTTTTAATGGTCTCTGCACCTTCTCTTGACACTCTCTAGATGTCATTTTTTTAATCCCAGAATTTCACTCTGGTTTGCCCTCCTTATCCAAAGCGCACGATGACGTACCAAATATACGTTTGTGTGGACGCACGATTTTGATAAAATATTTTGGACCCTTCTGTATTTCACTTTATATAACCTTTATCTTTTCTTTTCTCTTTTTTCAACCATTAAATATTAATTTATATATAAATATAAATATAATTTAAATTTAAAACATCTATAAATACACATACATCTTAATTTATTTAGTTATATAATATATTTAAAAAAATCAAATAAACATGGAAGAATTGAAGAATCTATTCAGGGTTTGCAAACATTTTTGAGAAACCAACCCATATTGTAAGTTAATACAAATATTTATCATAAAATGATATAAACGCTTTTAAGACACAATGCACTTTGGCCTTTGCCTATTGACATTGAAATCAACGTTTAGTGGAAACATTTAACAAAGCTAAGTTTCTTAATGTTTCTCTCCATATCTAAAAAGTTGGAACGATGTTTAAAAAAAATCATCCACTTTTAGTCAGATACAGATACAGATACAGATCCGGATCCAGATACAGATACAGATACAGATCCAGATCCAGATACAGATACAGATCCAGCTTTTAAAGATGTCCACATGGAGTCCAGACACACTGTTTAGAAATTGTGAGGGCTTTCTACGAGTCCGACATGAGCTGGGAAAAGGTAAGACTGTTCAAGTAGTACTCATGCACCTTGGATTTTCGAATATTTTCATCTGTGGCTTGGCAACGTCTCTCATGCTCGGCCTTTCACTTGGAGAGAAATTCTGGCACTCGCACGCCAACTTCAACAAACACAGAATCTTGTCCACCATGGTTCCTCTCGGGAGCTCCAATCGACTATCTAGAATATCCTTTACAAACACATCGTCTCCATTATTATTCAGCAAAAAACTCGCGTTCTGCGCATCTCCAGTGGGATGCTTTCCGCTCATCACTTCCAACGCCACCACTCCAAAGCTGTACACATCGCACTTCTCCGTCAACTTCATCGTATACGCCACCTCTGCAAAAAAAAATGGGGGAAGAGCCTGTCAATTTGGTAGCCAGCTCAGCAAAAGATTTATACTGATGGTCTGACTTTTGACCAAATGTTACAGTTGGTTGGATAATGAGATCGGATCAACTTTAAAGTTAAATGGAAACACACAAAATAAAAAATTGCGAACAGCTAAACCTGGAGCCATGTATCCATAGGAACCTGCAACTTTAGACATGGTGGAAGATGAAGATTCAATGTTGAGAAGTTTTGCCGTGCCGAAGTCTGAAACGCAGGGGTCGAAGGAAGAATCCAGCAACACATTATTGCAAGTAATGTCGCGATGAACAACGGGCGGGTCGCAGTCGTGATGAAGGTACGCCAATGCGTGTGCTATCCCCTGCACAATCTTGTAGCGAGTGGCCCACTCTAGATTCTTTGCCTTTTCGCTGTGTAAATTCTGTCCTAAGCTGCCGTTTTCCACATACGCATACACCAGAAGCCTTAACGGACCCTGAGAGCAATAGCCGTAGAGTTTCACGATGTTCCGGTGTCGAATCCCTGCGAGGGCTTCGATTTCTGAAATGAAGCTCTTTCTGTCTGCCATAGCTCCGTCAGGAGACGGATAAAGCTTCTTGACTGCCAGGATTTGACCCGACTGAAGAAGTGCTTTGTAGACCGCGGCGAATCCGCCTTTCCCGACGCAGTATTTTTCGTTGAAGTTTTCGGTGGCTCTCAGGATTTCGCCTAGCATGTTCCTGCTGCTGTCTGAGTGCCACAGAGAGAAATTATCTTCTTCTTCGTCTGTTTCGCTGGGTGAATTCGTGCGTCGCCTCCAGCATTCAAATATTACTCCAGCAACTGCTAAGACAATAAGCGCCGAAGCTATTGGAACCACAATGCCAACAATCTTACGAGTACTGCTTTCACCTCCATCTTTCTGACTTACTAAATTGACGTTACAAGACGGCAAACCGCCTCCTCGGCCGCACAGCTTAGCATTCCCGGCATAAGACGTAAATAATGACACTCTGAATTCAGGAACCGGACCTTCTAGCTCATTGTAGGACAGATCCAAGGAAGAAAGACTAATCAATTCTGGAAAACTGGACGGAATTCGACCTCTGAGACTGTTATGAGACAAATTCATGATCATTAACGATTGCAAGTTCGTTAATTGAGCAGGAATTGTTCCCGACAAAAGATTCTGAATAAGGTCGAGGATTATTTGCAAGTTGGCCAGATTACCAAGCGTAGCGGGTATGGCTCCGTTCAACTTATTTCCATCCAGCCGTAACTCCAGCAATTTGTGCAAATTTCCGATGTCTGACGGAATTTCACCTTGAAGATTATTTCCGCCCAAAGCTAAATTTTCCAGCGTGGTTAAGCTCCCGAGCTGCACTGGTATCGTCCCTGTGAGCTCATTCTTGCTCATATCAAGCACAATCAGTGTGCTTAATTTTCCAATCTGTGGCGGAATGCCTCCTCTTAAGTAATTTTTCGAGATATTAAGCTTCCCGAGCTTATTCAGCCCAGTAATCTCCAGAGGAATTATCCCGGTTAAATAATTTCGGGACATTCCTAGCACAGTGAGGTTTTGGCACTTACCTAAAACCGGCGGAATTTCACCATAAAGATTATTAAAACTAAAATCCAGGTGTGACAAGCTAGGATATTCTCCAAAAGCATCCGCTATGCTTCCGTTCAGCTGATTTTGCTCCAGCCGAACCCTAACCAAGCTCTTGCAATCCTTGAGAGTCGAGGGTATCGGACCTGAAAAATTGTTGCGATTGACTACAAAAAGCTGCAACATTCCCTGTTGACAGATCTGCGGAGGAAGATTTCCCGTAAGACTGTTGTTGGAGATGCTCACTCGTGCAACATCGCTGTACTTCCCGAAGCTTGCAGAAAGGTTGCCTGAGAGAAAGTTGTTATGAAGATAGAGCACTGTCAAATTAGGAATCAGAAATATACCTTGTGGTATGTAGCCCGTCAAGCTGTTCGAGGAAAGATCGAGCGTCTGCAGTGCCTTTAGTTTGCCTAGCTCCACAGGAATGCTTCCATTGAGTATGTTCTCGAAGAGGTTGAGCATCACCAGAGACTTTAAATTTCCTAGCTCAGCAGGAACAAAGCCAGACAAAGAATTCTTCGACAAATCGAGCTTTTGCAACCTCGAGCAATTCCCAATCTCCGGCGGAATGGTTCCCTCAAATGAATTCTTGTACAGAAACAGAACCTGGAGATTCTTCAACATTCCGACGTCTGCAAGAATTTTGCCATCCATTTTGTTCTGCTGGAGCTGCAACGAAATCAAATTCGTCCAATTGCCAAGAAAATTTCCCTCAAGAGATCCTGTAAGAGAATTTCTCGACATTCCGAGCTCCCTTATGCGAGACAGAGAAGCGAATCTGAGTGGTATAGGACCTCCCAGCTTATTGACTGACAAATCGATGAAGATTAAATTCACGCAGTGCCCCAGCTCCTCTGGTATATTTCCTTCCAAATTGCTGAAGTGAAGATCCAGCCTCTGCAACGATGTTAGTGATCCTAAACTTCGGGGAATGCTGCCCTCCAACGGGTTCTGAAACAGCTCCAGTGTTTGCAGCATTTGCAGCCTACCTAACTCCGTTGGAATCGTTCCAGTGAAATTTTTTATCCCGAGACGGAGCTCTTTTAGCATGGTAAGATTCCCCACTTGCGCCGGTATCTCGCCGGTGAGATAATTCAATGTGAGATTCAGGTACTCCAGTTTCTTCATCCCTGTGATCTCTAAGGGAATAGTTCCTTCGAGAGAATTTTGGCTGAGGTCCAAGACCTCCAGATTTCTGCATTTAGCAATAAATAACGGAAATTCGCCTGTAAAGGAGTTCAAATAAAGACGCAGCTCCTTTAGCGACTGAAGGTTGCCAATTTCAGAAGGAATGGATTCCAGATAATTTGATCCCAAGTCCAGAACGGAGAGATTCATACAGTTGGCAAGCTCGGCTGGTATGGGACCGCCAAATTAGAGAGTTTCCCTAACTCCGGCGGGATCTCTCCTTGGAAATTATTGATTCCCAAGCACAGCACTGTAAGACTCCGCATTTGTCCAAGCTCGGGCGGGATTGAACCGGACAGAAAATTATCCTGTAGCATAAGCTGTTGAAGATTTGTGAGATTGGCAAAGGAAGGTGGAAGGCTGCCCGTGAGCTTGTTGTGGCTAAGATCGAGCCTTCTCAGACGGATTAGAGAGGAGATTGAGGAATCTAATGAGCCTTCCAGATTTAGCGAAGCCAAATTGATGGCGATCACCCGCTGGAATTTGTCGCATGTAATTCCAGTCCATTTGCACGGGAGTGGGGAAGACTCGTTCCATGACGCAAGGAAAGTCTGTGATTGTTTGTCAAGGTTGTTCTTGAACATCATCAATGCCGTTCCTTCCTCGGACAAACTCCAGTTGAACCAAAATGCATTCACAACGAAAATGAAAAACATCAACCCCTTGGCCTCCATTTTGGTATACAAATGCAGCGACGCAAACAGAAGGGCATTGTTAGTTTGAAGCCTCTGCGAGACTGCATCGAATAAAACACGCAGCCATTAATGACCTTCGGCGACTTTCGAGAGGAAACGACAGGTTCAAATAGTAGTGGTTAATGGTCGATTCGAATGCCAGCTAAGAGACTTGTATAAAATTGGATTTACATTACTTACACCCATTGGTAAGTGGTCTACAAGTTGTAGTGTGGTGGCCTCTTTAATTAATCATTTTTTATTGTCAAAGTTTAATAAGGATATCATGAACATTGATTTGTACAACATTGCCTCACATTTAATGTGGGGCTTCAATTAACACTCTGATATTCAAGGGTTTATATTTATATACTAATTCTAAATACACTATACATATTATAATAATATATATCATATTATATATGTAATTACATTATATATTTATAATTACAATATTATGATAATAATATATACGTTATTATTGCTATATATTAATAATATACATATCACTATATATGTAACAATATAATATTTATATTATATATAATAAAAATATAACAATTTTATTTATTTGATAGGGTGAAATGCTTTTGTTCGGAGCTATGAATCACTATTGAGACACATTGGGGACCCATTTCTTACAACAAACTAAAGTGTTGACGAGATAAAGACATAGAGAAGAACTACGATAAACAAGATATCACACAAAGGGGGATGAACAACAACAAAATACATCATTCAGTGGAAAAAAAAAAAACTCTTAGCGTGGAGTTGATTCTGCAAATCTTCAACGAAGTCGTAGCAGAACAGAACCATATTAGAAGAAGCCCAAATAGGAATGCCTCAGTGCTCATCTACAAGCAAGGGCATGCCTTCTTTTTGGCCTATTGAGGAGATCTTTCATTGTCCACTGAGAGCCATTTTGCTCCAATCTCAACCTTCTCACCTCGGATCTTCTCCCTTTCTTCTTCGTAGTGGTGCCAAAATTAGATTTGAATTTATAGAGCTACAAAGGGGGCAGGGAGGGGGTGGAACACAATGCGAATAGGGGAAGTGGGGGTGGTGAAAGGGAAAAAGTAGTCGACAAAGGGGGAGTTATCCGTGTAGAGAGGGAAGGCTCTACGATCGAAGGAGGTGCACTGAAAGGAGTTGAACTCTGGCAAAAACCCCTGTGGTTGTGTTCCCAGAAGTCAAGGGAAGGAGGACCCTCTTTCTTCCAAACCTAAAGAAAAAAGGATGAGGAGGTAGAACAATTCAAGAATAAGCACGTCAATGCCCTATGCCCCAAGTGATTACAACGAAAACATTAGAAGGGAAGACCTTCATAGTTGAGGCTCTGAGTCCACTTACCTCAAGGGAAAGTCAACAAAAGCTCTTGAAGGGCCCCAAACGGCTATTGTGTAGGACAGAGGAAGGAGAGGATTGCTTAGTAGTCGATGTCGGTTCTCCAACTAAAATGTTTGAACAAGGAAAGTGAGATAATTGTACATTAGAACCTCAAAGCTGTGAAAAAAACTATTAACTATATATATAACCACAAAAAAAAAATATATATATATATATATATATATATATATATATATATATATATAATAAGCTCGACGGTCTGAACTCTTCACTGGTTGGTTCGCTGTCAAGTTGTCAAACTGTACATCCAACAAGGTGAAGAACGGAATTCGAAGCTTTGTTCGTTCCTCATCACTTTGCCACTTTATACTTTGATAGGTACTCAATTTATAATGAGTTTGACAGGAAGATGTTGGGAGTTAGAAAAATGCACATATCTCCAACCCTTTTCAAACGCCCTTACAGAGATGCGTCTATGCTTTGTACTTTAGGAGTTTCTTGTGTCCCTACAGTTTTCTAGAAAAAGCATCTTTTACCAATCATCTTAATATCATACGGAGAACCTTTTGTATTTAAACAACTGTAGTGGGTACATTTATCATTAACTTTTACAATATCGTCATTTTAGAAAATAAATAATGTAGTTGATCAGATATTTATGCAACAAACAATTTATATATATTATATATAAAATGAAAAAATAAAAGTTATATTGATATTTTTATTTATTCATTTTTTAAATTTTAAATGAAGAAATATGAAATATATACGTATAAAAATAGAGTCATCTTTCTATCTCTATTTTCATTTTGATGATTGATAAAAGATTACGAATTTTCAAAACAACCTATAATAATAACACTTATAATATTTTAACTTGATGTATATTTTATAAATTATTTTTGTGTAAAGTAAATAAGAGGGGACAAAATTGATAAGATATTTTGACATATATCTAGAAGGTTTGATTAAAATATAAAACAACAAGAGAATCTTTTAAGGGCCGATATGATGGATCTATAACATGAGTCCACTTGATCAAAAATGATATTGAGTTTAAGAATAATGTTAGTTTGTACCCTTTTTTTTAAATAAAAAAAAGTATCAAGTTTACAAATGACCTTTTTTATTCATTGCTTGTTTTAGTGTATAGGTGAATCACTTGAATGGATAAATTGTTTAGGATGACAATTTTTGATACAGTGTAATGAAGTCATTAAGTCTTTAAGGTCATTGCGACTTTGTAAAAGACTTAAGATTATAGGAGTAAGTTAGTTAATAAATGTTACTTTATATAAGGTTTAATAATCTTTAAAAAATTATTGTTTTGAAAAAATCTTAGTTGATTGATTATAACAAATTTATAAAATCTATAATAGAAAAAAATAATAGTAATTTTTTAACCTAATCTAATGTCTCTCTTAAATAATTGAAAGCTTCCAAAAAAAATTTAAGTTACTAATTTTTATAAGATTTTACTCGTGTGTGCTTAAGTCATCTCACGATAACCTCCATAAAATTTTAAACTTTTAAAATTTTAATCTTAAAATTACGGTTAAATTACAAATATTTACAAGAACACATATATCTCAATACTCATTATTAAATATCAAATTGATAAAAAAATAATATGTTTCATATAAATTAAAGATCTATATAAAACCATGCACTTAATTTTAAAAAACTTAATTTATACAATTTTATGTATTTTTTTTCCTAACATAACATTATAATACTCCATAATAATAACCTTATTAACAATAATAATGTATTTTTATTATATGAAATGTTGTCATAATAATATTCTCTAATCAAAATTTCCATTCATTTATGATGGCTCTTATATAATTCAAACCATTCATCTTATATGATTCGAACCATCATTTATCATTCATTTGTATTTAAAAAATTTGTTATCCAGAAATATAAATTAATTTAAAAATGTATTTTGTAAACTTGATAATTACAAATTGAAAAGAGCCCATCCCTCAAACTATTGTTACATTGGTCACATTAAATGCATTAAATTCATAGACTTTGAGACAATCTCTACATTAATTTGAAATAAAAAATTTACCAACACCCAGTTTCAAAGCTCTTATTCTTATTCTTTTAAAAAAAGCAAATTTGATGTAAAACATTTTAGATAGAGCTTCATTTTTATATTCTTTCCCTCTAAAATTTTTGATCATTCACAAGCATCTACGAAGCTAAACTTACTTTTTTTTCTCTACACATTGGGAGACAAATGGTAGAAACTTTCATTTGTTTGTTTGACAATTTTACAAAATTAATTTCAAAGGTTTTGATCTAGAAATTGCCTTAATTTATAATCACTACACTAATTTGTTTGAAAAATGGTTGATGAGAATAAAAGTGGAATGGTGACTTGGAGAAAAAGATAGTTGTGATGAAGGAATCATGTCAAGCTATTATTTAAAAAAAATTAATGTTATAAACAATTTAAGAATGAAAAAAAATTAAGTTCCATAAATACTAAATTTACTTAGGAATTTAGTTACATCACCTGAATTAATAAAAAGGAAATAAATTAATTTATTTTATATTTTTTATATTATATTTTTTTTTCTCTAAAAAAAAATGTAATTTATTGTATTATAACAAATTACACTCCAAAATGTGTAAATGCATATCAACAAGATCAAAAAGGAAAAAATAGAGGAAATAATAAAAACAATCAATACCAAAAACCTAAATGCTTTACAACAAAGGTACCAACATTGAATCACAACAAAAAGATTTACCCAAACAAAATAGGCCCACTTAAGGCTGATAACCACACACGATAACTAATGAAAAGGGAGGAGATAATACTCCATAGATGTTGGCATGTTGTCATCATTGATGTCAAAAGGGTACATCATGTAAAGGCATAATGGTCATTAATGTCAAAGGTTTGTTTGGACAAGGTGCATTGAGAAGAGTGTTATCATTGAAGGCAAGAGAGAATTTGAAGGCAACTAATATATAATGATTGCATGAAAGTACAGGTCATTGATGTCAAGGTTGATGTTAGGGTTGATGTCAAAGGTGACTAAGGACATATGGCAGTAGGTGATATGTCAAGATATGAAGAGTTTTAGGGTGAACCATGTGAAGGAAACATAGTGAAATGAATGAACAAAGGTATGTGATGTGACAATGAACATTGAGAGAGATGTCAAGTCATATGAAGCTTGGTCATGTGGTTTTAGGTTTGTATGAGGATGTGGAAGTTTGTTGTCATCAAAAAGAGAATGGTGTAGTGATATGAGTGTGTTGTGATGTTTTATGTCTACTTGTTTGATCTTTTATTGAGGTCATAACATGGAAGGAACAGGTCAAGGTGTCAAGTGCATTGGAAGCTTGAACCCAATCATGGCATGGTGAAGGTATGCGATGGTGGCATGATGAGGTGAGTAAACACAGGCATGTGAGAGATTATATGGCATTGTTTGAATATATGAGTAAGGTGTAGAAGCATCCATGAGAGTCTCAAGGTGAGGCTATAGGGGTAAGACCTTCAAACCAAGTTTGCACCTAGACCACTCTCAGACCCTATCTGGCCTAATGAGGTATGAAAATTAGATTTCAAGGAAAGTATGCATATGTGAGCATGGAAAAAGGTAAGATATGATGTTTCAAGCATGTTCACAAATTTTGAGGCCATGGTTTGAATTAATTTGTAAGAAACACTATTTTAGGCCTTCTCAAGTTCATAGAATGAGGTCTCAAGACCTGAGAAGCACTTTTAAATGTTCATTGGCATGTGTAACCTCTGTATGGGAACCTAAATTTTTAAAGAGAGATAGGTAAGGGCCTTAGATAATATCTCAAGAATTGGTTTTGGATTTAATGGGAAGTCCTTTATGAACAATCATTAACACCAAAACCTATGTTAAACCTCCCTAAAACCCTAATAAGGACCTGATGTGGAAGATATTGTTTAAAATAGCCTAAAATTATCTCAAATTCCTAGATAAAATATTATAGCATGTAGTAAACTCTCCCAGGTACCCCCAGGTGGTGGTGGTTAGTCAGATGAAAGAGAAAATGCATAGATATAGGCTTGTTTATGAAGAATTTACTATAGCAGTCAAAAGTTACATTGGTCAAGGAAAGCAAATGAATGGAAGAAGAAGATAGAGACTCATAATTCATGCCCATGAAGGTTTTTGGATAGGTTTCACCATTAAAATATGCTAAACTAGTCATCTAATTTAGGCAATCGCAAACAGACCTAATGATGTGAATAGTGAAAAACTTAGGCAGAGATGAGAAGATGAATTTGAGTGTGTTTTCATGGTATAATGATGAAACCAAGTGTATGGATATGTTTTTAAAAACCTATAAGTCATGTCTATGCTTTAAATATGTTTTTAAGGTTAGTGAATATGGTGAAAAGTTGTTCACAGGTTGACCTATCTAGTTCAAATAAGTCTGTGAGATATAAGGTCATGAGATAGGTCTAAAAGACCAATATTTTGTTATTATACCATATGAGTTTTGTGTTTTCGGATGTTATGAAGATATCATAGAATATTTTTAATTCATAAGGGGTTATGGAAAGTGTCTACACCAATGTTGGAGTTCCAAGTCACCATGATTGATCTTTGATAACAATTGGTAGTTCTAAGTGAGTAAGTTGTAGAGATGATCTTGAATCCTTAAGCTCTAAGTGAAAGTGTCTAATGAATTTGATAATGACCCTGAGGTCATGTATACTTTGTATATATAATTTTTTTATCATATTTGAGTGGCTTAAGTGTGTTTGAGATTCAATATTGAAAGGCGGACTTTTTGGTATACAAAGGCCTAATAAGACAGTTTGTCCTAAAAGAAGTTTCATGGTATAAACGAAAGATAAAGGTCTAACCAAGCACGGATGAGGTCATTAGAGGTATTATGATAAGTTATTGAATGGTTTTTATTTGTTGGATAAATCCATTTATGCCCAAGGGGATCAAGATTTGATGCTAAGAAGATAGACCTAATACAATTAGGTCTCCATAAGACCTAAAAGTGAAATTAGGCCTAATAGAGTTATGACAAACCAAAGTAGACTCAAAATTCATTTGAATAATGTTTATGAAATGTCATAATACCTATTATATGGATTATCTAAGAGTTTAAGAGTGTGTTTTTGACCATGTGGTAAATGAACAAAATATTAGTATATATACAAGGCATTTTAGGCCTATTTGAAAAAGAAGAGAGCAAATGAATGGATTGATAAATAAATGAGCCTAAGAAGGTTGGAAAACCTATTGTAAAACCTTAGGAGAGAGAATATAAGTATTTTATGAATATCATACATGTGTTTTTAAATTGAAGATGAAGATCATATGACCTACTCAGTCTTAATGAGGGCTAGTTGAGTGAAGAAGCCTAAAGGCAGTTTTGAGAGAGATCAAGTGGAGTAGAGTCGAAGGAGTGATCATTATATATTAATATATTATAATATTTACATTAGATATGTGTTCATAATGTATGATATTAGATATATTTTAGATATAATAGATAAAGAGATAAGAGGAGAGAAGTGTGATTGACTAAGTTAGTGTTTGAGGGAGTTGAAGCTTCCTTGCAAGTTGGAGCTTGAAAAATTGGTCTTGGCTAAGTTGGTGCTTGGTCAAGAGGGAGTTTGAGCTTAATTTTAGGTTATTTCTTGAATAATTTTCCTTTTACTGAGTTTGTGCTTAGTCATAGGGGGTTGTAGCCTCTTATCAAGTGGGTGCTTGCTAAAGTCAAGTGGGTGCTTGATAAATTTGGGGTCGGTGCTCCATGTTAGGTTAGTGCTCAACTAAAATTGATACATTATCTTATATGAAAATTTGTCCAAGATTTTTTTTAGAGGATTTTATTCCCCATGAGGGTTTCCAACATATGATATGGGTTATCTTGTTTCATGCTCTTATTATTGGTTCTAAGTGCATTGCTAGATCACTATGTTGCTGTCATAGTTCATAGATGAGTGGATGTAATTGATTAAAAAAATTTAAAGATTAATTCAACCCCACTATAATTCATTGTGATTCCAAAAATTGGTACCATATCTTGGTCCTTTGAAGTAGGCCTAACATCTTGAAGGATATTCTTTAAGCACAAACATGTCTAGTTAACAAACACAAGGAAGTTTCTCAACCAATAAGGCTCCTCTCTTCAATGGGACTAACTTTGCATTTTGGAGCATAAGAATGAAGACCTATCTCATATATGTAAGCTATGACATATGTAAATATATTATTTATGGATTCACTCTACCCCTTACACCACCAACTAATGTAGAAGGCAAAAAGGCAAGTGAGAACAACTCTAAGGCAATGAATGCCATTCTATGTGGTCGTTTAGAAGAAGAATTTGTTAAGGTCATGTATTGTGATATAGCCAAAGGGATTTGGGAAAAGTTATAGACTATCCATGAAGGAGACACCAAAGTTAAGTTGGCAAAGTTGTAGACTCACCATAAGCAGTTTGAAAGTTTGAGAATGAAAGAGGATGAAAACATTGTATCTTATCTATTAAGAGTAGATGAAGTGATAAATGTCATCAAAGGTCTAGGAGAGAAGTTATAAGAATAAAAAGTAGTATAAAAAGGTACTAATATCCCTAGCTTATAAATTTTATTCAAAAGTGTCTGTAGTAGAGGAGATCAAAGATCTTAACACACTACAAATGGATGAGCTTCATGGCAACTTGAATGCCTATGAAATGAGAAAAAGTGATGGAAGACCCTCCAAGAAGGAAGTTGCATTCAAAATAGAGAAGAATCCATAAGGTAAGAAGGCCAAGGATGTTGACAAAGACATTGATTATGACAAGATAGAAGCCATGTTTGTCAAAAAACTAGGGAGAGGTTCAAGTAAGTATAAGGGTAAATTACCATTCAAATGCTTTAACTATGGTAAGATTGGTCACTTTGCCTCTAAATGTCCTAAGAAGGATAAGACTAGGCATAATGAATAACACAATGATAAAAAGATATATAAGCCTAATAAGAGAAAAAAGTGTTTCAAGAAGTATGAAGGAAAGAAAGGGTCATTCAAAAACAAGAGAAGTTTTTATACCAAAGAAGACAATAGTTCATCTGATGTAAGTGACACTAGTAAATCTGATATTGATGATGACAGTAATAACCATGATAGAAATGAAAATTTATTCATGGCTATAGAAATAGACAATGAGGGTTGCTCAAAAGGGAAAAGCCTTATAGATGATGAAGAATCAGATGAAGAAGAGGCTGAAGTAAACCTTGAGGCAAAATTGGAGAGTGCTCTAGAGGATTTGAAGTTCCAAAGAAGAAAGAATAAAAAATGTTAAGAGTTATGAGAATCAAATCAATCTCTTTGAAGAGAGACTAAGCAACAACACCAATGAACATGAGGAAACCATTAAACAATTGGAAACTCAGATTGAAATTATCACTACAAGTCTTAAGACCAAGGAGGAAGAATGCATCAAGTTTGAAATAGAAATGGGGTCCTTGAAGGTAGAATTAGATCATGCAACAATCAAGTTGAAGACACATCAAAAATTTAAAAAGAGTACTAAAGTTCTTGGTGATATTTTGAGTAGTCAAAGGTCTCTACATGACAAGATAGGTCTTGGGTTCAAAGAAGACCAAAATAAGAAAAAGGAGAGTCAAACCTCAAAGACCTATGTAGAAACTCTCACATTTGAGACTCATATTAATCATCAACAAGTCAAGAATACCAACATGAAAGTTAACATGAAGAAACCAATTAGGTAACCCAATACAATGAGGTATTCCAATTCTTTCAATGGTTATTGTTTTGCTTGTCATAACTTTGGTTGTAGAGCAAGTGATTGTATAATGGTCTCAAGGAATGAGTTATCATGGGAATATGGAAGGAGTGATCAGTCAAGAGGTATATAAAAAAATGTTATTTGATATAGTTTTCACAATATGAGACACATTGCAAGATTATGTCCTAATGGAGTTAGAAGGCCCTCAAAACTTAACAAGGTATATAGATCTCTTAGAATGCATGAGAAGGGTCAAACATTGGTTGGAAGCCAAAGAGAGTCAAGACTAATCATATTAAGCCCAATGTTCAAGATGGATTATTTACTAAGATAGATCAAGGATCCAAAGTGAAGGAATGTCTAGCACACTTGTTATCTGCATGTGTTGACAAGGCAGTCAAAGATAAGAAGGATTACAAGGTGGATGATTCAAATGCTTCAATCAAGATTAAGTGGATTCTAAGGAGGGAATATCAATCTCATGATTGCAAGATAGCTGAGGAAAGTCATTTGGAGATCTAGGAATCTCCTAAGATCATGGAATTTTGAGAGCCCTATGAAAGGGGTGAATCAATTAGGCCTCATAGATACACTCTTATATTTTTAGAAGTATGAGGTTGCATTCAAAGGACTCATCTTGAGAGGATCTAGGTTATCTTTGTTGCAAGCTCATGAGGAGTCATGGTATGGAATGCAATATTGAGCACAAGATTGTGTTTAGAGACATATGGAATATGGATTGGTCTGCAAGACAAATATGGCCATAGAGACAAGTTAAATTTTGTTGACAGAGCTAGAAGTGTGATGAAATCCTATGTATCTGATTGGTATATAAGAGGTAAACAAAAATTTATTATGTGTTTTCAATAATATGTTTCTAATAATTGATAACTTGATTTGTGTTAGAGAAGTGGTATTGGTATCAAGATGCTTGAAGGATATTGAGAATGGTCTATGAGTCCTAATGACTCATATGATGAGAACAAGCTATGAGGATAGAGGGGGAACTAATCAGATGATTCATTAGCTTCAAGAACATATATGATCGCCTAGTGAGTGATCAAGAGTTTAATTTATGTCAGTCATATCAAGGACAAGGTGAGTGTTCATGTGTATCTAAATTCATTTGAATAAGGTATGCATGGAGTTAGGGGGAGCATGTTTTTATGTTGATTCATATACTCTATGATCCTATTACCAAAAGGGAGAAAGAGCTCAGAAAGGAATAAAGTTTATAATGCTTTATAGACTCAAAAAATGTTGAATATCTTGTTCATTGCAAGAGGTGTGATCCAAGACGTTACATAATGAGGAATAAAGTTGTAGGTATCTCTTTTTCATTAATGTTAAAAGGGGGAGAATGAGAAGATGGGAAAAATACCATTTTAAAGTGATTTTAGATTGTAGTATGTTTGCCATCAATGACAAAGGGGGAGTTTGTTGGCATGTTATTGTCATTGATGTCAAAAGGGTGCATCATGTAAAGGCATAATGGTTATTAATGTCAAAGGTCTATTTAGACAAGGTGCATTGAGAAGAGTGTTGTCATTGAAGGCAAGAGAGAATTTGAGAGTAACTAATGTATTATGATTGCATGAAAGTACAGGTCATTGATGTCAAGGTTGATGTTAGGGTTGATGTTAAAGGTGATTAAGGATAGATGTAAGTATGTGATATATCATGACATGAAGAGTTTTAGGATAAAAAAAAGTGAAGGAAGCATAGTAAAATGAATGAACAAAGGTATGTGTTATGACAATGAGCATTGAGTCAAGTCATATGAAGCTTGGTCATGTGGTTTGATGTCTATATGAGGCTGTGGAAGTTTGTTGTCATAAAAAAGAGAATGGTGCAGTGATATGAGTGTGTTTTGATGTCTTATGTCTACTTTAATGTTTTTTTGATGTAATGACATGGAAGAAACATGTCAAGGTGTCAAGTGCATTGGAAGCTTGAGCTTAGTCATGACAGGGTGAAGGTATGATCTTGTGGCTTGATGAAGTGAGTAAACTTAGGCATTTGAGATTTTTTATGGCATTGTTTTAACATGTGATTAAGGTGTAAAATCATCCATGAGAGTTTAGGGTGAGCCTATAGGGGTAGGACCTTCACACCAAGTCTGCACCTAAACCACTCCTAAACCCTACCTAGCCTAATGAGGTATGAAGATCATATTTCAAGGCAAGTATGTATATGTGAATGTGTAAATAGGTAATATATATATATATATATATTTAAGAATATTAATAAATTTTAAAGCCATGGTTTGAAATAAATTATAAGAAAAACTATTTTAGGCCTTCTTGAGTTCATATAATGAGGTCTAAAGACCCAAGAAGTACTTTTAGATGTTCATTGGCATGTGTAACCTCTACATGGGAACTTGAGCTATTAAGGAGAGATGGGGAAGGGTCATATATAAGATATACAAGAATTGGTTTTTGATTTAAGGGGTAGTCCTTTATGAATAATCATTAACACCAAAACCTATGTTAAACCTCCCTAAAACCCTAATATTGACATGATGTGGAAGATATCATTAAAAACAGCCCAAAATGGTCTAAAATTCCTAGAAAAACTATTAGATAATGTATTCAACTCTCCTGTGTACCTCTAGGTGGTGGTGGTTAGATGAGAGAGAAAATGCACATATACAAGCTTGTTTATGAATAATTTTTTGTAGCAGTCAAAAGTTACATTAGTCAAAGAAAGAAAATGGATGAAAAAGAATATAGAGACTCATAATTCATGCCCATGAAGGTTTATTTACAGGTTACTCCCTTAAAATATGCTAAACTGATCATCCAAGTTAGCCAGTCGTAGACAAACTTAATGGTGTGAACAGTGAAAAACCCAGGTAGAGATGAGAAGATGAATTTGAGTGTACTTATTTTATCATATTTAAGTGGATTAAGTGTGCTTGACCTTTAGTATTAAAAGGCAAACTTTTTGGTATACACAAGCCTAATAGGACAGTTTGTCCTAAAAAAAGTTTCATGGTATAAATGAAAGATATAGGTTTATTATTATAAGTGATTTAATGTTTTTTAGTTTTTGGATAAATCCATTTGGGCCCAAGAGGATCAATATTTTATGCTAAGAAGATAGACTTAATGCAATTAGGTCTTCGTAAGACCTAAAAGTGAAATTAGGCCTAATAGAGTTATGCCAGACCAAATGGGACTAAAAGTTAATTTGAATCATGTTTATGAAATGTCCTAAGACCTATTATATGGATGAGCTAATATATTAAGGTTATGTGGCTGACCAAGTGGTATATGAATAAGAGATGAGTATATATACAAGGCATTTTAGGCCTATTTAAAAAAGACGAGAGCAAGCGAATGGATTGATAAATCAATGACCCTAAGGAGGTTGGGTAATTTTTTTGAAACCTTTATGAAATAAAAAATAAGTGTTTCATGAATATAATATAGGTGTTCTAAATTTGAATATCAAGGTCATATGACCTATTCAGTCTTGATGAGGGCTAATTGAGTGAAGAAGGCTAGAGGCAGTTTTAAGAGAGATCAAGTAGAGCAGAGTTAAAGGAGTGATAATTGTCTATTAAGAGAATATAAAAGCTACATAAAATATGTGTTCCTAATTTATGATATTGGATAGAGTTCATATATAACAGATAAAGAGTTGAGAGGAGAGAAGTGTGATTGACTAAGTTGGTGCTTGAGGGAGTTGAAGCTTCCTTGTAGGTTAGAGCTTGCAAAATTGGTCTTGGCTGAGTTGATGCATGGTCAAGAGGGATTTGGATCTACCTTGTATGTTGGTTCTTGAAGAAGTTTTTTTTAATTGAATTGGTGCTTAGTCATAGGGGGTTGTATCCTTCTAGCAAGTGGGTGCCTCCTAAAGTCAAGTGGGTGCTTGATAACTTTGGGGTTGGTGTTCCATGTTGGGTTGGTGCTCAACTAAAATTGATACATTTTATTATAGGAAATTTTATACAAGATTTTTTTTAGTGGGTTTTATTCCCCATGAGGTTTTCCCACATATGTGATGTGTTATCTTGTTTCATTCTCATGTGATTATTTCTTAATGCATTGCTAGATCACTATGTTGCTTTCATAGTTCATAGATGAGTGAATGTAATTGATTGGAAGTTTTTGAAGACTGATTCACCCTCCCTCTTAGTCATTTTTCTTCCAATAATATATTGACCATCCACCCTCTCTTGTATGTGCCAAACTCTAGCATCCAGTTATAATACATTTTTTGAAAGCCCATATGCTTCTACATTTTTTATTTAAAATATAGATGGAAAGAGATATTATGGAATACTGATCTAAGAAGTTTAACCTCCTAAAAAATAGGGCATAGGATGAAATTTTTAATATAATAAATACCATTCATTCAATTAACCACAATAAGGGAGTCACCAAAGATTTGTATAGTGTCTCAAGCTAATACCATGTCAAATTCTACTAATAATGAGAGTGCCAATAATGATAATGATCAATAAAATGAACTTGACCATGAGGATAATGAAACACATGAAAAAAAGAGAATGAATAAGTAGATCAAGATAAAGTTTAATCTATTGCATTATTTTGAGAATGCATTTGTGAAAATCTTGAAGATCTCCACAAGATCCTTAAGACTATATTAGAAATTAAAAAATTAAAAGGTGTTAGTGAATAACCATTGCTCTCTATTGATATAAATATTGGGGCTACTAGATATGCCTATCGCATATCCATTCTAATCTCCCTCCCCTTGATCACGACATTACCTACTACATCTAGTGTGGACATGGGATATGTTTTATAGTCATTATTCCCTAAATATCAAATAACTACTGACACATACTCCATGTGAACAATTAATAATTCAGCTCAATTACCAGTTTCAGTCTATACAACAACACAAGTGGTGTTTCCATCTCCTTTGGTGGTTTCTCAAATCTCAAATTTAAATCTTAATGGGTTTACTATGTAAACTATATGCAATCAGAAATGCGTCAAGTCTATAAATCAATCCTGGATCAGAGAAGAGATAACATATCTACACTTATGATTGGGAATACATTTGTTAAGTAGGAGCATGACATTTATGGAGATTTGCTCGACCTGATTAGGGGATCAATTTTCACAATACAACATGCTAGGAAGGGTTCCAAAGCCTACAGTCTAACACAATCATGCAACAACCCTAAAAGAGCCATATGTTTTGATATTCACTCTATTTTAATAGACAAAAAAGTAAATCTAATCTATTACACACCAAAGCTTTTCACACAAAGTGAGGGTTAGAAATTAAAAAAACTAAAATAAACATGCATAAAAGACATATACTCATGTCAATGTATATGGAATCCCAATGCATGGAAGAGAAGCATAATTGCATTATCTATATACTCTTACAAAGGAGAAATAAAGTTAAGAATACTTACCTTTGAAGATGAACCCACCGAGCCTTAATCTCTCCCTTGGCCAAGGTGCTTTGCAAGTTGTTGTGGTATGTAAGGATAACAAAGACAAATCAAATCTAGGCTGCATAACCTATCTATGCATCCAAAAGACTTTTCCATAAGACAAGATCTGTATATCTAAAGAAAGTATGGAACCCTAAGCTTTATTCCACAAGTAGAATGGTCAATAAGCAAATGTTAATTCACACTTATTCTTCTTCACTTCTCTCTCTCAAATGGTTGGAAATGAACTTGTATATATAGGTGGATCTTGCCCTAAAAACTTCTAAATATGTCAACTGTACGGAGTCGACCCAGTCGATCATGTATGTTTTCAAGAGATAACTCACTAGGCCCCAAGCTAGACCAGTTGAAGGGATAAAAAAAATCTCAAGTGAAAATAACCAAAAATAGTAAAGGGTTGACCCAATCGACCCTGTATAATAATCAAACACTGAAAACTATACAAGTTTGACGTACTCAACCTAGTACAGTCAACTGGTGAAAGGGGGTCAAGGCAAGAAAAAGGAAGATAATGATATGATAAATGTTTGGAATGGGTAAGATTGAGAAGAATAAGCTTAGGGTAAATGGTTTTAGGTGATAAGTATGTAGATGGCAAGTGGAAAAAGGGACAATAATCTTATGAATCACCAATGGTTTGCCCACCCCTTTCTCGGTACACCCCTTAAGGTGTGCACTCAGAGATATTGAGACTCGATGGGTTCTTAAAATATAATAAGTGTTAGTAATCAATAAAAGTTTGAAAATATTATGTGTATACATATGCCCCACTCAAATTTAATCATGTGTCATGTAAGTGTAACTCGGGATGGTGCTTTAGGAATATAACATGATAACACATAATGTTGATGCTAAGTAAAGGGTAGTAAGTAGAAAATAAGATAAAATAAAGGACAAAATTGAAAAACACATACCTTTATTTACCTTAGTACTGTAGATAACAAAGTAGACTGCAAGAGAAAGTGAAGGCGTCCAATGTGAAGAACACTATGTAAACCTATATAATTTAGTGCCAAAAAAAAAAGCTAAAAATCAAATTTTTTGGAAGGTAGGACTATGGTAATAAAAAATGAGTTAAGGTAAAGATGAGGGTATTAGGAAAAATTAGAAAATTAGAATTGTTAAGACAAGGCTAGAATATTGAAGGCAAATGAATGACAAAAATGATGGCAAATGAATGACAAATGATTATAAAACACAATAAATCATATTGGAAAGCATGTAAAACAAAAAAAAGGAATGCAAAACATACTAAATTAGATTGGGAAGCATGTAAAATATAAATGTAAAATGAAGTATTAATATAAGAAAACTTGAACAAAGATATGTAAGAAAGGGAAAAGTAAGCTCATGTAAGATAGGCAAAAAATAAAAACATGAAAGATAGAAAATGAAATGTAATTAAAGATGTGAGACAAACATGAAGAAGGCATATATAAAGAGAAACATGTAATAATGGAAATTTTCATATGTAAGATAAGTGAAGTTCTCAAAAAATCAAATAAGAACATGATGGAGAAATAAAAATGAGAAAGCTCTAAAGGATGAAAACTCAAACTTAGTGACTATTTTAAGATACAATGTAAGAAAACACAACCACCTAATGACATGACTAGTATGATAATGAGGTGGTGTGGTAAATAAATGGTGTAAGGATGTAATCCATAGTTGTTCAAACATGTTGTTTTTCTCTAATGATAGATAAAACTAAAACAAAGTAGTGCTAACATGTTTTTAAGAGGTGAATAGGAAGGAATAATAGAAGAGGGAAAACAGATTTAGAATCACAATTTTCCTATCAAGGGGAGAAATGAAATGGGTGGAGGGGAGAATGAAGGAAAAACCAAGGTAAAGGAACTCTTTATCAAAGTCAAGACACTAAAATTAGGTTTGTCAAAATAATATGACTTTCAACCTTAAGGACTATGAAGAACTTATCTTAGCCACACAAGTCTTAGGTCAACAAATGAAGTATATAGATCATCCCATGAAGGCTATATGCATGAAAATTAAAATGGACCTACCTTCCCACAATGTGTTCCCTGTTCCTTAGGACCCCTTACAAATCCATCAATCTACTGTGAAGATTGGGTACTTGTGTGAAGAAGTAGGTAGCACCATAGAGGGTTTGAATTCCCCTATTTCAATCTATTGGCCTACCGCAACCTAAAGGACCTCCATTCTATGTGAGGCTAGTTGTGGAGTTTGAGCTTAGATTAGAGATGTAAGATGTGCTTTTAATCATGTCTTTTGATATGATTTTGAATTTTGAGGTTTGTATGTTGCCTTTTGAATATCATTGGATTTTATTTCAAATGATTTGGATTTTAACTTTCTTGATGGATTTTTTATTCCTCCTCAATACAAATTTAGAAAACCAAAAATGGGTGCTAAAGATGAGTTTCATTTGAATACTTGGGACAAGGTTTCTAAGAGAAATAATTTCAGAGATCATGGGGTCTAAAAGTCTCTTAAATCTATGTGAAATAAAAGTGTTATCTTGATTTCAACCTTTTTTTATTCAATGTGGAGTGAAAGGAAGGGGAAATCAAGAGGAATGACACATGGAACAATTTTAATTACTTCAAATCACAAAAAAAGTGACAAAGGGAAAAAAAGGATATAATGACAAAAAAGTGTGATTCCTTATCATAAGAATGAGGGAAATGGAAGAAAACATGCTAACATAGATTGTTGTTTAAATTCCATCTATCAAAAGAAGCAAAAGCAAAACATATTTTAGAAAAGGAATAATAAGATGGTAATTTTATGAGGAGGGTTAGGTCCTATCCATGGTCTTATGCTACAAACTCATAAAAGATAAATCCATGAGGGTGAATGCTAAATAAGGGAAAAAAAATCATAAAGCTATTAAGGTAAAGAATAACATAAAAAGACAAAAATAAAAAGAAATATATAAGGACCAAAATGAAAGCAAATGCCAAATTTAATGTGTAATAAAAACAAGGAACATAAAGGAAGACAATGATGCTAGTAAAATGAAAGTAAAGGAAAGAAAGTTCACAAAAACAAAGAAACATGATACAAAAAGAACAAGGAAGATCTATGCTAATGTCTGTATCAAAGATGAACATGTGAAATACAAGTCTATAAGTCTCAGAAAGTTTCTTAAAGTTGATTTTTTTTGTTATTATGCATTGTAGAATAAGAGTGGGCATCGTAAGATGCCCCAAAGGGTAAGTGGCTATAGGGATGGGCATTAAAAGATGCCCCAAAGTCTAAAGGGATATGTGGATGGGCATTGTAAGATGCCCCAACATGTGAGTTAGAGTGAGGTAATATTGAACCATTAAAATGATTTGCATTGGGTTGGTAGGTGCATTTGAGATAGGTAAATGTGTTGGTTTGTTAGATTTTAAGGATGTTGAATGTGACATATGATGTGTAGGAGAGGTATGAAGAGGTAAAGAAGGTAAAGGAGCACCATGCATGATATAATTTGGAGTATGCATTTGAATTAGGTAATCCTTTGGTTCATGTGATCTAAGAGGTTGAGGTTCAATATGCCATAATATGTTTAAAATTGTTCATGTTAGATATCCTTTCCTTTGGGGTAGGAAGAAGGATCAATTTTGGTTTGAACAAAATTAGTGGATGAGGTATAGGTATGGGATGATTGTTGTTGATCATTAGGTAATTGATTTTGATGTGATTGTGGTTCTTGAGATTGAATTTGAGAAGCTTAAGGATAGTCTTGATAATGTTTTGTGATAATATCAAGATTAAAATGTGGACCAAGCAAGGAAGAAAAAGGAAAATGATGAAGATCATGATAAGACTCATAAGAATGACCTATAGTAGCATGCCACCAAAAAAAATTATCAAGATTGTACCATTTTGGAGGAGATTTGGAAGGATCAAAGCTCATGGATTTAGAGGGTGGCAATTTCTTCTTTAGTTGTTCTAAACTCAAGGGTGGGTGGGTTGGGTTAAAATTGTTTGAATTGGATGCTCCATTTTGAGGTTGGGGAGGCTTGGATGAATCAATGTTATGATAAAATGATTAGAAAGGTTCTTTAATAGTTGTTTGAGGTGTTTCAAATTGAGTCATAAGAAAGTATTGCCTTTTTGATTGGTCTAAGGCTTCATCTAAAGTTTGAGGTGAAAAGATTTGAAATTTTTATTAAAGAGGAGGTTTAAGACCAGTGACAAATAGTTTTAAAAGAGTATCATAATTCTTGTTATGGTCCATTTTATGAGTGAGAGACTTCCATCATTTGATGAAAGTATGAGCAGATTTATTAGGAAGTTGCTTAGCATTGATGAAATGGCTAAGGTAATTTTCAGGAAAGTCATCATGTTGGAATTCCTTCACTAAAGCATTCACTAAATCCTCGAGTTGTGAGATGGAATGTATAGGAATTTGGTTGTACCATTCAAGTGCATCACCAACAAAGGTTTTGGCTAAGATCTTGGTGGTAGCAAAGGTGTTAGTTTGGACCCATTCCTTATAGAGATTATCAAAAGACTCAAGAAAGATAGTAGGGTCCTTAGTCCTATTATATGTGATGGTTGGAGAAATGTTTTCAATATATATGGATGCAATGAATGGGGATAAAGGTTAATTTTGAATATGTTGAAGCATTTTTTTTATTTATGGAGGTTGAGGAATGATATTCTCATTGGCATCTCTAAGAGGAGGAGGGACAAAATTTTGATTTGGTTGAGACATGATGACTTGAGGTGGTTGACTAGTCATGTTTAATAAATTTTGTTGCATGTTCATCATTTGAGATTGATTGGTTTTTTACATGATGTTCAATTGAGATTGATTGGTTATTTGCATGATGTTCATTTGTTGTATGACTTGTGCAATAATTTGAGTTGTATCAATAGGTGGGTTGGTGTTTGTAGGAGGGGTATTGGTGTTGATAGGAAGAGGATTACTTGGTGGAGGATTCCATACATTGGTATTGGTAAGATGATTACAAAGAAGGACCTCAACTAAATTACATTGTGTAGTGATTGATTTTGGTTTAGGAGAAGAGGAAGGAAGAAAGTGGATAGTTTTATTTGAAGTAATAAAATAAGTGAGGTTATTATCCAAATCCTTAATTATGAAATGTTATTGAATAAAATAAGGATGTATATATGTCATCATGATGAGATAAGACTAGATAACCACACAAAAAAGAGGTAAAAAAAAGAACAAAGAGATAGGCAGTGACAAAAACAATATAGAGTTGACTGGGTCGACCTAGCATAGAAAATAGGGCCTACAAACAATATAGGGTCAATGGGTTGATGCAGTACAATGAATAGAGGTTATAAAAAGAGTGAATAGGGTCTATAAATAGTATAGGGTCTACTGGGTCGATCCAATACAATGAATAGAGGTTGGAAAAATATACAAGGTTAACTAGGTTGACCTAATACAATAGACAGGGAAAATTAGAAAGCCTATAACAAATTATGATTTGAAACAAGATAATTTTAGCAAATAATTTGAAGAGTAAGAACTAAAAGGGAAAAAAACAATCAATTGGATCAATGAGATTAATCCAATTGAGGCACACAACACAAATCCTTGCACCAATGCTGGCTAATGCAAATTTTTGCAATATAAAATACAATTAAGCAAAGAGCAAGAAATCAACTTGAAAAGTAAATAACTAGCTAAATGGTCAACTTGAACATTTATAATATTATTAAGATATGTTTTAAAATGTGATGGGAAGTTAGATATAAGTAAGGAACTTTAAATCAATCTAAGGATAGTTTTAGGTAGTTTGGGCTAAAAGGGATCTGTAGTGGTAATGATAAAAGCTTGGTATTGGGGACTACCCCCTCACTTTACACACCATAGTGATAAGGGTGTTAGATGTTTATCTAGAATATAACATTAAACATGATTTATACTTGACTAGAAATCAAGTTGGCTTCCCCCTTGGTGATGAAATTCAAGTAGGTTGGCCTTAGGTAGTCAAATGTTAAAATGTTGGTTTAGATTTTGCGATTTAGTCATATGTGCATCAAATAGAAAATATTGAAACTAAATTATTAATTAAAAACCACCTAATTAAGATATGTGATCTATTCTAAGCATGCAAGCAACAAAAATTGAAAGTATGAGCTAATTACTAACATATAAAGGTTAATTCTAACTTTGAAACAAGGTATAGTGTCGATGCAGTCAATAGTGTATGAAAAAAATATAGAATAGGGTTGATTCTATAATATGGAAGTAATGTCTAAAAAATGAATAGGGTCAATATATTTGACCTAATTATCCAAAAAACACATAAAATACAAAACTAGTTGATAGGGTCGATCTGGTTGACTGTACAAGGGCAATTTTGAAGACTATAAACTATGAAAGGAAAGTATGTAAAGAAAGAGATTGAAGGATGAAAAGGAACCTTGGTGGATCAAAGATTTAGAGAAGGAAGATTGATATCAGAGAACATTATGGAATGCTTGCAAACCCTATTAATTCAGTCGACTGGGTCAATCAAACTTTGTACAAGCTTGTTGTTGAGTACCTGAAATGTATAGGGTCGACTGGGTCAACCTAGTATGCTGAACAAGATATCTAAAAATGTATAGGGTTGATTAGGTTGACTAGTATATTTTTGTACCTAATAAAAAAATTGCACAAATAGAACTGAGTTGTCTTGATGTGACTATGTGTTAAACCTGTGCATATAAGTTAGAACTAGGTTGACACAATTGACCTATTATGGAAAATATGTGATAAAATAATGAAAAATAAGTGAACAAATATTAAAAGGGGTTAGTTCACATTGGGTTCACTAGAATGTATCTAATTAGAAATGCATCATGTTTATAAATCAATCATGGCTTAGAGAGGATAAAACATACTTACACTTTCGATTATGAATAATTTTGTTAAGCTGGAGCATACCAATATGAGAATTCGCTAGACTTGATTAGGGGATCACTTGTCACAATACACTATGCTAGGAAGGGTTCCAAAGCCTATAGTCTAACACAATCATGCAACAACCCTAAAAGAATCCTATTTTTTAATATTTACTCTATTCTAATAAATAAGAAGGTAAATCTAATTTAGTGCACACCAAAGCTTGTGACACAAAGTGGGGGTTAGAAATAAAACAATCTGAAATAAACATGCATAGAAGACATATACTCACATCAATGTATACAAAATTTTAATGCATGAAAGAAAAAAACAACAGTATTATCTATCTAATTTTACAAAGGAGAAATAAAGTTAGGAATACTTACCTTTGAAGATGAACCCACCGAGCTTCAATCTCTCCCTTGGCCAAGGTCTTTTGTAAGAGATTGTTGTGGTATGTAAGGATAAAAAATACAAATCAACGCTAGGCTACACAACCTATCTATGCATCCAAAAGACTTGTCCGTAAGACAAGATTCATATCTCCAAAGAAAGTATGGAACCCTAGGATTTATTCTTTAATTAGAATGGTCAATAAGAAGATGTTCATTCTCACTTATTCTTCTTTTCTTCTCTATCTCAAATGGTTGGAAATGAACTTGTATATATAGGCAATATTTTCCTAAATCCTTCCAAATATGTAGGTTGTACAAGGTCGACCTAGTTGATCCTATATATTTTTGGGAGTTAATTCATTAGGTCCTAAGCTAGGTCGGCTGAAGGGCCAACAAAACTCTCAAGTGAAAATACCCAAAAATTGTACAAGGTCGACCTAGTCAACCTTGTACAGTAATCAAAGGTTGATAGCTATACAGGGTCAACCTAATCAACCTAGTATAGTTAACTGGTGAAATGTGGTCAAGACAATAAAAATGAAGATATTGATATGACAAATGTTTGGAATGGGTAAGACCAAGAAGAATAAGCTTAGGTTGAATAGTTTTAGGAGACAAGTGTGTAGATGGCAAGTTGTAAAAGGAACAATAATCTTACGAAGCACCAATGGTCTACCCACCCCTTTCTCAATACACCCCTTAAGGCATGCATTCGTAGAGATTGAGACTCGATGGGTTCTTTCAAGATACGAAGTGTCAATAATCGATAAAAATTTTAAAATATTATGTGTATACTCTTATCCAATTTATTCAAGATTTAGAAGCTAAGACTACCGACATTGAATAAAATGATTTGAAATCAAATCATGCTATTGATTCACAAGATGTATTACATAATCCTATATCACTTAAGATATCTTTTCACCCTTTACCAACATGTTTTTTTCCACCCAAGTTTACATTTTAGGATGGGAAAGGTGATCTTGAACAATGTCTTTGATCTTTCTATGCAACATGCCTTGATTATGCTTTGCATGATAAAAATTTGACCAAATTCTTTGCAAGGAGCTTAAAGGACTATGATTTAATTTGGTTCTAAGATTTACCAATCCAATTAGTGAAAGCATTAAAACCTCTAATAGATTAGTGTCTAGAACATTTCTCTATCAACATCACTGGAAAAATGTCATATGAATAAATTGATAAGTATAAATGAATAACCAATGAAATTATTAAAGAATATGTTTTGAGGTAAAAAAAATGTTAGAAAAAATGACAAACCTAATGGTAGATATAAATCCTCAAGACATGTTTATGAATAGCTTACTTTCACCATTACATGAGTCTATTATCTTTAAGAAGTATAAATCTTTTGATGAATTATGCCATATTTTATAAGATCGTGAAATAGAACTTATTTCATTGAATAAACTTAAGTATGTGGCAAACACACCAACTACATCTACTACCAAGTTTCATATCAAACCAAGCTACAAGGTTAAGCCTACATAACCTAAAAAAGAAGCAACCACAATGACTAATATAGTGTCATAATAACCTATTCAACTTATCTTATCCAATGCACCTAAGAGATAGTTTACATGATTACCTGAGTTTCCAACTTCATTACTTATGAAGCTTGTGGAGTTTCATATCATATCTCTCCCTCTTCTTATAGAGGTTGATATGAGTTGACCTATATGAAAAGAACATGATGTTAATGTATATTTTGACTATCACCAAAGCACCAGATCATCACCAAGGCACTAAACATTCTAAGAAATGATGTTATACCTTGAAACACAAGATCCATGATCTTATTGACAATCAATAACTTACATTTTATGATCCTCAAAAGGATTCAAAGTCACCACCTGGTGACCATCAAAACCAAAATATGTTTAACAATCCATTATAAGATCATTTTAATAAAAAGTATGGAAGTGAAAATGGAATATAATACACATCCTCCTCCACCTTATTATGGGAACCCATTAGATTGGATTATTTGCACACTTACATACACTATACCTATTATTGTGTAGATACCTTATATTACATTCAATGATAGTGAAATTTTGGATGATGATTTAGAACTTCACTCATTGTTTATTAGAGCATACCTTGATCATCAACATATACATAGTGTTATGGTTGATAATGGTTTTAGTGAGAACATATGTACCAAGATGTTAATCACACATTTGGGATATACACATGATGATTTATACCCTTCGACCAAAATGCTCAGATCATTCGATGGGACATAAAAATATGTTATTAGTGAGATTGATTTACATTTACAAGTTAGTCCAACACATGTAATTACTACCTTTTTTTATTATACCATACACAAGAGTATTTTATATGTTATTGGGATGAAATTGGATACATAAAATCCATTCGGTACCTTCCATAGTGCATGGGTGTATTAAATACATTCATACCAATAAGGTAATTATAGTTTCTAGACTTTCATATGAACATCCACTTAAAAAAGAGAAGTTTATTCCAAGACAACTGATTATAAAATATACTAAGGTTAATCATGTGCAAAAGGGTAAGAAACAGGCAATTACATTTCCTAGGTGGCTAATACTTGAGAGACCATTGGACTAGAGATACATTGTGGATTCCATGGAGTCCTCATCTACACCTACATGGCATACCTAGTTTCTAACATCAAATAAACATGTTTCGATTACAACTACACTGAAGAAACCACATAAAACTAAATAATGGGTTCAACAAACCATTAATCCTTATATTACCTCTTCACAACCACAAATTCCTATGAGACATACATAGAGTATGAAAGATTCTACAATTCTAGATATGACACCTATGTATGCCCCTTGGTAGTATCCCTAGTTTGACGTACCATATTATGAGCTAAATTTTTCATATGAGGATATTTTAGATCAGATCATAGGCTAGAATTTTCCTTTTAAAAATTCAAAAAAATAACAAAAACATTCAACTAAATTAAAAAAACAAAAAATTATTCAGCTTACATATGTTTACTAGCTCATTGGTATCTATGTTGTTTACTTTATGTTACTAGATATCATATCATATCTTTATATACACACATATGTTTCATACATACTTGAGTGTGATACAAGCATACATTAGATCCATGATACATGAACATGTAGATGTGGAACCTTTCCTCTTCCTATGTGTACACTATGTTAGGGGACATCTTGCTTTTATTTGATCACGATCAATACATGGTATATTATTTTAAGAAATTTTACATTATCATATCAAGCTTACATACTAACACTTACACATGTCCATATTCATGTTTACATATTACACCATGTACTTGATATGTTACGTTACATGATATTTTTTGATTACACATATATGTAGGGACTAGTATGATATGCTTATGCTAGTTGTTATACTTCATTTATTCACATTGTCACTTCTTCGAGTGTAATTGTTTGTTATTATCTTGCTTGTGAAACATTTGAATATGTTCCTTGATTGTAGGATCATTTTCCACTGAGTGTTATTTATTTATGTGTGGACATTTGAATATGTCCTCCCTTTGAGTGTGAAACATTTGAACATGTGCCTTATTTGTGATTTCCTTAGTCCTCATTTTGTGTGACATTGAGTGTTATTATGTGTGTTCTTGATTGTTTTTTGATCTTGTACTATTACTTTATAAAGATTTTCATGATTCATATCATGTCTCTTAGGGCTTGTGATCACATACTATGAGCTTCACTGATATATCTACTTAGACATGTTACTTCTATATGCTACATGATTTATAAACAACTAATATAGTTATATTATCCATTTAAGGTAAGGTGACTACTAGATTCCATTACCCTCACCTTAAGGGGGGAATATTAGTGGGGGCATAACATAAATACATGAATCCACACATGCATAGTTCATAAAATTTGCTATAATTTATATGATTCAGACATACACTTGAGTCAGAATCATATACATTTGGCATTGATTTTTTATAGATTTGGGACATAGTTCTTTAGATTTGTGATAAATATTATACATAATTATAGATCACAAGTTAAATTTTAATATATAATTCAAATTATAGCACATTATATGTGCATATGCCATGAAAATGCACCAAAAATTGTAAATACATATTTAAAACATTCCACCAAGAAACACCATTTTTACCAAGAAACACCATTTTGAGAATTTATTGTCAAGAGTAGTTGGCTCATTTTATTAGTGTTGTTGAGATTCAATTCCCTTGATGGCATTATCACTATTCCCATTTTGTAGGTTGAGTTGGTAATACCACTTAACTTGGCTTTATTATACATTCACTTGAGTTGTACAATTGAGATTCAACGATCCCAATACCCATGTTACAAATTACCATTGCACCAAATTGGGGGTATAATTACCCTCTAAGTTTTCTCTTCAAACATTGAGGGTTTAATTCTGAACCTCTCTTGTCTCTAATGCTTCATAAGGGAGAATCTTTTAAAAAACAAAATACCAAGAGGAAACATGGTTGCATCGACACATAAGTGTAATCCTTCATTGGTCTCATCGCTTTTCAATCATTTCAATTATTCAATTTTAGATTACACACACTAATTTATATTGTAACATGCTCTTAGTTATGTCATACACCAACAACAATTTCACTAGAGTTCAAGCAAAGGCAAGGTGTGTTGTAAACACCTAGGTATGCATTTCTTTCCTTTAAACTAGTAATTTCATCTTTATGCATTACTAAACTAAAGGGAAAAATGGATAATCTAAATTCTAATTATATATAGCATCTTAATCTTGTACACTTGACAATTATTAAATAGGGATCTACCCTTCAATTTTAGACCTTCCTACTGCCTAAAGGCTAACATTTTCCATCTCACTATGCCTAATTGCTTATCTTATAGTCTAACCCTATCATTATGATGACCTAGATCACTTGTACATTGTAACAAACTTAAAATATTATTTAATCCTTCAATGTTAGTTATAGACCTTCAACATTTTTGTTATCATGTCAAACATTGTCATCCATATAGGGACACTAATATCGATGCTAGTGTCCATATTCCTTATCTAGTGTCTATACCTCAAAAATCATCCAAATTGAAAATATTTTAAAACATATGGGTTAGCCTATTTGTCTTATCTAAACCTTTCATGAGATATTTTAAAAATATATGGTATAAATATAAATCAAAGCTTACTAATTATCCATCTAGAAAATACTAAGCAAGGACATATTCAAGCTCATTCAATAAATTGTAAAACTAAGTTTTCATCCTTATTCTTCCATATTTCTATATTAGTCATATGAGTAATCATAATACAAGTATGAAGCATTCAAATAATAACATGAGCATTTTTTGATAAATTACAAGCTAGATCAATTCATGACCTTGAATATAGTATATTGTACCCTTATCCACACACACACACCCACACTTAGGGGAGAACTACATGTGTTTGAGGCCTTCTTCAAAATAGTGGCTATATAGGCAACACTCATTGAAAAATGGGTCCTTGAGGTCAGCTTGACTTCATGAGCCCATAAACCTATTTTTGGCAAGGTGACATGACCTAAAGTGAAGAACTAGGGTTTAAGCTATATACAGTCATATAGAGCCTATGAATGCGATACAAATATATCAACAGAAAGGAGAAAAAAAATCCTAACATGCCCAAGTGGTCACTTCTAAATACATTGAATATTCTATACAAGACAAAAGTATTCAACCAAGGACATAAGTGTTGATGCTAGTATCCATAGGTTGATGGTAGTGCCTAGGCCTCTAGAAATAATATTTCTAGAATTTGACAACAAGATTCTGAGCATGAGTTTACTTGTTCCTACATCTGTACATCTCAGATCCACCTATGCATTTATAAATAAGCTAAGTATTATATCTTCTTTGTGTTATAACTATTATAATATCAATTGGCATTGTGATTTATATATTTGATATTGTTATAGATTGAGTATATTGTGTTATCTGAATTAATTTAATTGGTTAACTTTATAATCATTTTTATTCATCCATTTGGTTAGGCTATTCTAACCCATTAACCCTTATCTATCCAAAACCTAAGAAGGGTTAAACTAAATGAGAACTAGTCTCTTGACCTAAAGTAAAAGGATAATCTATAGTAGGGGGAATAAAAACATTTAAATATTCATTTGTAATATTTTAATTCTTAGATTTAGATCCCTTAGCTATTTTTTTTTCATTTCTTTCAATAAAATAAATTTATCTTCTAATTAATTGGAACTACCCTTAATCAATTGTCTAATGTGAGAAAATATTTTAACTCTTATTGATCTACCTAATTATCATTATCATTCATAGCATTGACATGCATGGTATTATCATCATAATCATTTTCAACGTATGCATAAATTCACCTTTTAGATTCATACCATATGCAATATCAACAATAATAGAATGATTATAAATTTCATCATAATTGTAATTTAATATTTTAACACTTACACAAGTATTTCAAAAATGAATTTGAATCAAATCAATAGATGTATCACTCAATTTAGCACTTCTCCTAATAGGTATTGCAGATATGCATTTCTTAATTAGTATAAGATGTAAACATATAGAAAATGAAAGAAGCAAGGGCTAATGATATTGCATTAATAAAGAACTTTAGATAAATCAAATCTTGAAAAACTACATTATCAAACTCTAGAGGGAAAGAGAACATGGAAGCCTAAAGGTTATATGGTAAAAAATAATTGGGTTCACTAAAATGTTTTACAAAAATGTTCCAAAATACTATGCCAATTATGTAAAATAAGGGAACTAGGAAAATCTTACTAAATATAACAAATATATAAAAACATACCTACCTAATGTAATAGGGGGAAATGGATAAATTGAACTAGGTAGTTTTAAATGGTAAAAATATGGATGAAGTGAGATGTGTACTTAAATATGAATTACTTGAATTTTGGAAATAACAAATGATGTTGAATAACATCTTTTGGAATTGTAAAGAAGATCTTTTAGGAAGTAGATTGTGTTTTTTGACAATGACCATTTTTGAATGGTACAAAATATGGTAGGTTGGTTATGGCTGCCACCAAAAATCATATTTTTTGTTGAATGTGGAAACCTATTACAAGTATGGATTTGTAACTTCAATAGGTTTCAAATTTTATGATATCTTTTGTTAACAACAAAATTATATAAATATGTCTTCACTAAGTAGAATTGATATATGCAATCATTTGAATCTCTTCTTCTTTGATGTAAATATAATTCTCCACAGTATTGCAAGGCTAAATAAAATGTGCAAGGTTAGAGTTCTAGATCTCCTTGAGGGTTATAAATATATATCCTACATGCTCAAAATTAAGGCTCATGTAGTTATATGAATGTGAGTAACCCAACCCAAGTAAGAGAAATGACTCCACACTCTCCCTAAGATAACCAATGAAGACTATATGTTCCTTGATAAAACTTTATTTTAGTATAAGTATGTAGCCACAAGATGTAAAGTGATGACGAGGGAAGCATACAATTAATGTGTAGGCTCCTTAACAAGTGTGTAGAAGATATGACCAATGTAATTCATGATTAAGGGATTCTCAGATCAATACTTAGTGATAAATAACTTAGAGTACATGTTCATATAAGTTCATTTGAATACAAATTTGGACACATTTACGGATATGCCAGCAATGAAAAAGAGTGAAAACTAAAATTCAAGGTACGAGAAATATGCACATTGTGGCACAATGGACCCACAAGATACATGACCACTTTTGGCTACCAGTGAAAACTATTGGACCACTTTCAACCAACATCAAAAATGGTCAACTCAGAAAAATAACATGAAATTAAGATTAATTTGTATTTAATGATTATTAGATGGATCTTGATGTAGACAATTGATAGATCTAAAGATGCTCATAGGAAAATGTAGATAACACAAGACTATGAAAGGCTCAATGTGGAAGGCAAGTGTATTGAAAGGAGTCAAATGTAAACAAATGAACCAAATGTATCAAGGCATACTAAAGATGCCACTATTACATGACTTGTAACATAATTTGGTTTACAGGGTTTAAGATCTAGCTATCTAATTAGATGAAGAAGAAGTCCATTTTTGTAGGGATTTGAGTGAAGGTAAGGAACACTGAGTGGGTTTGGGGACCCAGATTAGATAAACACACTTGTCAAAAATAGATTTTTCTTGCTTGATTTTTGTGAGAAACAAAATTGGACAGTTTGAGCATTTATGAGTTTCGAACTTAACAATTTATACATCATTCTCCAATCATCTTAAATTTTCTAAATCATTTTATAGTCAATGTTGAGCATTGCTTTTTCACTGATATGTTGTGACGAGTGTCACATGATCTCACCATATTCAAGATTTAGTTGTGCGTTCTTTTAGGGAGTGTGGAGTCACTTGTTGAGTAGTAGATAGAGGTTCCATCTGAGATAGAAAGGATGGAGAATGTATTGACAAGATTGGTATGAAGTGTGATGTTTTTGAAAATTTTGCTGTTTTGAATGAATGAATATAGAACCTATTGAGGTCATTATTTCTGTTGCTGATTAGTGAAATAGTTTCCAAATGGTTTAAAGGTTAATGCACGCTTGTTTGAAGATGTGCATTTATGAGTTTCGAACTTAACAATTTATACATCATTCTCCAATCATCTTAAATTTTCTAAATCATTTTATAGTCAATGTTGAGCATTGCTTTTTCACTGATACGTTGTGACGAGTGTCACATGATCTCACCATATTCAAAGATGAAGTTGTGTGCATGTGCAAAGCTTTAAGAGAGATTGAGATATCGCAAAAAAAGAGAGATTTAAAATTAAAACATTAAATATATTTTATTTATCTATTCATCATGTACATGACATAATCTTGAGAATGATGTATGATTGTTATCTTCTAATCCAATTGCTATGCATATCTTTATGCTGCATTAATGTTACATATGTATACATATAGATTTATGTGTCGAGCAGTTGTGAGCCATTATGGAAGTTGAGCGCTAACGCTTACGTAATGACATCACCAACCGCTGTTACTGCCAAGTTGGGGTCTACAGTATTGACACTGCAGAGACTGTGCAATAACACAGACGCAAAATTGGATTGTGAGGATTGACACATAGGTGCTAGTCCTCTTGATAGATGTTGCCGTTATTAGCACAGGGCTAGCTGAGCAACAACGGTGATCTGTGGTATCATCTAGTGGTGCAAGTCCAACTGGATCACCGCAAAACAAAGAAGTGCCTCTACCATCACCGCAGGCCACGAGGATGGGCTCAGCGTTGACGCGGGAGTCACTATGGATTTATCCACCTGGATCAGAATCAGAAACAGAATCAAACACATCTGGGTACCAAGGATAGTAGTTCTAAAAAATCTGGTAACATTTTGCCTTCTGCTGTCAGATCTATTCCCAATTGGATTTTCCATACGCAATAAAGGAATCTGTTTTTTTATTTTCAATGTGCTTACTAAGTCAGCACTTATACTTTGGCATACCAAAAAATCATAGAAAACTTGTCATGGGAATATGCATGAGGTAAGCTAAAACATGAGAAATAAAGGATAGCTCAGGTTTTGAAAATTTGGTAGGTCTAATTTAGTGTTTTATATATATTTTAGGTATACTTAAATGTATGTGGATGTTTGTATTGCAATTTAATTGTAATCAATTTATCTATTCTACACCTTGAAAGAGGCGATTTGTCCACTATGAACCTTTGAACAGCTAAACGAAAATTAAGACGCAAAGCACTCCACCATGTGGCCGTCACATGCAGAGCATAAATACCAGTTGTAAAAATAACCATTCTGATTGATTCTAGACAGCTTATTTTTCGGAAACATGGAGAGGTTGACTTCAATTTTATATCTCCCAATTGAAGTAAGATATCTGACCAGATCAAAGCCAGAATTATTCTTTTCATACTATGAGAGGAATCTAAGGAGTGGGCTGATCACATTAAAAAAATTTAGTCAAGGTTGTTTGGAATTGCTCCACGGGAACTCAGATGTCTAGCTGTTTTTATAAGGCCATTTAAATCCCCACCCACCTTCATCATTATACAAGAGAAAAAAAAAATACAGAGAAGACATGGCAATGGCAAGGACAGCGGTTGTAGTGTTGATGCTTTCTCTTGTTCTAATGGCTGCTTCATCTGCTTCTTGTACAGGTATGGACATTCTGTAATTGGGTTTCTTTCTTCTGTAGTGAAACTTCTGTTTGGTTTCGTGACTGGATGTTGTGGGTGCAGAGGCAATAAATTTTGGAGGAAGAAAGTTGATGCAAGAAGACCCTCCGCTGAGGAGGAGGCAGGGATTGTCTCCGCCTGCTCCCAAAGCCAATGAAAACTCTCCTATTCCTGAATCCCTGCACTAACTTATTCCCAATGATATGCTTATTTGTTCAATTTCTTATAATGATTTTGTTAATAAAACTGTAGAGAGAAATGCTTCGATAAAATTGTGTTCAGTGATTTTTAGATCAATGTTTTGGATCATGATAATAAAACTGTGTGAACGATTTTTAAATCAGTATTTTGAATCGCACTGGATGATCCATCATTGAGAATTCTTTCTTGATAAAGAGGTGTGTTTGTTTTGTATGAGTTGCATTCCAACAATTCTGAGCTTTCATGGCATCAAATATCAATTTTCCAATCTGTCAACACAATTTGGTTTTACAACCAGACAGTAATATTATTTATAATAATATTGGTTTGTCAACACAATTTGGTTTTGGTCAAGTTTCCAACAAACGAGCATTTGTTGGTTTTTTTAAGCAAGCAAACTTTTAAATTTCTCAACTATATTCTTATTGAATATCATATAAGGGCGGGGGAAGATTTATTTGCACTTCCCTCCATGGAATATATCCACATCTCTTTTTATGAAATGTTATCAACATCAATCCCAATCTATCAAAGCGTGGAGGAATGGAGGTATGTCAATCACATGACCTATTACATTCTACTAAATATGTGAGATGAACTATTCCTTCAGCGTATGAGTGTAAAGAAAATATATGAATTACATTTACAATATAGAAATATAGAAATAACATATAGTAATATAATAAATATATATAATATAGTAATAATACATATTAATTTAATAAATATAAAAGAAAAAAATGGTGTATTTATATGTAGCATTGGAAAATTTGTAGTATAAAATTGAATTGAGAAATGTATTATTGAGGCCAAGACGATTTTTACCCAAGAATTTGGATCTAATCAGAGAAAGCTAACAGGGTCGTAAAAGTTATTCCAAAAAGTCGTTGAACCATAACTCTCTTATCCAAAATGAAATGTCTATTTAAAATTTGCCTTCTATATTTTGTTCATTAGGTCCTTTTCTTCGCTTCCCTATCCTCAATTCACACATTACGATTCTTGTGTACCTGCAATAGATGAATATTTGAACTAATAATATGGAAAACAATGATTAGGGAGCTGTGTAAAAGGATTCCACTTATTTATCAGGTCTTTAAGATTTGAACAAAAGATTTCAATAAACTTGAACTGTATAGAAAATTAACCTTCAGAGTGTGCACCAAAAGTGATCTAGGTGGATCAACCAATGGTGGCTCTAGTATAAATGTACAAACCATTTTCATGGCCTACTATAATTGCGGAGACACTTCTTTGGTTTACACTACATTAGGTGAATCTAGACCATTATATCTTATCGTAGATTACCATTGTTGCTCAACTAGTTTTGTGCTAACGAAATCAAACTCTTAAATGGGTTCAACACCTATATGCCAACCTGCAAGATCCAACTCTGCTCTTATGTTACCACACATTCCTTATAGTTTCAACACTATATACCATAATTCATAAATAACCTCAGTTGGTGACATCACAACATAACCATTAAAAGATGACGAGTCATACATGAAAACAATTCAACTTCCATAATTGCTCTCAACCTCACAACATGTAATAAATATATACACATATCTATAACAGTAATACACAATTAGGTAGTTAGCAACAATTACACTAAAAGATACCAGTCATACATCTTTTTCAAGAGTATGTCATGCAAATGATGAATAAATCAATAACATATATTTACCATGTTAATAATACACACACGCACACACACACACACACACACACACACACACACACACACACACACACACACAATCTTTCTCACAAAGCTTCCACACACATACATAACTTCATCTAGATCCCCATTTAGAGAGTTGTCCATCAGGTCACCTCATAGGTCCCAGATCAGTGGTATTAGACTGGTTCATCTCATTCTTGTATACCCATTGAAGGTGATCGGAGTTTCTGAGCCTCAATGTCAAACCTTGATATCCATCAGACTATTTACCAATACATTTTGACAAAATGGCCAAACCAACACAAGATGAGATTCATGCAAATGATAAAAAATCAACTCACAGAATCACTCATGGATCAGTTAAAATTTCTATTCAACTAGTTTGTATAATTCCTTGAGTAGGTGGTTCCATCGACTTCATCATTGGGTAAAGATTTTGGTGATCAAGTCCCCCACAAGTTTCAAGTAAACCTAGACATTCTTAGTTTTGAGGGAAAAATTAACGTAGATGTAATAGAGAACTGGTTAGATTAGTTAGAATCTTATTTTTCCATGAATGAATTTTTTTGACGAAGAGAAGATTAAGATTTCAATTCTTAAAGTCTCTTTCCTCATCAAGAAGTGGTGGTAAGCACATTCTTTATGGGATAAAGACCAAACAAAATACTACCCTGAAGATGTATATAATGATCACTACATGCAGTGGTCACAATTGTGGCAAGAGCATGACCAGTCAATCCAAGCATAAACTGATGCTTTTCATATTCTCTATGCAAGACTAGGCTCTTTTAAGACATAACAACATCTCGTAGTGGTCGATAACCATCTATTTAGTCAAAACGAGATGATTGGTAAGGCCTATTGTTACTTATAAAATATTAAGGAGGATTTCAAGTAGAAGGGAAAGAAGGAAACCACCTTTGCACGAAAGCATATAAACTTGCTTCATATAAGTCTAAAACATCCAATTTGGGTAAATGGTGTGATAGACACAAAATAAGCAATCACTCCAATGTAGGGTGCCATGCTCAAAATAATTTGCTTATGCTAACATGAACAAAGGATGATGGAGTCAAGACCTCAGACATAATCATTGACACATTTCCCAACATTATAGTTCACACCACACAAACAACCCCTTTAGTGCTAAATGCTGAAGTAGAACAACTATTACATTTATAGATGTGGGTGCAAGGGCAACCAATGGACTTTTTAACTGATGGAAATAACATGAAGAAATTTATATCTACAATAACCATTAAGAGATTGAATTTTCCAACCATGCCTCATTTGTAACCTTACAAATTAGGATGGTTCAATTCTTGCAACAACCAAGGTATCCGTGTCACTCTCCAATGTCACTTTTAGTATGCTAGTCATCCCTTTAAGGAGGAATTAGATTGTGATGTATCACCCATTGATGTCTATGATGTACTCCTTGGATATCCTTATATGCATAGTGACATGTGTGTGTGTGTGTGTGTGTGTGTGTGTGTGTGTGTGTGTGTGTGTGTGTGTGTGTGTGTAGTGCCAATCCTTGTAGTGTAGTTGTATTAGTAGGCAGTAAGAGATATTGGACTACCGAAGTGAATCCATTCTCAACACATGCCACACAAATTATACATAATAATTTATAACCTCATAACATATTTTGTGTGTGTGTGTGTGTGTGTGTGTGTGTGTGTGTGTGTGTGTGTGTGTGTGTGTGTGTGTGTGTGTGTGTGTGTGTGTGTGTGTGTGTGTGTTTGTGTGAGAGAGAGACAGAGAGAGACCATTAATACATAGATACGTGGTTAGTAATAATTAGACAAGAAAATAAAAATCATATATATTCTTCAAGAGTATATCATGCACAAGACAAATATATAAATATAATATGTTTATTGTTTTAGTTATATATATAATAAGGTAGAATAAAGTAGTTTTTGGATGGATTAGAAAAGTTTTGTGTAGTTTCAAGAAACATTTTAATGTATTGTAGACCCCACACCTCCAAGTCTGCTTTCCATGTACGTTGGTTTTAGAGGTGCACTAATATATGTATAAATTACTGTGCACTAGTCTATTTTACAAATGTTCAGTTGCAGGGATTGGTTGTGCTTTTCTTACATTTTCAACACCACGCTCTTCTATCTGCTATCAACATGCTACTCACCGATAACAAATATTTTTGTGTAAAAGGATTGATGTTAGTATGCCCACTTCCATTTTAGATGTGTTTTTTATATAGTTTCAATTTTTCTTAGGAAGTGTTAGTTTATTATTTAAATATAGTTATTTGGGTATAAACTATAACCTAATTCACATATTTTGTTTAGTTTTTATATTTCTATGTTTTAGACATACGGTATAGCGTGTTTAGGATTTAGTGACATGGAAAACAAAAGGTTAAAGTCTATAGTTATTGAGTTTTTAATGTAGTTTTGTTACATGTTAAAATTCAATTAAGAATCAATAGGTTGTATGAATTATTTTAACTAGTGTTAAATGTAATCATTCTTAGATTCAATATAATTAGTGTTAAATGTAATTATTTTCAGATTCAATATAATAAAGTGATTTGTTATTTGTAAATGAGATATTTTTTTTGGGTTGAAATCAATGTCTTATGTGTCACTTTAATTTGTAGAGATTAAGATGGAAAATTTGAATCTAATAGAAAAATTTGAAGGTAGAGATTTTCAGACTTGATAAGTCAAGATTCAAGTGTTATTGATTTATTGTTAGAAATAAAATAATATTAATCTTGTCTTCTTATTTTTCATCCCTTCTGCACAGTAGAAAATTCAAAATAAAACATATTTTAATATCTTAGAAGTCTCTTGACTAATGAACTAACTAGTTTTCTGACTACAACGATAGCATGCTAGACAAGTCTAGTGAATCATCTAGAGGTTTGTGACTTACAACTGTAAGATAGAAAAGTCTAGAATGAGCTGAAAAATACACATGTAAAGTTATATATATGCATGTATTTGGCTGCAAATGCACAAGAGAGAAACAACTTAGAAGGAGATGCATTGAGCAGTCATGAAAGAGTGAAGCATAGGATCTGTGAAATAGACATAAAGCAGAATAACGATTTGGAGTAGTAGGAAGTAATGCAATTTTAATGGTCAATGTAAGATCAATTTCGTATTCATATTTTTATATATAAATAAGTGAACAACTGTGTTATGTTGTATTATTGCATCTTTGTTTTGTAAAGAGTATTTGCTTGTATGATAATATATAGTAGTTTTTTAAGAGAACAAAATAGAGCATGTATTTGGATTTTTAATAACAAATTGGTATTAGAGCAAAGGTTGTTTGTTTTGTGTGGTTTTGGTGACGGCTAGAAGTAATAGCAATTGGCCACAAATGATATTATTTGATGGCAAGAAATATGATGTTTGGAGTATTAAAATGAAGATCAATTTTTTCTCACAAGAATTATGGGAGCTTGTTGAAAATGGTTTTTCTGAGCCTAATGATTAACTGCATACAATGCACTCACACAAATTGAGAATAACTTATTGAAGGAGAATAAAAGAAAGGATGTCAAGGCTCTCTGCTTCATACAAATGGCAATGAAAGACTCTATTTTCCCACAAATAGCAATAGCTATAAAATTCAAACAAGCATGGGAGATTTTGAAAAATTCATAAGAAGGCAAAAATAAGGTAAAGCTAATTAAGTTAAAATTATTAAGAAGAGAATTTTAAAATATACAAATGAAGGGATCTGAGTCTATAAAGGATTTCTTTACCCACACTATGAGTATATTCAATCAGATTAAATCAAATGGAGATATATTAGAGGATCAAATAATAATAGAAAAGGTTTTAATAAGTCTTCCTACAAGATTTGATGCTATTGTGGTAGCAAAAGAAGAGTCTAAAGATTTAACTAAAATAAATGTTAATTAACTTATGGGTTCTTTATAAACTCATGAAGAAAGATTGAATAGAACAACTCTTCTCTTGATCAAGCTTTTAAATCTCAAGTTGCAATAAGAGGAAAAGTTAGAGGAGATAAAAATAGAGGTAGAAGATATTTTGGAAGAGGAAGAGCTAGTAGTAGCTATGAAGTTGGAAGACACAGCTATTCAGTATCACATGGAAGAGGAAGGAGCAACAACACTTCACATGAAAGTTCTTCACAAAGGTATGACAAATCAAATGTCCAGTGTTACTACTGTAAAAATATTGGACATTTTTCAAGTCAATGTAAAAAAAGGATATATGATAAGGGTCATAATAATGCAAACTTGGCTAAAGAAAGAGAAAATGAAAATGAAGAGAATGAAAATTTGTTCATTATTTGAAATATAACATAAGAAAGTAATAATGATGTTTGGTACTTAGATAGTGGCTACAACAATCATGTGTGGAAATAAGAAAAAGTTTTCCGCTATTGATGAAATAGTAAAATCTGAAGTGAAAATGTGTAACAATAATAAAGTACCATTCATGGGTAAAGGATGCATCTCTATTCAAACCAAGCGTGGTGATAAGAAACATACAAGATGTATACTATGTCCTTGGGTTGAAAAATAATCTTATTAGTATTGGATAATTGGTTTAAAATGGATATAGGGTTTAGTTTGAGAATGGAGAATGTATTATTTTTTATAAAAATGGTAGCACTAGATAAATTATAGTTGTTAAAATGACAAGGAATAGAATGTTCCCCTTAAAAATGAAAAATAAATTGTTAACTACATTTACAACTGTCACAATGGATCAATCCAGGGTGTGGCATCTTAGATTTGGCCACTTGAGTTTTAGTGGGTTGAATTTTTTGTATAAAAATAAAATGGTTGATTTTGATTGAACAACCTGATAAAATTTAGGAAGGTTACATTTTAGGGAAGCAACATAGAAATGCTTTTCCCTTTGGTAAATCATGGAGAGCAAGAGCTCCACTTGAATTGATTCATTTAGATTTGTGTGGTCCTATGCAAATCCCCTCTCTTAACAAAAATTAGTATTTCATAATTTTCATAGATGATTTTAGTAGGAAAATATGGGTATAAATTTTAAAGCATAAATCTGAGGCCTTTGGGATCTTCAAGTAATTTAAGGCCCTAGTTGAAAAGTAGAGTGGACACTATGTCGAGGTCCTTAAAACTAACCAAGGGGGTGGGGAATAATTCTCAAATGAATTTTTAAACTTTTGTAAATAAAATGGAATTAAGAAATAATTTACCACTAGGTGTACACCACAACAAAATGGTGTTACATAAAGGAAAAATAGAAGTATTCAAGAAATGGCTAGGAGCATGGTAAAAACTAAAGGACTGTCAAATGAATTTTGGGATGAAGCTATAACATGTGCAATTTATTTACTAAATATATGCCCTAAAAAAAGTGTTCTTAATATCACCCCTTAGGAGGCATGGAGTAAGAAAAGGCGAAGTGTTGAAAATTTAAATTTTTTTGGTTGTGTAGCATATGCACATGTGCCTAAAGAAAGAAGGAATAAATTAGATGATAGAGGAGATAAATGCATTTTTATTGGATATAGTGAGAAATCAAAATCCCATAGGTTATATAATCCAATCAAAAAAGAAATAATAATCAGTATAGATGTCATCTTTGATTAAAATGAAGTGGGGATGAAAATAATGATTCAAATTCAATGCCTAAGTAGAGTCCAATTACATCGACAATACCATCTATGGATGATCCACAAAGCAAAAATCATCTTGGAACTCAAAGTGTCTCTCAAGAAACACCTTCATCACCTATAAGGCATCTCTCACAAGATATTGATCACTCTAGTACTCCCAACTTAGGAGAAAACTCTACTCCATCACCTATGCGACATCACTCAAGGGATACTTCAAAGAAAACAAGAAGCTTGAAGGAGATATATGACGCATCCAGGAATGAAGAAGATAATGAATTTGTAAATTTTGTTTTATTTTATGATGTTGATCCTATTTATTTTGAATATGCTATAAAGGGTAGAAAATGGGGTGAAGCCATGGATGAAGAAACGAAACCAATTGAGAAAAATCAAACTTGGGAGTTAGTAAGTCTTCCAGCAGGAAAGGAAGCTATCATAGTTAAGTGGGTTTATAAAACAAAGAACACTATAGAAGAAAATATCAAAAGACACAAGGCAAGGCTAGTCATCAAAGGATATAAGTAATGGCTTGGAAGAGACTACAATGAAACATTTGCTCCTGTAGCAAGGATGGAAACCATAAGAACTATTTTAGCAATAGCAGCTCAATGTAAGTGGAAAGTGCATCAGATGGATGTCAAATTAGAATTCCTAAATGGAGTGCTAGAGGAGGAAGAAAATATGCAACAACCCCCAGGTTATGAGATTCTAGGTCATGAAGAAAAGGTATATAAGCTAAATAAAACTATATGGGTTCAAGAAAACACCTAGGGCATAGTACAATCACATTGATTCATACATGTTGAGTAATGGTTTTAAAAAGAGCAATAGTGAACCAACACTCTACATAAAATCCAACAATCAAAGTGAAATTTTAATTGTGTTCTTATATGTAGATGATTTAATTTTTATAGGGAGTGAAAATCTATCCATAGAAGAGTTTAAATCAAAAATGAAGAAAGAATTTGAAATGATAGCTTTAGGATTATTGAAATACTTTCTTGGTATTTGGGTTAAACAAATAGTGAATGATGTTATCTTCATATCTCAATCCAAATATGAAAATGTTATTTTGAAGAGGTTTAGAATATTGAATTGTAAACCTTCATCAAAACTAGTAGCAACAGGTTTAAAATTGAAAAAAGATGATTGCAGTATCAATATGGATCCAACATTATATAAGAGTTAGGTTAGAAGTTTTATGTATTTAACAACAATAAAACAAAATGTTATGTATGCAGTTAGTCTAATCTCCAAGTTCATGGAGACTCTAAAAGAAGCACATTGGTAAATAAGAAAACATTTTAAAAATATATCAATGGCACTAAAGGCATGGAATTTTGTACACTCCATCTAATAAATTTGTGTTTGTTGGTTATACGGATAGTGATTGGGGAGGAAGTATTGATGATAGAAAGAGTACATCTGGGTATGCTTTTAGAAGTAGGCTAGAGCTATCTCATGGTCTTCCAGGAAATAACCAATTGTGTCACTCTCCACAGTAGAAGCTGAGTATATAGCAACAAATTTAACATCTTGTCAATCCATTTGGATCAAAAAAATCTTATCATATTTGAATGAGGAGCAAAAAGAAGTAACAACAATATTTTATGATATTCTATCTTCTATAACCCTATCAAAGAATCCAACCTTCCATAGACGTAGTAAACACATAGCCATAATATATCACTATATAAGAGAACTATTTGATAGTGGAGAGATTAATTTGGAATTTTCTAGATCAAAGGAGCAGCTCGTAGACATATTCATAAAAACATTGTCAAAAGAAGATTTTGAGTGACTAAGAATAAATTTGGGCATCATTGTTCCAAGAAGTCAAGATTAAGGGAGGGTGTTGGAAATAAAATAATATTAGTCTTTTCTTATTATTGTTCATCCCTCCTGCATAGCATAGAATTCTAGATAAAACATATTTTAATAAATTATAAGTCTCTCGAATAATGAACTTTCTAGATTTTTGACTACAGTCGTAACATGCTAGAAAAGTCTAGCGAATCATCTATAAGTTTGTGATTTATAATTGTAAGATATAAGAGTCTATAATGATATAGAAAATACATATGTAAAGCTATATATATGCATGTATTTGTCTGCAAATGCACAAGAGAGCTATAGCTTAGAAGGAGATGCATTGAGAAACTATGAAAGAGTGAAGTAGAGTATCTGTGAAATAGACATAGATTAGAACAACAGTTTAGAGCAACAACAAGTAATGCAATTTTAATGGTCAATGTAACATCTATTTTGTATTCATGTTTTTATATATAAACAAGTGAATAGCTATGCTTTATTGTATTATTGCATCTCTATTTTGTAAAGGGTATTCTCTTATACGATAATATATATATCAATTTTTCAAGATAACAAAATAGGCCATATATTTGGATTTTTTACTAACATTTATAAGGATCTATAGATATTGTCAACATAAAAATAAAGAGACCAATAGATGTTGACCATAAGGCAATAGCTATTATTTTCCTAGGTATGTTTGATGCTTATTTTCATCATATATATCTATCCAAGACATCTAGTTTTAATTGGGAAACATTGAAAAAACTATTCTGATCACAAGCTGGGAGCACTATAGTGGCATTGAAATAAAAAATCTTCAGACTCAAAATGGAAGAATATGAAAGCGTGGTATGACATATCAGTAATTTTTATTATTTTTTGAATCAATTATCTGGTATATAAATTGAAAATGTTTTTTTTAATTGAATATTATGCCAACCAACTATTCAAATACAATTTTTGCTTTGAGGAAAATAGATCATAGTCTGTAAGACTTGATCTCTTCATAGAACTAAAAATTTTAAGTCAAAGGAAAATGTAATGATTGCAAATAATAAACCCAGTTCATCTTTTAATTTGGATAAACATAATTCATCTTTTCAAACCTCAAGGAAAAGATAAATTTATCATTATTGTAAGCGACATGGACATTATCTTTAAAAAAAAAAAAAAAATAGATAACACAAGATCTCCTTGATGTTAAATTAAAGCATAAGGCCTTTATTTCTACCAGAAACATAAAAGAAGAAAGTGATTAGGAAGAGTATTCTCCTAAAAAATAGAGGAAAGTGATTGTGAGGAATATTCTTCTATTAAAAGTGATGAAGATCATGTATTTTGATGAGTGTGTTTTTGCCAATAAAAACAAACAAATGTCTTTGTTCATGTTTGGTATGTTAGTAAAAATAATATGGAGGTCCATACCACAGGTATTGTAGGAAAATGTGTTCCTGATAAGGGTTGTAAGAGGGCCATTCTCAATAGTTTTGAGTGGTTTGATTGTTATATTCCCATTAATTCATTGATGGGCCCTTGTTCATGGTGGATGTGCTCCAACAATCAATGTGTGTATCAAGAACATGTTCATTTCAATTATTGCATGGTGTTTTCTCCCCATGTTCATTCTAAGGTGGGGGCGGGGGGTGCTACAGGGAGGGGGGAGGAGAGGGGGATGTTGGAAAAACTCTTTTGTTATTATGTCACATTGGTTTTATTGTTTGTGTGATATTAAGAATAATGTGGGGATGAATATATTATATGTGAGTTATAACAGCATGACACATAGAAAAAATAAAGGATTTGTGGGATAAGGGAGATTCCTTATCAATAAGAGCTCAAACCCCTATATATATGTCTCATATGTCTAAATAAAATAATGTAATTTATATGTGTGTATCTCTGACCAAATTAAAAAGGTGTTTCCTATAGAATAATAGGTTATTTTTGTGTCTAAATGATTCATAACACTTGTTTATTTATACAAGACTTTGAATTAATAAATTTTAATCATTTTATGCAATCCAATTTTGAATTGCTAGAAATGAGAAATATGGAAAAGGGGGAATTAACCAGACAAGCTGAAGGTAAAATGGGGAAAAAAATTCTAATGTTGTACAATATGATCCAAATAGACTATGAGTATTATATAGTTTAATCCATATAGTTTATGAAGACTATATAGTACAATCCTAATAAGGGGACCAAAGGCATTATTAGCCAAAATTGGCCACCATGGGTAAGGATAATTCAAAACTTTGGTCATTATGATGTTAACTTTGTTGATAGCCATCAGAGAGGTTTTATCATAGTTATGTTGGTCTTATGGTAGCAGGCATTGTGTCATTTTTAGTAGCTTTTAGGGTTCTTGGAGTGGTCTAATTGGAAGTGGGGTCAATCATCTAGTTTTGTCATCAAAATTCATTCAACATGGTCTCCTTATTATGTTTAGCAAAGGTTAAGGTAGTTTTTGAGAAATTAAGGTAATGGATGACTTTACAAATTAGAAGGATCAAGTGCATTTTGAGGTCCCTAACATGTTTCCAAGATATGTCAAGGTGTTTTATTCTTTAAACATGTTCATCTAGGTTAGTTTCAATGAAAAATAAGTGGTGGGATCCTATAAAGGTAAAAAAATGAAATATAACATAACAATACAATTGCTAAGGGCTTATAAAATAACTTTTCAATGTGGAGATGGTTAATTAAGGTTTTAAATGGATGGTTTTAGGTTCCTATAATGTTTTTATGGTTAAAATCATGCTTTTGGAAGCATTGGAAGGTCCAAATAAGACAAAAAATGTTTCATATCTTCCATCGAGCTCTTTACAAGCTAGTGAAGGCCATTTTCAAATGTTCATTTCATGAAGTGGAAAGAGATTTGGATATAATTATCTTGGGGGTAGATATGGGAACTCATGCCCTAAAAAATAGAGGAATTATATCTTGCTTTGAAATGCTATGCTCTATGAACAATCATTAACAAAATAAGCAGCCCAAAACCCTCCTAAAATCCCACAGGTAGGGTTTTTCTTATCTCAATGAATTTGTAGGATAATGGATACAAATGGATGGTTTTTTGAGATACTCAATGGTATGGATGGTCCCATAACATCATATTCCATCATCATTTGGCACGTATGAGTATCTAATATGACAAAAATGCTATGTTTTGTTATTTTTGAAGGTGGTAGGCAAGTATTTTAAAGCTATGACATTATAGAACATGGAGGTAGTTGTGTTTGAAATGAAATTTTTTTGTGAGTAACTCTATAAATCATATTTATACCTTATAAAAGTATCAAAAGGGTTCAAATATGAGTTTAAAGGCATTTGCAAGTAGACTGTGTAGGTTATAAACCTATATAGGATGACTACAAGCATGATTTGGGTTGGTTTTGAGTGTTTTCATTCTAAAATAGTCTTCAAAAAACACTAATAAAAATAAAACACTCATTATATCATCTCCTTAGGCCTACTTACACATTATAAAAGGTTATCTTACATTGATATGGACTCACAACCATCTTCAAGAGACTCCAATAGGCCAAATGGCAAAGAGATTGGAATGAACCTCTAAGCACATTGTCATATTCGTATTATTGTGTTTATTGACCATATAGTGTTTTTAAATGATATGGATTCTCAATAAATTATCCCAAGGTCATTATCAAAGGGCATATGGAAAACCTTAAAAGATAGTGGTCTTAGTGTTCTTCATTGAGTCTCCAAGGGTAAATAAGAGAATGTTACAGACCTATAAATCATGAATGAGTTAATAATGCATCCTAAAACGTGTTTTAGTAATAAAAAAGTATAAAATTTCTTGAACATCCATAGGATACCATCCAAGGATAAAGACCAATCATGAGGTAAAAAAGGAGGTATCAAAACTAGCACAATCACCTCTTAGTCTGCTTGTAAATTGGGATGAATCAATCAGGATTTGCAAGTGAAGATGATTTTTGTAAGTATAATAGGTTGTGTGATAACTCATAATAAGGTTTTATAAGGTTTAAATTCCATTAGAATCACATGGAGCACTAGAACAATCAAGAAAAGTCTCAAAGAACACCCTACCAAGTAGATCGTGTAAACACCAAAGAAACATGACTTGGTAGGATCACAAGAATTCACAAATAAACTTAGGATTATAAAAGGAATGAAAAGAGTCATAAAATAATATTATAAAATATTTTATCATAGTAAAAATCAATTTATAGGTCCTAAAAGAGGAAAATATAGTCATGAGAACCAAACAAGAATGTACAGACAAAAATAGATGATTATAGACATTTTAGATGTCTGGAGGAAGGATTTGAGACTACTAGTAGGTTTGATGGGTGTATGATGTTTCCATACAGTTTGAGAAACACAAAAAATGTCTTAAATGGCTTAATAAAAGTGAATGCAGACCTACATGTTTACAAACCTATAGGTCCACATTCTTAATCAAAAGAGAAGAAACTACAAGACTGTATCCTAAAACATGAAGAAAAAGTGTAAATATTGATAATTTTTGAATAATTAATGATATTAGGAGGTAATAATAATTTTTTTATAGATGTATATAATTTTTATACTAAATTCAATGAGAAAAAAGTGTCAAATCAAGAACATCAGGGTTATTCACAAAATACCTTCTTCAAGACCTAAAAAATGGGTTAATACATGTTCTAGCGAGTCTGAGGAGTCAAAAAGTTGGAATAACCATTTTAAAATGTCATGATATGTTGTGAATTTCTCAAATAACATTAAAAAATAATAAATAAACAATTGAATAGGATTTGGATCAAGATAGGCAAGTTGTAAACCACTAAATGCACTCACACAATCCTTCAATGCCCAAGAAACTATCTTTATAAGCTCATAACTTCATGGATAAAATGAATGGGAAGGAGTGGATTTTGGAGGTTTTGTGTGGGTTATCACACTCCAATATTATATCATTGATTGTTACTCAATGATCCTATATAGTATTAACAATCACTAAGAAAATAAGCCACCTCAAAACACTGTTATGCCTTATAGGGAACTCGAGAAGGCATAATTTTATGATTAGAACTTAAAAAATGTTTTACATAGATGTAAATGGTTGTTTTAGGTGTTATTAGGATCCCTATACTTCTAATTTGTGAAATTTATTCATCCTAATAAGGCCTCATCTTTATGAATCATTGTTAAAAATGAAAATAGTTGTAAACCCTCTTTGAACCCTTATAAGAGCTCGATGGGAAAGATAATGAACCTATGTGATCCTAATTATCTTATTTTGTCTTGAAATAAATTTTATAACATTAAAAATTATTAGGAACCCATGTTGGAGCCATTCATTAGCACATGTGGAGAGAAGAAGGTACAAAAAATGGCTTGAAAGTGGTAGTTTTAGGCTTATTTACAAGAATTTGGCTATGTGAAGGCATCTTGACCAGTTGTGAAGATTTGTTGAGCATGGGAAGAGGTTTGGTGGTCTCCCTAAATTATATATAAGACCCCTTAAGTGAAATTAAATCTACCAACAATCTCAATAAACCTTGTAGTAAGAAAACATGTCATCAAGAGCTCCAAGAGACAAAATGCATCTGCATGTCAGTCCTTGAAGGTGGTCTACAAGATAAACATGGATGGCATGAACATTTAATAAACCTATATGAGGTTGGAAAGATGTGATTATATTAATCAATTAAGGACTAGACCTTTGATGAAGATATGGGCTTATTTTTATGGCCTCTTTTAAATCAACCAAGCTCACACAATGAAAGTACAGGTTCATGTCAATATGAAGAAGCTTGAGTTTCAGGTCTCACTCCCATCAAGAAGAGAGAAGCTTTGAAGTGGCCAAATATGATGTGAGAAAACTCAAGGAAGCATGATCAAGAGTTCAATTTGTCAAAACATATACTTGTAACTCCTCCTAAGACAAGAATGAATAGTTTCATGAATGAAAGGATGAGTCATAGAGGGAAATGATGATCTCCTACACCATCTTGATGAAAGCATCATCAACTCAAAACAACACTTGTTGAGGAAGATGAAAAAACTATTATCTCACCCTCATTTTGGATAGTAAATTATTTTAGGTGGATTACACTTGTCATAGGCTTCTCCAACACCCATCTCCTCTCTTCTTCTCATTCTCTTACATATGTATATTTGATTTTGACATTGAAAGGATCCTCCACTTGACTATGGTGAAGCCTTGCTCCCTTTTTAAGCCATTAAAATAGTAGACAATCTGATTTTTCCTTCTCTTATAATTTTATTCTAGTGTTTGTGCATGAATGATTGATATTTTCTAGTGCTGATTCAGTTCTCCTTGACATGTTGTCTCATTATTTCACTTATATGCAGTTTAAACTCACCGTAGCAGGTCATATGGAGTGTTTAAGCAGTCTTGTGAAGGTTAAGTGAGGCAGTCTTCTACTAGTGTCTTTTGACCTCTTGAAAATCAGCCCTCCTAGCCTAATCATCATCTACCACCTTTATATTGAAATACTGATGTAAGAGGAGTAGATTAGGAGTAGTGTATGAATATGTTAGCTCTATATTCATTGTGCATCTATAAATGTGTGCTAGTGGTCAACAAATTTGGTGCATCACCTCATTAGTTAGGCTATTTTTAGTTATTTCTTACCATTTTATTATCAATTAATAGGATTAGTTTGTAGTTTTAAGGTGAAGCATCAAGGGAAATAGCCCTATCTAGAGCTTCTTCTCATTGATTAGGCCATCCACAACCTAGAGGTGTCTCCATTAAAACACTTGAGTGAGGAAGCTTACACAACCTCCTCAAAGGTGAAATTTAGTATCATACTAATTTTGGCATGCCCAGTGGGACAAAGATTTCATCCATTGAAGAGTTCTTGATGCTTTTATTCAATATATCATCCTTTGAAGACATGAGCACAAGCATAAATGGTGACTCCAAATGAATCATAGCTGGTATAAGTATCCTAAGTGTCTTAAAATCAGAAATTAGTATGTATTCATAATTATTTTGTTCAAGATGTTCACTCTATGCCTTCACATTCATCATATTAGATTGATATAATTCATGGCTTCACCCCAAGTGGATCTCAAAAAACAACATACCCACCTTATCAAGGTTATCAATAGACTTATATGCCTATTGACCAAATTTGAATTTTAGGTCGAATTCGGGCACTACTAGGTAAAAAATTGACTTTTAGGTGTTTTATGGGTCTAATACATATGTCACAAGGTGTTTTATAGGTTAATTCATGTAAATTAATGTTATACTAGCCTTGGTTCCTTAGTCATTTTAGGTCATTTTGAGGTCAAAAAGGTGAATTTAATGACTTGTATAGATTTATTGGGAAGATTAAAGATTAAAAAATATGATGTCATGTGACATGTGTCCTAATATTTCTTAATCAATTGTCAAAACTAAAAAGTGGCAAGTTCTTCAGAGGAAAGGGTATTTTTCTTGGAAAAAAGGTGAGTTTGGCACTTGTACGACCCACTTACAAGTGTCCCATGGGGAAGTGTGAAACATGGGATAAGATTATGGTATGTATGTATATTTAGCTTTCCCAAGCTCAAATATATGTTTTAAGTGCTTTGAAAGTGCCATTTTTGGCCCAAAACCATTCTACTCCTTTTTCACCTTTCTTGGCAAGCAAAAGCAGTCTTTAGGTTTGTACTTGGTATGAATAGTAGGGGAGGTTTCAGGTCAAATGATTTTGGGAGGTTGAATTAAACTTAGATACCTTAATTTAAATATAAACATTTTGAATAATTTTGGCCTATGCTTCATGAACCATCCTCATGAATTTGACTATACTTTTCTGCTAGCTATTTCGTGCACCCTATAGGTTTTGCTCCATTTTGGTCACCAATTGGTGATGTTCAATCTGGGAGATGTGAAATATCTTCTTAGATTCTTCTTATTATTATTTTCATTCTTTAATTTTTTTTTATAGGTCAAGTACATCAAGGTTGCAAGAAGCATCTTTCTATGTGGTTGGTAGGTTTTTACTTTTTGTAGTACCTTCATACTTTGGTAATGGTTTCAAAATGTGGATATTGGTTCATAATCATGTTTTAAAATTAATCTCAATCCCCTCACCTTTCACTCTTATCCTCCAAAGCAACATTACATGAATTGTAGTCATATACCACACATACTCATAGTCTGCCTGTTACAACTAAATATGCACCTAAAGGTGATCTCATGGAGAGTTAAACATTGAAAATTAAGTGTGAATATTTGTTTTAGTCTTGGAATCACCTGAGGTTTCACGTTAGTATAATAATAGGAGATCAATTGGCATAGAAGACAACTTCCTTGAATACATGTTCCCAACTCACTGTCTGCATATATGAGAATACACCTACAAGCATCCTCATAAGATCAAGTAGGTTGAAAAGCAAGTTTTGGAGCTGAAAAAGATCCTCTACAATGCAGATAGTCTAGTTACATCCTTAAGATAAGTTTAAAACTTAGTTGAGGTTAAAATAATGCTTACTGTCCATAATTGCACTTTGCTGCCTACACACTAAAATATGCACCTACAGGTGATCTAACAGAGAGAAAAAAACCATTTTGAAGTGTTAAGATTGATGATGGAACTCTCTTTAAGGTCATAGTGTTCAAGACACTCCATGATAGACCTAGATACAAGGTTAAATCATCATTGGAGGTTTCAGACCATACTAAAATTTTAAATGATAGTATTCAGGCCTTCTTTATCCAAAAAATGAAAATAGAGTTCTTAGGTGTTTTGATGACATTTTGTAAGAGAGGTATAAGGACCTTTGATTCATCCTAATGGGTTTTGTTTAATATCCTACATAGTATAAATATATGGTATGTATCTTTAGCTTCCCCAAGCTCAAATATATGTTTTAAGTGCTTTGGAAGTGCCATTTTTGGCCCAAAACATTCTACTCCTTTTTCACCTTTCTTGACAAGCAAAAGCAGTCTTTAGGTTTGTACTTGGTATGAATAGCAGGGGAGGTTTTTGGTCAAATGATTTTGGAAGGTTGAATTAAACTTATATACCTTCATTTAAATATAAACATTTTGAAGAATGGTGGCCTATGCTTCATGAACCATCCTCATGAATTTGACTATACTTTTCTGCTAGTTGTTTCGTGCACCCTATAGGTTTTGCTCCATTTTGGTCAAATCATATGAACCAGTTGGTGATGTTGAATCTAGGAGATGTGATATATCTTCTCAGAAGATTCCCATTATTATTTTCATGCTTCAAATTTTTTGGATAGGTCAAGTACATCAAGGTTGCAAGAAGCATCTTTATATGTGGTTGGTAGGTCTCTACTTTTTATAGTACCTTCATACTTTGGTAATGGTTTAATAAATGTGTATATTGGTTCATAATAATATTTTAAAATTCCTCTAAATCCCTTCACCTTTCACTCTTATCCTCCAAATCAACATTCCACGAATTGTAGTCATATACCACACATACTCACAGTCTGCTTGCTACAGCTAAATATGCACCTAAAGGTGATCTCATGGAGAGTTAAACATTGAAAATTAAGTGTGAATATATGTTTTAGTCTTGGAATCACCCTAAGGTTTCATTTTAGTAGAATAATATGAGATCAATTGGCATAGAAGTCAACTTCCTTGAATACATGTTCCCAACTCACTGTCTGCATATATGAAAATACACCTACAGGCATCCTCATAAGATCAAGTAGGTTGAAAAGAAAGTTTTGGAGCTGAAAAAGATCCTCTACAATGCAGATAGTCTAGTTACATCCTTAAGATAAGTTTAAAACTTAGTTGAGGTCAAAACAATGCTCATTGTCCATAATTTCACTTTATTGCCTACACACTAAAATATGCACCTATAGGTGATCTAATAGACAGCAAAAAAACCATTTTAAAGTGTTAAGACTGATGATGGAACTCTCTTTAAGGTCATAGTGTTTAGGCCACTCCATGATATACCTAGATATAAGGTTAAATCATCAATGGAGGTTTCAAACCATACTAAAAGTTCAAATGATAGTATTCAGGCCTTCTTTCTCCAAAAAATGAAAACAGAGTTCTTAGGTGTTTTGATGACATTTTGTAAGAGAGGTATAAGGAAATTTGATTCATCCTAATGGGTTTGTTTTGAATCTCCTACATAGGAGAAATAATTTTCCAATTTTGGGAGGTAGATGACAAAAGGAGGGTGATCATTTGAAGGCCTAAAGTTGCCTACGAAGACACTAAATCTAAATAGTTGAATCTACAGGTTTTGAACGTATAAGTGATCTTAACAATTAAAGGAGATATCAAGACATGTTATAATGATTTGAATGGATTTTTGAAGTGAAAATCAAACTATGATTATAAATATCATTAATGCAATCTTGATAGGCTGTGTTTTGGACCCCCATACACACCTAAAGTTTCCCTTCACAAGGAGGCACACACCTATAGCTGACTATAGGAAAATACAGTATAGGATGGAAGTTTGAGTATGGGAACATAAACAATGGTCTCAAAAGGATGTTTCTAGTCTGCTTAGTAGACTCCCAAACAAATTTTAGCATAACTTCCAAAAGGATAATGCCAACTTGAAATTTTTTACTTCAAGGAGGTCAACCAGTATTGACTATAGGTAGTAGTGGACTGAGAAGTCAAGCATAAGTGTTGATATTGCATAAGAATGAAAAAAAATGATCCAGAAAAGTACACTATGATCGTAGAATATTCATATGAGGTTATTATATGTCTTATCAAGCTAAAACACACATGAAACCTACAGGTGACACCCTTCCAAGGCAAAAAAGCACAACAATTACAGTTGATTGCTACAAATAGTTAGCAGGATTATGGTCCAAAGTGATGGTGTAAGCTCAAAAAAAGTGTTAAATGTGTAAAAATAAATGTAGATGATCATGGAAGATCTAATATGGGTCTTTAATAATTTATTCCATCCTAAAGAATACAAACATACACCTATAGGTGTGATGTTTTGAGGCCAACACAATCAAGGTTATGCTTAGTCTAAGCTAGACAGGAGTATGAGGAATATATATCAAGTTTGGAGGGATGATTGAGGATTGGAATTCCTTAAATATAATAATTTTATTGTAATAACACTCCCTTAATGTATATAGGATAGGAAAGGGAGCTCTAAACATAACACACATAGTCCATTGAAAAACTCCTACACAGTCTATTCCACTAGGGGTCTCTGTAGGGTTTGGATGAGTTGAGAGGTATTTTGACCTAACAAAAGGCTCAAATTTTGTGGAGATAATCCTTTAAATTTTGAGAGACATTTTAAACATTCATCTTGTTTGAGAAAATTGGAGAAGTACCCTTTATTTTATCTCAGACAGAGGGTACTTCCCTTCAAGCATAAACTGGCAGGTTGAGGAAAGTGTATAAGGGGATGAGGCCAAAAGTTGTTTAGACCTTGAGGATATGTATGTAATGTTTTAATACACCTGAAAAATCATTGAAAACACTTGAAAATATCACGAAACCAATAAATATGGTCTAGATCGCCAAGTTTACAGTCAACCCTACTAAGCATATTTAGGCCTAAAGCCTAAATGAAAGGACATTTTCACCTATAGACTTGTTTTGGAATTATAACTTGTTGAAACATGTTTTTATGGTGGATTCATAGGTGATAAAAAAATTTATATGCAAAAGAAGTCATAAGATAGTCCATTTTGAGCTCAAAACCCACTTAGGCCTACAGGAAATGGAGAAAAAGGTTCGATTGGACAAGTTTGAACACTCATATCTCTCTTGATGATTTGCATGGGATCCAAAGAGGTTTATAGGAGTTATAAGAAGTCTTTAAAAACCAATTTGTTGATTTTTATACAACTCCAATGTCAAATATTTATGAATGAACCTTAAGAGGTCAAACTGCTCAAAACCCTTGTTAAACCCTTACAATGACCAATTTTGAGAACTGGAGTTAGAAAGATACTCTAATGGACTAGTTTGACCAGGATGATGATTGGACCTTGAAAATGACTTCATCACTATACTCCCAATGCTTTTTGGTAGTACAAAATTGTATGGATAGGCTGAAAAATAAGGTTTTATTGACTATTTTTTATGTTTTATAGGTTATAGAAGGAGTCTAAGGATGAAATCAAGTTTGGGAGAAATATATTAATTTTTATAACTCCATATGTAAATTCAAATCTTTGAAATTACTTCTAAGTATGCAAACAATAACTCTCATCTCAACTAGTCAAAACTGGCCTAGTGGACAAGATAGTGTGAAGGGTGGAAAACTTCAAGTGGGGTGATTTTAAGGTGTCCCTGATGATTATAAGGCCATGGAAGGTCTTGAAAGGTGTAATACACTCCCTCAAATATATTTTCATGATAAATTGATGTTAATTTTGAGGCCAAGTGTGCAGGGTGCATGAAAGAGAATTTTTCTTTATAATAGATGATGCCATCTCATTTTGGGATGATTCTAAAGGACCAAAAATACAACCAATTCATGGAGAGGAATGTATAAATCCTCCCAATTAATTAAAATAATTGGACCTATTAATAGTTAGTTATAAGGAATTCAAGAAGTCCAAATCATGAAGGCAATTTTTCTGAGCTAGTTAAGAGATTTTCATGCCACTTTGCAAGAGTTTCATGCCTTGTATAGACACTTATACTTCCTAACCTTACATGGTTCTTCCCATATCCTCTTATCATTAAAAATTAATTTATTATTTCAAATTTACAAGTGTCCTTGTGACCCTTTGACTTCTCTCTTCCCCTCTCTCTCTCAAGTTCTACAAGAACTAGCCATTTTGGCCATTATAACTTATGCTCCACCTGAGTATGGTGAAGCTCTACTCATTTGCATACCATTTTATCAATAATACTACCTAATTTTAACTCTTCATGACTATCCTTAGTGTGTTTTACTTGAATGTTGGATCTTTCTTAGTGAAGACTATGGATTCCTTAGCATGTTGTCTCATTCTTTCATCCTATTTGTAGTTAGAAAGGTTTTTTTTGTAGGGCATGTGAAGTGTTCTAAGAAATGTCAAGGATTAAATGAGTTAGTATATTAACTAGTGTCATTAAAAGTGTCTTATCTATTCCTCCTAGCTTTTCACATTCATCCATAACCTCATAATGTAACATTGATGTGAGAAGATGCAGATTGAAGGAGTTTATGTTTGGTTAGTCCTTTATTCTCATGTGTAACATGTTGCTGGTTGGAAGTCATCATATCATTTGGTGTATCACCTCCATTATAATAGTTTTTTTTTAGTTATCTCTCTCCCTTTTCCTCCTCAAATTTTATGTGTAGTTGTGATCCAAAGTGGTACATCAAGGGAGCTATCCTTATCTAGAGATTCACCTCATCCTTAGGCTACCCACAAGCCTAGAGGTGTTTCCATTGTGTCACTTGGATGAGGAGAGCTTAAGTATATTTTAAAAAGGTGTAAATATAAGTGACAATAGTTTTTGGCATACTTGATGGGACTCTTAGTCCAAGAGGTTGAAATACTTTTGGTGTTGTCTTTCAAAAATTAAACTTTGGAGTCTTTTATCAAAGCATCAATGTTGAATTCAAAGATATATTAGTTGGTCAAGTATCCTAGGTTATCTTTGAACTATTTTTAGTAACATATTTCTTTGTGTTCTTGCTTTCAATTAGGTTTCATGTCTAATTTTGGTGTTGAGTACTATTTTACACAATTTGGTGAGACATTGCAAGCTTGTGCCATTCCCTATCAACAAGAGCAAGTTCTTGATCAGCCCTATCATGAAGTGTACCAGCTTCAACATGAAGTGTATCAACCCATTCATAAAGTGTATCAATCTTATATCTAGCCTCATTAATATCTTTTTCCTCCTAGTCAACCTAGTCGCTTCTCAAGTCAATCCATTTCCACCTTCAAGAAAACTCTTTTAGGCTATAAGAGGTACATATTAGAGATTCATACCCTAAGAGGATATGGTCAAGAGGTTCCTAGTCATCTTACTTATAAGGTGAGAGATGCATTGGAGTTGTTCAAAAGATATTGGATACCTATTGAGAGATCCAATTGGCAAAGGCTCATAAGTGAGATGCTTTATATGATTGGCCTAGTTTCTTCCTTAGAAGATAGGCTAGGAGTTAATGAAAGGCAATCTCACCAAACCTATCAGACTTTATATCCACTTCCCCAAGTTTCCTATTAGCCATATTTAATCCCTAATCATGATCCCAATCACGGATATCAAATTCATCTTTCTCCTAATTAGTTGGAAGAGAGAATTGAAAGGAAAAACCTTGTTTTTGAAGTTAATCTTGATAAAAAAATTGAGTTGGATAATATGCATATGCATTGGTCCATGTTGGTAGAAAAGGAAGTGAAATTTAATCCCTCATTTACCTCTCACATTTCATCCTCACCACCTCAAAAAGAGACTTCTAATCCTAACATTCTAATATGGAATGAGATAGTGGAGTCTCAGGGAAAGAAAGAGGAGAAAAGTCTTAATAAAGAGTGTGAAATTGAGAAGGAGCTTGATCCTATACAAACCCCTCCCACCCTTCCTCAAAACAAGAATTCTAATCCTAACATACTAAGCTAGAGTAATATAGTGGAATCATGGGGAAAGAAATAAGATAAAAGCACTATTAAGGAGTGTGAAGTTGATCCTTTCAAAGTCTCTCCCACCCTTCCTCAAGAAGATTCTTGTGTTCCATGTCATCCCTCGTGCATTACTTGTCCTCATGAAGACTCAAATGAACTAAAATAAATAATTTTACAAGAGAACATAGCCAATAAAATTTAATTTTTAGAGGCAAAGATGAAATTGCTAAGTTAAGGTGTGATGGAAGGTTTAGACCTAAAAGGAGATTATATGCCTAAACACACACCATCCACCCTTCCTCAAGAGATTCCTCAAGCTAATTAAAATGTGAATGAGGTTATTTTTATGTGGAAGGAAGAAAATCAAGTTTTTTTATCCCAAGGTCTACCTCCCCTTCCTCAAGATCTTCCAAAAGAATCCCCTACACTTCACTCTCAATCTGATTTTGAGTTCTATGTGCCACCTTCACTAACTAGTTCATATTATCCCCACCCCATCACCATTTTCCTTGATGGACCTATGGTATGGGAACCTATGGAGGATAATTTGGTTGATAAAAACTCATAACTCTTGCTTAAATAAATTCTAGTTCTTTGGCATCCTCATTGGACTAAGTCACATGACTTCAAGATGCCTAGTCTTGGCATCACCCAGAAGGAAGAGATGGAAGATTTTGCAGCCCTTGAGAAACAAAGTCATATTTTAGAGGTTGAGATGTAAATTGAGTCCCTCATGAGGATATAAATTTCAAATAAGAGGTGGTATCTTGTTTTTAATCTTCATATTGGGTTGATGAGGAAGAATGCTTTCCTTTTGCCAAAAAAGGATAAATGGTCATTGATACTTCCATCACTATGAAAGACATCATGGATGAGAAAGAACAAGATATTAATCAGCCTTGGGATGATTTTTCTTAGTCATTGGAGTAGGATATACTCCTCTTTAATGAGGCTATGATCTATTCAAATATGGATAAGGCAACCTTGGCACTCAATTGAGTATGCAAAGGAAAAACAACCTTTCAAATCTATCATTTCAAGAAGCATATACATTTAATGATGATATGTTTGAAGTCATAAATATGGTCTATCATCCTCTTAAATATTTTGGATAAACCCATAATATCTTGAATGATGGAATAAGCGCTTATTGGCCTCAATCTTCTAAAGAATAAGAAATCACTCGTCTTGAAGCCATGCCTACCAAGAAGATACAAATTGACTATGAAATGATGAGTGAGAAAAAATATGAAGTATGTGAACATGTTAAAGAGATAAATATATAAATTTGAGACATATTTTAAGATTATATACTTGAGATAAGGTCAATCATAGTGCCAAGTAATAATTTTAATCTACACAACACCCAATCCACGGAGAAACATGCTTAGCACTATGATCCATCTCATCAAGAGGATGATTCAAGAAACTTTCCTTTTAATCCTAGAAAATATGTATGCATAGTTAATAGTTGTACATAGTATTTTGTTCTCTGATTCCCCTAAGTGCCTTGAACACATGTGTGTTTGTGTCTTGTGTGTTTGTTTGGTTGGTTTTATGTGTGTCCTTTATTTTGTGTGGTTGAGGTAGTCAAGTGGTCTTATCTTGATAGAATATTTGTGGTCAATGGTAAAAGATCATTTTTTTTGTCTCATACTTCATATGACTCCCTAAGCCCAATGGAATGATAAGGCTACTGGTCTAGTTAGTATAACAGGCATACTACCCCTATGAATTACCAATTTGTTGACCAAATTTGACTTTTAGGTCAAATTGGGGTACTCTTAGGTAAAAAATTGACTTTTAGGTGTTTTATGGGTCTAATATAGACGTAAAAATGTGTTTTATAGGTTAATTTATGTCATTTAATGTCATACTAGACTTGGTCCTTAGTCATTTTAGTCCTTTTAGTCATTTTGGGTCATTTTGAGGTCAAAAAAGGTGTATTTAATGACTTGTACAGATTAATTGGGAAGTTTGAATATTAAAAAATATTATTTAACATGACATGTGTCCTAATAGGTCTTAATCAACTATCAAAACTGAAAAGTGGTAGGTTCTTCAGAGGAAAGGGTAGTTTTCTTAGAAAAAAGTTGAGTTTGGGACTTGTAGAACCCATGGGGAAGTGTGCCATATAGGATAAGATCATGGTATGTATATTAAGCTTTCCAAATATAAAATACACATTTTAAGTGCTCTTGAAGTTCCATTTTTGGCCCAAAACCATTCTACTCCCTTTTCACCTTTCTTGGCAAGTAAAAGTAGTCTCTAGGTTTATACCTGGTACGGATAGCAAGGAGGCTTCAGATCAAATGCTTTTGTGAGGTTGAATTAAACTTAGATAAATTAATTTACATATAAATATTTTGAATAATGGTGGTATTTTCTTCATGACCCATCCTCATGAAGTTGACTGTACTTTTTTGCTAGTTACTTCATGCACCCTATAGGTTTTTTTCCTTTTTGATAAATCTATATGAACCAATTAGTCTTGTTGAATATAATAGATGTGGGATATATTATAAAATTATTCCCATTCTTAGTTTCATGTTTTAAAGTGTTTGGATAGGCCAGGTATATCAAGGTTGCAAGAGAAGCATCTTTTTATGTGGTTGGCAGGTTTCTACTTTTTGTAGTACCTTCATACTTTGGTAATGGTTTATAAAGGTGTATATTGGTTCATAATAATGTTTTAAAATTTATATAAATCCCCTCACCTTTCACTCTTATCCTCCAAATAAAAATTCCATGAATTGCAATCATATACCACACATACTCATAATCTACTTGATATAGCTAAATGTGCACCTATAGGTGTTCTCATGGAGAGTTCAATGTTGAAAATGAAGTGTGAATACTTGTTTTAGTCCTATAATCACCCTAAGGTTTCATGTTATCAGCATAAAATGATATCAATAAACATATAAGGTAACTTCCTTGAATACATGTTCCTAACTCACTATCTGCATATATGAGAATACACCTACAGGCATCCTCATAGGATAAAGTAGGTTGAAAAGCAAGTTTTAGAGATAAAAAATATCCTATACAATTCATATATTCTAGTTTCATACTTAAGATAATTTTAAAACTCAGTTGAGGTTCAAAACAATGCTCACTATCCATAATTGCAGTTTGTTGCCTACACACTAAAATGCACCTACAGGGGATCTAATAGAGAGCAAAAAAACCATTTTGAAATGTTAATATTGATTATGGAACTCTATTTAAGGTCCTAGTGTTTATTCCAATCCATGGTATACCTATTTTCAAGGTTAAATCATCAATGGAGGTTGAAAACCATACTAAAATTTCAAATGACAGTGTTTAAGCTTTCTTTCCCTAAAAGATGAAAACAGAGTTCTTAGGTGTTTTGATGACATTTTGTAATAGGGGTATAAGGAAATTTGATTCATCCTAATGGGTTTTTTTGAATCTCCCACATAGGAGAAATAAATTTCCAATTTTGGGAGGTAGATTACAAAATGAGGGTGATCATTTGAAGGCCTAAAGTTGCCTACCAAGACATTAAATCTAGATAGTTGAATCTATAGGTTTTGAAGGTATAAGTGATCTTAACAATTTAAGGAGATATAAAGAAATGTTATAATGATTTGAATGGATTTGTGAAGTGAAAATAACACTATGATTATAAATATAATTAATACAACATTGATAGGATGTGTTTTGGACCCCCATACACACCTACAAGTGCCCTTCACAAGGAGACACACACCTACAACTGACTGTAAGAAAACAAAGTATAGGATGGAAGTTTGAGTATAGGAGCATCAACAATGGTCTCAAAAATATGTTTCAATTTTTCTTAGTGGAATCCCAAACAAATTTTAGCATAAATTTCAAAATGATAATGCCAACTTGCAAGTTTTTGCTTCAGGGAGGTCAACCACTGTTGACTGTAGGTAGTAGTGGACTGAAAAGTCAAGTATAAGTGTTGATATTGCATAATAATGAATTAATTGATCCAAAAAAGTAAAATATGCATCCTAGGAGACTCAAAGGAGGTTATTAGATGTTTTATCAAGATAAAACACACATGAAACCTATAGGTGACCCCCTTCTAAGGCAAAAAAGCACAACGATTACAGTTGATTGTCACAAATAGTGAGTAGGATTAGGGTCCAAAGTGATGGTCTAAGCTCAAAAATAGTTTTCAATGGGTCCAAATAAATGTATATGATCATGGAAGTTCCAATAAGGGTCTTTAAGCATTTATTTCATCCTAAAGTATACAAGCATACACCTACAGGTGTGATGTTTTGAGGCCAACATAGTCAAGGTTATGCTCAGTCTAAGCTAGGTAGGAGTATGCGGAGTATATATCAAGATTGGAGGGATGATTGAGGGATGGTATTCCTTAAATAAAATAATTTTATCCTAATAAAAACATCTTAATGGATATAGGATAGGAAAGGGATCTCTAAACATAACATACACAGTCCATTGAAAAATAGCTGCAAACGGTTCATTCCACTAGGGGTCTATTTAGGTTTTAGATGAGTTGTGAGGTATTTTGAATTAAAAAAAGGCTAAAATTTTGTGGATATAATACTTTAAACTTGGATATATTTTTTAAACATTCATGTTGTCTTAGAAAATAGGGGAAGTACCTTTTATTTTGTCTCAGATAGAGGGTACTTCCCTTCAAGCATAAACTCGTAGGTTGAGGAAAGTGTTTAAGGGGATGAGAAAAAAAGTTGTATAGAAATTAAGGATAGGTATGGAAGGTTTTAAGACACCTAAAAAATCATTGAAAACACCTCACAAGAGTAGGGAACCAAGCAAGATGGTCTAGATGGCGAAGTTTGCAGTCAACCCTACTAAGCATGTTTACGCCTAAAGCTTAAATGAAAGGACATTTTAACCCATAGCCTTGGTTGGGAATTATAAACTGTTTAAACATGTTTTTTTGGTGGATACATAGGTTATCAATATTTTTATATGCAAAAGAAGTCACAAGATAGCCCATTTTGAGCTCAAAACCCACTCAAGCCTATAGGAAATGGAGGAAAAGGCTCAATTGGAAAAATTTGAACACTCATATATCTCTTTATGATTTGAATGGGAGCCAAATAAGTTTAGAGGAGTTATAAGAAGTCTTGTAAATCAACTTTTTGGATTTTTTTTGCAACTCCAATGTCAAACCTTAAGAGGTCAAACTACTCAAAACCCTTGCTAAACCCTTACAAGGACCATTTTGGATAAATGGAGTTATAAATATACTATAATAGTCCATTTTGACAAATATGATGATTTTACCTTGAAAATTACTCCCTCAAGCTACTCCAAATGTTTTTTGGCTATATGGACTTGTACAAACAGGGTGTAAAACAAAGCATTTTTGACCATTTTTTATGTTTTACAGGTTATAGGAAGAGTCTAAGGATGAAATAAATTTTGGGGCAAATATATAAAAATTTAATAACTCCCTATTTCCATTTAATTATTTTAAAATACTTCTAAGTATGCATAAAATATCTCTCATCTCAGCTAATCAAAACTGGCCTAGTGGACAAGCTAGTGAGAAGGGTGGAAAACTTCAAGTGGGGTGATTTTAAGGTGTCTCTAATGATTCTAAGGCCATGTAAGGTATTTATATTTGTCATAAAATCCATAAACTCAATTTTCATGAGCAAATGATGCCAATTTTGAGGCCAAATGTGCATGATACATGAAAGAGGATTTTTCTGATAGCAGATGATGATATCTCATTTTGGGATGATTCTAGAGGACCAAAACTACAACCAATTCATGGAGAGGCATGTTTGATATACTCCTCCTTCATTCAAATAATTTTAAATATTCATAGTTAGTTATAAGTCATTCAAGAAGCCCAAATCATGAATGCAATTTTTTTGAGCCAATTAAGAGAGTTTCATGCCACTTTGTAAGAGTTTCATGCCTTGTATGGACACTTGTACTTCTTGACATTGCATGGTTCATCCCATATCCTTCTCATGCACAATAAAATAATTCTCTTAACTTGACAAGTGTCCTTGTAACCCTTGGACTTCTCTCTTCCCCCCTCTCTCTCAAGTTCTATAAGAATTAGCCATTTTGGCGATTGTAACTTATGCGCTACCTGAGTATGGTGAATCCCTACTTATTTACATACCATTTGATCAATAAGACTACTAATTTTTACCTCTTCATGACTATCCTTAATGTGTTTTAATTTAATGTTAGATAATTCTTAGTGAAGGCTATAGAGTCCTTAGCATGTTATCTCATTCTTTCATCCTATTTGCAGTTGGAAAGCTTCTTCTTATAGGGCATGTGAAGTGTTATAATAAATATCAAGGATTGAGATATTCATTATTGTAATTAAAGGCCTCTTGTATAGTCATCCTATCTTTGAACATTCATCCATAACCTCATAATGTAACATTGATGTGAGCAGATGCAAATTGAAGGAGCTTATGTTTAGTTAGTCCTTTGTTCTCATATATAACATGCTATTGGTTGGAAGTCATCATATTATTTGGTATATCACCTCCATTATAATATTTTTATTTGAGTTATCTCTCTCTCTTTTACCCCTCAAATTTTAGGTGTAGTTGTGATCCAAAGTGGTACTTCAAGGGAACTAGCACTATCTAGAGATTCACCTCATCCTTAGGCTACCCACAAGCCTAGAGGTGTTTCCATTGTACCAATTGGATGAGGAGAGCTTAATTATCTCCTCAAAGGGTGAAAATACAAGTGAAAATAATTCCCTCTCCCAATCAGAATCATCCTCCTTGACAACCTACTTATCCATCTATCCAACCTTGTCAAAGTTATGTTGATCCTACTCTAGCCCTCTTAGACTTCAAACAAATATTTGTATATTTTTAAATCAAAATAAGGGAGCTTGATAATGAAAATGATCTTGGTATGATTATCCATAACCCTTTTTTTGAATATATAAGCATTTAGATGATGAGGTATTTAGTACATTTGACTAAGTTTTGGGGGGAAGACATTGAGAGAAAGGATCAATAAATGCCAATTAGTGAGGTGTTAAAAATAAGAGGCTTGATTAAATATATGGATAATAGATTAGTACTTGAAGAGAGGGAAAAAATATAATATAATCAACTTTATGTACCTTCTCCTACTCCACATCAACCTTCTACTTTTAACTTAATCCAATTTGCTCTATGTCATCAAGAAAAGACCATGCCTATGAAAACTTCACCCATTCTTCATCAAGAGTCTCAAACCATTCCATCATGGAGAACCTCTTTGACTATGACCCCTTATTATATCATGCCAACCCTTGAAAAACAACCTTCTCCCATGCATATCACCATTCAAGAAAAAATAAGTGTATCGCGGTTAAGCCAAGAGAGATCCCAAGTCCCTCAAGTCCTTCACTTACCCTTAAAGTTGTAGGTATCCATGAAGTCCAAGATACATCAAAGTGTGATAAAGTGATTAAGGAGTGGAAGGATAAGAATGCAATATCCTTAACATAATTACCTTCTACATCTCTCTAAGAATACTACAATCAACCCAACCCTCCCAAAATTCCAAGTTGGAAGGACACTCTATAAAGTTTCAAGTAATCCAATGAGTTCTCTTACCCTCCCACCCCCTCCTTTTGTGAAGGAGAACCTATCGCATTGAGGGTAGAATATGAACTTTCAGTTGAAAAGAATAACTTATCAAGCAAGGATGATGAGTTGATTGTCCTTGAGAAGTAAAATCAGCCAGCTGTAAGTGGATCCCAAGAAGATCATGGTGAAGTTGTGGTGAGTGAGTATGATGAGGAGATCATGATTAGCAATCCTCTTCATGAGGTAAAATAATAAATCAAATAAATTTTCAAATATGAGGAGAGGTCTATACCTTCTAGACAATAATTGGAAAACCCTCAAGATGTCATGAATGATCCTAAAAGTCATTCAAATTGGTATGGTTTTGAGATTGAGAAAGGAGCTGATGATGACATAACAGTATTGGAATCACAAGATACACTCCCATGATTCATGGAAGAAAAGGAAAATTAGATTAAATAAGTTTATGAAAGTATGGATGAGGTCAAGATAAATTCTCTATTAGAAGGTAGTCTTGAAACAAACTCAAATGAACTCATTAGTAAAGACACTCAAACTCCTAATGAGATTGATGATGCTTGGAAACAATTGTACTATGATTTCCTTATAAAGATTAACAATATTGGCATAGAAGCATTGAATGATCAACAAGAGGTTAGAATTGCAAATAAACATGTGATCATAGTGGCAAGTGAAGACCAAGAAGGTAATCCTAATGGTTTGAGACTTGAGAAATACAAATCAGGTTTGGAACAAGAAAAACATGATGAATTAACCTTGAGTGGGTAGATTAACTTCCATTCTTCATAGAGGAAGAAGAAGACTAATCTAGTTATCATGGATTAAGTCTTAATGAAAGAAAGGATGATTATGCAGCAATTGATAAAGTTACAACTAAGTAGGAGATAAATCTTCATAAAAACACTTTGGTATTTAACCTTATTGAGCCTTATGAGCAAGAGGTAGAGCTTGAAGGGGAAAAATTGTAGCTATATCATGATTTCATTAAAATTTTTGAAGCATTGGATAGGTCTATTATCCCTAAAGAGAATGATATTAAAGTTGGCTTGATTTTGAGTGATCAAGAAGAAGCTTCTTTTTGGGAAAAGATAGAAATTTTTTGCTCAAGTTTGGATGGTAAATATATAGCCCATGAGGATAATGCTAAGATGGTTGTCTTGTCTAATGAACATGATGAATACCTGATCGAGAAAGATCTTGAAGAGAACATCATGGTCGATGATATTTTTTAATCTCATGAACAAGTTCAAGGAGGTATTGATAACATGTGGTAGTCTTATTTGGACATGTTCAAGGAATTTGAAGAGTTTGTTAGGTTAACACTTCTAAAAGGACAAGATGAAGTTGTTGTTAAGAAATGTAAAGATCCTAACAAGCCAACATGTCCTGAAAGTCATCACCAAGAGGTTAAAGTTCATGATGTAACAAGCTATGATGGACATTATTCTCTTCAAAGTGAGAAATAGATGGAGCTTAAAGATCTAATAGAAGCTGAGGTTGTTTTTGCCCCCATGAATCAAAGTTTGGCCACATTGGAGGTCTCTCTTACAAAGAGAAAAATGAGGTAAGTTATGAATTTCAAGATGAATTTTCCTTTGTAAAAGACATGTTTTCTACTATTGATCTACTTAAGGTCAAGCCAAAGATAGTGGTGGTCAAGAAAGGAGATGATAAAGCAAGAACCAAGTTTGAATAATAGCTTGTACATCATCCTTGTTCATCACATGAAGAAGACTTAAGGAGTTTTATTTTTGACCTAGGAGGACTAGACCTTAAAGGTTAGTTGTATATAGTAATTTCTTGTTTTGTTTTCACTAAGTGCTTCTTAGCATAGTGTGTGTATTGTTGGTTTTATTTGGCTTATTAGTGTGTTTATTTCTTATTGTTGTGTGTTGGTAGAGGTCATTAGTTGTTTCAATCTTCTCAAGAGGTTGTAGGTCTATTTTAGTTTGTGTTGAGCAGAGATGAATCTATAGTCTAATTAAGGAAAGAAATAAGTTGGTGTAGATGAATAACAAGCATGCAATCATAGGATGTTTCTAACTATGTTACCCAAAACTGGCCACGATGAGTTAGGACAATTCAAAACTTTGGTAATTATAATCTTAACTTTGTTGATAGTCATCAGATAGGTTTTATCATAGTCATGTTGGTCTTATGGTAATAGGAATTATGTCATTTTTGACAACTTTTAGAGTTATTAGAGTGGTCTATTTGGAAGTGGAGTCAATCATCTAGTCTTGTACTCAAAATTCTTTCAACATGGTCTATTTCTTGTGTTTAGCAAAGGTTAAGGTAGTTTTGGAGAAATTAAGGTAATGGTTGCCTTTGTAAATTAGAAGGATCAAGAGTATTTTTAGGTATCTAACATGTTTCCAAGATATTTCAAGGTGGTTTATTCCTTACACATGTTCATCCATGTTAGTTGTAATGAAAAATAAGTTGTGGGACCCTCTAAAGGTCAAGAAAGTCCAACATAACATTATAATACACTTGATAAGGGATTATAAAGCAAATTTTTAATGTGGAGATGGTTAGTTAAGGTAATAAATGGATGATTTTAGGTACCTATAATATTTTAAGGTTAAATCATGCTTGTCATAGCATTGATAGGTCCAAATAAGTCAAAAACAGTTTCATCTCCTCCAACAAGCTCTTTACAAGCTAGTGCCAATGATACTGGGGGTGGATAGGAACCCTCATTCCTTTAAAATTATAGGCATTATTCTTGGTTTTAAAGGCTATTCTCTATGAATAATTGTGAATAAAATAAGCAGCCCAAAACCCTCTTAAAACCCCATAGACATGGTTTTTATTTTCTCAATTTTTTTTTAGGTTAATGGATATAAATGTATGGTTGTTTTAGATCATCAAGGGTCTATATAGTCCCCTCAAAACATCTTCCACCATCACTTTTTCATGTGTGAATAACCAATATGATAAAAATGATATGTTTTGTTGTTTTTGAAGGTGGTAGATATGGTTTTTGAAGCTATGATGTTTTTGAACATGGATATAATTGTGTTTATAAAGAAAAAAATTTGCGAGAACTTATAAAAATCCCCTTTATACCTTATAAAGTATCAAAATGGTTCAAATATGAGTTTAAAGTCATTTACAAGTAGATTGTGCAGGTTGTAGACCTATATAAGATGATTACATGCACAATTTGGGTTTGTTTTGAGTGTATACATTCTTATATAGTATTCAATAAACCATAATAAAACTCCAAAAATCCTTATATAATCTCTTTAGGTATACTTCCACATTTTAAAAGGATCTCTTACACTCATATGGACTCACAACTGACTTCAAGAGACTCCAATAGGCCCATTAGTAAAAGGATTGGAATGAACCTTTAAGCACCTTGTGATATTGGTATTCTTGGTTTTTTAACCATTTATGTTTTTATAAATTATAATTAATATAAATCAAGTATCCCAAGGTCATTATCAAATGGTAGATGGCAAACCTTGAAAGACAATGGTCTTAATGTTCTTCATCGAGTCTCCAAGGGTAAATAAAAGAAAGCTCAGACCTGTAACTCATGAATGAGTTAATAATGAATCCTTAAAAGGGTTTTATTAATAACCAAGTATAATATTTTTTTACCATACATAGGATATCATCCAAGGAGAAACACCAATCATGAGGTAAAGAAGGAGGTGTCAAGACTAGCACAGTCACTTCCTAATTTGCCTATAAGTTGGGATGAATCAGGAAGGTTTTGAAAGTGAATATGAGTTTGATAAGTATAATAGGTGGTTTAAAACCTAATAATAAGGGTTTATAAGGTTTAATTTCCATGAGAGTCACATGGATCACTAGAACGATCAAGAAAAGTCTCAAAGAACACCCTTCTAAGTGGACTATGCAAACACCAAAGAAGCATGACTTGGTAGGATTAAAGAATTACCAAATAAAATTAGGCTTATAAAAGGAATGAAAAAAGTCATAAAATCATATTGGGGACTATTTTATCATGTTACAAATCAATTTAGAGGGCCTAAAAGAGAAAAATATAGTCACGAGGACCAAAAGGACTGTACAAGTAGAAATAGGTGCTTGTAGACATTTTAGATGTCTGGAAAAAGGATTTGACCTTAACATTAGGTCTAAGGGGTGTATGATGTTTCCATAAGGTTTTATAGAAAAAAAAAATCATCAATGGATTAATAAAAGTGAATGTATACCTATAGGTCTATAGACCTGTAGGTCCACATTCTTAATCAAAGGAGGAAAAACTACATGACTATATGCAAAAACATGAAGAAAAAGTGTAAGTCTTGAGAATTTTTGATGAGTGAATGATATTAATAGGTTAAGAATAATTTTTTAGAGATACATAAAAAATTTAGACTCACTAAAATGAGAATAAATTTTCATATCAAGAAGATTAGGGTTATTCACAAAAGACATTCTTCAAGCCCTAACAATAGACTAATATAGGTTCTAGTGAGTCTGAGGAGTCAAAAAATTAGAATAAAAATTGGAACATGTCATGATATGTTTTAAAATTCTCATGTAACCTTCCCAAATCACAAATAAATAATTTAATAGGTTTTGGATCAAGACAAGCAAGTTGCAAACCTCTAAATGCATTGACATAGTCCTTTAATGCCTAAGAAGCTATATTTATAAGCTCATGAATTCTTGGAGAAAATGCATGGTAAGGAGTATGTATTTTAGGTGATGTATATATTACTACACTCAAATATTATATCATTGGTTTTTCCTCAAGTATCCTATATAGTATGAATAATCAGTAAGAAAAGAAGCCACCTTAAAACACTATTTTACCTTGTGAGGAACTCGAGAAGCCATAGTTTTTTATACTTAGAACTTAAAGGAAGTTTTTAATACATGTAAATGGATATTGGAGGTGTTATTAAGGTCTATATACTTCTAATTTTTTGTATTTATTCATCTTAATAAGGCCTCATCTTTATGAATCATTATTAAGAATGAAAATAGGTCTAAACCGTCTTTGAACCCTTCTAAAAGCTCGATGGGAAAGATAATGAGAATAAGTGATCTTAATGCTCTTTTTTTGTATTGAAATCACCTATATAACATTCATAGGTCTTATTAATACATATTTAAGCCACTCATTAGCACATGTGGAGAGAAAAAAGTATGGAAAATGGCTTGAAAGTGGTAATTTTAGGCTTATTTGCAAGAATTTAGCTATGCAAAGGCATTTTGACCAATTATGAGGACTTGTTGAGCATGTGTAGATGTATAATGGTATCCATAAAATCTCTCTAATATCCCTAAAGTGAAATTTATTCTACCAACAAGCTCAAGAAACCTTGTAGTAAGTAAATATGTCATTAAGATCTCTAAGAGGCCAAATGCATCTACATGTCAATCCTTAAAGGTGGTATAAAAGATAAACATGGATAGTGTGATAAAATTATTTAGGAAATATATTAATGGAGTTATGTTGATGTGCATTAATCAGGATCAAATTCCCAAGGTGATCAAGGAGTTTTATGATGGCTCATCGAGTGGCCATTTCTTCATAAGGACCATCACCATCAAAATAATGAGTGTAGGCTACTATTCGCCTGACCTATTCAAAGATGCACATAAATGGGTATGTAAATATGAGAAATGTGCCTTCTTTATAGGAAATTAAATATTATCAACTCTCCCTCTAAAACCAATCCAAGCTTACCAACCATTTACTCAGTGTTGATTGGATTTCATTAGAATGATCAATCCAATGTCAAGTGTAGGCCACAAATGGATCCTTATAGTAAATAATTATTTCATTAGATGGACTAAATTAGTTTCATTGAAATATTACTCAAAATCATCTATCTTTGAATTCATAGATGGCATTGTCATTAGATTTGGTGTTCTTTACACAATTATCTCAGATAATACCAAAGTTTTTGTGGGCACTTAGGTCAATGAATGGGTGGTAAGACATAATGTATACTTGAATACCTCATCCAATTATTAATTATAAATTAATGGCTTGACTGAATCTACCAACTAAAATATCATAAGGATTATCAAACAAACAATGGAGGATAACCAAAAGACATAGCACACTAAGTTGAAATCAGCACTTTGGGCTGACAAGATGACTCGCAAGAGAGCCATTGGAAATTATCCATTCATGTTGGTCTATGGAAGGGAAGCTAGAATTCTACTATCAATAGAGTTACCATCTCTAGAACTCAATCATCAATTGGAATTGATTGAAAATGATGAAATGACCATGGAGTCGGTAGAACTCATGGAGATAGAAGAAGTCAGGAACCAGTCAATGTAAGTTCTAGAAGTGAATCGGGCTCAAATAAAGAGAACTTTCAACAAAAAATATTCTAATAGGAGCTTCAACAAAAGTGAGATGGTTCTTAAATGCGATGTTGAAATAGCCAAACCAAGAAAACATACAAAGTTTGATGCAATATGGAGTGGTCCATACATCATAACTCAATGCAAAAGAGCAATGCATTCTATCTATACAAGGTCGATGGATCAAAGCTACCTATCCTAGTTAATGGGATATACCTTAAAGCTTGCTTTTAAGGTTGGAATACTTTCCAAACATTATTTATATTAGGTTTAGTTGGTTTCCCCAAATAAGTTCTTTCACACAAGTTTGCAACTCATTAGGAGTTTTGTTTCTTTAGTTTGTTTATATTTTGTTTTTCTCTATTTTATTCTTGTTTAGGCAATTCCAATTTTTTTTTCTTCTCCAAATAGAGTGTGTTAAAGCTTAAAATGACTCCATGCCCAATGAACTAAAAGGTTACTAGAAAGAAATTGATCAGTAGGCAATCACCTAATAGAGGTTGCAAAAAATGTTGATATTTTTATGCCAAAAATATCACAACACCTTATACCCTAAGGGAAACCCATGATTTTTTGAGGAAATGATTTAATAGTGACCAAGAAACCTTTTTTAGGATACCTAGAAAAAACTAGAGATTTGGGTGTATTTTGAAACTTTGAAAAGTTACAAAGTGCACCCAAACCTTCACTTATGACTTACCCAATGCCTAGCAAAAATCAAAATTTGGGTTGCACTTTGTAACTTTGCAAGTTGAAAAATGCAACCAAAACTCTACTTTTTACTCTTACCTAATACCAACATGAATAAAAACTATGGTTGTACTTTAAAAATTTACAAAGTGCAACATGAGTTCTGCTTTCCACCATTCACCATTACCCTCATAGAAATTAAAACTCTGGTTGCACTTTATAGCTTTATAAAGTTTTAAAGTGCAACTAGAACTCTGCCTTTTGCCTTTCATCCCTACCTAAAAGAAATCAAAACTTTTTATACACTTTTTAACTTTTCAAAGTGCAACTAAAGTTCCAATACTTGCTTCCATGGCATTTCCCACCTCTAACAAATCACTCAATGAAAAGCAGAGATAAAAACACAAAATACAATTTTTCAAATTGAATAATTGTATGATGACTTTGAAACCCCACTTTCCTACCATTTATCTAACCACCACCATGTTTGGAATTCATTACATGTTTTATTAATGAGATTAGATTTTTTTTGTCATTATCACAATTGCAAATCAAAGTTGGAACTCTACTACCAAGAAACTTATGATCTAGATCTCCAAGACATGCCATGTAAGCACTAACCTCCATTGCCAAACAATGCTAGAGCCACATGTCAGATCCACCATTGCTAGCCCTACATGTGTAGTCATGGTATTTTTCTAGGTCGTCTGCTTTTCCTTCAAAACATTACAAAACATAGCTTTCATTGGCAAAAAATCTATGGTTTTATCTATTTTACCATATTTGCTAGCATTTTCCAATTCTTTTACTTGCATTATAGAGTATTTATTAAAATTCACCTAGGTACTTACCATACTTAGGGTTTTTTAGGGGTTTTTATAAAAAACTATTAAAATCTAAAATATTCCCCAAGATCCCTTACACAAATTTTGGCAAAAATCCCTCCTACTTTTTCAAAATCAAACCCCATCAATATTTTAGTTGTAAAAACACATATAAGCCCCAACAGATATTTTCTTTGTTCTAACCATTCTAAGTTCCCATTGGAACTTTGACTTGCCTCTGCAAACCAATTTTCCCATTGGACATTTCATCGGGCTTTACAAGTGAAATTTTAAGTTGAAACCCCATTGGACATTTTGGTCAGACTTTTTAACTATAATTATACATTATACCTCCATCAAACTTTCTAACTAAAATTATAAGTCAAAACCCCACCAAGCTTAAATCAAAAGAAAAACTTGTAATAACAAGTCTAATCCCTAGCCAACTTTGTGGTTGGTTTTACCAGGCCAATTTTTTAGGGTACATGTCTAAAAATGAGATGAATTTTAAGTCAAAGGGACCTAGTGTCCCATCCATCTTGGATTCAAACACTAACAAGATCACCGACATAGATCTAGGTCACATAGACCTAACATATTTTTAGAACAGAGTAAATGTATAATTTAAGAATGATTAGATTTAGAAAATCTATGACAGTGGTTTGCCCTAGGTTACAACCTTTACACTCTTAGTAAAAATCCTTGAACTTGTGTTCACCATTGCAAAACACTATGATGCTGAGAAGAGGGAAGTAGTGAATGTCAAAGGAGAGAAGATTCTAAATCTTGATCCTAATTTCATTGATACTATGTTCCTGATCCTAGAATATGAAATCTATCTAGATATAATCCCTGACTGCTCCAAAATTCTATATCAGGATAATGATGCAACTTGTCTACAAGTTTTTAAAAAATAGTGACTAAAACTCCTAGACCTACAACCACAAAAATGCCTAGGACCCTGGAGAGGATAGACTTCAAGGATGAAGTAGGAGACATTATTATACTTTTGCACATAGTTATAGGGGACCTAAATACCAAGAATTATTTAGATTGGATGTACCAATATATCTGGGTAATCCATTAAAATAAATAGTATATTCATTGGGCCCAGTTGATTTCTAACTCCATTTACAAACAATTGATGGAGGTCTAAACTATAGGCAGGTTTTATATGACTTCATACCTAGTATATATATTAGCAAAAGGGAGAGAATTCCTAGGATTAAACACAGTGCTCGATCAAATGAATAAGGTCTTTAACTACTACCTTGATCTCACCTTTGAGGCAATCAAACAATAATTAAGAAGGCTAAATGATGCTTTTGTAAACTGCATCATAATTATGTTTGAAAAGGAATAGGAAGGAGAAGATTTTTTGATGTTACAAAAACAAAAATTAAAAAATGGGGATCATTTTTCATTAAATTCCCAACATATTCATATATTATAGTGGGTGGCTTTAATGGTTGTCCCTACACCCATCCAAGGTATGTAAGTGACAAATGGGCCCTACTGGAACTTATGAGGCAGCTTGTAGAAAACCACAAGTTTTTATCAAATAGGCATAAGATAGGGATCCACTTCCCTATTAGCATAGGGAGATACACATGCCCTTCCTTATTAATATCCAAATGTGCAAATGCAGAGATGACTCAAATGACCTTGAAATATCTCGATGCAAGGCCCTTCTATGATGTGACTAGATATGTTATGAGTCTAGTAGGTAACACAAATTTCCACATTCCTTTCTATGAATATTACTAAGAAGATATACAAGATGAAGAGGAAGTTAGGTTAAGAGATTATTCCAAAATAACCCTGGAACAAATCAAAACCTACAACATGGCACCAGTCCCTGAAGATTTGAAAGATGATGAGAAGCTAGTAGACAAGGTGTAAATTGACAATAAAATCTTTCTCCAACCTCTTCTCTAGTCAGGTGGTCTATACCTGAATCCTTCTCCTTGATGGATAGGACCACCTAGGTTATAAACAAAACAATATAGTGGTTAAGGAAAAAAGGGGTCAAAATAACCAAAGAGACCTTAATTATTACATATAGGTTGAGAGAAGTAAAAGATAAATCTGTAGTGGCAATAATAAAAGAAGGTTCTAGTAGTCAAACCCAAGCAGACTAGGTAGTGAGGCTAGTTGCATCATGTAAGCAAAAGTAAATGCAAAAGGTAAAACATGTTTCTTTTAGTAGTTAAGAACTAACAACCCAATCTATGGATCAACCAATATCAACTACTTTAGAGGATAAATCTACTACTCAACCAACATAAGTAGTCCCTCCTCCTATCTCTAGTGTTCAACCAACCACAATACTCCCTCCCCCTATCTCCACTACCTAATTAGTACAAGAAATTACCCCTCCTGCTTCTACCATCTCACTAGTGCAAGTAATTGCACCTTCATCTGACCCACCTGTGTAAGTGACTCCCTTGGAAATAATCCAATCAACATAATTATATATTCTTCACCTCCCTCTTCTACAATCACTTCCACCTCATCCATAATATCCACTACCACTCCATTAATCACTAATACCACCTAACAATACATGGTTGTAGACTCAATCATTATAACTACAATCCCACTAGCCATCTTAACCACTAGGATAGATACAACTTCATTTTCATCTTCCATCACACTCTCCATTTCATCTACTCTAACTATTCCCACTATGTTGATTGATTCATTTATTTCCTTGGATTCCACGCCTCCACAAGTTCCTCTATTCCAACCACACATGCCTACCTTCCCACCTGTGTCACTTCCATCTTCTACACCATTGATAAGCACATCCACATCCAATTCACCCATTCAAGTACTGATTTATTCCACTCTCATAGTAACCCAAGCCCACACCAAGGAGGTGGAAACAAATGAACCCACTGATACAACTATGGCTTCTCAACCCACCAACTGGGAAAATATAGTCAAATCATCAGCTAAGGATTCAGTGATAATATCAATGATAGATACATCACTTTTCATAATAATCACCAATTTAGCACATTCAACTATAGATTCATATGTGGTAGTGCCCATTGGAGTAACTTAGGATTCACAGGTTGCCACTCCAAGTTGGCCAACATAATTGGTATCAAAGAAAAGGAAACAAATGGTGTCTCCTAGTACTCTAGACTTTGGTTTATTGGATGTATCCAAATGACCAAAAACAAGCCCTAGGAGCATCTCCAGAATATCATATGATGTAGTAAGGGAAAGATATGTGGAGATAGCAGTTCACCCACTGAACAAACAAAAAGAAGATTTAGTGATGGGGGATTATCAAATATCTAAAGTGCATCTGGGTCATTCGATAAGAGAAAGACTGAAGCATGATGTTCAATCAAGTATAAGATCTCTTTTTGAGAAAAGAGAGAGTGACAAGGTCACTAAAGATGAACTGAAGAACAAAGTTGAGGATATGGCAACTGCCTTGAGAAAGTTCATAGAGCTAGTAACCCAACCAACTCAATCTCTTACTCAATTTCCTGACAAAGAAACATTTGAGGTAATGACAAAGATTGGTACCATGGGAAGGGATACAAAATACTAAGCTAATAAACTAATAACAAAAGGAAATAGAGTAATAGAGCTGGTAATGAACTGTTATAAGACTCTGAAGGATGATTACATGCCTTTTAAGGCAAAGATAATCAAATATGAAGAAGAGATTGAAACATTGAACCTATACTTTCCAGAATTATAGGTTGTTGACCTAATTGAGACTAACACCCTCATTTCAAAAATTAAATTAAAGAGTTTTAAAGAGAATGAAGAGCTGAATAGGGTAGCCAAAATTACATTTGATAAGGCCACATATACAATTTATGACATTGAAGATTTAATTAGTAAATTAATGTGTGAAGCAATAGATTTCCAAGATCAACCCCTTCCTATTCAAGAGGTCCAAGACAAATTCAAGAGGGTAGTCAAGAGATAATCAACATAGGATATAACTTTCAACTTGAGTTCCATCCACCGATTCATCAAGTGTCATAATACACTAGATCAAATGCGAAAAGATACTCAAGTCTACAGAGCTACATCTAGGGAACTATCTAAAGTAATAGAAGAATGTGAGATCAAAAACATTTACACACTTGGCCATGATGAAGAGTGTCTTCAAGAGATATTCAATAGCTTTTACACTTATATCAATAAGATACAAGTAAAAAAGGACAAGGAATCTTCAGAACTAATGGTTGTGGATTGATTTTTCAATTAGTTGTAAAATACATTCTATAAATTACATTTTTTTGTAAGATACATTGTAAAGTTTCAAGTTACAAATTTCAACTATTATTTTTATAGCTCTTATCTTTAAATTGAGAAAGATCTATTTGTAATTTTCAATTATCTTTTTGTGAGGCTTTAAGTTGAAAAAATGTAACTTGTAGTTTGTACTTTTCCTTTTGACAAGTTTGAATTGCTTTAGTTGTAAAAAATCATGTTGTAATTTGCACTTTCCTTTTTGTCAAGTTGAATGACTTAAAAGTTATAAAATTCTTCAATTCAAATTACAAATTAGATTTTACAAATTATAATTTAAAATATCCAAAAGCATTCAATATTTACCAAGTAATGGTTCATTTTGGTGCCCCATTTCTTAGGAGAAACAACAACAAAAATCAAAGAAGAAATGGCTCAACTAGAAGATTCCAATGGATTTATCTCCTCTTTCAACACTTTTTGATGCATCCAGTAGTTACATACTTATTTTCCACCATTTACTCCACTAAGGATGCCATTTCAATATGAAGAGGAGGACATTTGCATGAAGTATATTAGATTTTCTTTCTCTATAACTGAGCGTAAGGTTTTATTAACTTCCTCTCTCTCAAGGGAGTTATTTTTGTATAAATATGGGTTCCTTACATAGCCCATCTATCTTTTTACTATTAGATAAATTATTCTACTTTTGAATAATCGATCTACATGTTGTAACCTAGAGAAAGTTAGTAGACTGAAGTTTTGTCTTTCTTGTGTTGTGTCATCTTTGTGTATGTACAGCTGTTTATTAAATTTTTGAATGCTTTGATTCTTATTTCAATAATATAGATTCATCTATGGTATTATTTCTATCTTTTTGAAGGCTTATTGATAAAAAATAAATAAATATGTTCTTTATTTGATAAATATTTAATATTACCTTTGATCTCATATTTGTGCAAGATTGTTCTTTAATAAACTCAATATATTAAATATTCAACTATTTTCAAACAAATAAAGCATTACTATCCACTATAATATTTGGTGTAATCACCATTTTCTAGTTTTAAACTCATTCTAAAACTTTTTTCCTCACAATTTAAAACCCTAGTTAGGAGAAAGATCACTAGAGGTAGTACTTTGACATGAACTGGTCATATACCAGTTACACTAAGATTAGTGAAAGGAAGTCAGCCTTCTCTTGAGGTTCACCTCAATTCACCAAGGTTACACATCTTGGAGGTGATCCCATTATGTCATTTTATTTCTCACGTATTATAACTCATGCTACTCAGAATACTACAAATACAAATAGGTGTAAAATATAATTGATAACATTAACTTGTCAACCAGTTTTAACAAGATCAAAAAAAATTTGACAAACATTTAGAATTGAAATCCTATATATATATATATATATATATATATATATATATATATATATATACAATTTTGACATTTAATGTTTGTTTAGACTTTTAAACTAAAGGTCATAAGATAATAACTAGATTAATAAGACAACCTATAGTTTAGACTTCCATAATTTTGATACAATTTAGACATAAACATGGATTTTTCAGCTTAATGGGTCCTCTGTGTTGGTCACAACATGGCCCATATATCTTGGTCTCAAATTGTGTTTTGTTACATTTCACATTAGCCCTAATTTGACTCAATATAATGCTACGTTTTGAAGATCATGGGTAATATCAACGGATGTAAAACTAAGTAAGAATCATGATAATATTACCTTTGAGCTCCAAGGTAATACTATTTCCATTTCAAGGGATGGAATAACTTCAAATCAAGAAAACAAATTGGAAACCATTTCTTCAACTAGTGCTCAAGCAATGACATCTAATTATTCTATGACCACAATTGAAGTGTGTGATATTGATAATGGAGAATATGTTGAAGAGAAAAGAAAATATGATAAATAAATTCCACAATATGGTGTGGTTGGTTATACAAAATCTATTATGTCTCATCCTATGGATTCTTTGTTTTCTACACATGTTTTGCCTTATGATTATGCCAATGAGTTGAAAAAAATGGATGTAAAAAATCATGCTCATGTGTCTAATGATAATGCTTATGTAAATGATGATAATTATTATGTGGATGAAGTAAATTATTATTATTATTATTATTATTATTATTATTATTATTATTATTATTATTATTATTATTATTATATTCTTGATGATGTAGAAGATTGGTGTGCTAGTGATGTATCCTTGTAAAATGATAGTGAAAGAGAAGTAGGTCAGATTAATACTATAATTCAAGAAATTGATCTTCTTTACCTTGCTTATATATTTCCACTAGACATGAAGTAGATAAAGAGGAAAGTAAAAATGAATTAACTAACATACTTCTTGATATTACAAATCTTCTAATTAAGAAAGATGATACAATAAATAAATGGATAGATGATATGCATATTACTTCTCTTCCATGGTGTCTAACATTCACACTGATCGATCCAAGACCTACATGTAAGCATCCCATTGATGATATAATTGGTTAGTAGGAATATATTTCAATTCAAAAATTAAAAAAAATAAAAATCTACAATATTCAAAATATTTAAAATCAGGACCTATGCATGATGTACTTTTCTAGCTTCATGATTGATGATGTTCTTTATCATATTCATGGTGAATTACATATATATTATTTATGCACATGATTTTAATGGTATACATTAATGAGATGTAGGACATATAGATTACATATGATACATAAACATACATATGCAAGGTATTGTTTACACCTAGGGGCTACTTTTCTATATTGGGGGAATATTTTTACAAATATCATGTTATATATTTATATGACCATCCCATTAATCATATTGAGCTACTTAGATGTTTATACACATTAATTTATATTTTTTATACTATTTAATGCGATATTACATATGGATATTATGATTTACTATTTTCAATTATGACATTAATTGATTATGTGGACTAACATTACTTGCTCTATGCATGTATGATATTATTGATTATTACATTGTGTGATGATTTATGTATGTTATCTTACATGTTTTATGCATGATTTTATTGTGTTTTATTACATCATGTGTTAGTCTTTTCAAATATCCTCTAATCCATGTCATGGTTGTGTTGTTTTCCATGTTAGATTAGAGTCAAGTTAAGTCTTGAGTGCTTGTGTGATTCATGATCATGATATTGTATGTGTATGTGTGTCGTTACATATATGAATATTATTGATATTTGTGTCATGATAGCTATCATACACATTTTTATTATGTGTGATTCCATGATTTATATCATGCATATTTTGTGATGCTTATTACTATATAATAACTTTAGATTTAAAATACATCTACAGTAGTTGATTCATAGTTTCAATTTGCATACAAACCTAATTCAAGTTTCCAAATTTTATATACATTTACTTGTTTTGAGGTTCCACCAAAAGAGTTATGATGATATTTTGAGTTGTGTGAATGAGTTTATACATCACTCAACTATAACTTCTCATTATCTAATGAGTTTTGATGTGTTTATACTTCTCAACACATGGTTTTAAAATTTATATCTCTTTATGGAATAATCACCCCATGGCATTCTCCAATTTAATTTAATATAAGGCAACTTGGTTCATGTACTCATAGGTGTTTTGTTCCTCAAGTTTTTAATTTTAAGTAATTCAATGATCTAAGATTGTTCAAATTTAATATCATATGGTGGACATTGATTTATACATGTTTCCTTATAGGTTTTTCATGGTTGTCAACATCATGTGCAATTAGATATAGGTACCAAATTTATTTATATTATTATAATAATCTATAAGTTTCAATACTAGACTAAAGGGGGCATTTATAGACACCTAAATTTGGTATTAAACACTTGGAAACATCAATTTTGACATATATGACTTGTGCTTATACATATGACTCTTGTGTACACTTTCCCTTATCTATTTTTATATCTATTGACTTGGCCAACACCATTTACTAACATTCATATTCATAGTCTCCCTAAACTGTGCCATAATGCCCCATAATCTTGAGCAGTTTGTTACCATATTCTAAGTCACTAATTTTCCCTTCCTTGATAATTTCAACAATAGTGATAAGGTGGCATATGTATGCCTTTATTGATAATGTCCCAAGATCCTTAATGGATATTTTAAAATTCAAACAACTTTCTTGGGTCAGCCTAAGCATGTTCTCTATGTCACTTCTGGGGTAAAATATCAAAGAGTCATGTATAAATATAAATCAATCCTAAGGTTATATTTACCTAGTATTCATATAAGATAACTTGAACACTACTTGGCATACACATTAAGTAATCTATTTGCACACCTTGAGACATTATCCAAAATCATTGACATATAAAAATCCCTCAACTTAGAAACAATAAATCGAAATATAAATGTAAATGCAAGGTAAAATTTACATGTTGTAATGTGTCAAAATCTAAAGCCTTGTAATACAGTCTAGTGGATCAAGATTTAGTGCGCATGCACACACGCACACGCACACGCACATGCACACGCGCGCACACACACACACACACACACACACACACACACACACACACACACACACACACACACACACACACACCTAGATAGGATAACTATGTGTTGTTTAAGGGATCTTCAGAGTATTAGAACATATGAAATGCTCAAGAACTCAGAGTGGAATGGTTAGGGCTATTTTTAGTCACTCAAATCTGGTCACGAATGCTTGATAATGTCATTTTTGGTTATATTTCACTTTAGTTTATTTGAACACTTAATTTGGACCTATTTCTCCACCTCACTCTATCGTAAGCACTTATGCAAATTCATTCCTTTCTAAATTTCTATCTTACACCGAAAAAAATGTTATAAACTACTAAAAACACACCTAATCCTCTGTACAAACATCCCTAGACCCAAAATTCACATGTTTCCCTTAAGGATAAAAATGTCTAGTAGGGAAAAATAATGGCAGGCATTTCTAACCCCTATGGGTCAATCTTGTCCTTAACCCTTCTAATGATGAATTTTAAAATTGATCCCTCCCTTACAATTTGATTTGTATTTTTAGGATAATTAGTATGAGGTTTTCCCATTTCAGATTGATATAAAGGCACATTTAATTCACATGTTCTATGACTAGGAAATTTCAATACATAAGCACTCTTACACTAATTACACACTGAGTAAATCTTCCCTATTCTTCCCAATTTTGATTCTAATTATTAGAAGCATTCCTTAGCCAATTCAAGAGCCTATTTTATCTAAGCCAAATCAAAACATGATCAAATATTCAAGACATATCTAGATGCATTCATATATTCAAAGGAACATAATTACACAAAACACTCTAGGTGGGAGAACTATGTGGGTTATATTTATATGTTCAAAGTATTAGATATGTAGGAAGTGTTCAATCATCATGGGGGTGATTGGGGTTAGCTCATCTCATTACACTCCCCTATTTTATACTTATAGGTTTTTAGTCATTGCAAGCCTAATTAGGGTTTCAACTTTGAAGAGTCATTTGGAGGTCTTTTACATACACCTGAAGGTTAAATATATACAAACATGCATGATTTAAGATCTTTTAGACCATCATGCCCTGATTCCTTGATTTTTAACAAAGGACAAGATTGACCAACTCAGGACTATCATGCCATCCAATCTTATCCTTCACCAGTTCTAGTCTTAATCTTTGTGCATTTACAAAATTAATCCTTATGATTCAATTCTAACCATAAGTTAGTTTCATATAGTCAAATCTCATATAGTAAATAATTAAGTTTTATATTTTGTTCATAGTTAGTATTTTTTCATTCATTTTACATATTTGATTTCAATGTTTTTCTTTCACTATGTTTGTCACAAGTTGATTTAAACATTTTGATGTATTCTATTCAACTTATCAGAATTAGGGCTAATCATCATATTAATTCAAAATTCATTAAAACATATTAGTGAAAATGCTTTTTATTCAATTAATGCTTAGATTTTTTTGTCCTAGGGTTTAGATAAATTTTTGATAAATTATACTAAAATAACTTGCTTTCAATCTTAGATCTAATATTTTACACTAAATAAACTTGATATTGACCTTGGATCTAATATCTGAGACTAAATGAACTTACTCTTGACCTTGGATCTAATACCTGATACTAAAATAACTTGTTTTCAACCTCAGATTTAATAGTTGACACTGAAAGCATTTTATTTTGACCTCAAATCTAATAGCTGACATTGAAATCATTTTATTTTAACCTTGAATATAGTTTTTAACACTGAAAGATTTTTATTTTAAACTCAGATATGATATTCAACATTGAAATCACTTTATTTTGACCTTGGATGTCATTAGAATTTATTTAACTTCACACATAAGTTTTCCTTTTTTTAAGATCTAAATTCCAATTTTTTATATTACCTTCTTTTCAATTTTTAGGAATAATTATGGATACATTATATGAGCATTTATTGTTTCAAACTTTCTTAGTTTCCATCACATGTTCCCTTAATAAGGAATATTATTAACAATCATGTAATAATGTGAATAAATTCAATAAGAATCCAATACTTAATAAATAATCTCTAGATATTTTAATGTCTTGTTATGATAAGCAATGTTTGTGTATGGTTATCACTACATGAAGAAAATGAATAATCCCTTCCATTATAGAAAACCTTCCTCAACCCCTTCCACCTCCCACAAAGACAACCAAAGGGTATGATATTCTAGATCAATTACAACATACCCATGTGAAGGCTTATTTATTATATTTACTTTAGAAAATACCAATTTATAAAGATCTCCTTTATACAACATTGAAAGAAACCATGGTACCAAGTGATTCAGAACCTCCTTATACTTATTCTATTGTTAATACATTATTATGGATAAAATAAAGTATTTCCTTTGAAAAATAATAACTAGCTCCCAAGAATATAATAGATGCATACATTTCATTACATATTTAAGTACAAATTCACAACAAGGTAGTCTAAAGAGTTTAGGTTGATAATGGATTAGGATTAAACATTTATTATATATCTTTCCTTAAATTATTAGGTATTGAAGATATGATATCATTCATTCTGATATGAAAATTTGAGGTTTTGATAATATACCAATGAAATTATCAGGACAAATTACATTGCCTATCATAGTGGGTCCTAGAATAATAGATATAATTTACCAAGTTATGCTGAATGATATAAATTATAATACCCTACTAGAAAGATCATGAATTCATGAAATGTATGTCATACCATGTACTCTTCATGCATGTATAAAGTTCATTTATTAAGGATACATTTACACATGCCCATTTCACAAAGAACCATTAAAGTATTGTGTGAGGATGTAACCTAAGGATCAATACATTCCTCATATGAAACTACATGTGAAATAATTCAAAATAGTTGAACCACCAATTTTACCTAATACTCCTATAAAATCATCAAACAACTACAGTCAATATGGATTTGGGTATATATCTAAAAAATTGGATACACAAGACAAGGGTTGGGAACACATGCACAAAGTATTGTCAACCTTATTCAAATACTTTAATCAAAAGGATGACAAGGATTAGGTTAATATAAAGAGCCAATCCAATCAAAGTGGGAATCGTCTACACCTTTTACTTTTTATACACATTTACTCAAAACACAACCTGAGATAGTATAATAGGCTCATCATATAGCTGCATTATTTTTGGTATACCTGGACATGATAGATGATACAACTTCACCAAAACTTTTGAGATTGGATGAATTTTCTAATGATGAAGCTCTCCTAGAATAATTGGGTGAATATGAGGACCTTCCTCCCTTCTACCGTAAGAATAGGTTTCCTTATACTAATAATGCTCATGCATATTTTGGATAGATTGATGAATTTGGATCACATGTCCAACTAGATGGTCTAGATATTATTCCTACAACACCTTTTGTCAATGATACATCAGCTTTACTTAATAACCCATCTTTATAACCCCTTTTTCTAAGTCACCTTATGTTGAAAGTGAAGCTAGGGTTTCAAGGCAAGAGAAAGTAAAATCAATATTTTTTTAATGAATCGATGTCAAAAAAGCATATAAAATATATACATGCACATGTAATGATCTAAGGTAGAATAGATGGTGAAAATCAAATTAGATTATGCTAATAGATAATGGACAATGTTATTTGTCATGAGTATCTGGGCATAGTTGACAACATCAATGTAAATTTCAACATGTTTCTTGATCTGAGTAGTTATAGATCTATTATAGAGTCATTTTGAGCATTGTGAAATAGGCAGTGACTATTATAGATAAAAAAAAGTATGAGTGCCATTTCTTCCCTCTTTGCTTGGTCATTTATATATTGTGTTCAATCAATCTCTCTTTAGCATTCATATTTATATAATAAATATTCTATTTTGCACAATATGAATTTTAATAATTTTATGTTATTTAGATCACCTAAATATTAAAATAAATAAAAAAATAACATATCATAATTCATGGAAACATTTTGATAGGAAATATTATATAGAGATTTGAAGGTTAGAGTGTTTCAGTATGAATAGTGTCCAACAAAAAAGTACTATAGAGGTAGACTATTGAAGTAAGAATAAAAAAGAAAAGGGAAGCCGTCAGGGAGAGAAATGAATTAACAATGTTGAAGAGGGAAGAGGTTGACACTAAAATAAATAATCAAAATATAAAGAATGGAGAATCAAACCTAGAAAATATAGGGAGAAGAAGAAAAGGCCAAGAAAATGAACACTAAGGTGCACACATCAACTCATCGATGAAGGACAAAATCCAAGGATTTATTTTTGACGAGATGAGAATATATTTCCTATATTTTACTTAAATAAGTGTCAATTTATGGATCAATGATAATTGCATGAGTTGATCAAGGACATAGTGCATGATTTCAATGTCAATAGGAGGATGATTGCTAGTCAAAATGAAGTTATATGTGGAAGAATCAATGTGAAAAAGAGAATAATGAAGAAGAAGATTGGATGTAGAATGAATAAATAGGAGAAAATTTAACATGAGAATAAGATATTAGATTAGAGAATGATTTTATAAGGAAATACATTTTTTTCTAGGAGTTAGTAGCTTGAGAAGCACATTTTTAGTTTAGATTTCTCCCTCACACTATTTTGGGCAACAAAAGCATCATATACGCAAGATTATAGTATAAATTAATTAGAATTGAGCTTATTACATTACTTATTATGTATATTTTTATTTCCATTGTTAGTTTATAATTTTTTAGTAGATTAGAGTCCATGGTTTGTATAATGCATCATGGTAGTGGTATTTATGTTAAATAGACGTACTTGTACATGTATCTGTGTTTGTGCTAGAACATGGGATAGAGTCTTTAAGATTTTTATTTGGAGGTAACACACTATAGTTGTATGTCTTATGGAATTTCCCATGGTCTTCTTTGTATCACACTTAATTCATGAGTGTGTACATAGGGCACTATCACTGATTATTTAAGGTTGCATTTTTGTAGTCTTATAATAAATGACAATACAACTAAACAATAGTCACCAAACCTTATAATGAATTTACTCATATAATTATAATGCCTTTAATCTCTCTCATAATTTGGGTTAGATGACCTTCTCTTTTGATGGATGACATATTTCCTACAAAGGAATATGTGGTGGTACATTAGAGTGTGTCATTCAAATGATTGTAATGTAGTACAAAGTAAGATGTAGTGGTATATCAAGATATATCATTCAAATTATTACAATGTCGTTTGAAACTATAATCACCTAAAAGTGGTAATTAGATGCTAAGAGTGTTTCTTGAGTTACCTTATCTTAAGTTTGTCGTGGACCTATTCTAGAACCTTAAACTTACATTCACAACCATTTAATAGACCTTGTTCACTTATAGCTAGTCAAGACATAGTCCCTAAAATGTCACCTCTAACTCCAATCCAACCTTCCCTAATTTTTCCAAAAGGACATTAGCACCACATTTGGAACACTATAGCCATATGGTGCAAGTGTCCCCAATTGGGCACTATTGTCCTTAGCCCTAACTCTTCCCAACAATTAATTTTTCAAATGTGTGCCCCTCCTAAGGTCAAACTAATCTCATTTTTTTATCCACACAAGCAACAGAACCCTATAAATATAAGTCTAATACACCTCTAATCACTATATGGAACATAGATGTAAAAGCTATTCAAACAAAAGACAAAATTTTACAAAATCAAGGTATATTATCCTTATTCTGCCCTACTTTCTAAATACTACCATCTATATCAAACCTAAGTCTAGTTTTCAATCATTACAAGGCTTAAACGCAGTCAAGGCATCCAAGGACACTCTCATTCTAGCATTCACTTGCACATACATCAAGCACTAAGTGGGAGAACTATATTAGACTTGATCCCTCTTTAGAGTATTGGTATGTTGGTAACTCTATACACAACAGGATGTTGAGGATGTTCAGTCCATCCTACTAACACACTCAAATCTTTCTCATATCACATTTGCAAAGAGAGCTAGGGTTTGCACACAAAATCAAACTTTCCAGGTACAATACACAACTACAGGTTTCAGTTTTAGAGGAATAAAATACATAGATACGGGTGTATGTGCTCCTTGAAAATAGGAATAGTCTTGCAAAGAGGACATTAGCACCACATCTTAGATGCTACACATAGATGGTGTTATTTTCCAAACTGGGAACTACTATTTAGTGAATAGATGAATATCAAAAACCTACTTGTGATGCTTAAAATTGCTCAGATCTCTAATTTTAGAACTTAGATCACCTTTAATAGTTTATTTTTAGCTAAGTTTATATTTCTCCATATTTATTGTTATTATTAGAAAGTCAATCAAGGTTAAATTCAGTTACAAATTATTAGGTTAATTATTTTAATTTATTTCAATGATTTAGGCTTTTCATCCCCTTAACCAAACATAGGTAATTACTCATGTAAAAACCTAAATGTTTAAATCATTTGGTTAACCTGACTTACTTTGAGAATTACATAAAACCCTATCTTGCATTTAATTCTTATTTTTATGCAAAAAACTAGGGTTGCATACTTATGATTTTTTTTATTTTATTTAGACAACCTAGCTAAATAAAATTGATTTTACATTAGGGTTTCAATTTATTCTAAATTCAATTCAAATTGTTGCAAAGAAACCCTGGATTCCCAAAACTCTAACCCTAGACAACCCTAGGGTTCAAATTTTCAACCATCACTAAATATAAATTTATAACTTACTATCATGATTACCATGATAAAATCCATCTTTTATTTCATGGTGCAAAGCTTGACACTTTACTTAGCATGTTTATTTCCAATTATTTGTAGATAGGTACACATGTATGTTACTCCTTTCTTGGATTCAATTTGGGCTAAGATTATTTCACATATTGGTTATCCATCATGTGAGCACCATTTTCCTATGGATCGTTACTATATGGTTCACTTTTATTTACCTCCAATCACTATTAGATGATAGAGGGCTCAAAAGACTCCCTTTGTTCTACCTCTACCTAGACCACTTGATTAACTCCATTCCCATGTTGTCTCTACTACTCACCCCAGGAAAATAGTACATCATGAAATTTAAGTTGTTACTAGGCATAATAGGGTGCTTACTTAGCCTATGTAGGAGCAGTGTAACCCTACCATCCCTCCTCATCCCTAGTAGACTACAACAACACCCAAAGATCAATAGAGAGAATTGGACATTATGGATTAGTTGAGGAATAGACCAGTTAAAATATCTATTTTGGAATTACTTTAAAAAGAAATAATCTTTAAAGATATTTTATTTTAAACACTTAATCACATAGTTGTGCCTCGTTATATCGAGCCATCATATTTTGCATCTATCATGAACACTATTAAAGATGTGGAGAATGTGATATCTTTTTCAATTGAGGATTTACCTTCACAATCAGTCGTTGATAAAAATTTCCACTTTTTATTCAAGCTCAAATCAAAAACACAACTATTAAGTGAGTTCTCATCAATAGTGGTCTAGGGCTCAATATATGTAACCTCACATTCTTGAAAATCATGGGGGTTGATATAGCATTTATTCAAAAAACATACAATAAAATTTGAGGGTTTGGCAACATTCATAGATAGACATTGGGATTAATCACATTGGATACTACAGTAGGACCAAAGACATTATCTACCCACTTTTAGGCTATACCAAATCATTTACATTATAATTTTTTATTAGGGAGACCCTGGATACATGTTATGGAGGTTTTACCTTCCATTCTTCATAGATGTGTTAAATTTTTACATGATGGGTACCTATACATATGCCCAACAGACAATCAACCATTTTGATATTGTAGGCTCATTAAACCTCCTACATTGAGTACATCATCCAATGGGACACCTCAAGTTCTCATTGAACCCCCACCTCACTAGATTCCTATTGAGAAGATGCATACTTATGAGGTGGGGGAGTATAGTAAGACTATTCATACATAACCTTCAGAGCATCTTACATCACAAACACCCTCACTGATGATAGAGGACTAGCCTCTCTAAGCAAAAACACCATCACCAATGATAGAGGACTAGCCTCTCCAAGCATAGATACCTTCTATGATGATATAGGACCAACCTCTCTAAGCATAATTACCTTCACCAAGCATAGAGGAATAACCTCTCCTAGTACAAACATCCTCATCCAGGATAGATGATGAGATTTTCACATCCCAGTTACCTTTACTTTTAAATTTAGAAGAGGCTTACATTCATAATTTTGGCATAGATTCACATGCCACTATAGAGGATGATCAACCATGTATAGACATCAATGATTATTTATGTGGATTAAGCTTTACACCAGTGGGTCCAAGGGAATATAGAGATAATTCAAAGGCACTTATACCTCACCCTATACTAGCAACATCACTTGTTCAATAATCTATAGCTATAGGATCCCATACTTAGCCACAGTCAATAACATATCCCTTGATCCATTCAATACATATGGTTGCATCCATGGATATTGATTCATTCATATAGATTTAGGCAGGGAGCTCATATGATAGACCATTGTAGATATTAGAACTATTACTTGATAGGGGATTGATGTTATTAACCACAATTCAACACAAATAAGCTAGTAGATTGGCACCACAGGAAGGGCAACCATTTTATCATTCTTATAGACTCACAGGACATGATACAGACATGTGTGCAACACTACAACATAAGCTAAATAAATTTAAGGTTAAGGGCATTATCCAAATTATACAGCCTCTACATCCACATGCACCACCACTACTAGTGATACAGGCTACTACAAAAATATGAGAACCATGATAGAGTCATCATCGACATAGATATTCACAACATGATCTATTGGCTATACAAATATTTGTCATCGATAGATATCTTCCACATGTGGCTATAGATGAGGATTATGATCCTAATACTTGCACTTTGGGATTTTTACACCACATTGGTTATCAAGAGAGTGAGATATAACATGTTATACATTGTTAGGACTCCATTGGACATATTACATTACTAGTTGCATGTGGCCCCAAGGTGGCCAATATATTATTCTTCATTTTGAATAGAGACACACATATATAGACTATACTTGGTAGTACATGGTTACAAGTAATGGATGTTATAGTTGATCAATCAGAGAGATGCTTGACATTCACTCATGATGGACACATGGTTCACATATTACATGATGAAATCAATGAGAACCATAGGTTTCACATAGATACTCTATGGTTTAATGTGGTTTACCCTAGGACTATGTGAGAGGTATCTTACACAGTTGAGTAACACACCATTCGAATACACAAAATCTAGACTCATGTCAAGGATAAGGCCCTATTGATACATACAGATTGGTACAATAATCATGACAATGATGAATTATTTGAGTTTAGACAAGCCCAATATTTTACACTAGATAATCTTCCACCAGATCTACCATTTGATTATCCACATCCCATGGATGTGATCTTGGGTCTTTAAAAACATTACAATTTCCTTGTATTTTGTTTCATTTACATTTCTAGTATTTATTTTCTCTCTCTTTCTCCTTTTACATAATTTACTTTCATATGCTTGTACATAGCTTATACTCAGAAAACACAAATAATATAATATGTCAAAATATAAAAACATTCAAATATTTCAAAAAATCCAATTTTTTTTATAGATTGTATGCATTGCTTTGTTTGCATTTCTACTACTTGCCAAATATTGCATATTGCTAGCTATCCTAGTGTAGTTGGTTTTATCATACACATATGCTTCATTTGTTATTGTCATGTACTTGTAAATTCCAAATAGGATTTTGATCCACTATACTTCCCCAAACTAGATATCATCTACCCATTATGAACATTTATATCGATCCAAGTTTATACATTGCTACATCTACCCACTTGGGGGCATCTCTTACATAATTGCTACAACCAGGTTTTATCTTTACATATTATACATTCCAGTTATGCATTGATTTATCTTGTTATTCATTGCTTATATTTTTTCCAACTATCACTAGTTAGCTTCAAGTATATATGCACCCTAGCATTTACATAGATTTGTATTACACAGTTATACATACCTTCATTTCTAATTCCTAGATTAGACTTGATTGTGTTACTATGCTTTATACATCTTCAAGGGAATTTGAATATGCCATTATTCCTTGGCTTCTATTCCACTTTTATGTTTGTATGCCTTGGACATGTACCCATGTCCCTTGTGTGTGCTCTTTCATGTTTATATATGTGGACATTTGAACATGTCCTTCTTTATGGCTCTATGACAAATTGCTTGTTGTTTATGTATGTGGAAATTTAAACATGTACTTGTATGTTTTTATTCTCATATTTAGTGATATGTGTCTATGTCCCTTGTATTATGGCCCCTTGCCCTACTTCTTGCATGCCTCATATCCTTGTATGTTTACTTATTCGTATGCTTATACACCAGTTTTCGATGCCACGAGAGGCCTCATGCATCTACATATCCTACTTGGGAGCCTTGATGGACATCATGCCCCATCCCCCAAATTAGTTACTTCGATTTTATGTATGTTATGCATTGATTACATCTATCTTGACACCCTTGTTTAATGCTAGAATACAACATACATCTTACATTTCCTACAATTACTTAGATACATTTAAATTGTGATGTTATGTTTGTACATTATATTGGAATATCATGCTCTGGCTAACAAATTTCATAGAGCTATTATTTAAAGGGAAGTTCTTTCATAGATCTCACAACTACCCTCAAAAGAGACGCCATTTACATGGGTTTTCACAGATATCAATCTCTTATTTTAATTTTCATATATACATTTTAACACAAGGCTCAGTTATAGAGATCAGAGTAAGGGAAAACACATAATAGAATAGAGGTTTAGTAGTTAGTTCAAACCACACAGAGATCAAACCAAGAAGTCATTAGTGCCCAAATTGGGACACTAGTACCATAGGGTGTTATTGTCCACTATAGTTTGTTATTGTCTAGTAGCCCCAACTTCAGGACAATCTAGATAAATCAGACTAGTACACTATGTACAATATAGATTTGTAAAGATACTGTCACAGGTTTGGTAACTATGTTTAGATTTAGCTTAGATTTAGTCATTTCAATCCAAATTCATACCAGTTACTCAAACTTAGGGGCATCATGCACAGCATGATCACTCATACATTTAGATCAATACACATATTTATTTATTACATACTTGATTCAGATTTTGTATACTCAGATACCAGATTGGAAGTATGTGCCCGATACATAGTTTTCATATACTTAGCTTCGAAATAGGTTGATCAAATGGAATGACAAACTCCATGTCATGTTATACATTGTATACACTTGTTATCACATTTTAGGTTATCACCAGATTCATGCCTTACTCCATATATAGTGGTTGGCATACCTGAGTGGCCCAGAGCTATCTAATATATCCGAGCAGTCGTGGAGTTGAATACACAGTTAGAATACTCATTTAGATACTTTCATCATTTTACACAGTATAGTTACAGATGCATCTACTTCACATAAGGTAAATTATCGATTCATGACCTACTTGAGTTATTTAGCCACCTACATGAGAGGGTTCAACACACTTACAATCTCATCCAAGCCATTCACAGAGATAAAGATCCCCCAAGCAAAGGTGGGCAATGATGGAGTTGAAACTGGATTGAGTTCTTGAGCCACCTATATAAGGATTGAGAAAGCCATCAACCTATTTCAAGTTATTAAATGATATTATCACTATACACTTTCACACATGTAGGTTATCACCAAGTTTATGCATTAGTTTGCATACCCAATGGGGTGTATTCATTCTTTTCCTCTCTCTTTACTCAGTTATTTCATTTCAGCATAATCTTTTGCTTTCGATCATCTCTTAAGGACTGATTTTTGTATATTTCATTATAGGACATTTTTTTGGATCATGTTTCACATATGCAAACCCAAATTCATATATTCAAAATTAGTTACACAAGCTTCACTTCCAAGGTAAGTCTAGGTATGCTTCTTTTTCATTTATACTAGTCATTTCACTTTGTTGCATTATTAGCATAAATGGGGGGCAAATGTGATCATCTAAAAATGGCAATAAAATGTTAAGAGTGTCTCGTGAGTTACCCTATCTCTAGGCCTACCATAGACCTATTTTAGAGCCTTAAACTTGCATTCCCAGCCATTCAGTAGACCTTGTTCACTTACTGCTAGTCAAGACACAGTCCCTGAACTGTCACCTCTGATTCCAATCTAACCTTCCCAAAATTTTGCCAAAAGGACATTAGTACCACATTTGGGACACTAAAGCCACATGGCACTAGTGTCCCCAACTAGGTGTTACTGTCCTTAGCCCTAACTCTTCCCAATAGATACTTTTTCAAATGTGTGCCCCTCTTGAGTCGGTCTAAGCTCATTTTCTTATTTGCACAACCAACAAAACCTTATAAATACAAGTCTAATCGACCTCTATTCACTAGATGGAAAATAAATGCAAAAGTTATTCAAACCAAAGATAAAGTTGTGCAAAATCAAGGTACATTATCCCTATTTTGCCCTACTTTCTACATACTACCATCTACAACAACCCTAAGTCCAATTTTCAAGCATTCCAAGGCTCAAGCATATTCAAAGCATCCAAATCCACGCTTAATCCAACATTCACTTGCACATACATCAAGCATTAGGTGAGAGAACTATGTTGGACTTGATCCCTCTTTAGAGTATTGGTATGTACGTAACTCTCTACATAGTCGGGTGTTGAGGATGTCCAGTCCATCTTACTAACACACTCAAATTTGCTCATATCACACTTGCAAAAAGAGCTAGGGTTTGCACATAAAATCAAACTTTTTAGGTACAATAGACAACTACAGGTTTTGATCTCAGAGGAACAAAGTACACAGACACAGGTGCAGGTGCTCTCTAAAAACTGGAATAGTCATGTAAAGAGAACATTAGCGCCACATCTTGGACACTACACACAAATGGTGTTATTGTCCAATCTAGTTGCTACTGTGTAATGAACAAACAAATATCAAAAACTTGCTTGCGACACTCAGAACTGCTCATATCTCTAATTTTAAAACCCAAATCAATTGCGACAATATATTTTCAGCTAAGTCTATATTTCTCCATAGTTATTCTATTATTAGAAAGTCAATCAAAGTCAAATTCAGTTACAAATTAGTAGGTTAATTATTGCAATTTATTTCACTGATTTAGACATCTCAACCCTTTAACCAAACATAGGTAATTACTCATGTAAAACCCTAAAAGGTTAAATCATTATGAATGTGCAAATAGGGCACTATCACTGATTGTTTAAGGTTGTATTTTTTTAGTCTTATAATAAATGACAATATAATTAGACAATAATCGCCAAACCCTCCCCTGAGTTTACTCATATAATTAGAATGCCCTTAGTCTCCCTCACACTTTGGGTTAGACGACCTTCTTTTTTAATGGATAACATCTTTCCTACAAAAAAAGATGTGGTGGCGCATCACGACATGTCATTCAAATGCTTGCAATGTAGTACAAAAAAAGATGCGATAATATATCAATATATATCATTGAAATGCTTACAATATAATTTGAAACACACAAAGGAATAAAAAATAATCATAACATTTTGTATGCATAATATAACTTAATTAGTTAAAACTCGTAGAAACAATCATTATTTATATTTTATACTTGTTATGTTAATTCTAAACTCCTAAATTAAATATTCCAAGAAGGTTCATACAATGCATCGTGCATGATAAGAATATGGGGTCCCCATGAAGAAACTTTTGAGTAGTTCTTGTGGTTCGAAGCCTCATTCATAGAGTGGTGATTTTACCAATTCTAATGGTTAATTTTCATGAGCTATTTTTTAACACTTAAGCTAAAATTTGACAATATTTTCAAATCTTAGATTTTCCCATCACCAAATTTTTGGCAACACAATCGTAGAATTTTGAAACCTTACGTCGTATTTTTATAAAAGAATTTAGTCAATTACTTCACGTCATACCTCCTAAGATTAAATCATTTGCGTGTAACCCACGTGATGAAATCAATACGAATCCTCTTTAATAATCCCTATCGAAGTCAACAAATCTTTATAATGCTTTAAGTACTATTCGAAGTCGGTGAGATGACAACTCAACCCTGATTTTCTTTATTTTATGGTGGGGTCCTTTAGTCTTAAAATTATATTATTTTAGGTACTTATATGTTTAACTATTATTAGTTTATATTGAGGTGTGTTATTTATTTATTTATTTTGGGTGGTTGGTTGTTTTTTTTTTTTTTTTTAAATATTTTGTTTTTCATTTTTTCTTTTTTTTAACACACATTTTTTTAATAAAGTTTTTAAGTTTTTTTTTTACAATTATACAATTTAAAGCACTTGAAAATGTGTATTATGAAGTTTTTAAGGTGGGTCTTTTTTATTCTTGTTTTAGGTCTCCATTATCATCTATTTCTAATTTGTAGTATTTTCCTATTTATTATATATTTACTTGGGTGCCAATAAAATCTTAATTTGAATTTGAGAATTTTATAAATAAAGTGCATTAGTGCATATATGACATGAATGAATTGAAAAAATTATTTTAGACATCAATTATGAAAATGCCAAAATAATTAATTCAAGCATTTAGAACACAAAAAATCATATAGGATAGACTCTACATTCATTAGAATTTTAGGTTACATATGCATTATACTTAATATGTCATTTTTGAAATTGTACAAACATTTTAGGGGCCTAATAATAATCAATTAAAGAGACAATATATCCCGAAATACACCTCCTCCACCCCGCGCGCCACTCCCGCTCCCCTACCCCCCACCCCTTTTTATAAGTTTTCTAGAAGTCACTACTATATTAGGATTTTGAAGAATTAGGCGATCAATTTTCTAAAGATTCATACATAATTTTCGAAAAGTGAGTGAGGTTTTCAAAGCACTAAAGTTGAAAAATGGGATTGTAAATTTAACTTTTCACACATCTAAGGTCTAGTCTCACAATTTCGAAAAAATGTCACTACTCTTTTAAAAACATTTAGATGGGTTCTAGGGAGTCATCTTTATTCATTCTTGATATTCCTCTTAAACCCCCTCTTATCATTTGTTGACACTACAAAAAATTATTTATCCAATTAAAATTGATTTTACTATTTTAAATCTAATTATACTTATTTACAATGTTTATGAATAAACTTATTGCATCTTAAAAAACCCCACTTTATTGTAATATATTTTGATGAACCTATGATCTTTTACAACTATTCTAAGGTTAGATTTTTCTTCCATTGTAGTGGGTATGATTTTGTTTTTAATATATTACTTTCCATAGTGTCAAATTTATATGATGTTTGTGCTCTTCCATGTTTAATTTTCCCTTGCAGTAAACACTATATTACTTATTCTTAGGATATTTCTTACCATTATATTTATTTATCCCTAGTTATTTATTATATAAATTATTGTAAATATTGTGTTTCTATATATGTTTTAGCTATTTTTATAAATAGGAATACATGTAAATGTAATTTTATTGTAGCATGTTTTCTAAAGTTTATATTTACATGGCACATTTCTAGTTTGTGTATATTATTATGTATTATGTTGTTATTAGTACATAAATTGGTAAAAAAATTATTTAATTTAATGTTTGTAATGGTATATCATATAATGGTAGACTATTTTTCAAGATATATTAAGGTTTCATGCAATTATGATAGTACTTTATATTCATATCTTTATTATCCTTGCTAATGATAGAATAGTCTTAGTGCCTTATAAAGATACATCTTTTGTTTATATATTTTTCAATGTATGATAATTTACTATGATGTTGACCATGTCATTCAAAGGAGGGCTACAACAAAAAAAGATGATAATATTAAGGAAGGAATAATTAAAAAATCCCCCTTAATCTATCTCTAACTCCCAACCTTAGGTTACATATAGAAAAATATTATGATACCATAGATCAATTAAAAATACATATGTTAAGATATATATCTTTGAATTATTTAAAAAAATATAAAGTGTATAAGAATATCATTTACAAAGTATTAAAGGACAAAACATTGCCATGTGAAACTCAACCTTCTTAAATTTATTCTATTTTTAAATCTTTGAAAGACAGTGAGAATAATATTACCCTTAAGAATGATGAGATTATTTTAAAATGTATTGTTGTTAAATATTTACTCTTGCACATTCATGTTACAATCAACAACATAGGGATCAAAAGAGTATTTCTTATCAATAATCAAAAGAGTCTTTGTTATCAATAATCAAGGATTAAACATTTGTAGTGAAACTTTTCTCTTGCAACTAGGAATTAGTAAAAAATCCTTAAGTAATTCAATGATGATCATTAAGAGTTAAGATAGCCAAATAAGAAAGTATCTTGGAGAAATTATATTGAATATATCACTCGGATCCAATATTGTATCTATAAAATGTCAAGTTATATGTATTGATACAAGTTACAATATTTTACTTGGGAGATGTATCTATGATAATTGTCCCATCCACTCTACATATATGTTCAAAATTTAAATATGATGGAGTTGTATATACACATGCTATAATTTATGTCGCATCTAGAGTTTTCAAAATGACAAACACTTGTTTCAATACTAATCAAATAAATAAATCTCTTGGTCCATCTTAAATTACTTTAGAAGAATATGGAATAGGATATTAAGGTAGTAGATTAGGGTAAAATGAACCAAGTATTGAAGAGTCAATAATCCTAACTCTTCATCAATTCAAACTAAGTCTTGGATATAGTGCATACACTACAACTAAAGATAAAGCCTTTTAACAACATCACAAGAATCTTAGTTATTATAATCATTATTGTGATTCAATGTATAAACCTTTATATATCTGATTTTTCAAGTCTATTACATCTCATCAAAATGAAGTTTGAAATATTACATATTTAGAACTTACCTATCTTAAGTTAATTAACAAATATGTTTTACCTAAGTTGCTTTCTCTTGATAATTTTGCTAATGATGAACATTCTCAAAGGCTTTCGATGAAATAAAAGAATATTTAGCTAATCCACTAGTCATGATGCCACGTATCCTCGATAGACCATTGTTATTATAAATAAATGCCACCAAGCATGCCTTGGGTAACTTGTTAGCACAATATGATGATGAGAAAATATATGGAGATATTTATTACATCATTTGCATATTGGTTGATTTTGAAAATAAATAACTCAATGGAAAATTTGTTCTTAGATAGTGTGTTCCCTACACAAAAACTTAGATATTACATGCTTAATAATAAGACTCATATTACTACGAAGATTGTTCCTTTGAGATATATCATGTCTTTGCCTTACCTATCTAGACATATAGCTATGTGGGTTATTCTGCTTATGAAATTTGATCTTAAGTTTATACCTAATAAATTAGTGAAAGAGAAAGTTATCTTTGATCATCTTGTTGCAACTCCCTTATTAAACCACAATCCTATGAACCATTCTTTTTGAGATGAGTTTGTTATGTGTACCAATATGAACAAAACATGAACCATGTCCTTTTATGAGTCTAAATGTTCTTCATGTGCTAAGGTAGACATTACATTAATGACATTTTAGGGTCATACTATGCCATTAGCATATTGATTGAGATTTTTAGGTACCAATAATAAAGTAAAATACAAGGTTTTAATTCTAGATCTACATGTCACTCTCACTTCAAAGATTAAATATATAAAATTTACATTGATCCTCAAATTTTCATCAATCAAGTGATAGGCACTTATCAAATTAAGGAAGATAAACTAATTTATTATTGATATCTTGTACATATTTTGATTGCTTATTTTAATAATTTTGAGACTGAAAACATTTGTAGAAGAATTAACCATCGTGTCAATGTTATGGCTAACATTCAACATGGTTGATCGGGATTGAATTTATTAGATTATGGAAATATTACTCCTTGTGCCAAACCTTTTAATGTTAAGCTCTCATCAAATCATATAAAAATCACATAACTACAAATCAAATAAAATGTTCAATTTTGAATTATTATGTAGATGATTATTCATGCTACCCTCACCCTCTTTGATTGGATAAAATCATTTTTGTTCATCCTATCTCCAAAATATTAATAATGGAAAAGCCTTCTTTCAACATCAAACAAGACAATTAAAAAAATACCAATAACATGATTTAAAAAATGTGTTTTTGATTTAACCTTTTAGGACTTAGATGTATGTAATTACTATGTTTGTTAAAGAGTTGAGTAGACTAAATCATGGAAATTTTAATAAATAAATACATCTACTAATTTGTTATAGAATTGAATAGTTTTGATTTTTTTAAAAATAGTAATAAATAGCGCAAGTAATAACTTAGCTAGAGAATAGTGGCTACATATGATTTGGGTGCTAAAAATTGATATGAAAGCTAATAGAAGTGTCATAAACTAGATCATGATGTCAAAACTCCTCTTAGCAAGTAGCTCCACAATTGGATAGTAGCACCATTATTAGAAAAGTAGCAAAAATGTCTTAATATTGGTAGTAGTGTCTTCTATGCAAGACTGTCTTGAGCTTTTGGGAAATTTAGATCTCTGAGGTCTATTCATGCATGCACAAGTATTGAAACCCTATGTTTTTTTTAATGACTAATTTATTGTGTAAACCCTAATCTTCCATGTAATTAGGGATTTTAGTTGATATTATCTGAAAAGTGTGTTTGTTAGTAGGGTAGGTCGGACATCCTTCACACCTCGATGTGAAGATAGTTACCTACATACGAATACTTTGAGGAGGGATCAAATCCAATGTAGTTCTCCCCACCTTATTACTGGTGAAAGTGTAAGTGATGCTAGTATGATAGTGGACTTGAGTGCCTTGAATGTGCTTAAGACTAGAAATTTGGATAATCTAAACTTAGGCCTATTGTAGATGTTATTATACAAAAGTAGGGTAGAATAGGGATTGATAACCTTAATTGTGCTTAACTCATTCTGAGTTTGAATGTTTATTTTGCATCTTATTTCCATCTAGTGGTTAGAGGGCTAAATGTCATGTGTGTGTGTGTGTGTGTGTATATATATATATATATATATATATATATATATATTATTTTGATGCTTATGTGAGTGATAAAAGATGGCTAGGCCAACCCTAGGAAGTTTTAGTTTTGAAAAGATATTCATTTGGGAAAATATAAGGAACAAGACATTAGCACCATTTTAGGGACACTAGAGCCATATTATGCTAGTGTCCTTATTATGGCGCTAGTGTCCAACTAGCAAAACACTAGGCATGAGAGGCTAGAATCGGGAAATGTGGGTCTAGGACTACTTTGGGGCTGACTAGGGATGCTTATGGCTAGTATAAAGGTTGGATAATTGTGATAATATGATTTAGGACAGGTTAAGGGCTGAGCTAGGTATAGGTAGTCTCAAGTATCACTCTTAGCACTCAAAAACCAATTTTGGGTGATTATATTTACCCCCCTAATCTATAAATGCAACAAAGTGAAATGACTAGGATAAAGGAAAAAGAAACGTGCCTAGACTTACTCATGAGGTGAAGCCCATGAAGTTGGGTATGAGTATGTGAAGCATGACATACTATGTGTCTTGCAAGTTAAATGTGCATAAATCAGTCCTTAATAGATAAGATTAAACTAAGTAAATAAATAGGAAATAAGAAATAGGAAAGGAATAAATACACCTCACCAGGTACATAAATAAATGCATGAACCTAGTGGCAACCTATGTGTGTGTGTATATAGTGATCAATCGGTGAATAACTTGGACTGAGTTGATAGATTGCTCAATATTCATCTATGGGTGGATCAAGAACTCAATTTATTTTTAACTCCATCGTTTCCCACCCTTACTTGGTGGATCATCATGTGAATAGCTTGGATTAGATTGATATTGTGTCCAACCCTCTCATGTAGGTGGCTTAAGAACCCAAGTAGGCTATGACTCCATCATTTCCCACCCATGTGTATAAGATGCATCTAAAACTAAAATGCATGAAGTACTGTAAATATATAATTGGGTATATCTAACTATGTATGTCAGATCTATGGCCACTTGGGTACATTAGGTGGATCTAGGCCACTCAAGAATTCCAACCACTATAGATGGAGTAAAGCATGAAACTGGTGTGCAACCTAGAATATGATGTCATGTGTATACAATGTAGAGAGTGACATGGAATTTTTTATTCCATCTAATCAACCAATGTGTAAATAAGCATACAAAAATAATGTGCCACCAACATACCCCCAAATTTGATATCTGAGCATATGGATTCTAGACTAAGTTATAATAAACTATACTCGGGTATCTAAATTGAATATGGGAATGGTCATGCCATGCATGATGCCCCCAATCTGAGTAAACTGATATGAATATGAGATACACTAGTATGAATCTGAGCAATACTAAGTATAAGTGGTAAATTTGTAATTGAATATGTGCAAACCTATATTATACCTACTATAATGTTCTGGATAATCTAGATTTTTCTAAAATTGAGACTATTAGATAGTAGCACCATGTCTTGGATAGTAACACCATTTTTAAAAATATGGTGCTACTGGTCCCGATTTGGGTGATAGTGTCCCAATTTGGGTGCTAGTGTCCTTCTAGTCTGAATTATATGCAATTGTATTGCTTTCTAGGTCATTGTTTTCCCACTGTGTTTACCTAAGTCTAATTTTCTATAATTGAGCCCATGTACTGAAAATGTACTGAGAGTGCAATATAGGAACCTGATATTTGTGACCAACCCATGTGAATGCCCCCTCTTTTGAGGGTAGTTGTTGAACCTGTGCAATAACTAACCTCAAAAGAAAGAACTCTATAAAATATGTGTTAGCTAGAGCATATATGATAACTACATGATAATACAATATAATGTGCATACATAACATCAGAATGTAATAAAATCTGAGCATAAGTATGTAATGTAAGATGTATGTCATGTCTATCATTCACAAGGGTGTCAAGATAAATGTAACAATGTACGTAACAATAAATTTGAGTAAAATTGGGTAGCTACATATGGGTATGGAGCATGATGTCCATCATAACACACAAGTAGGAAGGGTAGATGCATGAGGTCCCTCATGGAATTGAAAACTAGTGTGTGTAAGAAGAAAATACAAGTGTCATGGCTATGACACATACAAGAAAACATACATACAAAACACATGAGGCACACAAAATATGCCAAGGGGCCATAATATAAAGGACATGGACACATGTCACTAAATCTGAGGAAAAAAATACATATAAGGACATGTTAAAATGTCCACATACACAAGCAATAAGAAAATGGGTGTAGAGCCATATAGAAAGACATGTTCAAATGTTTGCATACATAATTAGGAAGGAACACACAAGGACATGGGCACACGTCCAAAGCATACATACAATGAATAGAAGTGGCATAGAGACAAAGAATAATGTCATATTCAAATGCCCTCGAATAGAAGAATCATAGAGATACAATCAAGTCCAAACTAGGAAATCTATAAATTAAAGTATGCATGAATATGGAATAAAAACATATTTAAAAAATAAGGGAAGAAATAAATCAAAAATAAAATAGGAAACTAAAATACCCTAGGAAATTTTGAATTCACAAAGGTTGGTTCACCAAAGGTTTATCCCTAAATTTGATTGATACAAAGGTACATAGAGTTAAGAACATAGAAATGAATAAGTACAAGGGTGATAAATAAATATATAACATGCTTATTAATTTACAAACTTAGATAAACCATATTATAAATTTATAATATTGAGATATACCAAAAATAAAAATTAAAACTATTGGTTGATATTAAAATAAATTGAAAATAAGAGTACTTAGTTGGTTCAATATGCATATGTAGATCTAGGCTGAAACATGATGGAATTGGACTAGATCAGGATTCTAGAACATTCGTTAGATTTAAAAAGTTTACATTATGTGGTCTTAGACTGTTATATTAGATCTAGATGGTTGCATCAACACCAGTGTTTGAGTTGGACATAGGTGCCTAGTACATAATAGTAACTAGATCTAGATGTGATCACCTAAAGCCTTTTGGGTTTTTATCGGATTTTTTTGCTATGTTCATATTATGCACATAGGTTGTCACTCTTTGTCAAATGATCAAAACCCTAACTTCCTCACCCTTGGAGTGACTGTAAAAAAAATGGTTTATTGAGCACACAATGCTAAGCTATCCTAAGTACCCCTCTATCAATAGGCACTACCTACATAGCCAATACTCTAAAGAGGGTATCAGACTTATGTAATTCTCTATTATGTGTTGGCTCGTGTGTGCATAAATAAGTAATGTGTCATAAATAAGAACATAAAGTAACCTAGTTTGTAACTTTGAAAATATGGATTATGGGATGCCCCTTCAGTACTTCAAATATATGGGGATACTGCTCCTATGCCTAATATGGAAATAGGGATGAATAGGGCTTATTTTCTCACTTGAATTCTTGATTAAGTACTCTTGGTAAGTCACATTGTGAGTTTTTTTTGTTTGTTAGGTCTTTTATAGGTGTCGAATAAATGAGGGTTGATCTTATATATATATATATATATATATATATATATATATATATATATATATATATATATATATATATATATATACATATACACACACACACACACACACACACACACACACACATATATATATATATATATACATATATATATATATATACATACATATATATATATACATATATATATATATATACATATATATATATATATATATATGTATGTATGTATATATATATGTATGTATATATATATATGTATATGTATATATATATATATATATATATATATATATATATGTATGTATATATATATATATATATGTATATATATATATATATGTGTGTGTGTGTGTGTGTATGTATATATATATACACCAATCCATTTTGAAAATAGATTGCACTAGAGCACTTAGGATGACATTTATGATATGTTTCATTTAAAAAATGGATGACTTTCAGGCATTGGATACTTAGTTTGAAAAGGAACACTTGCATCGATATAGGCGTCTAAATGGAATGTAAGTGTTCATGAAGTTAGAGAATGGGTACGTGTCAAAAACTAGCAAAAAAGGATAATTATCAAGTTTATAACATTTTGCATAGTATAGAAGGTCTGATCATCATAATAACATTGGTCGAACTAATATATAAGTAATTTAAGCGTAAGAGATAGTGAATGCAATCCTTTCAATAACATGAAGGTCTTAAAATTGAAGAGTATAACCATGATAGGTATTTACTAAGTGTACAAGACCGAGGTGCCATATAATTCAGATTTATTGTCTAAATTTTTATTCATTGCTTTGTCATACTTTCAGCTTTTATTTTAAAGTTATACAAATCTGAATGTTGTTTATTATTATAGTTTCTTAGATCTACATTGTGCCCTAGTTTTAATTTATTTGTGTACATGTTATTTAGTCCCTAAACTATAAATAGTTTAAAAAAAATAACTTAAAAAGACCCTTAGGTATTTATTAGTTGTTAAATTTCATTTTATAAGGTGTTTGTGTCATTATTTATTATTAGTTTAAATTAGGTATTATTGATACTTTCAATGGTCTTTGCACCTTCTCTTGACACCCTTTAGATGTCATTTTTTTCATCCCCAAATTTTACTCTAGTTTTCCTCCTTTTATAAAGTGTATGATGACACACTAAAAATATGTCTACATCGGTGCATGGTTTTGGCAAGAAAATTTGTGTCCTTCTATGCTTCACTTCATATGACCATTATCTTTTCTTTTCTCTTTTTTTGACCATTAAATGTTAAATTATATATTGATATAATTATAATTTAAATTTAAATCATTTATAAATATACATGCATCTTAATTTATTTAGTTATATATTGTATTCAATAAAAATCAAAATAAAATTAGAGAATTCACAAATGTATTCAGGATTTGCAAACACTTTAGATAAACCAACCCATATTGTAAGTTAATACAAATATTTATCATAAATTGATATAAATGCTTTTAAGACACAATGCACTCTGACCTTTGCCTATTGATATTGAAATCAAGGTTTAGTAGAAACATTTAACAAAGCTAAGTTTCTTAAGGTTTAGTGGAAACATTTAACATTTAACAAACATTATACAACTTGAGGTGTTGGTTGTGGATATGTATCTTGTATTGGTCCCATATTTGGTAATGATTGTAAAGATCCCATATAAATGTGAGGAAAACCACACATTTACTCATAATGTTCATTTGGTATCTTATCTTCCTCATTTATATGCAAAATAAAACTTTTATATTTGGAAGGAGATATGTTAAGTTTGTTTGAATGTGTAAGTATGAATGACACATATCTATGAACATGCGAATATAAGTAGGTAAATGATTCATATTGTTTATGCAATGCTCTTTCCATTAATGGGGAAAGAATACCTCTAATAAAGATGAATTGTAATTCCAAATTTAAGGGTCTAAATGCTAAGGCATATGATGTAATTTTTAATTAACTATCATAATCTTGAAGGGATTCATCATCATGTTGTTTGAAATTGTGTAAATGTTCTAATGTAAGTCTAGGTACCTTATGTATATTGAAAGCCAAAAATAAGACATCCTCTAATTTTGAAACATTAGTTAATGAACATTTAGGTAAGTTATAGAGCCAAATATGAGCTTCATTGGTGATACTCATATGAAAGGCTTTTAGCAACAGTTTGTCTCTTTAGCCCATTGACCAAAAGAATGTACATATTTAATCATGTGATAAGAGGGATATTTATGATGATCAAAGAGTGGTAATTATTATAGTTTTGAACCTTGTGGATAAGGATAATCAAATATACATTGTGCAATTAGTTGATTATAGAATGAGGTAATATTTGCGTTAGCATAATGGTAGGCCATTTACATTTGAAGTATATAAATTTATATTTGAAGCTCTCCAATAGCACTCATCATGGATATGGTATCATTGTTAAGCATGGTAGTATTTGGAAAAGGTGTTATCATTGGTTCTAATCCACCACCTCTTTTGAATTTAGCATATTATTATTATCATCCTCATGAATAACAAGTGAAAGCTCAACATCATTGAATTTAGGACACATTGATAATTATATTTGATCTTGAAAATTTAGAACTTTTGGCCTACCCTTTAATAGTTCATCCATCTTTAGTAATGATACAACAATTGGACTTTTAGGTGTCATTGGTAAAGGTGCTTCTTTTGGAACATTATTGAGTGTTTCCCACTTTAGGTTTGTAATGCACCCTTCTTCATGGTGGTTTAATGTTATTGGGAAAAGAGGCCATGATATATTTATTTACCTTTTGAAAAAATTTGATATCAAATGAATAAAAAAGAGAATTATCATCCTCGAAGAGGCGAATATTGTTTGGAAATGTTAGAATGATAGGATTTTGAATCGATGTGATTGTAATAAAATCTCCTTTATGACTAGTTTATAAATCATCCATGATATCATTATAGATTTGACAAAATTTAGCACAATCAAATGAAGGAACATTTTGCTCATGTGTAGCCAATTTGGTTGTAGAAGGTAAAGGTACATGAGGAGCATTATTGGATGGCTTACTTTGTTGGTGGATAATAGCATGGACTGAAGAATCCCATATAAGTCATGGGTGAATAATGGTTTTGGGATGGTAGCTATTAGGAGAACCTTGAATGCACTTTATAAGCCAAGCCATCACATATGTCTATTTGTGCTCATTTGGGATGATTTGATACTTTTGGTTTTCAATGGTTATAGTTTGATGAATGGAGTTTTCTTCTTGTTCAAGGGAGTTCTTTGGTTGGGTGAATTTTTCCATAGGGAATATTTTATTTTATCTTTTAAATAATAAGGGAAGAAATAAAATAGGAAACTATAACACCCTAGGAAATTTTTAATTCACAAAGGTCGGGTTCACCAAATGTTTAACCCTAAATATGATTGTTACAAAGGTACATAGGGTTAGGAATATAGAAATGAGTAAGTAAAAGGGAGATACACAAATATATAACAATCATATTAATTTACAAACTCAAATAATATTCTGAAATTATTACACTGAGATATATCAAAAATAGAAAGTATAACTGTTGATTGATATTACAATACATTAAAAACATGATTACTTAGTTGGTTCACTATGCATATGTAGATATGGGCTAAAATAAGATGGAATTGGATTGAATAAGGATTCTAAAATAGTCATCAAATTTTAGAATTTTGTATTTTGTGGTCTCAGATTATTATGTCAAATCTAGATGGTTACATCAACACTAGTGTCTGAGTTGAATGCAGGTGTCTAGTATGGAATAGTAACTAGATCAAGATGTGATCACCTAAAACCTTTTAGGTTTTCTATCACCTTTCTTTGGGTGTGTTCAAATTATGTGCACATGTTGTTGCTCTTTGTCAAATGAGAAAAACCTAGCTTCTTCACCCTTAGAGTGATTATGAAAAAAATAGGTTAGTGGGCACACAATGTCAAGTTGTTCCAAGGACCCCTTTGTCAATGGGCACTGTCTACATAGCCAATACTCTAAAGAGGGCCTCAGACTTAAATATTTCTCCCCTATGTGTTGGCTTATGTGTGCATAAGGAAGCAATATGTGATATACAAGAACACAAAGTGACTTAGCTTGTAACTTAGAAGATATGGATTATGGGATGCTCCTTCAGTAATTTAGACCTACAGGGATACTAATCCTATGCCTGCTATGGAAATAGGGAGGGATAAAGCATATTTGCTCACTTATATTATTATTTGATTTCTCTTGGTAAGTCACCTTGTGAGTTCCCAGTGTTTGTTAGGTCTTTTCTAGGTGTCAAATGAATGAGGGTTTAATTTGCAAATTGGATGAATTTTGGGCACTTGACACTTAGTTTAAAAAGGGACACTTGCGTTGACATAAGCGTCTGATTGGGACGTAAGTGTCCAAGAAGCTAGAGAATAAGTACATGTTTGAAACTGACAGAGAAGGATAATTATCAGGCTTATAACATTTAACATAGTATAGAAGGCCTTGTCATCATAATAATGGTGATCAGACTAAGAGATAAGCAATTTAGACACAAGAAATAGTGAATGCAATCCTTTCAGTAGCGATAAGGTCCTAGAACTGAAAGGTAAAACCATGATAGGTATTTTCCAAGTGTACAACACCGAGGTGCTATATAATTTAGATTTAATGTTTACACTCTTATTCATTGTTTTGTCATACTTTTAGTTTTTATTTTAAAAAATATATAAATCTAAATGTTGTTTATTATTATACTATCTTAGATCTACAACGTGCCCCAGTTTTAATTTGTTTGTGTGCATGTTATTTAGCCCCTAAGCTATAAATAGTTTAAAAAAAAACTTTAAAAGACTCTTAGGCATTTATTAGTTGTTAAATTATATTTTCTAAGATGTTTGAGTAATTATTGATTACTGGTTTAAATTAAGAATTTTTGGTGCATTTACTTACTTTCAATGGTCTTTGCACCTTCTCTTGAGACTCTCTAGATGTCATTTTTTTCATCTTAGAATTTCACTCTGGTTTTCCCTCCTTATCCAAAGCACACAATGACGTACCTATTGACCATTTTTGTCCAACGGGGCAAAAAATCGGTCCCCTTCTTCCCCTGTTGTTTAAGGACAATTCATTTTTTGATTTTGCACAAGTCTAGGAGCTTTTACAGACTCTGTAGGTGCTTGGTTCAATCTTCAAGTTCTTTGGATTTCATTCAATTAGCTAAGTTCAATGCATATTTCAACTGGCAAAGTTCAAATAGTTCAGCGGCCTTTAGTTCAACAAAGAGTTCATCACTCAGTTCAAACACCTCGATTCAACAGTGTTGAACCATTGAACCATTGAACCAATTTCAGTTCAATGGGTTGGTTCAACGAGGGGCTAAAACAAAGACCCATGAAAAGGGTCGAAGGAGAAAAGCCCGAAGGAATTTGCCGAGGATGATGACATCTCGAGAGCCGTCAAATATAAGGAAGTGAATTAGCCGTTGGTTTTCAAAGCAATGACAGCTGCATGAACGTCAATTCTAACACAGTGAAAGAGTTGTTTGCTTTCGAATCAAAGGAGTGCCCACCATGGAAAAGGACCAAAAATGCAATGACCTGCCAGAAGATGGCCCCGAGGGCTGAAGGAGCCAGAAGAGACAAGATAGGGAAAAGACAAAAGTGCCAAAAGCATGGAGTAGGCAGATAGTCCAAGTGGCGAAGGGAAGCACCGATTGATAGGACCTAGGTTCCACAAAGCTTTGACACCACTTATCAAGATTAAGAGCACATATGATTACCTTTGTATAAGCAACTAAATGTAGAATTTAACCAGAAGTAACAAGTAACTAGAAATCAGAAATAGCACAGAATATGAGAGGCAACACACAATTGTATTCAACTCATTCCAGAAGGAAATTACAATAAAGAGATCACACTCTTTCATCCACTTCGTGGGCATACCAGTAATCTTCCCTTAAGAGTTATCTTCTCTCAATATAGGTCACAACAAACAACTCAAACACAGAGTTGTTGTTCACCTCAACCAGTCAGTATCAATACTGCCAGTACAATCGAGTATGCAACATACTCCAAGTAGATCTCACCTGATCTTGCTCTTTGATGTGTTGCTGTCACCTTTGATCTTGCTACCCCGTAGATCTCCTTTGACCTCACACACACACCTACAGATCAATCAACCTTACTTACCCATGTAGATCTCCCACCTGATCTTGTACAACCTGCAGATCAACCTGATCTTATATACCTGGAAGAACGCTTGTGATTCCACCATCAAAAGAACTCTTCTGGTTCTACACTTTACAATACAGCCCCATGAGTCTATTATATAGATCCCATGCCAAACAATAATTAGAAACGCAACTCAAGACTAAAATTAGTCTTTAACATGTAAACAACCAGTTCATTAACAAATTGTTCATGAAATCGACAGTTTTGGAACCGCACAGGTGATCGACGTCAGTCCCTGTCTGTCTGGAGATGACTGATGTTGGCCGATCTCTGACAGATGTCGACAGCTTCCTGTCCATCCCTGATCGACGTCAGTTTTCCTGATCGACGTCGGTTTTCCTGATCGACACTGGCGACTGTGACACTCAACAACCCTCCATGTTTGCATTCGAGTGAAGATTTTAGCTCCATAACCTAACAATCTCCCACTTGAAGATAAATAGTTGCACCTATACCTGTACCTGTACATCTTTCTAATCTGTTTCCTAGCTTGTATCCTTCTTTAAGCTCAACCTTGAAGACCAACCACCACACACCCTGTGGTGCTACGCCTGTGACTAAATTTCTCCATTCTAAGCTTACCTTCTTTTGCCATTGCTATACTCCCACTCAATCAAAAACCCCTGAGAGTGACCTGTAATCAAACACACTTAACAGATCTGAAACTACCTGTTAGTGAACCTCGCTTTGAGAACCTTCAACCTCACTCTGATACCAATTGATAAGACCTAGGTTCCACAAAGCTCTGACACTACTTGTCAGAATTAAGAGCACATATGATTACCTTTGTATAAGCAACTAAATACAGAATTTAACCAGAAGTAACAAGTAACTAGAAATCAAAAATAGCACAGAATATGAGAGGCAACACACAATTGTATTCAACTCATTCCAGAAGGAAATTACAATAAAGAGATCACACTCTTTCATCCACTTCATGGGCATACCAATAATCTTCCCTCAAGAGTTATCTTCTCTCAATACAGGTCACAACAAACAACTCAAACACAGAGCTGTTGTTCACCTCAACCAGTCAATATCAATACTGCCAATACAACTGAGTACGCAATGTACTCCAAGTAGATCTCACCTGATCTTGCTCCTTGATGTATTGTTGTCACCTTTGATCTTGCTACCTCATAGATCTCCTTTGACCTCGCACACACACCTACAGATCAATCAACCTTACTTACCCATGTAGATCTCCCACCTGATCTTGCACAACCTATAGATCAACCTGATCTTACATACCTGGAAGAACCCTTGTGATTCCACCATCGGAAGAACTCTTCTAGTTCTACACTTTACAATACAGCCCCATGAGTCTATTATATAGATCCCATGCCAAACAATAATTAGAAATGCAACTCAAGACTAAAATTAGTCTTTAACATGCAAACAACCAGTTCGTTAACAAACTGTTCGTGAAACTGACAGTTCCAGAACCGCACAGGCAACTGATGTTGGTCCCTGTCTGTCTGGAGATGACCGACATCGGCCGATCCCTGACTGATGCCAGTAGCTTCCTGTCCATCCCTGACTGACGTTGGTTTTCCTGACCGACGTCGGTTTTCCTGACTGACGCCGGCAACTGTAACACTCAACAACCCTCCATGTTTGCATTTGGGTGAAGCTTTTAGCTCCACAACCTAACACCAATTCAAGAAGTTATTTCAGCAGATGAAACAGTGTCTATGAATTGACCATTAGAAGGCACAAATGACCAACCGCACAATTGGTTTTCTTCAATATGCACTACAAAGTAGGAAAATGGCACAGCTCATCAATTCAATTCTTGACAATAGAATGGCCATCACGCAGAAGCAGACGAAGCGATCCAAGTAATGCAAGAAGGTGTCAGGAAGTTATTTCAGTAGTTGACACAGTGCCTACCATGGGTCACTTGTAAAAAGCGGCACCAAAAGTCCTCCTTTCTTCTTCTATATATTGGAGACTTGTCATTTGAGAATAATCATCTTCCACATTTGTAAGTCATAGCCCTGGCAAAATTTCACCTGAATCAATAAACTCATTTTTTACCTCTATCTTGGATAGATATTTCTGTGTATGTCCTAAGTGTTAGTTTGTGTTTAGTCATTGTTTCTTGATGCTTTCACAAGTCCAACACCAACATATCTGTTGTCTATAAGGTGTCATTTCTGTAGCTGACAAGGAGAGCTATATTTGGAAGTGCAAAAATAGAAGAAATTACTTATAGTGTGCATTTCATAGCACCTTGGTGAATCTCTATTTTTTGTATTTTCCATTAAAGCCTCCTTGCCGAGTTTCTTGCAGCCTAGTCCTTCTATCAAGTCTGAAGTGTATGTATGTATTTGTATGATTTTAAGTGTGAATGTGAGAAGGTTAATTTATTTTGGTGCATCACCTCCTTAGAGTAGTTTGTTTTCCTGCAATCTTTCTCCCTTTTCATCCCCTGCCATTATGTGTGTGTGTGTGTGTGTGTGTGTGTGTGTGTTAGCACTTGCTAGAACGAATATGATGCATCAAAGGGAGCTAGCCCTTACCTAGAGACTCTCCCCTCCAGCTTCACTGGTCCCACAGGTGAGAGGGGAGTTTCCATTATTGCTTGTGGAAGGCAGGAGCTCAACCTCCTTACCTCGGGTGCAATCCACTGCATCAACAGTTTCTGGCATGCCTGGTGGGACATAGTTTTACAACTCAGTAAGGTTTCAAGATTGATGCTGGTCCTATTACAACAAATCAAATATTTCTAGCATCTGGTGACTCCACTAGTAAGAGCTCCAATTTTCCAATCAAATACCAGTTTTTAACTTCTTATGTCTAAAGTCACCACACGGTTTGCTTCTAAGGGTGTCCCGTTTGATTTTGTTGAGTTGCCTTTGAACTCAGCAAAAAGACTGAGATTTGAGAAGACCCATCCTTATTCAACAAACCACCCTCCCAAACCTATTGTAAAAGATGCACACCTAGCAGAGCCACAATTACATCCCATCCCAGCTATGGCATTACCCTTTGCAGCTTTTCGTGGTGGGAGCCCCTTGAATCTCCCACAATATGACCCAATCCCAGGAGCAACCCTCAAAAATTTGCCTTCTTTCGAGGGCCCATTACAGTCATCGAGCACATTAGGAACATGTCTAACCTCTGCACTATTCATAATGTCACAGAGGAAAATGTCGCAGTCAGATTGTTGGCGTTGTCTCTCAAGGGTAAAGCTCTTGATTGGTACAGGACTTTGCTTGTAAATTCAATCCATTCCTGGAATGAATTGGGTATTTAGTTGACAGACCATTTTGGGGAAAAGAGCGATGACCTCTCGCTTGCTGAGCAGCTGATGACCATACAGAAAGCTCCACACAAATATATGCAGGATTTCAACACGCAGTTTCAGAAGACTTGGGATAGGATCCCTATTCTGGTAAGACCAACTCCTGGCTATGCTTTCCTATATTATTTGAAGGCATTGAATAGTGATATTGCAGTGATGATACAATCCATGGGAGGGCATGTGCTGCCTACTACCTATGGCATAGCCATAGCAGCTAAAAATTGCTTAATACAGGCTGGGAAAATAGCCCCTAGACCCCACATGCCACTTTTCCCAAAATGCCACCCCCAATTCAGGCTACTGCTCCCACATTAGCCCCTCTACCTGGCATATAGAAACCAGCTGCTGCTCCATCCAATGAGTTTCATGAAGTTAGGAGTCGGTTGCAGACTATGTCAAATGAACTTGTAGCTATTAAAAGGCAGTAAGATCAAAGCAACAGACCGAATCAGGGATACTAGCATTATGGTCAAGCCCCTAGACCCCCTTTCCAAAACTAAAATCAAGGATAGGGTCAGCGTGTTCAAACCAAACCATATCAGGGCTACAATCTAGGCCCCCTTCATCATCTAAGGCCATGGTGCCCATTTAGAACAACTTGGTACAGGAATAGCCAAGTTGTTCGACCATGGGATATGGTCATGACGAGGCTGTTTACACAAATGAGATGATGGGTTATTACCCAAATGCAGATATTCAGGTAGTCACTCCTTCCCAATTCTTTGAGGCTCCAATGCAACCTAACACGAGAAGCAATCAGGCCCAGCCTGATTCTACCCTCATGAATCATCTAGAAGGAGAATTTTATTTAGTGAATTATGTGGGCATTGCAGACAATTAGGCTAACTATGTTGCATCCAACACAAGATTCAAAAGGAGAGCAATGGGAGAAGCCCAGGCTACTACCCAATCGATAGCTGCACCTTCTCCATCACACTCAAATCAAAAGGCCCCAAACTTTGGACCACCATTTGTACCTTCAGTGCCTCAGCCTGCATCTCAGGTTGGAATTAGCCCCAAAGAAAGCTTAAAGGGAGGCAGTCCTCAAGTCAATATAGTGGACCAGATGAAGAAGCTGCATATGAACATCTCTTTATGGGATTCATTGTCTCTACTAGGACAGAAGGACATGCTACAAAGGGAATTGCATGAGCTAGACTGACAAGCTATCCCAGCAAGGATAGATAATGTCTTGATGATGAATGGGCAACTTTCCACCTTAGGCCAGGTCAAGAAGGAAGAGAAAATTCCCCCTTTTTATGTGTCCTTGATTATAGGAGATTTCTTGGTGCATACCTGCATCATTGACAGTGGGGCTAGTACCTCAGTGATGCCCAAGTGCATAGCTGACAAGATGGGACTGAAATATGAGGAGATGAATAAGGGAGTCATGCAGTTAGATGGGACACCTACAAAAATAGTTGGGATAATGAAGGGTTTAAGCTTGACATTGCATGCTTGCCCAACCTTCTCAATTCCCCATGATATAGTAATGGCAGATGTTCCTCCTTATTTTGCAATTTGCTTATCCAGGGACTTCACATCAAAGATAGGTGGCTATCTAGCAGCAAATTAGTCCTATCTGGTTTTTAGAACCAAGTATGGGACCAAGGTAAAGATCGAATCTGAACCATTCTATAAGGACCATCTAGAACCATATTCGCTCAAAGTAGTGAATGTCAGCTACACTATTATCGACCCAAAAGAGCCCCAGACAGACCAATCTCCATCCTCTACTCTTGAAGGAGTTTTAGACCTACTCTTGGATGAGTGGGGAAGTGATAACTTCAAGCATGACCCTTACAAGTTCATAGAGGAGGCAGGCCTTGGAGTCTACTGCATACACAAAGAGGGTACCTTCATACCAAATATAATGAAGGCAAGCCAAGAAGACATGGGCCTATGGCAGTTGTACTTTGACAGTTGCAAAAGTAGGTTGGAAGTTGGTGGTGGAGTGATGTTAGTCTCCCCTTCAAAGGAGAGATACTTTTCAGCTTTCCATTTCCAATTTTTTTGCACAAGCAATGTTGTAGAATATGAGTCCCTTATCCATGGTCTAGAATGGGCAAGAAAAAGAGGGATCAAGGAATTGAGAGTCTTGGGAGACAGTGAGTTGATTGTAAATTAAGTGAAAGGCCAAAATCTGACCAAAAATTCCTTGCTAAAGTCTTACAAGCATAGGGTCTGGGACTTGGTGGAAGATTTCCTCACTTTCAATATTGCCTCCATTCCTAGAGAGCAGGACAAACAAGCAGATAGGCTAGTAGCAATTGGTGCTCAGTTCGATGTTTCCAGGGAGATAAGCTGAGACTGTGGTTCTCGCTACTTGAAGGTGGTAGTCCAACCCTCTGTCCCTGACAACATTACAAACTGGCAGGTTTTCAAAAATGACCAGCAAATAGATTTCTTCCTATAGGAAGAGGCCGAGTTTGTAGCTAAGAACCAAGCAAAGCTACAATAGCAATATGGCAACCAGCTTGTTCAATTAAAGAACAACAAGCTCCCTAAAGGTTTGGTCACTCTTGAGAGCATCTTCAATGGAGATGACCAATTGAGAAATGACAAGGCATGCATCACAACTAAGGAGGAGAATTACAAAAGGGTTGAGATCTTCAAGGACAAGCTGCTTGCACTTAGAAAAGTCTGCACTGTTCAAGAAAGGTAGACTTTCATTTTGTTGTGTCAAGAGTTTGTTGATGTTTTTGTGTGGGATTATAGTGATTTGAAGGGTTTCGACCCAAGACTCGCCCAACACACCATCGAATTAGAAGAAGGCACCAGGCCAGTCATGTAGAAGTAGAGACCTATCAACCCAACGATTGAGCCTCTCATGCAGAGGGAACTGGCCAAATTGATTGAGTCTGGGATTATTTTTCCAATCAAACATTCCTCTTGGATAGCCAATCTTGTTCCTATTTGAAAGAAGAATGGGGAGATCAGGCTATGTGTCAATTTCAGAGACCTTAATAAAGTCTCTTTAAACGACCATTACCCCCTCCCAAGCATGGAGTGGATCCTTCAGAAGGTAACAGGCAGTGAGCATTTCTCCCTCCTGAATGGATATTCAGGATATAATCAGATTCTAGTGCAAGGCTGTGACCAACACAAAACAACCTTCACTACTAAATGGGGAACGTTCGCCTACAAGAAGATGCCATTTGGGTTGGCTAATGTTAGTGCTACCTTTCAACGAGCCATGGACATGGCTTTTGGAGGCTTGATAAATAACAATGTGTTGGTATACCTCGATGATGTGATGGTATTCTCCAAGGAAGCGAGCCAACACATGAAACACCTCAGGCAGATTTTTGAAAGGTGTAGGGAGTTTGGCATCTCTCTTAACCTAAAGAAGTGCGTGTTTGTTGTTCATGAGGGGAAACTTCTTGGCCACATCGTGTCCAAGGAGGGCTTATCTATTGACCCCAAGAGAGTTCATTCTATCCTAGAGATGTCTCTACCTAGTCACAAGAAAGGCCTGCACAGTTTCTTTGGCAAGATAAATTTCATTCGGAGATTCATTTTGAATTTCATAGAGATTATCAAGCCACTGACCTCTATGCTGAGGAAGGGTGAGGAGTTCAAGTGGACAACATAAAGTCAGGATAGCTTTGAAGCCATCAAGCAGGCCATAACCTAGGCTCCTACTTTGATCAGCCTTGACTTCAATAAAGACTTCAACCTCTACACTTTCGGTAATGAAGAGGTAATCTCCACCGTGCTTACTCAAGCAAATGGTGATGACCTTGAGCAACCACTTGCATTTTTTAGCCAGGGGTTAGAGGATTTTGAATTCAGATACACGTATGTAGAGAAGCAAGTCTTGGCAGTAGTGTGGAGCCTGAAGAAATTTAGGCATATGTTGTCCAACAGTAGAATTCACCTCATGGTTCCACATCCTAACATCAAGGATTTCTTGACCAACCGAGACCTAAATGAAAAAAGAGTGGGGTGGATCACTAGGGTAATGGAGTATGACATAGACATCATGATCACCAAGCTAGTGAGAGGAAGAGGCCTGTGCGAACACCTTGCTGGGGACTTCAAACAGAAAGGGGAAAATAACTTACTAATTCACGATGCAGTTACAACAAAAGAACCAGCTATCATAAGGGACTGGACATCAAACTTGAGGCATTTCCTTCTCACTGGTGAGTGCCCACAGAGTCTTGATAAGATTGAAAGAAGATACTTCAAGCTCCAGTCTCTCCCTTATGTTCTGGTTGATGGAGTATTGTTTAGGAAGGATCTCTCTAGGGTCCTTCTAAGATGCATAGACTCGAATAAGGCTGACAAGGTGATGTCTGAGTTCCATGATGGGCCAGCAGGCGGTCATTTTGCTCTTAGAGCTACTGCAGCAAGGATAATGAGAGCTGGCTATTTCTGGCCTACACTTTTCAGGGACACCCATGCCTGGGTAAGAAAGTGCTAGAAGTGTGCCCTTTTCAATGGGAACAACGGTTGGCTACCATGCCTCTACAGCCCATTCAGGTTGAATAGCCATTCATGCAGTGGGGCCTGGACTTCATAGGGATGATTAATCCTTCCTCCAGTGCTGGACACAAGTGGGTCCTGATTGCCATAGACTATTTCACAAGGTGGGTGGAGGCTATTGCTCTGAAGGAGGCAAATGAAAGTGCGGTCCTAGAGTTTTATAAAGACCTGGTGACAAGGTTCGGGGTTTCAGCAACCATAATCTCAGATAATGCATTAGCTTTTTTGGGAACCAAAACAAGTGAATGGGTGCTGAGGTATGGTATATATCTCAGCACTTCATCTAATTATTACCCATAGGGGAATGGGCTAGCTGAGTCCACCAACAAAAACTTGATCAGGATCATCAAAAAGACCATGGAAGAAAATCAGAGGACTAGGCACGCCAAGCTAAAAATAGCTATGTGGGCCGATCGAATCACCCCGAGGAGAGCAATTGGCAACTTGCCATACACACTCATCTATGGAAGGGAAGCTAGGCTCCCCATTTCACTCAAGTTGCCAGCCTTGGATCTCACCCGCCAGCTACAATTAGAGGAAAGAACCAGCATGGAGGTTAGATTATGTGAGCTGATGGAACTACAAGAGGCAAGGGACTAGGCTATGGCTTCCATGACTAGCCGTCAACAGCAGGTAAAGAGACACTTCGACAAGAAATCTTCACCAAAAGGTTTCTCTAAAAGAGATATTGTCTTGAAATGGGATGAAGATCGAGCTAAGCCTAGAAAACATGCAAAGTTTGATGCCCTTTGGAGTGGTCCATGCATAATCACTCAGTGCAAGCAGCATAATGCATTTGAACTCTCTAGGTTAGATGGTGAAGAACTGCATATCCCAGTTAATGGGATACATCTAAAGCACTGCCACTGAGTCTCCTTTCGTCTGTATATATTTTCCCTTGTTTTTCTTTCCCTATTTTCCCTAAGTGATGTTGCACAAGTAGTTTTCTTAGCTATGTGTGCATTTTCTTTTCCTCTTGGAGTGAATCTGCGTGATTGATTCTGGAATTTATCAAAGTTGTTGCTTTTTTAAAGTTACAATCTGACTCCATGCCCAATGGATTTTTAAGGCAAATGGCTTCTAAGCATAGCAAGCATGCTTCTCCTGAGAGGCACCAATCTGTTGACCATTTTTGCCCAACAGGGCAAAAAATTGGTCCCCTTCTTCCCCTGCTGTTTAAGGCCAATTCATTTTTTGATTTTGCACATGTCCAAGAGCTTCTACGGACTCTGCAGGTGCTTGGTTCAATCTTCAAGTTCTTCAGCTTTGGTTCAATTAGCTAAGTTCAATGCAGATGTCAACCGATAAAGTTCAAATGGTTCAACGGCTTTTAGTTCAACAAAGAGTTCATCGCTCAGTTCAAACACCTCGATTCAACAGCGTTGAACCATTGAACCGTTGAATCAATTTTTGTTCAATGGGTTGGTTCAACGAGGGGCCGAAACAAAGACCTGCGGAAAGGGCCGAAAGAGAAAAGCCCGAAGGAATTTGCCGAGGACGATGACATCCTGAGAGCCATCAAATATAAGGAAGCGAATTAGCCGTTGGTTTTCAAAGCGATGATGACCGCATGAACGTCAATTCTAACACAGTGAAAGAGCCTTTTGCTTTCAAACCAAAGGAGCACCCACCATGGAAAAGGCCCAGAAATGCAGCGACCCACCAGAAGATGGCCCCGAGGGCTGAAGGAGCTAGAAGAGACAAGATAGGGAAAAGACAAAAGTGCCTAAAGCATGGAGCAGGCAGATAGTCCAAGTGGCGAAGGGAAGCGCCGATTCAAGAAGTTATTTCGGCAGATGAAACAGTGTCTGCAAATTGACCATTAGAAGGTGCGAACGACCAATCACACGACTAGTTTTCTTCAATATGCACTGCAGAGCAGGAAAATGGCATGGCTCATCAATTCAATTCCTGACAACAGAATGGCCATCACGCAGAAGCAGATGGAGCGATCCAAGTAACGTAGGAAGGTGTCCGAAAGTTATTTCAATAGTTGACACAGTGCCTACCATGGGTCACTTGTAAAAAGGGGCGCCAAAAGGCCTCCTTTCTTCTTCTATATATTGGAGACTCGTCATTTGAGAATAATCATCTTCCACATTTGTAAGGCGTAGCCCTAGCAAAATTTCACTTGAATCAATAAACACATTTTTTACCTCTATCTTGGATAGATATTTCTGTGTATGTCATGAGTGTTAGTTTGTGTTTAGTCATTGTTTCTTGATGCTTTCATAGGTCCAACACCAGCATATATGTTGTCTACAAGGTGCCATTTTTGCAGCTGACAAGGAGAGCTGTATTTGGAAGTGCAGAAACAAAAGAAATTACTTACAGTGTGCGTTTCACAGCACCTTGGTGATTCTCTGTTTTCTGTATTTTTCATTAAAGCCTCCTTGCCGAGTTTCTTGCAGCCTGGTCCTTCTGCCAAGTCTGAAGTGTATGTATGTATTTGTCTGATTTTAAGTGTGAATGTGAGAAGGTTGATTTATTTTGGTGCATCACCTCCTTAGAGTAGTTTTTTTTCCTGCAATCTTTCCCCCTTTTCATCCCCCCCCCCATTATGTGTGTGTGTGTGTGTGTGTGTGTGTGAGAGCACTGGCTGGAATGAATATGATGCATCAAAGGGAGCTAGCCCTTACCTAGAGACTCTCCCCTCCAGCTTCGCCGGTCCCACAGGCGAGAGGGGAGTTTTCATTGTTGCGTGTGGAAGGCAGGAGCTCAGCCTCCTTGCCTCGGGTGCAATCCACTGCGTCAACAGTACCAAACATATGTTTAAATGGGTACATGATTTTGATAAGATAATTTGGACCCTTCTGTACTTCACTTCATATAACCCTTATCTTTTCTTTTCTCTTTTTTTGACCATTAAATATTAATTTATATATAACTATAAATATAATTTAAATTTAAAACATCTATAAATACACATACATCTTAATTTATTTTGTTATATAATATATTAAAAAAAACCAAATAAAAATGAAAGAATTCAGAGAAACCAACCCATATTGTAAGTTAATACAAACTTTTATCATAAAATGATATAAACGCTTTTAAGACACAATGCACTTTGGCCTTTGCCTATTGACATTGAAATCAACGTTTAGTGGAAACATTTAACAAAGCTAAGTTTCTTAATGTTTCTCTCCATATCTAAAAAGTTGGAACGATGTTTAAAAAAAATCATCCACTTTTAGTCAGATACAGATACAGATACAGATACAGATCCAGCTTTTAAAGATGTCAACATGGAGTCCAGACACACTGTTTAGAAATTGTGAGGGCTTTCTACGAGTCCGACATGAGCTGGGAAAAGGTAAGACTGTTCAAGTAGTACTCATGCACCTTGGATTTTCGAATATTTTCATCTGTGGCTGCCAGAAACTTGGCAACGTCTCTCATGCTCGGCCTTTCACTTGGAGAGAAATTCTGGCACTCGCACGCCAACTTCAACAAACACAGAAGCTTGTCCACCATGGTTCCTCTCGGGAGCTCCAATCGACTATCCAGAATATCCTTTACAAACACATCGTCTCCATTATTATTCAGCGAAAAACTCGCGTTCTGCGCATCTCCAGTGGGATGTTTTCCGCTCATCACTTCCAACGCCACCACTCCAAAGCTGTACACATCGCACTTCTCCGTCAACTTCATCGTATACGCCACCTCTGCAAAAAAAATGGGGGAAGAGCCCGTCAATTTGGTAGCCAGCTCAGCAAAAGATTTATACTGTTGGTCTGACTTTTGACCAAATGTTACAGTTGGTTGGATAATGAGATCGGATCAACTTTAAAGTTAAATGGAATCACACAAAATAAAAAATTACGAATAGCTAAACCTGGAGCCATGTATCCATAGGAACCTGCAACTTTAGACATGGTGGAAGATGAAGATTCAGTGTTGAGAAGTTTTGCCGTGCCGAAGTCTGAAACGCAGGGGTCGAAGGAAGAATCCAGCAACACATTATTGCAAGTAATGTCGCGATGAACAATGGGCGGGTCGCAGTCGTGATGAAGGTACGCCAATGCGTGTGCTATCCCCTGCACAATCTTGTAGCGAGTGGCCCACTCTAGATTCTTTGCCTTTTCGCTGTGTAAATTCTGTCCTAAGCTGCCGTTTTCCACATACGCATACACCAGAAGCCTTAACGGACCCTGAGAGCAATAGCCGTAGAGTTTCACGATGTTCCGGTGTCGAACCCCTGCGAGGGCTTCGATTTCTGAAATGAAGCTCTTTCTGTCTGCCATAGCTCCGTCAGGAGACGGATAAAGCTTCTTGACTGCCAGGATTTGACCCGACTGAAGAAGTGCTTTGTAGACAGCGGCGAATCCGCCTTTCCCGACGCAGTATTTTTCGTTGAAGTTTTCGGTGGCTCTCAGGATTTCGCCTAGCATGTTCCTGCTGCTGTCTGAGTGCCACAGAGAGAAATTATCTTCTTCTTCGTCTGTTTCGCTGGGTGAATTCGTGCGTCGCCTCCAGCATTCAAATATTACTCCAGCAACTGCTAAGACAATAAGCGCCGAAGCTATTGGAACCACAATGCCAACAATCTTACGAGTACTGCTTTCACCTCCATCTTTCTGACTTACTAAATTGACGTTACAAGACGGCAAACCGCCTCCTCGGCCGCACAGCTTAGCATTCCCGGCATAAGACGTAAATAATGACACTTTGAATTCAGGAACCGGACCTTCTAGCTCATTGTAGGACAGATCCAAGGAAGAAAGACTAATCAATTCTGGAAAACTGGACGGAATTCGACCTCTGAGACTGTTATGAGACAAATTCATGATCATTAACGACTGCAAGTTCGTTAATTGAGCAGGAATTGTTCCCGACAAAAGATTCTGACTAAGGTCGAGGATTATTTGCAAGTTGGCGAGATTACCAATCGTTGCGGGTATGGCTCCGTTCAACTTATTTCCATCCAGCCGTAACTCCAGCAATTTGTGCAAATTTCCGATGTCTAACGGAATTTCACCCTGAAGATTATTTCCGCCCAAAGCTAAATTTTCCAGCGCGGTTAAGCTCCCGAGCTGCACTGGTATCGTCCCTGTGAGCTCATTCTTGCTCATATCAAGCACAATCAGTGTGCTTAATTTTCCAATCTGTGGCGGAATGCCTCCTCTTAAGTAATTTTTCGAGATATTAAGCTTCCCGAGCTTCTTCAGCCCAGTAATCTCCAGAGGAATTATCCCGGTTAAATAATTTCCGGACATTCCTAGCACAGTGAGGTTTTGGCACTTACCTAAAACCGGCGGAATTTCACCGTAAAGATTATTAAAACTAAAATCCAGGTATGACAAGCTAGGATATTCTCCAAAAGCATCCGCTATGCTTCCGTTCAGCTGATTTTGCTCCAGCCGAACCCTAACCAAGCTCTTGCAATCCTTGAGAGTCGAGGGTATCGGACCTGAAAAATTGTTGCGATTGACTACGAAAATCTGCAACATTCCACGTTGACAGATCTGCGGAGGAAGATTTCCCGTAAGACTGTTGTTGGAGATGCTCACTCGCGCAATATCGCTGTACTTCCCGAAGCTTGCAGAAAGGTTGCCTGAGAGAAAGTTGTTATGAAGATAGAGCACTGTCAAATTAGGAATCAGAAATATACCTTGTGGTATGTAGCCCGTCAAGCTGTTCGAGGAAAGATCGAGCGTCTGCAGCTCCTTTAGTTTGCCTAGCTCCCCAGGAATGCTTCCATTGAGAATGTTCTCGAAGAGGTTGAGCATAACCAGAGACTTCAAATTTCCTAGCTCAGCAGGAACAAAGCCAGACAAAGAATTCTGCGACAAATCGAGCTTTTGCAACTTCGAGCAATTCCCAATCTCCGGCGGAATGGTTCCCTCAAATGAATTCTTGTACAGAAACAGAACCTGGAGATTCCTCAACATTCCGACGTCTGCAAGAATTTTGCCATCCATTTTGTTCTGCTGGAGCTGCAACGAAATCAAATTCGTCCAATTGCCAAGAAAATTTCCGTCAAGAGATCCTGTAAGAGAATTTCTCGACATTCCGAGCTCCCTTATGCGAGACAGAGAAGCGAAGCTGAGTGGTATAGGACCTCCCAGATTATTGACTGACAAATCGATGAAGATTAAATTCACGCAGTGCCCCAGCTCCTCTGGTATATTTCCTTCCAAATTGCTGAAGTGAAGATCCAGCCTCTGCAACGATGTTAGTGATCCTAAACTTCGGGGAATGCTGCCCTCCAACGGGTTCTGAAACAGCTCCAGTGTTTGCAGCATTTGCAGCTGACCTAACTCCGTTGGAATCGGTCCAGTGAAATTATTTATCCCGAGACGGAGCTCTTTTAGCATGGTAAGATTCCCCACTTGCGCCGGTATCTCGCCGGTGAGATAATTCAATGTGAGATTCAGGTACTCCAGTTTCTTCATCCCTGTGATCTCTAAGGGAATAGGTTCTTCCAGAGAATTTTGGCCGAGGTCCAAGACCTCCAGATTTCTGCATTTAGCAATAAACAACGGAAATTCGCCTGTAAAGGAGTTCAAATAAAGACGCAGCTCCTTTAGCGACTGCAGGTTGCCAATTTCAGAAGGAATGGATTCCAGATAATTTGATCCCAAGTCCAGAACGGAGAGATTCCTACAGTTAGCAAGCTCGGCTGGTATGGGACCGGTCAAATTATTGGCAGAAAGCAATAAAGATTGCAATTTGGTGAGCTTTCCCAGCTCAGGAGGAATGCTTCCGGACAGCAAATCGTTGTTTGAGATCTCCATGACCGCCAAATTAGAGAGTTTCCCCAACTCCGGCGGGATCTCTCCTTGGAAATTATTGATTCCCAAGCGCAGCACTGTAAGACTCCGCATTTGTCCGAGCTCGGGCGGGATTGAACCGGACAGAAAATTATCCTGTAGCATCAGCTGTTGAAGATTTGTGAGATTGGCGAAGGAAGGTGGAAGGCTGCCCGTGAGCTTGTTGTGGCTAAGATCGAGCCTTCTCAGACGGAGTAGAGAGGAGATTGAGGAATCTAATGAGCCTTCTAGATTTAGCGAAGCCAAATTGATGACGATCACCCGCTGGAATTTGTCGCATGAAATTCCGGTCCATTTGCACGGGAGTGGGGAAGACTCGTTCCATGAGGCAAGAAAAGTCTGTGATTGTTTGTCAAGGTTGTTCTTGAACATCAACAATGCCGTTCCTTCCTCGGACAAACTCCAGTTGAACCAAAATGCATTCACAACGAAAATGAAAAACATCAACCCCTTGGCCTCCATTTTGGTATACAAATGCAGCCACGCAAACAGAAGGGCATTGTTAGTTTGAAGCCTCTGCGAGACTGCATCGAATAAAACACGCAGCCATTAATGATCTTCGGCGACTTTCGAAAGGAAACGACAGGTTCAAATAGTAGTGGTCAAAGGTCGATTCGAATGCCAGCTAAGATACTTGTTCTAGATGAGGTTAAGTAAACGTCGAACTACTAAAGCGTCGGAGGCCGCGTAAAAGGGGTGGGTTTGGCCGGTGGCCCATCGGAATGTTTACGAAAACTACCAAAGCGCGGGAGGCCGCCTACAGCAGAAGATGCGTCCCGGACAATATACCACTTATTTTTTTGGTATCATGACGTGTTCATTGTCTCTACGACTCTAGACAATCTTGCACAATGCACCCAAATACCCAATTAGTAGTTGCCCCAAAGGATGAGATTTTGTAAAGTAAGAGTGAGTTAATTAAGAGTCGTATCTCACTTGAAATTTAGGTTATTGGTTTTATATTATTTGTTATGAATAAAGCAGTAAATAATAATAATTTGATATTTTTGATGAAGGTGATAGTGAAAAATGGGGTTATGTCTTTCTTCAGAGGATAATATATTATGCGGTAAGGAGACATTATGTTTCATAGTGAATTTAAGCAATGGTGAAATCGTGGAGAAAGCAAAGCTATACAAAACATGAAAGTAGTGTAATATTTCAATGTGAGTTGGGCGATGGTGGCGAGAAACAATGATAAGGTGTTTTAAATGATGGATTCAAAGAAGCCTAGAGACATATATGCCACATTTGTCATTCTAATGAAAACAAGGCTCATATATCCAATGACTCCTTCAAAAACAAAGAGAATGCACCATGTATCAATTTAGATTCAAGTCATAAACTAATTATATCAAAATTATAACTGTGTTAACTATTTAAAACCTAATCAAAAGAATCTAAAAAGAATTAGACAAAAAATTGAAAAGGCTTCTTCAATGAAAGATGCCTCCTATAGAATTTAATCAAATGATGTAAGATTCCATAGACAAATAGATATGCATATATTTATTTCCACACTTTTTCCATTCTTTGTAATATTAATAACAACCATTTTATTCGTAATAATAGTACTTATTTCTCTTTATTCGGTGAATAGAGAAAAGGTAAAACTATCAACAAGACCACAAGAATTAGAAATTTTGGGTAGTCTGCAAGACTTGGGTTTGAATCTCCACCAATCTCTATTTATTCTCTCTAACTGCTATGGTGGTCTGATGTATCTCAAATTAAGCACCACCCTAGTTGTTATAACTTCTTTTGTGGAGGCTACAAGTGTTATAGTGAAGAGTGTAACTTACACAAAAAAAGACAAAATTTTATGTTTTCGTAAAGTGGGGTTTTGTAGAGCGAAGGAGTGTAAATCAATTGTTGTACATCACTCAAAACCCATTATCTCTGATCCCATCTTACCTTTCATGCACGAAGGGTTAAGAAACAATATTCTTATATTTCTAGTGGAGATGAGTGTTTCTTCATACGACATGCCAATGAGTTATGTGGAGAGGAGACATTTTATTTTACGGTGAGCTTGACCAATGATGAAGTAGTGGAGAAGGGTAAGACCATGTAAAAATGCAAGTGGCGAAAGATTTCAAGGTGAACTGGGCGGTGCCTGTGAGCAACAATGATAATGTAGTTCTAGTGACATCATACACCGGAGGGCCCATATCGTAACCCAAAGTTAGATTCAAGGCAACAATTGGATTTACATTACTTACACCCATTGGTAAGTGGTCTACAAGTTGTAGGGTGGTGGCATCTTTAATTAGTCATTTTCTATTGTCAAAAGTTAATGAGGACATCATGAACATTGATTTGTACAACATGGCCCCACATTGAATGTGAAGCTTGAATTAACACTTTGATGTTCAAGGGTTTATATTTATATACTAATTATAAATATAGTATACATATTATAATAGTATGTATCATACTATATATGTAATTACATTATATATTTATAATTACAATATTATGATAATAATATATACATTATTATTGCTATATATTAATAATATACATATCACTATATTAACAATACAATATTTATATTATATATAATAAAAATATAACAATTTTATTTATTTGATAGGGTGAAACGCTTTTCGTTGAGTTGTGAATTGGTATTGAGATATAATTGGGGACCTATTTCCCACCACAAACTAAAGTGTTGACGAGATAAGGATACAGATAAGAACTATGAGAAACAAGATATCACACAAAGGGGGATGAACAACAACAAAAGACATATCATTTAGTCAAAAAAAAAAATTACTCTTAACGTAGAGTTGATTCTGCAAATCTTCAGCGAAGTCGCAGCAGAGTAGAACCCAGTTAGAAGAAGCCCAAATAGGAATGCCTCAGTTCTCATCTACAAGCAAGGGCATGCCTTCTTTTTGGCCTAGTGAGGAAATATTTCATTGTCCACTGAAAGCCATTTTGCACCAAATCTTTTGCCTCTAGTCTCAACCTTCTCGCCTCGAATCTTCTGTGTTTCTTCTTCGTAGTGGTGCCAACATTAGATTTGAGTTTATCGAGCCGCAAAGGCAGGGGGGGGAGGGGGGGCGCGACGGGGCGGGGGGGGGGGGACACAATGCGAATAGGGGAAGTGGGGGTGGTGAAAGGGAAAAAGTAGTTGACAAAGGGGGAGTTATTCGTGTAGAGAGGGAAGGCTCTACGATCGAAGGAGGTGCACTGAAAGGAGTTGAACTCTGACAGAAAACACTGTGGTTGCGTTCCCAAAAGTCAAGGGAAGGAAGACCCTCTTTCTTCCAACCCTGAAGAAAGAAGGATGAGGAGGTAGAACAATTCAAGAATAAGCACGTCAATGCCCTATGCCCCAAGTGATTGCATTGAAAACATCAGAAGAGAAGACCTTCATAATTAAAGATCGGAGTCCACTTACCTCCAAGAAAAGTCAACAAAAGCTCTTAAAGGGCCCAAAACAACTATTGCGTAAGACAGAGGAAAGAGGACATTGCTAGTAGTCGATGTCAATTCTCCAACAAAAATGTTTGAACAGGAAAAGTGAGATAACTGTACATTAAAACCCGTAGGTGATCCCACTATTGTTAGATCCTCAACGCTGTGAAAAAAACCTATTAACTATATATATAACCACAATAAATATATATATATATATATATAATAAGCTCGACGGTCTGAACTCTTTACTGGTTGGTTCGCTGTCAAGTTGTCAAACTGTACATCCGACAAGGTGAAGAACGGAATTCGAAGCATTGTTCGTTCCTCATCACTTTGCCGCTTTATACTTTGATAGGTACTCAATTTACAACGAGTTTGACAGGAAGATGTTGGGAGTTAGAAAAATGCACATATCTCCAACCCTTTTCAAACACCCTTACAGAGATGCGTCTGTGCTTTCTACTTTTGGAGCTTCTCGTGTCCCTACAGTTTTCTAGAAAAAGCATCTTTTTCCAATCATCTTAATATCATACGGAGAACCTTTTATATTTAAACAACTGTAGTGGGTACATTTATCATAGTGTAAGATGTGATGTTTGAACTTTTACAATTTCCTTATTTTAGAAATCTAAAATAAATAATGATGTAGTTGATTAGATATTTACGCAGAAAATAATTTATATATATTAAATATAAAATGAAAAAATAAAAGTTGTATTAATTTTTTTATTTATTTATTTTTTAATTTTAAATGAAGAAATATAAAATATATTTGTAGAAAAATAGAGTAGTCTTTCTATCTTTATTTTCATTTTTATGATTGATAAAGAATTACGAATTTTCAAAACAACCTACAATAATAACACTTAATAATATTTTAACTTGATGTATATTTTATAAATTATTTTTGTGTAAAGTAAATAAGAGGGGACAAAATTGACAAGATATTTTGACATATATCTAGAAGGTTTGATTAAAATATAAAACAACAAGAGAATCTTTTAAGGGCAGATATGATATTGAGTTTAAGAATAATGTTAGTTTGTACCCTTTTTTTTAAATTAAAAAAAGTATCGAGTTTACAAATGACCTTTTTTATTCATTGCTTGTTTTAGTGTATAGGTGAATTGCTTGAATGGATAAATTGTTTAGGATGACAATTTTTGATATGGTGTAACAAAGTCATTAAGTCTTTAAGGTCATTACGACTTTGTAAAAGACTTAAGATTATAAGAATAAGTTAGTTAATAGATGTTACTTTATATAAGGTTTAATAATCTTTTAAAAATTATTGTTTTGAAAAAATCCTAGTTGATTGATTATAACAAATTTATAAAATCTATAATAGAAAAAAACAATAGTAATTTTTTAACCTAATCTAATGTCTCTCTTAAATAATTGAAGGCTTCCCAAAAAAATTTAAGTTACTAATTTTTATGGGATTTTACTCGTGTGTGCTTAAGTCATCTCACGATAATCTCCATAAAATTTTAAACTTTTAAAATTTTAATCTTGAAGTTACGGTTAAATTACAAATATCTACAAAAGCACATATATCTCAATATTCATTATTAAATACCAAATTGATAAAGAAAAAATAAGTTTCGTATAAATTAAAGATCTATATGAAATCATGCACCTAATTTTAAAAAACTTAATTTATGCGATTTTATGTATTTTTTTCCTAACATAAAATTGTAATACTCCATAATAATAACCTTATTAACAATAATAATGTATTCTTATTATACGAAATGTTGTCATAATAATGCTCTCTAATCAAATTTTCCATTCATTTGTGATGGCTCTTATATAATTTAAACCATTCATCTTGTATGATTCGAACCATCATTTATCATTCATTTGTACTTAAAAATTTTATTGTCCAAAAATATAAATTAATTTAAAAATGTATTTTGTCAACTCGATAGTTACAAAGCCCATCCCTCAAACTATTGTTACATTGGTCACATTTAATGCATTAAATTCATAGACTTTGAGACCATCTCTACATTAATTTGAATTAAAATTGTTACCAACACCCAGTTTCAAAGCTCTTATTATTTTAAAAAAAACAAATTTGGTGTAAAACATTTTAGATAGAGCTTCATTTTTATATTCTTCCCCTCTAAAATTTTTGATCATTCACAAGCATCTACCAAGCTAAACTTACTTTTTTCTTCTCTACACATTGGGAGACAAATGGTAGTAGAGACTTTCATTTGTTTGTTTGACAATTTTACAAAAATTGCCTTTATTTATAATCACTACGTTAATTTGTTTGAAAAATGGTTGATGTGAATAAAATTGGAATGGTGACTTGGAGGAAAAGATAGTTGTGATGAAGGAATCATGTCAAGCTATCATTTAAAAAAAATTAATTTTATAAACAATTTAAGTATGAAAAAAAATTAAGTTTCATAAATACTAAATTTACCTAGGAATTTAGTCACATCCTTTGAATTTAATTAATAAAAAGGAAATAAATTAATTTATTTTATATTTTTTATATTATTTTTTTCTCTAAAAAAAATTGTAATTTATTGTATTATAACAAATTACATTCCAAAATGTGTGAATGCATATCAGCAAGATCCAAAAAGAAAAAATAGAGGAAATAATAAAAACAATCAATACCAAAAACCTAAATGCTTTACAACAAAGGTACCAACATTGAATCACAACGAAAAGAGTTACCCAAACAAAATAGGCCCACTTAAGGCTGATAACCACACACGATAACTAATAAAAAGGGAGGAGATAATACTCCATAGATGTTGGTATGTTGTTGTCATTGATGTCAAAAGGGTGCATCATGTAAAGGCATAATGGTCATTAATGTCAAAGGTTTGTTTGGACAAGGTGCATTGAGAAGAGATTTGTCATTGAAGGCAAGAGAGAATTTGAAGGCAACTAATTTATTATGATTGCATGAAAGTATAGGTCATTAATGTCAAGGTTGATGTCAAAGGTGACTAAAGACATATGGTAGTAGGTGATATGTCAAGATATGAAGAGTTTCAGGGTGAACCATGTGAAGGAAACATAGTGAAATGAATGAACAAAGGTATGTGATGTGACAATGAGCTTTGAGAGAGATGTCAAGTCATATGAAGCTTGGTCATGTGGTTTTAGGTCTGTATGAGGATATGAAAGTTTGTTGTCATCAGAAAGAGAATGGTGCAGTGATATGAGTGTGTTGTAATGTTCTATGTCTACTTTTTTGATGTTTTATTGAGGTCATGACATGGAAGGAACATGTCAAGGTGTCAAGTGCATTGGACGCTTGAGCCCAATCATGGCATGGTGAAGGTATGCGATGGTGGCATGATGAGGTGAGTAAACTCAGGCATATGAGAGATTGTATGGCATTGTTTGAATATGTGAGTAAGGTGTATAAGAATCCATGAGAGTCTCAAGGTGAGCCTACAGGGGTAAGACCTTCAAACCAAGTTTGCACCTAGACCACTCTTAGACCCTATCTGGCCTAATGAAGTATGAAAATCAGATTTCAAGGAAAGAATTCATATGTGAACATGGAAAAAGGTAAGATATGATGTTTTAAGCATGTTCACAAAGTTTGAGGCCATGGTTTTAAGTAATTTGTAAGAAACACTATTTTAGGCCTTCTCAAGTTCATAAAATGAGGTCTCAAGACCAGAGAAGCACTTTCAGATGTTCGTTGGCATGTGTAACCTTTGCATGGGAACCTAAAATGTTAAAGTGATATGGGTAAGGGTCCTAGATAATATCTCCAAGCATTGGTTTTGGATTTAAGGGGAAGTCCTTTATGAACAATCATTAACACCAAACCCTGTGTTAAACCTCCCTAAAACCCTAATAAGGACATGATGTGGAAGATATTGTTTAAAATAGCCTAAAATTGTCTAAAATGCCTAGATAAACTATTAGATCATGTATCCAACTCTCCCAAGTGCCTCTATGTGGTGGTGGTTAGTCAGATGCGAGAGAAAATGCATAGATACAAGCTTGTTTATGAAGACTTTACTGTAGTAGTCAAAAGTTGCATTGGTCAAGGAAAGAAAATGGATGAAAGAAGAAGATAAAGAGTCATATTTCATGCCCATAAATGTTTGGGATATGTTACACCATTAAAACATGCTAAAATGGTCATCCAAGTTAGGCAATCACAAACATACCTAATGATGTGAATAGTGAAAAACTTAGGCAGAGGTGAGAAGATGAATTTGAGTGTGTTTTCATGGTATAATGATGAAAAAAAGTGCATGGATATGTTGTTAAAAAATTCTAAATTATGTGTAAGCTTTAAATAATTTTTTAAGGTTAGTGAATATGGTGAAAAGTTGTTCACAAGTTGACCTATCTAGTTTAGATAAGTCTGTGAGATATAAGGTCATGAGATTGGGCTAAAAGACCAATATTTTTCTATTAGACCATATGAATTTTATGTTTGGAGATGTTATAAATATATCATATAATATTTTGAATACATCAGGGGTTATGGAAAGTGTCTAAACTGATGTTGGAGTTCCAAGTCACCATGACTAATCTTTGAGAAAAATTGGTAGTTCTAAGTGAGTAAGTTGTAGAGATGATCTTGAATCCTTAAGCTCTAAGTGAAAGTGTCTAATGAATTTGATAATGACCTTGAGGTCATGTATACTTTGTCTATGTACTTGGTTTATCATATTTGAGTGGCTTAAGTGTGTTTGAGATTCAATATTGAAAGGCAAACTTTTTGGTATACAAAGGCCTAATAGGACAGTTTGTCCTAAAAGAGGTTTCATGGTATAAATGAAAGATAAAGGTCTAAAAAATCATGGATGAGGTCATTAGAGGTATTATGATAAGTTATTGAATGGTTTTTATTTTTTGGATAAATCAATTTGGGCCCAAGGGGATCAAGATTTGATGCTAAGAAGATAGACCTAATGCAATTAGGTCTCCATAAGACCTAAAAGTGAAATTAGGCCTAATAGAGTTATGACAAACCAAAGTAGACTCAAAATTTATTTGAATAATGTTTATAAAATGTATTAATACCCATTATATGGCTGAACTAAGAGGTTAAGAGTGTGTTTCTGACCATGTGGTATATGAACAAGAGATTATCATATATACAAGGCATTTGAGGCCTATTTGAAAAAGAAGAGAGCGAACGAATGAATTGATAAATCAATGAGCCTAAGGAGGTTTGGAAACCTATTGTAAAACCTTAAGAGAGAGAAGAGAAGTATTTTATGAATATAATACATGTGTTTTTCAATTAAAGATGAAGATCATATGACCTACTCAGTCTTAATGAGGGCTAGTTGAGCAAAGAAGTCTAGAGGCAATTTTGAGAGAGATCAAGTGGAGTAGAGTTGAAGGAGTGATAATTATATATTAAGATATTATAAAATTTTCATTAGATATGTGTTCATAATGTATGATAGTGTATATAGTTTAGATATAATAGATAAAGAGCTGAGAGGAGAGAAGTCTGATTGACTAAGTTAGTGCTTGAGGGTGTTGAAGCTTCCTTGCAAGTTAGAGCTTGCAGAATTGGTCTTGGCTGAGTTGGTGTTTGGTCAAGAGGGATTTGGAGCTGAATTTCAAGTTAGTTATTGAATACTTTTCCTTTGACTGAGTTGGTGCTTATTCATATGGGGTTGTAGCCTCTTATCAAGTGGGTGCTTGCTTAAGTCAAGTGGGTGCTTGATAAATTTGGGGTCAATGCTCCATGTTAGGTTAGTGCTCAGCTGAAATTGATACATTATCTTATATGAAAATTTTTCCAAGATTTGTTTCAAAATATTTTATTCCCCATGAGGGTTTCCCACATATTATATGTGTTATCTTGTTTCATTCTCATATTATTAGTCATAAATGCATTTCTAGATCACTGTGTTGCTTTCATAGTTCATATATGAGTGAATGTAATTGATTGAAAGTTTTTGAAGATTAATTAACCCCCACTATAATTCATTGTGCTTCCAAAATTGGTATCATATCTTGGTCCTTTAAATTAGGCCTAACATCTTGAAGGATATTCTTGAAGCACAAGCATGTCTAGTTAACATGCACAAGGAAGTTTCTCAACCAATAAGGCTCCTCTCTTCAATGGGACTAACTATGCATTTAAGAGAATCAAAATGAAGACCTATCTCATTTATATAGGCTATGACATATGGAAATATGTTATTTATGGATTCACTCTACCCCCGATACCACCAACTAACGTAGCAGGCAAAAAGGTAAGTGATAATAACTCTAAGGCAATGAATGCCATTCTATGTGGTCTTTTAGATGAATAATTTGTTAAGGTCATGCATTGTGATATAACCAAAGGAATTTGGTAAAATTTGTAGACTATCTATGAAGGAGACACCAAAGTTAAGTTTGTAAAGTTGCAGACTCACCATAGGCAGTTTGAAAGTTTGAGAATGAAAGAGGATGAAAATATTGCATCTTATCTATTGAGAGTAGATGAAGTGTAAATGTCATGAGAGGTCTAGGAGAGAAGTTAGAAGAATCAAAAGTAGTATAAAAGGTACTAATATCCCTAACTTATAAATTTTATTCAAAAGTGTCTATAGTAGAGGAGATCAAAGATCTTAACACACTAGAGATGGATGAGTTTCATGGCATCTTGAATGCCTATGAAATGAGAACAAGTGATGGAATACCCTCCAAGAAGGAAGTTTCATTCAAAATAGAGAAGAATCCATAAGGTAAGAAGGTCAAGGATGTTGACAAAGACATTGATTATGATAAGATAGAAGCCATGTTTGTCAAAAAACTAGGGAGAGGTTTAGGTAAGTATAAGGGTAAATTACCATTCAAATGCTTTGACTGTGGTAAGATTGGTCACTTTGCCTCTAAATTTCCTAACAAGGACAAGACTAGGCATAATGAATAACATGATGATAAGAAGATATATAAGCCTAATAAGAGAAAAAAGGGTTTCAAGAAGTATGAAGGCAAGAAAGGGTCATTCAAAAACAAGAGAATTTTCTATACCAAAGAAGACAACAGCTCATCTGATGTAAGTGACACTAGCAAATATGATATTGATGATGACAGTAATAACCATGATAGAAATAAAAATTTATTCATGGCTATAGAAATAGAAAATGAGGGTTGCTCAAAAGGGAAAAGCCTTATAGATGATGAAGAATCAGATGAAGAAGAGGTTGAGTAAACCTTTAGGCAAAATTGGTGAGTGCTCTAGAGGATTTGAAGTTCCAAAGAAGGAAGAATAATTTTTCTTAAGAGTTATGAGGATCAAATCAATCTCTTTGAAGAGAGACTAAGCAACAACACCAATGAACACGAGGAGACCATTAAACAATTAGAAATTTAGATTGAAATTATCACTACAAGTCTTAAGACTAAGGAGGAAGAATGCATCAAGTTTGGAATAGAAATGGGGTCCTTGAAGGTAGAATTAGATCATGCAATAGTCAAGTTGAAGACACATCAAAAATTTAAAAAGAGTACTAAAGTTCTTGGTGATATTTTGAGTAGTCAAAGGTCTCTAGAGACATGACAAGATAGGTCTTGGGTTCAAAGAAGACCAAAAGAAGAATAAGGAGAGTCAAACCTCAAAGACCTATGTAGAAACTCTCAAATTTGAGACTCACAGTAATCATTAGCAAGTCAAGAATACTAACATGAAAGTCAACATGAAGAAACCAATTAGGTAACCCAATGCAATGAGGTATTCCAATTCTTTTAATGGTTACTATTTTGCTTATCATAACTTTGGTCATAGAGCAAGTGATTGTATAACGGTTTTAAGGAATGAGTTATCATGGGAACATGGCAGAAGGAGTGATCAGTCAAGAGGTATATACAAAAATGTTATTTGATATAGTTGTCACAATATGAGACACATTGCAAGATTATGTCCTAATGGAGTTAGAATGCCCTCAAAACTTAACAAGGTATATGGAGCTCTTAGAATGCATGAGAAGGGACAAACATTGGTTGGAATCCAAAGAGAGTCAAGACTAATCATATTGAGCCTAATGTTCAAGATGGATTATTTGCTAAGATAGAGTAAGGATCCAAAGTGAAGGAATGTCAAGAACACTTGTTGTTTGCGTGTGTTAACAAGGCAACCAAAGATAAGAAAGATGACAAGATGGATGATTCAAATGCTTTAGTCAAGATTAAGTGGATTTTAAAGAGGGACTATCAATCTCATGATTGAAAGATAGCTGAGGAAAGTCATTTGGAGATCTAGGAATCTCCTAAGTTCATTGAATTTTGAGATCCCTATAAAAGGGGTGAATCCATTAGGCCTCATGGATACACTCTTCTATCTATAGAAGCATGAAGTTACATTCAAAGGACTCATCTTGAGAGGATCTAGGTTATCTTTGTTGTAAAATCATGAGGAGTCATGGTATGGAATGCAATCCTAAGCACAAGATTGTGTCTAGAGACATATGTAATATGGATTTTTCTACAAGACCAATATGGCCATAGAGACAAGTTAAATGTTGTTGACAGAGTTGGAAGTGTGATGAAAGCATGTGTATCTGATTGATAAATAAGAGGTAAGCAAAAAGTTATTCTGTGTTTTCAATAATATGTTTCTAATAATTGATAGCTTGATTTATGTTAGAGAAGTGGTATTGGTATCAAGATGCTTGAAGGATATTGGAAAGGTCTATGAGTCCTAATGAATCATATGATGAACACAAGTTGAGGACAAATGAGGAACTAATCAGATGATTCATTAGCTTCAAGAACAAATATGATGACTTAGTGAGTGATCAAGAGTTTAATTTATGTCAGTCATATCAAGGATAAGGTGAGTGTTCATGTGTATCTGAATTCATTTGAATAAGGTATGCATGGAGTTAGGGGGAGCATGTTTGTATGTTGATTCATATACTCTATGATCTTATTACCAAAAGGGAGAAAAAGCTCAGAAATGAAAAAAGTTTAGAATGCTTTATAGACTCAAAAAATGTTGAATATCCTGTTCATTGCAGGAGGTGTGATCCAAGAAGTTACATCATGAGGAATAAAGTTGAAGGTATCTCTTTTTCATTAATTTTAAAAGGGGGAGAATGAGAAGATGGGAAAAGCACCATTTTGAAGTGATTTTAGATTGTAGTATGTTTGCCATCAATGACAAAGGGGGAGTTTTTTGGCATGTTATTGTCATTGATGTCAAAAGGGTGCATCATGTAAAGGCATAATGGTTATTAATGTCAAATGTCTATTTAGACAAGGTGCATGGAGAAGAGTGTTTTAATTGAAGGCAAGAGAGAATTTGAAAGCAACTAATGTATTATGATTATATGAAAGTATAGGTCATTGATGTCAAGGTTGATGTTAGAGTTGATGTCAAAGGTGATTAAGGATAGATGGAAGTATGTGATATATCATGACATGAAGATTTTTAGGATGAAAAATGTGAAGGAAGCATAGTAAAATGAATGAACAAAGGTATGTGATGTGACAATGAGCATTGAGTCAAGTCATATGAAGCGTGGTCATGTGGTTTTATGTCTTTATGAGGCTGTGGAAGTTTGTTGCCATAAAAAAGAGAATGGTGTAGTGATATGAGTGTGTTTTTATGTCTTATGTCTACTTGTTTGATGTTTTTTTGAGGTTAAGACATGAAAAGAACATGTCAAGGTGTCTAGTGCATTGGAAGATTGAGCCTAGTCATGGCATGGTGAAGGTATGATCTAGTGGCATGATGAGGTAAGTAAACTTAGGCATGTGAGATATTTTATGGAATTTTTTTAACATGTGATTAAGGTGTAGAAGCATCCATTGGAGTTTAGGGTGAGCCTATAGGGGTAAGACCTTCAGACCAAGTCTGCACCTAGACCACTCCTAGACCCTACCTGGCCTAATGAGGTATGAGGATCATATTTCAAGGCAAAGATGCATATGTGAACATGGAAATAGGTAATATATGTTGTTTTAATCATGTTAATAAATTTTTAGGCCATGATTTCAAGGAAATTTCAAGAAAAACTATTTTAGGCCTTCTTGAGTTCATAGAATGAGGTCTTAAGACCTGAGAAGCACTTTTAGATGTTCGTTGGCATGTGTAACCTCTGCATGGGAACCTAATATATTAAGGAGATATGGGGAAGGGTCCTAGATAAGATATCAAAGAATTGGTTTTTGATTTAAGGGGCAGTCCTTTATGAACAATCATTAACACCAAAATCTATGTTAAACCTCCCTAAAACCCTAATATGGACATGATGTGGAAGATATTATTAAAAATAACCCAAAATGGTCTCAAATTCATATAAAAACTATTATATAATGTATTCAACTCTCATGTGTACCTATAGGTGGTGGTGGTTAGTTAGATGAGAGAGAAAAGACACATATACAAGCTTGTTTATGAATAATTTGTTGTATCAGTCAAAAGTTACATTGGTCAAGGAAAGAAAATGGATGGAAGAAGAATATAGAGACTCATAATTCATTCACATGAAGGTTTATATATAGGTTACACCCTTAAAATATGCTAAACTGATCATCCAATTTAGCCAGTCGTAGACAAACTTAATGGTGTGAACAGTGAAAAACCCAGGTAGAGATGAGCAGATGAATTTGAGTGTGTTTTCATGGTATAAAATTGAAACAAAATACATGAAGATGTTTTTAAGGATAATTAAGTCATGTATATCCTTTCAATAAGTTTTTGGGGTCAGTGAATATCTATTTAAAAGTTGTTCACAAGTTGACTTGTCTAGTTCAGATAAGTGTGAGATATAAGGTCATGACATTGGTCTAAAAGACCAATATTTTGCTATTAGACCATATGAGTTTTGTGTTTGGGGATGTTATGAAGATATAATAGAATATATTTAATTAATTATGGGTCATGAAAAGTTACTACACATATTTTGGAGTTCCAAGTAACCATGATTAGTCTTTGAGGAAAATTGGCAGTTCTGAGTGAGTAAGTTGCATAGATGATCTTGAAGCCTTAAACTCTGAGTGAAAGTGTCTAATGAATTTGATAATGAACTTGAAGTTATTTATACTCTTTATATATAATTATTTTATCATATTTGAGTGGATTAAGTGTGTTTGAGCTTCAGTATTAAAATGTAAACTCTTTGGTGTACACAAGTCTAATAGGACAATTTGTCCTAAAAAAGGTTTCATGGTATAAACGAAAGATATAGGTTTAACCAAGCATGTATGAGGTTATTATAGTTATTATTATAAGTTATTTAATGTTTTTTATTTGTTGGAGAAAGCCATTTGGGCCCAAGAGGATCAATATTTGATGCTAAGAAGATATACCTAATGCAATTAGGTCTTCGTAAGACCTAAAAGTGAAATTAGGCCTAATAGAGTTATGACAGATCAAATGGGACTCAAAGTTCATTTGAATCATGTTTATGAAATTTAATAAGACCTATTATATTTCTGACCTAATAGGTTAAGGTTATATGGCTGACCAAGTGGTATATGAACAAGAGATGAGTATATATATAAGGCATTTTAGGCCTATTTAAAAAAGAAGAGAGCAAGCGAATGGATTGATAAATCAATGAGCCTAAGAAGGTTGGGTAATATTTTGTAAACCATTATTAAATATAAAATAATTGTGTCTTGAATATAATATAGGTGTTATATAGTTGAATATCAAGGTCATATGACCTATTTAGTCTTGATGAGGGCTAATTAAGTGAAGAAGCCTAAAGGCAGTTTTGAGAGAGATCAAGTAAAGTAGAGTTAAAGAAGTGATCATTGTATATTAAGAGACTATAAAAGTTACATAAAATATGTGTTCTTGATGTATGATAGTGAATAGATTTCATATATAACAGATAAAGAGTTGAGAGGAGAGAAGTGTGATTGACTAAGTTGGTGCTTGAGGGAGTTGAAGCTTCCTTGTAGGTGGGAGCTTGTAGAAATGGTCTTGGATAAGTTGATACTTGGTCAAGATGGAGTTGGATCTAAATTTTAGGCTATTTATTGAATAAGTGTCCTTTTATTGAATTGGTGCTTAGTTATAGGGGGTTGTAGCCTCCTAACAAGTGGGTGCTTCCTAAAGTTAAGTGGGTGCTTGATAAATTTGGGGTTGGTGTTCCATGTTGGGTTGGTTCTCAACTAAAATTGATACATTTTATTATATAAAATTTTATCTAAGATTTTTTTAAGTGGGTTTTGTTCCCCATGAAGTTTTCCTACATATGTGATGTGTTATCTTGTTTCATTCTCATGTGATTAATTCTTAATGTATTTCTAGATCACTATGTTGCTTTCATAGTTCTTAGATGAGTGGATGTAATTGATTGAAAGTTTTTGAAGCTTGATTCACCGCCCTTATTATTTATTTTTCTTCCAATAATAGATTGACCATCCACCCTCTCTTGTATGTGCTAAACTCTAGCATCCAGTTGTAATACCTTTTTTGAAAGCCCATATGCTTCTATATTTATTTATTTAAAATATAGATGGAAAGAGATATTATGGAATACTGATCTAGGAAGTTGAACCTCCTAAAAAATAGGGCATAGGAAGAAAATTTTAATACAATATATACCATTCATTCAGTTAACCACAATAAGGGAGTTACCAAAGATTTGTATAGTGTCTCAAGCTAATACCATGTCAAATTCTACTAATAATGAGAGTGCCAATAATTATAATGATCAATAAGATGAACTTGATCATGAGGATAATGAAACACATGAAAACATGAGCATAAATAAGTAGATCAGGATAAAGTTAAATATATTACATTATTTTGACAATGTATTTGTGAAAATCTTGAAGATCTCCACAAGATCCTTAAGATTATTTTAGAAACTAAAAAAGTAAAAGGTGTTAGTGAATAACCATTTCTCTCTATTGATATAAATATTGGGGATAATAGATATGCCTATCACATATCCATTCTAATCTCCCTCCCCTTGATCATGACATTACCTACTACATCTAGTGTGGGCATGGAATATGTTTTATAATTCATTATTCCCTAAAGATTAAATAACTATTGACACATCCTCCATGTGAACAATTTATAATTCAACTCAATTACCAGTTTCAGTCTATACATAAACACAAGTGGTGTTTCCATACCCTTTGGTGGTTTCTCAAATCTCAAAATTAAATCCTAATGGGTTTACTATGCAAACTATATGCAATCAAAAATGCATCATGTCTATAAATCAATCCTGGCTCAGAGAAGATATAACATATCTACACTTCTGATTGAGAATACATTTATTAAGTCAGAACATGACCAATATGGAGATTTTCTAGACCTGATTAGGGGATCACTTATCACAATACACCATGCTAGGAAGGGTTCCAAAGCCTACAGTCTAACATAATCACGCAACAACCCTAAAAGAGCCATATGTTTTGATATTCACTCTATTCTAATAAATAAGAAAGTAAATATAATCTAGTGCATACCAAATATTATGGCACAAAGTAGGGGTTAGAAACAAAACAAACTAAACTAAACATGCATAAAAGACATATACTCATGTCAATGTATATGAAATCCTAATGAATGGAAGAGAAGCACAATTGCATTATCTATATACTCTTACAAATGACAAATATAGTTAAGAATACTTACCTTTGAATATGAACCTACCGAGCCTCAATCTCTACCTTGGCCAAAGTGATCTGCAAGAGATTGTTGTGGTATGTAAGGATAACAAAGACAAATCAACTCTAGGCTACATAACCTATTTATGCATCCAAAAGACTTTCCATAAGACAAGATCCATATCTCTAAATAAAGTATGGAACCCTTAGCTTTATTCCTCAAGTAGAATGGTCAATAAGTAGATGTTCATTCACATGTATTATTCTTTGCTTCTCTATCTTAAATGGTTGGAAATGAACTTGTATATATAGGTGGATCTTGCCCTAAATACTTCTAAATATGTCAGTTATATGGGGTCGACCCATTTGATCCTGTATGTTTTCAAGAGATAATTCACTAGGTCTTGAGCTAGGCTAGCTGAAGGGATAACAAAAATCTCAAGTGAAAATAGCCAAAAATAGTAAAGGGTTGACCCAATCAACCCTATACAATAATCAAATGCTGAAAACTATACAAGGTCGACCTACTCGACCTAATACAGTCAACTGGTGAAAGGGGGTCAAGGAAAGACAAAAGAAAATAATGATATGACAAATGTTTGGAATGGGTAAGATTGAGAAGAATAAGCTTAGGGTAAATTTTTTTAGGTGAAAATTATGTAAATGGCAAGTGGAAAAAGGGACAAAAATCTTATGAAACACCAATGGTCTGCCCACCCCTTTCTCGGTACACCCTTAAGGTGTGCACTCAGAGAGATTGAGACTCGATGGGTTCTTGAAATATATGAAGTATTAGTAATAGATAAAAGTTTAAAAATATTATGTGTATACATATTCCCCACTCAAAGCTCATCACGTGTCACGTAAGTGCAACTCAGGATGGTGCTTTGGTAATAGAACATGATAACACATAATGTTGATGCTAAGTAAAGTGTAGTAAGTAGAAAATAAGATAAAAGAAAGGACAAAATTAAAAAACACATACCTTTATTTACCTTAGTACTGTAGATAACAAAGTAGACTGCAAGAGAAAATGAAGGCGTCCAATGTGAAGAACACTAGGTAAACCTATAGAAGTTAGTGCCAAAAAAAAAGCCAAAAATCAAAATTTTTGGAAGGTAGGCCTATGGTAATAAAAAATGAGTTAAGGCAAAGACACAAGGGTATTAGAAAAAAATAGAAAATTAGAATTATTAAGACAAGGCTAGAATATTGAAGGAAAATTAATGACAAAATGATGGCAAATGAATGACAAATGATTATAGAACACAATAAATCATATTGGAAAGCATGTAAAACATAAATGAAAAAAAGGAATGCAGAACATACCAAATAAGATTGGGAAGAATGTAAAATATAAATGACAAATGAAGTATTAATATAAGAAAACTTGAACAAAGATATGTAAGAAAGGGAAAAGTAAGCTCATGTAAGATAGGCAAAAAAGAAAAACATGAAAGACTAAAAATGAAATGTAATTGAAGATGTGAGACAAACATGAAGAAGACATCTTTAAATAGAAACATGTAATAATGGAAAATTTCATATGTAAGATAAGTGAAGTTTACAGAAAATCAAATAAGAACATGATGGAGAAACAAAAATGAGAAAGCTCTAAAGGTTGAAAACTCAAACTTAGTGATTGTTTTAAGATAATATGTAAGAAAACACAACCACCTAATGGCATGACTATTATGATAATGAGGTGGTGTGGTAAATAAATGGTGTAAGGATGTAATCCATAGTTGTTCAAACATTTTTTTTTCTCTAATGATAGATAAAACTAAAACAACGTAGTGCTAACATGTTTTTAAGAGGTGAAGAAGAAGGAATAATAGAAGAGGGAAAACAGATTTAGAATCATAATTTTCCTATAAAGGGGGGAAATGAAATGGTTGGAGGGGAGAATTAAAGCAAAAACAAGGTAGAGTAACTCTTTATCAAAGTCAAGACACTAAAATTAGGTTTGTCAAAATAAGAAGACTTTCGACCTTAAGGACTATGAAGAACTTATCTTACCCACACAAGTGTTAGGCCAAGAAATGAAGTATATAGACCATCCCATGAAGGTTATATGCATGAAAAGTAAAATGGACTTACCTTCCCACAATGTGTTCCCTATTCCTCAGGACCCCTTACAAAGCTGTCAATCTACTATGAAGATTGGGTAATTGTGTGAGAAAGTAGGTAGTACCATAGAGGATTTTTAATTCCCCTATTCTAATCTATTGGCTTATCACAGCCTAAAGGACCTCCACTCTATGTGAGGCTAGTTGTGGAGTTTGAGCTTTGATTAGAGATGTAAGATGTGCTTGTAATCATGTCTTTTGGTATGATTTTGACTTTTGAGGTTTGTATGTTGCCTTTTGATTATCATTGGATTTTATTTCAAATGACTTGGCTTTTAACTTTCTTGATGGATTTTTCTATTCCTCCTCTATATAGATTTAGAAAACCAAACATGAGTGCTAAAGATGAATTTCATTTGAATACTTGGGACAAGGTTGATAAGAGAGAGAAATTCAAAGAGCATGGGGTCTAAAAGTCTCTTAAATCTATGTGAAATAAAAGTGCTATCTTGATTTCAACCTTGTTTTATTCAATGTGGAGTGAAAGGAAGGGGAAATCAAGAGGAATGACACATGGAACAATTTAAATTGCTTCAAATCGAAAAAAATGTGATAAAGGGATAAAATGACAAAAAAGTGTGATTCTTTATCATAAGAATGAGGGAAATGGAAGAAAACATGCTAACATAGATTGTTGTTTAAATTCCATCTATCAAAAGAAGCAAAAGCAAAACATATTTTAGAAAAGGAATAATAAGATGGTAATTTTATGAGAAGGGTCAGGTCCTATCCATGGTCTTATACTGCAAACTCACAAAAGAGAAACCCACGAGGGTGAATACTAAATAAGGAAAAAAAAATCATAAAGCTACTAAGGTAAAGAATAACATAAAAAGACAAAAATAAAAGAAATATATAAGGACCAAAATGAAAGAAAATTCCAAATGTAATGGATAATAAAACCAAGGAACATAAAGGAAGACAATGATGCTAGTAAAATGAAAGTAAAGGAAATAAAGTGCACAAAAACAAAGAAACATGAGACAAAAAAAACAAGTAAGATCTATGCTAATGTCTGTATCAAATATGAGCATGTGAAATACAAGTTTATAAGTCTTAGAAGGTTTATTGAAGTTGAACTTGTTTGTTATTATGCATTATAGAATAAGAGTGGGCATCATAAGATGCCCCAAAGGGTAAGTGGCTGTAGGGATGGGCATTGAAAGATGGCCCGAAGTATAAAGGGATATGTGTATGGGCATTGTAAGATGCCCCAACATGTGAATTCGAGTGAGGTAACATTGAACCATTAAAATGATTTGCATTGGGTTGGTAGGTGCATTTGGAGATAAGTAAATGTGTTGGTTTGTTAGATTTTAAGGATGGTGAATGTGACATATGATGTGTAGGAGAGGTATGAAGAGGTAAAGAAGGTAAAGGAGGACCATGTATGATATGATTTGGAGTAGGCATTTGAATTAGGCAATCCTTTGGTTCATGTGATCTAAGAGGTTGAGGTTCAATGGATGCATAATATGTTTAAAATTATTCATGTTAGCTATCCTTTCCTTATTGGTGTAGGAAGAAAGATCAATTGTGGTTTTAAAAAAATTAGTGGATGAGGTATAGGTATGGGATGATTGTTGTTGATCATTAGGTAATTAATTTTGATGTGATTGTGGTTCTTGTGATTTAATTTGAGAAGCTTAAAGATAGTCTTGATAACGTTGTTTTGTGAGAATATCAAGATTAAAGTACAAACCAAGAAAGGAAGAAAAATGAAAATGGTGAAGATCATGATAAGACTCATGAGAATGACCTATAGTAGCATGCCACCAAAAAAATTTATTAGGATTGTATCATTTTGGAGGAGGTTTGAAAGGATCAAAGCTCATGGGATTAGAGGGTGGCAATTTCTTCTTTAGTTGTTCTAGACTCAAGGGTGGGTGGGTTGGGTTAAAATTGTTTGAATTGGATGCTCCCTTTTGAGGTTGGGGAGGCTTGGATGAATCAATGTTATGAGAAAATGATTAGAAAGGTTATTTAATAGTTGTTTGAGGTGTTTCAAATTGAGTCATAAGACAGTATTACCTTTTTGATTGGTCTAAGGCTTCGTCTAAAGTTTGAGGTGAAAAGATTTAAAATTTGTATTAAAGAGGAGGTTTAAGACCAGTGACAAATAATTTTAAAAGAGTATCATAATTCATGTTATGGTCCATTTTATGAGTGAGATACTTCCATCATTTGATGAAAGTATGAGCAGATTTATTAGAAAGTTGCTTGGCATTGATGAAATGGCTAAGGTAATTTTCAGGAAGGTCATCATGTTGGAATTCCTTCACTAAAACATTCACTAAATCCTTGATTTGTGAGATGGAATGTCTAGTAATTTGGTTGTACCATTCAAGTGCATCACCAATAAAGGTTTTGGCTGAGAGCTTGGTGGTAGAAAAATTGTTAGTTTGGACCCATTCCTTATCGAGATTACCAAAATACTTAAGAAAGATAGTAGGATCCTTAGTCCTATTATATGTGATAGTTGGAGGAATGTTTCCAATATCTATGGATGAAATGAATGGGGGTAAAAGTTAATTTTGAAGATGTTGAAGCATTTTTTTATTTATTGGAGGTTGAGGGATGATATTCTCATTAGCATCTCTAAGAGGAGGAGGGACAAAATTTTGATTTGGTTGAGACATGATGACTTGAGGTGGTTGACTAATCATGTTCAATAAATGTTGTTGCATGTTCATCATTTGAGATTGATTGGTTTTTTACATGATGTTCATTTGAGATTAATTGGTTGTTAGTATGATGTTCATTTATTGTATGACTTGTGCAATAATTTGAGTTGTATCAATAGGTGGGTTAGTGTTTGTAGGAGGGGTATTGGTGTTGATAGGAGGAGGATTATTTGGTGGAGGATTCTCTAAATTGGTATTGGTAAGATGATTATGAAGAATGACCTGAACTAAATTACATTGTGTAGCTGTTGATTTTGGTTTAGGAGAAGAGGAAGGAAGAAAGTGGATAGTTTCATTTGAAGTAATAAAATAAGTGAGGTTATTATCCAAATCCTTAATTATGCAATATTCTTGAATAAAATAAGGTTGAATAGATGTCATCATTATGAGATAAGACTAGATAACCACACAATAAATAGGTGAAAAAAAAGAACAAAGAGATAAGAAGTGACATAAACAGTACAGAGTCGACTGGGTTGACTTAGCATAGAAAATAGGGCCTACAAACAGTACAGGGTTGACTAGGTTGACCTAGTACAATGAATAGAGGTTAGAAAAAGAATGAACAGGGTCTATAAATAGTACAATGTTGATTGGGTCGATCCAATATAGTGAATAAATGTTGGAAAAATATACAAGGTCAATTGGGTTGACCTAATACAATAGATAGGGAAAATTAGAAAGTCTATAACAAATTATGATTTGAAACAAGATAATTTTTGCAAGTAATTTGAAGAGAAAGAACTAAAAGGAAATAAATAATCATTTGGATCAATGATATTAATCCAATTGAGGCACACAACACAAATATTTGCACCAATGCTGGCTAATGTAAGTTTTTGCAATATAAAATACAATTGAGCAAAGAGTAAGCAATAAACTTGAAAAGTAAATAACTAGCTAAATGGTCAACCTAAATATTTATAAGATTGTTAAGATATGTTTTTAAATATGATGGGAAGTTAGCTATAAGTAAGGAACTATAAATCAATCTAAGGATATTTTCAAGTAGTTTGGGCTAAAAGGGATCTATAGTGGTAATGATACAAGCTTGGTATTGGGGACTACCCCCTCAATTTACACACTATAGTGATAAGGGTGTCAATGCTTATCCAGAATATACCATTAACCATGATTTATACTTGACCATAACATCAAGTCGGCGTCCCCCTTGGTGATGAAATCCAAGTAGGTTAGCCTTGGGTACTTAAATATTAAAATGTTGGTTTAGATTTTGTGATTTGGTCGTATGTGCATAAAATTGAAAAGATTGAAACTAAATGATTAATTAAAAACCACATAATTAAGCTATGTGATCTATTCTAAGCATGCAATCAACAAGAAGTGAAAGTGTGAGCTAATTACTATCATATAAAGGTTAATTCTAACTTTGAAACAAGGTATAGTGTCGATGTAGTCAATAGTGTATGCACAAAATATAGAACATGGTTGATAGGGTTAATTATGTACTATGGAAGTAATGTCTAAAAAATGAATAGGGTTGATAGAGTTGACCTAATTATCCAGAAAACACATAAAATACAAAACTAGTTGATAGGGTCGATCTGGTTGACTATACAAGGGCAGTTTTAAAGACTACAAACTATGAAAGGAAATACTGTAAAGAAAGAGAATGAAGGATAAAAAGGAACCTTGGTGGATCAAAGATATAGAGAAGGAAGACTGATATCAGAGAACATTATGGAATGCTTAAAAAACCTGTTAATTCAGTCGATTGGGTCTATCAAACTTTGTTGGAGCCTATTGTTGAGTGCTTGAATGTTTATGGTTGACTAGGTCGACCTAGTATGCTGAACAAGATGTCTAAAAATGTATAGGGTTGATTGCATTGACTAGTATGTTTTCTGTACCTGATGAAAAAATTTCACAAATAGAAATGAGTTATCTTGATGCGACTATGTGTTAAACCTATGCACATAAGTTAAAAATGGGTTGATGCAATCGACCTAGTATGGAAAATATATGATAAAATAATGAAAAATAAGTAAAAAAATATTAAAAAGGGTTAGTTCATGTCGGGTTCACCAAAATGTATGCAATTAGAAATTCATCATGTTTATAAATCAATCCTGGCTTAGAGAAGATAGAACATACTTACACTTCTAATTAGGGAAAAATTTGTTAAGATGGAGCATACCAATATGGGGATCTGCTAGACTTGATTAGGGGATCACTTGTCATAATACACCATGCTAGAAAGGTTCCAAAACCCATGGTATAAAAAAATCATGCAACAACCCTAAAAGAGTCCTAGGTTTTGATATTCACTCTATTCTAATAAACAAGAAAGTAAATCTAATCTAGTGCACACTAAAGCTTATGGCACAAAGTGGGGGTTAGAAACAAAATAATCTAAACTAAATATGCATAGAAGACATATATTAATGTCAATGTATACATAATCTTAATGCATGAAATATAAGCACAACTATATTATCTATCTACTTTTACAAAGTAGAAATAAATTTAGGTATACTTACTTTTGAAGATGAACCCACAAAGCTTCAATCTCTCCCTTGGCCAAGGTGCTTCATAAGAGATTATTTTGGTATGCAAGGATAAAAAATAAAAATTAGATTCAGGCTACATAATCTATCTATGCATCCAAAAAACTTGTCCACAAGACAAGATTCATATCTCCAAATAAAGTATGAAACCCTAAGCTTTATTCCTTAAGTAGAATGGTCAATAAGCAGATGTTCATTCACACTTATTCTTCTTTGCTTCTCTATGTCAAATGGTTGGAAATGAACTTGTATAAATAGGCAATCTTTTCCTAAATTATTTTGAATATGTAGGCTATATAGGGTCTACCTAGTCGATCCTATATATTTTTGGGAGCTAACTCATTAGGTCCTAAGCTAGGTTGGTTGGAGAGATAACAAAACTCTCAAGTGAAAATACCCAAAAATTGTACAAGGTTGACCCAGTTGACCTTGTATAGTAATCAAAGGCTGAAAGCTATATAAGGTTGACCCAATCAACCTAGTACAATCAATTGGTGAAAGGGGGTCAAGATAAGAAAAAGGAAGATATTGATATGATAAATGTTTGGTATGGGTAAGACCAAGAAGAATAAGCTTATGGTAAATGGGTTTTAGGAGACAAGTGTGTAGATGGCCAATGGCAAAAGGAATAATAATCTTATGAAGCACTAATGGTCTATCCACCCCTTTCTTGATACATCCCTTAAGGCATGCACTCAGAGAGATTGAGACTCATTGGGTTCTTGTAAGATACAAAGTGTCAGTAATCGATAAAAATTTGAAAATATTATGTGTATATACAAACTCTTCTCCAAGTTATTCAAGTTTTAGAAGCTAAGGCTACCAACATTGAATAAAATTATTTGAAATCAAATCATGCTATTGATTCACAAGATGTATTACATAATCCTATATCACTTGAGATATCTTTTCACCCTTTGCCAACATGTTTTGTTGCACCTAGGTTTACATTTTAGTATGGCAAAGGTGATCCTGAACAATGTCTTTAATCTTTCTATGCAACATGCCTTGATTATGCTGTGTGTGATAAAAATTTGACCAAATTATTTGTAAAGAGCTTAAAGGACTATGTTTTAATATGGTTCTAAGATTTTCCAATCCAATCAGTGAAAGCATTAAAACCTCTAATGGATTAGTTTCTAGAACATTTATCTATCAACATCATTGAAAAAATGTCATATGAATAAACTGATAAGTATAAATGAAGAAACAATGAACTTATTAACGAATATGTTTTGAGGTAAAAACAATGTTAGAAAAAATGGCAAACCCAATGGCAGATACAAATCTTCAAGACATGTTTATGAATAACTTACTTTCACCATTACATGAGTCTATTATCTTTAAGAAGTATAAATCTTTTGATTAATTATGCTATATTTTATAAGATCACAAAATAAAACTTATTTCATTATATAATCTTAAGTATGTAGAAAACACACCGACTACATATACTACCAAGTTTCATATCAAACCAAGCTACAAGGTTAAACTACATAACTTAAAAAAGAAGCAACCATAATGACTAATGTAGTGTCATAATAACCTATTCAAATTATTTTATCCAATGCACCTAAGAGATAGTTTACATGATGACCTGAGTTTCCAACTTCATTACTCATGAATCTTGTGGAGTTTCATATCATATCTCTCCCTCTTCCTATAGAGGTTTATATGAGTTGACCTATATGAAAAGAATATGATGTCAATGCATATTTTGACTATCCCCAAGGCACTAGACTATCACCAAGGCATCAAACATTCTAAAAACCGATGTTATACCTTGAAAAATAAGATCTATGATCTTATTGATAATCAATAACTTACATTTGATGATCCTCAAAAGGATTTAGAGTCACCACCTGGTGACCATCAAAACCAAAATATGTTTAACAATCTATTATAAGATAATTTTAATAAAAAATATGGAAGTGTAAATGAAATATAATACACATCCTCCTCCACCTTATTACGAGAACCCATCAGATGGGATTATTGGCACACTTACACTATACCTCCTATGGTGTAGATAGCTTATATTACATTTAATGATAGTGAAATTGTGGATGATGATTCAGAACTTTACTCATTGTTTATTAGAGCATACCTTGATCATCAACATATACATAGTGTTATGGTCGATAATGGTTTTAGTGAGAACATATGTACCAAGATGTTAATCACACATTTGAGATATACACATGATGATTTATACCTTTCAATCAAAATGGTCAGATCATTTGATGAGACATAAAAATATGTTATTAGTGAGATTGATTTATATTTACAAGTTAGTCCAACACATGTAATCACTACCTTTTCTATTATACCATACATATAGTATTTTATATTTTATTGGGATGAACTTAGATACATAAAATCCATTCGGTACCTTCCATAGTGCATAGGTGTATTAAATACATTCATACCAATAAGGTAATTATAGTTTCTAGACTTCCATATGAACATCCACTTAAAAAATAGAAGTTTATTCTAAGACAATTGATTATAAAATATACTAAGATTAATCATGTGAAAAAGGGTAAGCAACATGCAATTCCATTTCCTAGGTGGCTAATACTTGAGAGATCATTGGACTAGAGTTACATTGTGGATTCCATGGAGTCCTCATCTACACCGACATGGCATACCTAGTTGCTAACATCAAATAAACATGTTCCAATTACAACTACACTGAAGAAACCACATAAAACTAAATAATGGGTTCAAAGCCATTAATCCTTATATTACCTCTTCACAAACACAAAGTCCTATGAGACATACATAGAGTATGAAAGATTCTACAATTCTAGATATGACACCTATGCATGACCCTTGGTAGTATCATCAGTTTGATGTAACATATTATGAGCTCAGATCTTCCTATGAGCATATTTTAGATCAGATCATAGGCTATATTTTTCCTTCTAAAAATTCAAAAAAACTAAATATTCAAAAAAATAACAAAAACATTCAAATAAATTAAAAAAATAAAAATTATTCAACTTACATATGTTTACTAGCTCATTGGTATCTATGTTGTTTACTTTATGTTAGTAGATATCATATTATCTCTTTTATATACAAACATATGTTTCACACATACTTGAGTGTGATACCAGCATACATTAGATCCATGATACATGAACATGTAGATGTGGGACCTTTTTTCTTCCTATGTGTACACTATGTTAGGGGACATCTTGCTTCTATTTGATCATGATCAATACAAGGTATATTATTTTAAGAACTTTTACATTATCATGTCAAGCTCATATACTAAAACTTACACATGTCTATAGTCATGTTTAAAACTTACACCATGTACTTGATATGTTATGTTACATGATATTTTTTGATAACACATATATGTAGGGACTAGTATGATATGCTTATGCTAGTTGTTGTACTTCATTTATTCACATTGTCACTTCCTCGAGTGTACTTGTTTGTTATTATCTTGCTTGTGAAACATCTGAATATGTTCCTTGATTGTAGGATCATGCACCACTGATTGTTACTTATTTATGTGTGGACATTTGAATATGTCCTCCCTTTGAGTGTGAAACATTTGAACATGTGCCTTATTTGTGATTTCCTTAGTCCTCCTTTTGTGTGACATTGAGTGTTCTTATGTGTGTTCTTGATTGTTTGCTGATCTTGTACTATTACTTTATAAACATTTTCATGATTCATATCATGTCTCTTAGGGATTGTTGTGATCACATATTGTGAGCTTCATTGATATATCTATTTAGACATGTTACTTCTATATGCTACATGATTTATAAACAACTAATATAGTTATATTATACGTTTAAGGTAAGGTGACTACTAGATTCCATTACCCTCACCTTAAGTGGGGGGGGGGGGGAGAATATTAGTGGGGGCATGCCATAAATACATGAATCCACACATACACAATTGTATAATTTGATACAATTTATATGATTCAGACATACACTTGAGTCAGAATCATATACATTTGGCATTGATTTTTTTATAGATTTGGGACATAGTTCTTTAGATTTGTAATAAATATTATACACAATTATAGATAACAAGTTAAATTTTGATATATAATTCAACTTATAACACATTAGAGGTGCATATGTCATGAAAATATGACAAAAATTATAAATACATATTTAAAACATTTTGCCAAAAAACACTATTTTTACCAAAAAACACTATTTTTACCAAAAAACACCATTTTGAGCATTTATTGTCTAGAGTAGTTGGTTCCTTTTACCATTGTGGTTGAGATTCAATTCCCTTGATGACATTATCACTATTCCCATTTTTTAGGTTGAGTTGGTGATACCACTTAACTTGGCTTTATTATACATTCACTTGAGTTGTACAATTGAGATTCAATGATCCCAATACTCATGTTACAAATCACCATTGCACCAAATTGGGGGTATAATTACCCTCCAAGTTTCCTCTTCAAATATCTAGGGTTTAATTCTGAACCTTTCTTGTTTCTAATGCTTCCTAAGGGAGAATATGTTTTTAAAAAAATACCAAGAGGCAACATGGTTGCATCGACACACAAGTGTACTCCTTCCTTACTCTCATTACTTTTCAAGCATTTCAATTATTCAATTTTAGATTACACATAATGATTTATATTGTAACACACTCTTAGTTATGTCATACACCAACAACAAATTCACTAGAGTTCAAGCAAAGGCAAGGTGTGTTGTACAGACCTAGGTATGCATTTCTTTCCTTTAAACTATTAATTTCATCTTTATGCATTACTAAGCTAAAGGGAAAAAATGGATAATATAAATTCTAACTAAATATAACATCTTAATCTTGTACACTCGACAAATACCAAATAGGAATCTACCCTTCAATTCTAGACCTTCCTACTATGTAAAGGCTAACATTTTTCATCTCACTATGCCTAATTACTTAACTTATGGTCTGACCCTATCATTATGATGACCTAGATCACCTGTACATTGTAACAAACTTAAAATATTATTTAATCCTTCAATGTTAGTTACAAAACTTCAACATTTTTGTTATCATGTCAGATACTATCATCCATATAGGGACACTAATATCGATGCTAGTGTCCATATTCCTTATCTAGTGTCTATAACTCAAAAATCATCCAAATTGAAAATATTTTAAAACATATGGGTTAGCCTATTTGTCTTATCTAACCATTTCATGAGATATTTTCAAAATATGTGGTATAAATACAAATCAAAGCCTACTAATTATCCATCTAAAAAATACTAAACAAGGACATATTTAAGCTCATTCAATAAATTATAAAACTAAGTTTTCATCCTTATTCTTCCATATTTATATATTAGTCATATGAGTAATCATATTATAGGTATGAAACATTCAAAGAATAACACGAGTAATATTTGTTAAATTATAAGCTCGATCATTGCATGCCCTTGAATATAGTATATTGCACCCTTGTGCGCGCGCACACACACACACACCTACAGTCAGGGGAGAACTACATGTGTTTGAGGCCACCTTCAAAATAGTGGCTATATAGGCAAAACTCATTGACAAATGGGTCCTTGAGGTTAGCTTGACTTTGTGAGCCCATAAACCTATTTTTGGAAAGGTGACATGACCTAAAGTGAAGAACTAGGGTTTAAGCTATATACAGTCATATAGAGCCTATGCATGTGATACAAATATATCAAGAGAAAGGAAACAAAAAATCCTAATAGGCCCAGGGGGTCACTTATAAATACATTGAATATTCTATACAAGATAAAAGCATTGAGCCAAGGACATAAGTGTTGATGCTTGTATCCATAGGTCTATGGTAGTACCTAGGCCTCTAGAAATAATATTTCTAGAATTTGACAACAAGATCTTGAGCATGAGTTTACTTGTTCCTACATCTGTACATCTCAGATCCACCTATGCATATGTATATAAGCTAAGTATTATATCTTCTTTGTGTTGCAACTATTAGAACATCAATTGGCATTGTGATTTATATAGTTGATATTGTTATAGATTGCGTATATTGTATTATCTGAATTAATTTAATTAGTCAACTTTATAATCATTTTTATTCATCCATTTGGTTAGGCTATTCTAACCCATTAACCCTTATCTATCCAAAACCTAAGAAGGGTTAAACTAAATGAGAACTAGTCTCTTGACCTAAAGTAAAAGGATAATTTATAGTAGGGGGAATAAAAACATTTAAATATTCATTTGTAATATTTTAATTCTCAGATGTAGATCCCTTAGCTATTTTTTTTCATTTCTTTTAATACAATAAATTTATCTTTTAATTAATTGGGACTATCCTTAATCAATTGTCTAATGTGGGAAAATATTTTAACTCTTTATTGATCTACCTAATTATCATTATCATTCATAGCATTGACATGAATGGTATTATCATCATAATCATTTTCAACAGATGCATAAATTTACCTTTTAGATTCGTACCATATGCATTATCAACAATAATAGAATGATTATAAATTTCATCATAATTGTAATTTAATTTTTTAACACTTACACAAATACTTCAAAAATGAATTTGAATCAAATCAATTGATGTATCACTCAATTTAGCACATATACATTTCTTAATTAGTATAAGATGTAAACATATATAAAATGAAAGAAGCAAGGGCTAATGATATTGCATTAATAAATAAAAACTTTAGATAAATCAAATCTTGAAAAACTACATTATCAAACTCTAGAGGGAAAGAGAACATGTAAGCCTAAAAGTGATATGTTAAAAAATAGAAGGGTTCACTAAAATGTTTTACAAAAATATTCCAAAATACTATGCCAATTATGTAAAATAAGGGAACTAGGAAAATCTTACTAAATATAACAAATATAGAAAACCATACCTACCTAATACAATAGGGGAAAATGGATAAATTGAACTAGGTAGTTTTAAATGGCAAAAATATGGATGAAGTGAGATGTGTACTTAAATATGAATTACTTAAATTTTGGAAATAACAGATGATGTTGAATAACATCTTTTGGAATTGTAAAGAAGATCTTTTAGGAAGTAGATTGTGTTTTTTGACAATGACCATTTTCGAATGGTAGGAAATATGGTAGGTCGCTTATGGCCGCCACCAAAAATAATAATTTTTGTTGAATGTGGAAACCTATTACAAGTATGGATTTGTAACTTCAATAGGTTTGAAATTTTATATCTTTTGTTAACAACAAAAGTATACAAATATGTATTCATAAAGTAGAATTGATATACGCAATTATTTGAATCTCTTCTTCTTTGATGTAAATCTAATTCTCCACAGTATTACAAGGCTAAAGAAAATGTGCAAGGTTAGTGTTCTAGGTCTCTTTGAGGGTTATAAATAC